>JAVTVJ010000182.1:0-642416 GCA_034509425.1 Eopsaltria australis
GACAGCACACACTCAGTGGATGTAGGAGCATTTGGAGCAGAGTATTTCAAATTTAAAGCACTTCTGTAAACTGGCGTTGGCTTTCAACAACCTCACAGAGTTATAATCATACAGCTTTTAAATATTCTGGACTTATCTGTCTTATAACAAGTAAAGATCACATGCCAGCAATGAGTGAGAAGCAGAGGCAGCATGTCAGTGTTTGTTCCATGATAAAATTTACAATATTTACCAAAGCTGGCCCTCTCATTTGAACATGTAAAGAAAATAAACCAGGGAATAAAGCTGGAACCACTGTGACAGCTGCTAGAAAAGAATTTTGCAGACTCACCTGGCATTCCTTTTCAGAATGGCATTCCCAATAGCAATGCCAATTAAAATATTTTTCTTTACAGATCTGATGCCATTTTCATCACTTGACTGAGAAGATTTTGGATCCATGGATAAGGTCAGATCTCTGGTTCACAGCATTTTGATGTATGGTCTCATTTCTGTGTGTGCAGCCAGAAATTTCTGTCCTGGATAAGTGCAAAGCAGAGCTGTGTTTTCACAGAACTCACACAGTTTCACTTGGAGCTGTGGTTTCATGGTCAGGCACTGCCCATTCCAGTAATCATGACTGCAATAAATAAACAAAGAAATGCAGAGTCCATGATGCCTCATTAGTAGAGTGTCACACAGCTGAAGGACCAGATAGAAAGTCAATATTTAGCATAAACAAATAAGAAAACTTTATTTAACATTTTTTTCTCAGCCAGATAACTCTGGAGTGAAGGATATGATCACAAGAAGATTCTTCTTTCTTCTCCAAATTTTAGCTTTCCATCTGAGCAAGGGGAGGCTTTTTCAGACTGGTTGCTTTCAACAGTTATCATAAGGGTTGTTTGTTTAAGGAGCAGGCTCATGTTTGTGTTTGAGGGCAATAAGAAAAAAGGAATTAAATATATATATATTAGGGGAGAAATAAGAGTTCTGCAGTGGCTTTCCTGAAAGGAAGATTTGCAAGCACACACAAAAGCGATAGTAAAGAAAGGAGAGATATTGACAAGAAAATGAAAATGAATTAAAAGTGTCAGTATTTCCCTTGAGTAATTAAATAAGAGCATTGTTGTGCCTGACCCATTTTGGGGGGAGGGAGACTGTGGTTCACTGCAGTGCTATAAAGCACAGAGAGCCAAGTTTGCCTCCAATTCCATGGGTGCAGTGGCAGACTGGGCCTGGGGCATGTGCTGACCTGTCCCAGCCTGCCTCCTGCAAGCTGCCAGCCAGAGCCCAAGTGAGAACCTCACAAAAATAAATAGCAAATTCTTTTTAATGTTTGTCTTTTAATCTGGGTCAGGCTCAGGGTCCAGTTAATGCTGCTGCTCCATAAACATCTGATGGTGCAAATGAAGTGTTGGGGCCAGAATGAAGGACACGTGAGGAGGCAGAAACTCATGAATATCATTGAAAGCCAAATAATTTGTCTCTCTGTATTAAATACGTAATAAAGCATCTTTTAGCAGCTACAGACCCTAGATCAAATTGGAATTTGAGTGTGTGGGGCACATCCTGCCCACAGTTTGCTCTTCAGCTCTCAGTGGATTCCAGTTTATTTTGTTTACCCCTGGGTAGAAAAGGGATGCTGGGACTGGGAACACTCACAGATCAGTTTACTGATGTGCTCCTGTAATCCTAGCAGACTGTAAGAAAACAATTTAAGAACAGGATTGTAGATGATGTAGATGAGGTTTATCTTTGTAATCCTGAAACTAGATTACTTGCATGCCAGCAAATGTCTTTTTTCTTGTTTCTGTAAATTATGAAAAATGTTAACATCAGTCACTTTAGTTCCTGGAAAATCCTCTCAGATTTGCAATTCTGTTGTGTAAATTAATAGCTCCGTTCACTAGAGAAAAATATTGCAAATGTGTTTTGGCATCATATAGAAGTAGACAACTTGTAAGGTAATACATTTTCTTCTAGCAAATACGTGTCAAATTAGCTGAACAGGTTTTAACAAGCGTGTCCTCATTCCTTCAGCAGCTGAGAATATACTTGCTAAGTTCTCAAAGCAAATGAGGCACTCAGCTCCCCTTAAAAACAGAAGTAGGTAATAAAAGTTATTCTGCTCTTCAAGATTTGAATCAACTTGAAAATTCCATTTAGCTCTTAAAAAAAAAACCAACTAAACAAAACATTTTAGCTGCTGCTGTATGTGTTTATCCACCTGCTTTGTCTTGCAAGTTTTTCAAAATCAGGCATTAATTTTTTTCCTGTGGCCTTTAAAACATCAGAAGTTTTGTCATAAAAGACAATTTCTTGTATAAAGGACTGTTAATTACATTGCTGGGTCAACACCTTAACCTCCTATGTTGAGGCTGGCATAATTTAAGGTTATGGAAATCTACAATTCAGCTGCACCAAGTTGGTTTTCAAGTAGGTGTTTAACTCTACATTTGCAAAATGTCCTTTTCCTTCCCTGCTCCTCATGGCAGAGGTAAATTACTCACAGAGATGAGCACTTAAATGATAAAAGAGGCTCTGCAGCAGCATTAGAAAGTGTGAGAGATATTCTGATACTGTGATACAGACCCCTGAGCAGGGCAGGAGAGGAAAGGGGAGCACTGAGCTTTTACAAGGTTGCTGTGGGCTCTTCCTTCGATGAATCACATTTGTAGAATGATGTCCAACAGCATCAAGGATTCAGGAAATGCTTGGAGGACCAAGGTAACACCTGTCCCTTGACAACCTGAGGAGATGCATTCACAGAAAGAGGCACTGCTGACTGTTCTCTGTGCCAAGAATTAGAGAGCAATAGACAAAGCTTTCCAAGCTGTTTGTTGGAAGCGGTTTAAGTCAAGAGAAAAATGCATGCAAAAATCTTTTAATGATATTTTGGAAATACAAATTAAGCTCAGGAGAAAAAAATGCAGTTGTGGTTTCACTGCAGTTGGAGTTGCCCTTTTGCTCAGTTCACGCTCAGCCCTTGGGCTGATTTCCCACTTCACACTGATTCCAGAGATGTCAACACCACCCAAATCTCAACTGGGAGACAAAAACATTTTTAAAAAATATTCAAGACATACTCACCCAGTCATCCTTGCACGTTTTGGACCTTCTCCATTATAGGGACAAGTACTAAATTTCCTGTTGAAAACATGGGTAAGAAAAGGACACAAGTGTACAGCATTGTCAGTTTATGCCACAGAAAGGTTAAAGTAGTAATATTTCTTCTTTTTACTTCATATTTCTTAAGAAACATCAGCTCACAGGATTGCACACTTCAAAATAATTGGCCAGTGTGAGTTGACAGATCTGATCAGAGCAGAAGGGTCGTTACCAGATGCAATGAGCCTGATCTTCTGTCTGAAAACAAAGATTACAGAGGACTTGCAAGGACAAAGGAAAAGGAGTAACTTCCTCATCTCTCTGGATATTTTCTGAAGAGATTAAAAAAAAGCTAAGACACTGACTTTGAGAAAGCTTCCCAGAGTCTGTATCACTGAAGTTCATTTGCAGTGGTTCTGTATTCATTTATTATTGTTGGTCAGGATCACAATAATTTCTATTTTTGCTATGTAATTGTGCTACATCCCACAGCTGAATTACCTGACAATTTAATAGGAATATTTTTGCTTCTTTCATCCATGACAATCCTTCAAAACAGTGAGTTGTCATTCCTGGGAAAGACATACCTGAACTGCACTTTATTCATCCCTTCAGACTGACAGTGATTTATAATCATCCCAGATTGGGTAAACTTCACCCAAACAATCTATTTTGTGTTTCCTCAGGAGAGTATTGTGTGTTTCTGTAAAACACTGAGGTCAGGATGAATTCTATAGTCTGCTTTTCATTTATCCCCAAGATCTGTCACTGCACTGCAAAAAAAAATATTAAAATTTGACAGGTTCAAAATTATTAATTCTGAAAAAAAATTGGTATTTATTTGCTTCATTGGTGCCACCCAAACATCTTACAAATGGATTCAGTGCAGGTCCCAGGAGCTGAACTCAAGTGGGTCTATTTACATCTTCCACTTTGTCTGTAAAACTTTTCCTCCAGTTTCCTCCACCTTCTCTAAAGGTTTAACTGCTCCAAGGAGCATTTCCCCAGCCTGAGTTTGTGTCCATCACACAGAAACCTTGGCTGGAGCAAAACTGAATACAGAGGCAAATCACAAATTAACTGTTGGGTTTAAACCCTTTGCAAAAATCTGGCTTGGAATAAATGACAGCACTAAACTTAACAGTTTCTCTTTTTTTACCAAAACAAAATTATCTTCCCATTAGAAACAAATCACTCTAATTGGCCAGTCAGACTGCAAAGTAAGTCGCTCATTTTTTTCCTAATAAAATACTTATAAATCTATAATGATTTTTAATGTTTCTTCTGTTCTCACTGTGTGCTCATAAAGTGTACAAATCATTAACTTAAATATATTTTATTCAGTATAGGAGTAATTTGCTTTATAGCTTCTTTTAGGAATAATGCTTTAAGAAAAAAAATTACCCTAAAAGTAATCTTTATATATCATCACCCCTGAAATAAGGTATATCCACAGTTTAAAGCTTGATAACAAAATTAAGACCTGATTGTTCTAATATAAGTGTCCTGGTTTGAAGGACAGGTGTCTGTTAAGGAAGGCAGGAGCCTCCCTTGGGGTGGGAAACTGTAACCCCTCTCCCTCCGAATTATTATAAATTTGAAATCAAGAGGCTCTCAGGCAAAGATATGGGAATAGGAATAACAGTTCTTTACTAATATCTAAAACAAAGGATAACAAATAACAACAACTATAACGTTAACCAACAAACAGAACCAGAAACCCAGTGGCAGCCTGCTCGGCTTCAGGCACCTTTCCCTTCGGTGCAGTTCCAGTCACAGCCTGCAGGGGCGCTCTGGGTGCGGTGATTCCCCGGTGGCTGCAGGGGCGCTCTGGGTGCGGTGATTCCCCGGTGGCTGCAGGGGCGCTCCGGCGTGAGCTCAGGTAGCACACGGCAAATGGCGGCTGCCCGAGGCACGGAGGGATGGAGGAGAGCCCTTGCTTCACAGACCCTCGGGGGGGCAGCTGGTGTCGGTGCCACAGCAGGATCCCCGGACACAGGGAGCTGGGACGGCAAGAGGTCTCCGACGTGCAGGGGAAACCCCGCTACAATGTAGTGAAGAAACTCGGAGCCGAGGAGGAGCGGGGGAGAGACAGGCTGGTGGCAGGCAGCTCCCGATGGGGCAGAGGGCAGAGACTCACAGCAGACAGACCGGCAGCTCCGCGCTGGCTTCTCAGGGGGCCGTGGGTTCAGCAGACAGCAGCTCCGACCGTCCAGCTCCGAGGGTCCCGAGCAAGAGGCGTGACCTCCCCCCTGCCCTTGCTTTTCAGTCTCTCCAAATCTCGCGTTGTCAAGCCCTGCTTCCATGAGGGGCAATTTTGCCTCACCCTGCCAAGGAGAAAGGCTCTAGCCTTGTGCTTTGTTTCTCTTAAGTACTCAGTCATTTGTGTCTTAGCAACCCATGGGAGAAAAATTCCTGAGGAAAAGAACTAAATCCAACCTTCAACATTCTCCACCCCGAATTTTTTTCCCATGCAAACACCTTACATCAAATTTAAACTTTCGAGGTATATACATACATGCAGATACAGATACAAGCACAGTGTCATAAGTAGTTCACCCTAAAACAAGATCTCCTTGAGGTATGCATCGGGTCTCTCCATCCCTTTGCATCACCCACCAGGTGCAGCCCGGTCCCTGAGCAAAGACAACCCCCCGGATGGGATTGTCTTTACTTGAGGCAGAGTTTACCCAAACAGTCTTTCCCAGCATACCTCTCATGTGTACTACTGGAACTTTATCTCCATCTGTTGTTCGCAAGGGGTCAGAGTGGGCAGGCCCGGCCCGGCTGGAGGAACCTCGGGTGTTCACTAACCATGTGGCCTTTGCTAAATTAGTCTCCCAGTTCTTGAACGTCCCCCCACCCAGTGCTTTCAAGGTGGTTTTGAGCAGGCCATTGTACCGTTCAACTTTCCCAGCTGCTGGTGCATGATAAGGGATATGGTACACCCACTCGATGCCATGTTCCCTAGCCCAGGTGTTTATAAGGCTATTTTTGAAGTGAGTCCCATTGTCGGATTCAATTCTCTCAGGGGTACCATGTCTCCAAAGAACCTGTTTTTCGAGGCCCAGGATGGTGTTCCGGGCAGTGGCATGAGGCACAGGGTAGGTCTCCAGCCATCCTGTGGTGGCTTCCACCATTGTGAGAACGTAGCGCTTGCCTTGGCGGGTCTGGGGCAGTGTGATGTAATCAATCTGCCAAGCCTCTCCATACTTGTATTTGGACCACCGTCCACCATACCATAGAGGCTTTACCCGCTTGGCCTGTTTGATCGCAGCGCACGTCTCACAATCATGGATCACCTGGGAGATACTGTCCATGGTTAGGTCCACCCCTCGGTCTCGTGCCCACTTATAGGTGGCATCTCTGCCTTGGTGGCCTGAGGCATCATGGGCCCATCGGGCTAGGAACAGCTCCCCTTTGTGTTGCCAGTCTAAATCTATCTGTGCCACCTCAATCTTTGCGGCGTGATCTACCTGCTTGTTGTTCTGGTGTTCTTCGTTAGCTCGGCTCTTAGGGACATGGGCGTCTACATGGCGGACCTTTACGGGTAGCTTCTCTACCCGAGTGGCAATGTCTTTCCATTCATCAGCTGCCCAGATTGGCTTTCCTCTACGCTGCCAGTTGGCCTTTTTCCACCTTTCCAGCCAACCCCATAGAGCATTGGCTACCATCCACGAATCAGTGTAGAGATAGAGCTTTGGCCACTTCTCTCTCTCAGCAATGTCCAGGGCCAGCTGAACAGCTTTGAGTTCAGCAAATTGGCTCGACCCACCTTCTCCTTCAGTGGCTTCTGCAACTTGTCGTGTGGGGCTCCACACAGCTGCTTTCCACTTCCGGTTCATCCCTATGATGCGACAGGAACCGTCAGTGAAAAGGGCGTAGCACTTTTCTTCATCTAGCAGTTGATTATATGGTGGAGCCTCCTCAGCCCGGGTCACTTGTTCTTGCTCCTCTTCATCAGTGAGACCAAAACTCTCACCTTCTGGCCAGTTCGTAATTATTTCTAGGATCCCAGGGCGGTTCGGATTTCCAATGCGGGCGCGCTGTGTGATAAGTGCGATCCACTTACTCCATGTGGCATCGGTGGCGTGGTGGGTAGAGGGAGCCTTTCCTTTGAACATCCACCCCAGCACTGGTAGTCGAGGTGCCAGGAGGAGTTGTGCTTCAGTGCCAATTACCTCTGAGGTGGCTTGAACTCCTTCATAGGCGGCCAAGATTTCCTTCTCTGTGGGGGTGTAGTTGGCTTCGGACCCTCTGTAACTCCGGCTCCAGAATCCCAGCGGTCGGCCTCGAGTCTCTCCAGGCACCTTCTGCCAAAGGCTCCAGGACAAGCCCTTGTTCCCGGCTGCAGAGTAAAGCACATTCCTCACCTCTGGTCCCGTCCTTACTGGGCCAAGCGCTACTGCATGAGCGATCTCCTGCTTGATCTGGGCAAATGCTTGTTGCTGTTCAGGGCCCCAGTGAAAATCGTTCTTTTTGCGGGTGACCAGGTAGAGAGGGCTCACAATCTGGCTGTACTCTGGAATGTGCATCCTCCAAAAGCCTATGGCCCCTAGGAAAGCTTGAGTTTCCTTTTTGTTAGTCGGCGGAGACATCGCAGTGATTTTATTGATGACCTCTGTGGGAATCTGGCGCCGTCCATCTTGCCATTTTACCCCCAAGAACTGGATCTCTCGAGCAGGTCCCTTGACTTTGCTTTTCTTGATGGCAAAACCGGCTTCCAGGAGGATCGTGATGATCTTCTCTCCTTTCTCAAATACTTCTGCTGCCGTGTTCCCCCACACAATGATGTCATCGATGTATTGGAGATGCTCTGGAGCCTCACCCTTTTCCAGTGCAGCCTGGATCAGTCCATGGCAGATCGTGGGGCTGTGCCTCCACCCCTGGGGTAACCGATTCCAGGTATATTGCACACCCCTCCAGGTGAAGGCGAACTGAGGCCTGCACTCCGCTGCCAGAGGGATGGAGAAGAACGCATTGGCGATGTCAATGGTGGCATACCATTTTGCTGCCTTGGACTCCAGCTCGTACTGGAGCTCCAGCATGTCTGGTACAGCAGCACTCAATGGTGGAGTCACTTCATTCAAGCCACGATAGTCTACAGTCAATCTCCATTCCCCGTCAGACTTGTGCACAGGCCAGATGGGGCTGTTGAAGGGTGAGTGGGCTTTACTGACCACTCCTTGGCTTTCCAGGTCGCGGATCATCTTGTGGATGGGGATCACGGCGTCTCGATTCGTCCGGTACTGCCGGCGGTGCACTGTCGAGGTGGCAATTGGCACTCGTTGCTCTTTTACTCTCAGGAGTCCCACTGCATTTGGATTTTCCGATAGTCCAGGCAAGGTGTTCAGTTGCCTGATGCCCTCTGCCTCCACAGCCGCTATTCCGAAAGCCCACCTGAGTCCCTTTGGGTCTTTGTAGTAGCCATTCCGGAGGAAGTCTATGCCCAGAATGCATGGGGCCTCTGGACCAGTCACAATGGGGTGTTTCTGCCACTCCTTCCCGGTCAGGCTCACCTCGGCTTCCAACAAAGTTAATTGCTGTGATCCCCCTGTCACCCCGGCAATAGAAACAGGTTCTGTCCCCACATGTCTTGATGGAATTAAGGTACACTGCGCACCAGTATCAACTAACGCTTCATATTTTTGTGGTTCTGATGTGCCAGGCCATCGGATCCACACTGTCCAAAAGACCCGGTTTTCCCGTGCCTCTTCCTGGCTAGAGGCAGGGCCCCTCTAGCTCTGGTTGTCATTTCTTTCTTGGGCGTACATGGTAGAGGTCCCCTCGAGGGGATCTAAGAGATCGTCCTCTCTTCTGTAATATCTGGCATCTCGGTCACGGGAGGCTGAGGCTACCTTCACTTTAGTAGACCCCCCGCCTCGGTTAGTATTTCCCTCCTTGAGTTGCTGTACCCGTGCGGCCAGGGTAGCAGTGGGTTTTCTATCCCACTTCCTCATGTCTTCTCCGTGATCACACAGGAAGAACCACAGCTCAGATCGTGGGGTGTACCCTCTCTCCCTGGCTGGGGGGCGCTGGGCTCTGACTTTGGGGCTTGTGACTCGCACTGGTGCCGCACTCATCAACCTCATCTCCTCCCTCACCTCCCTCATCATCTCCTCTCTGAGGTCTTTGACCACAGCAGAGACCTGAGCCTGTATTGGACCACTGATCATACTATCATAATTCCTGAGTTTGGTGGCTATGGAGCCCACTGTCTCTCGGTTGTCATCAGCATTAATTGTTGCAATAAAGATGGTGTATTGGGAGGGCCCTAGCTTTGCCAGATTCCACAACATTTGCCCTGTACACTTGACCTTGTCGGGGTCGTTATCATGTTGTCCATCCCTCCCAAAGAGTACCTCCAATATTGCCACCTCCCTCAGCTGTTGGATTCCCTCCTCAAGGGTCTTCCATGGTCTTCTATGATGATATTCCTGCATTCTCTCCCTGTTGACAAACCTCTCTCTTACACTTATTAAAAGCCGTTCCCAGAGAGACAGGGGCCCGTCATCTCTTCCGAATACCTGATCAACCCCTGAGTCCTGGGACAAGGGTCCCAGCTGCTTTGCCTCAATACTATCCAGCTGCACGCCCATACCCATAAGGTCCCAGACCCGAAGTAACCAGGTTGTAAAAGGCTCACGACCCCGTCGCACAATGTCTTTTCGTAGATTACGGAGACTGTCATACCCCAGGGACTCAGTAGTGATTTCAATCCTTGGCCTCCCTACTGGTTGAGAGGGCCCTGCTTCCCCATCATTACTCACTGACTGCTCTGGTTTGACCTTAGTCTTCCTCTTTTCCACAGGGGCAACTGCTACTGGCTGTGGCTGCCCCTCTGATCTGACTGGAGCCTGAGAGGTGATAGCGTCCCTGGGTTCCTCTGCTGCCTCATTAGACTCTCCCTCTTTGGGGTACGGGAAGGGTTTCCCACCAGCTGGGCAAGTGTATTCCTTCAGCACTTGGCCCATCTCACGTATCTCTTTCACCAGGACTCCCACCCAATCCGGGTGGGTTGTTTCTGAGGTGGGTTGTGGGACCGGGTCAGACTCTGTAGCAACATCCCTAGTCTCTGGGGCAATGTCAGGTTCTGGGATGGTGTCCCTAGTTTCTGGGGCCATGTCAGGTTCTGTGGCTACATCCCTAGTCTCTGGGGCCGTGTCAGGTTCTGTGGCTACATCCCTAGTCTCTGGGGCAATGTCAGGTTCTGTGGCAGCATCCCTAGTTTCCAGGGCCAGGTCAGTTTCTGTGGCAGCATCCCTAGTCTTTGGGGCCATGTCAGGTTCTGGGGCCCCATCCCTATTGTCTGGGGTAGATGTCAGAGTGGCTATCCAAGTCAGAGCCCCCTTATCCCTGAATGCTAAATAGAGCAGGCCTATCAGCAACACCAGCCACTGTATGGTATCATTAGCATCTAGAGAAGATTTGAACCCCTCAAAGATTGGCGGGATAGGCCCAAAGAGCTGGGTGAAGGGTTGTGAGAACATTTCTTTTGGTGTCACTTCCTCACAGTAGGTACCATTATTAAAGTAACCCTGAAAACATGTCATTAGTGTGTGGTAGCTGTGAATCCACATGCCTGCCTTCCAGAGGAAGTTGAAAATCCATGAATTCCTCACCTTATTGACCCATGACACAAACTGTATAACAGCCACTGTAGCCTTAGTTATAGGGCCCATGTTTAGATATGGGGCTGCAAATGGGAGAGAAACAGCTGTGACCACTTGCCATACGAACCGGAATAAGCTAGACCACATGGTGCAACCTAATGAGGTTCCTATATCCAGCACAAAAAAACTGCGTTACTCAAGAACTGTTATCCTTCTTCCCCTCGATGCCCTCGTGCCCCACGTTGGGCGCCAAAATCTGTCCTGGTTTGAAGGACAGGTGTCTGTTAAGGAAGGCAGGAGCCTCCCTTGGGGTGGGAAACTGTAACCCCTCTCCCTCCGAATTATTATAAATTTGAAATCAAGAGGCTCTCAGGCAAAGATATGGGAATAGGAATAACAGTTCTTTACTACTATCTAAAACAAGGATAACAAATAACAACAACTATAACGTTAACCAACAAACAGAACCAGAAACCCAGTGGCAGCCTGCTCGGCTTCAGGCACCTTTTCCCTTTGGTGCAGTTCCAGTCACAGCCTGCAGGGGCGCTCTGGGTGCGGTGATTCCCCGGTGGCTGCAGGGGCGCTCTGGGTGGTGATTCCCCGGTGCCTGCAGGGGGCGCTCCGGCGTGAGCTCAGGTAGCACACGGCGAATGGCGACTGCCCGAAGCACGGAGGGATGGAGGAGAGCCCTTGCTCCACAGACCCTCGGGAGGGGCAGCTGGTGTTGGTGCCACAGCAGGATCCCGGGACACAGGGAGCTGGGACGGTAAGGGGTCTCCACGTGCAGGGAAAAACCCCGCTACAATGTAGCGGAGAAAAGCGGGCTGGTGGCAGGCAGGTCGGCTCCCGATGGGGCAGAGGGCAGAGACTCACAGCAGACAGACCGGCAGCTCCGCGCTGGCTTCTCAGGGGCCGTGGGTTCAGCAGACAGCAGCTCTGACCGTCCAGCTCCGAGAGGGCGTGACCTCCCTCTGCCCTTGCTTTTCTCTCCAAATCAGTCTCTCCAAATCTCGCGTTACCAGGCTCTGCTTCCGTGAGGGGCAATTTTGCCCCACCCTGCCATGGAGAAGAAAACAGCCTTGTGCTTTGTTTCTCTTAAGTACCCAGTCATTTGTGTCCTAGCAACCCATGGGAGAAAAATTCCTGAGGAAAAGAACTAGATCCAACCTTCAACAATAAGTTATCAAAACAAAGTAATCTAATCTAATTTCATGAGCGTGGACAATAATTCCTGTCTTCCAATAACATGGGGTTTTTTAATAGAAAAATTAATGTTTCATTGGATTTATTTACACAGAAGATGAAATGAATGTGTGTAGTTACCCTGAATGAACAATTTAGGAGCAATCAATCTGTCACCCACTTTAATCTTTAAAACAAGCATGCAGTCTAATAGTGTTTTGTAAAATTACATTTGTCTATTAAACTACTACATCAGAATATCTATCAGATAAACATGAGGATGAAAATGCACTGCTGCTGAATAACTAAATTATGATAATTTGTAAATAAATCAGGCAATTTTTGCTCCACTATGGTGCAAAATATTTTTAATTACCTAGGAAAGATGATAGAGGCAAAAGATTAGATATGAAAATAATATAGAGAGTAAATGTTCATATTGCAAGTTGGAAGGTACCTGTGACTTTATTTTACCAGTACTTATATATGACCCTGATGGACAGAAGTGGAACAAATATGAAATCCAGAATTAATGTATAGATTAATACCTTGTTCATAGCCCATTTTTAAATATGCATATCTTTCCAAATTCTACAATTCTGCCCCAAAACCATCTGGAAACTACAATTAAACGACATCTCTCCTAATGTTCTCTAGCTTGCAATTAATGTAAATTCTGATTTTAGCATCATTTTCCTGAGTGTACTAAAAAATAAAAACCATGAGGGGATACTTGGTTGAGGGGATGATTCTTTTTATTTCATCATGTACCCCAAAACCAGAATAATTTTAATCAGATTGCACAAAGATTAAGGAGAGAGAAAATGTTTAAAACTGCAAATCTTTTGTATGCTTGTGACTCAGCTGGTCCTGTGACCAATATCCCTCCATAAACCAGCTTATTTCTTGATTTTTACCACTGGTTTTGGAGCTGTAAGGGCTTGAGAAAATGAAGCAGGACAAATTTTAAGTATCTGCATAATTATTGGGCACTTAAACATGTGCTTAAGTACCTTCCTGGAGCTGGGCCCAGTGACCTGAGCTCTCCCATGAAGGTCAATGGAACACAAGCCATTTGTGCCAGGATGGAACTTTTAACATCTCCCTATTAGAAACATTCAATTTTAACCTTGTCTTGCTAATTCCAGCTATTACTGGGGCCCTATTTATGCCCCAACTTAAAGTGCAGTTTATCACTCTGATGCTTTAACCTTTGGGCATCCTCTCCCTAACATTTTTTTAAACATCAAAATATCCTCTAGCTAATTATATTAACATTGATTTCATAAATGAAGAATTTTTCCACTAAATTTTTCTCAATACATAAAAACCAAAAATATTTAGCAAAATTTAGCAGGATAGATATAAGATTTTTAATCTCTTTTTTAATTCAGTGGATTGAGTTACAAAAACAAAAGCTGTAATGGCTGCAAATTCCTGGAAATGTGAAGCACATTGACTGTACTCTGTAGGACTCTGATGGAAAATGCTAGGAGTCAAAGTTTTCATTTATATGGCTGCTTAATAGCTTTGGCAATTTTTATTGTGCAACAGTTATGTTTTTAATTGTTTGATGCATCCTGAGCAGTGCTAGGCAATAAAAAATAGGAAGATGTGCTTTTATCAAGCATGACTCACTTAATAACCTTGAATTTAATATGAATTTGCCCAGCTCTTATATTTATCTCTTATGGTAACTTCCACTAGATACTAATAAGTTCCTGGATATTAATGAGTTACTAGATAATAATGAGTTACTAGATACTAATGAATTAGGCTTTTATACGCTTTTGTTCATGATTCTTTGAAGGCTCAAGCAGAAATTTGCAGAGCTGTTGATATTTATAAGTTCAGTTTGCAAAGCTTTAACATCCAGAACTCTGTTCATTAGAGAAATCCCTGTGCCTGGCAGTGATGTTTGCAGTGGTTTTTGGTGAGAGAAACTCCAGCTGTATTCCTTGGTCAGATTATCCATGAGACATCCCGTGGAAATGCCAGATTTCTGCAGAAAATATTTGCATAATGTGCTAGACATAAAGTGACATCTCATCAAATTGCTCTTTGAAAACAGGGGAAATGCATAAATTTGTGTCCATGGCACAGGTATTTAATTCCCCTTTGATCTTACTGGAGCATTCCTCCACCTTCACTCTTTTTCTCTGGAAATCTCAGCTTAAAAATCCCTTTTCCTTCTGCCTGGCACCCTTTCTGAAGGTGTTGTGGGGCTCCCCATGAGGACAGCTGGGAGCAGAAAGCAGCTTGCTGTTCTTGCTTTGCAATATTTTCTGCTAGAGCATAAAGAATCGTTGGCTCCTCACCTTGAGACACCCCTGAAAGTAAAATTTTGATCACTTCAAGAGGTTTCTTCTCACTGCTCTTGAACCCACATGAGTAATTCAAAGGATATAAAGCATTTACAAGAGAACATGTTAGGAGCTGACACCTTTAATCAGCAGCTTTGGAAATGCAGAGTGTAATTTTAATTGCTTGTGCTGATCAGTGGCACTGAGTGGCAGGAGGAGTCTGTCCACCAGCACTCTGCCTGTCCAGCAAGCAGTGATCAATCCTCACCCTCTGGGTGCCTCCTGAGGTGCTGCACAAGCATTTCCCTCTGACCTACGAGAGAAAGCGCAGGAAATGTGAGACTCGGGCTGCTGGAGCAGATTAGATGTCAAATCTTTTGACACCAACACCCCTGGACAGCTGGAGAAAAGCCTCTGCACGGAGGGGACACCTGAGAGCTGCTCTGTGCTCTGGGGGGCTCACAGAGACCCCAGTGCTCTGCCTGGAGACTGCAGCCCCCTGCTCCAGGTGTCACCTGGCTCCCAGCAAGCCCTGCTGCCTGAGCAGGAGTCACTCCTCATCATGCAAGTCCATTAATCACATTTCAGGAGGCCAATTTCCTGCAGCCACTCTCCATTTCTTCCAGGGATTCGAGACAGATTTAATTTTTCCCCTGAATGCATTAACCTGGAGGAGCAGCCTACTTAATTAAAACAGATATTGTTTCACTTCCTTTAAATATGCAAATGTCTTTATTAGACTAGGTGTCATGTGCTGTACTTTCCTGCTTAATTAATCTCAACCTCATCATGATTTGCCTCGATGGGAATAAAAGTCCCCCATTTATTTTTGGTGACATTCCTCACAACAGCTTTGTTATCAGGAATAATCTCCTTTCCCACGTGGAACAGATCATCTGTGTATCACTAAACACACTTTGTGTAAGCACCTGAGGCAGTAACATAAATGTTTATATAGGTCATGGGGGGGGAAGTTAGGTTGAAATTTGGGGTTCCAGTGAATTTGGGGAAATCCCTCACATGTGGCACAGGGTTCAGCAGCACCACTGACCTCTGGGCTGTCCATGAGGGATGGAGGTTTTCATCTTTGACATTAATTTAGTCCCCACCTAAGGAAGGATGTTCTCATTTTCTAGTTTTTGGGAATATCTTTGATGTATAAAAATAGTAAATTAAAATAGGATTCCCAAAGGAAGAAAAGCAAATCCAAAAGATAACTGTATGACTTGTTTTGTTTAAACTTTTCTGTTACCGGGGTAATATTTCACTATGAAGATTTAAGTATTTGTAAAGCTTCCACAAATAAATTTAATTACATATCTAACAATGAATCAAAACTTTAGATTGAAATAAATTGCTTCAATATCTTCCTGTAGCTACATGAAATTTATATCAATAATCAGAACTAGTTTACTTTGACCTTATTTTTCAATTTAATCTCGTTGGAATTCCAATTAAACAGAGCTAAACCCACATACTTTCACGTTCTGCTTTATTGGTATCCAATCTGTGCAAATACTTTCTTCCACTCAGTATTGTGAATTTGTCAGGGATCAGTCACGTGGCAGACAGTAATTTGTTAGGTCTAAAATTAATTGGACAAACAAATCAATGAGTTCCTAATAGTGTTTGTTGGGCTTTTTTATTTGACTTCCTTAGTTGTCTCTCCCTCAGAATTGCTCTGCATATTAAATTACTAATTAATACAGTAGTACTGTAGCTCAGTTTGTATTTCTGGTGCACTAATCAAAAGGAAATTTTTATGTCTGTTTTTTTAGGAGTATTTTCATGTCTTCTTCATGGCATTTTCACAGTATCTACCCATTTTTTCAGCACAGCAGGCAGTGCAAACCTACAGCTCAATGCAAGTGATCAATTCTTGTATGCACATGGAATTTTCTAATAGATTAAAAATACCTGAATCTGGTTCCATTGCTTTTCCTTATCGTTTTGGAGAATCCTGAAGAGAACACAGAGGCCAATTCAAGACCATCAATTTGTTTAGATTTGAAGTTAATTAGTTTAGATTTTAAGTTGTCTCTCAGTGATCTGTCACGTGTGCAAAGCCTCCCAAGGGCTGTCCTGTCCCAGTGAGCAGAACTGAGCCAGCCCTGATCTCAGAGCTCAGCTGATCTCCCCTCCATTGCCATTTCCCCAAATTTCTCAGGAGTATCTGTAACTGGACAGGTTCTGCACAGGGGAGCAGTTTATATTTTCAGCCTTTTCTGGCACAAACCCATGCTTTGCACCACTGCTGAGTGTCCCATCCCCCAAGGAATTTCTACACCTGTTTGGGAGAGAAAATGTTCACCTCTTTCTTTATGAGTAGCAGAATGTAAATCAAGTTCTTGCTGCTCTTGAAATGGTAAAGTTATTCTTCATAAACTGACTGTAAATTCTCTCAGTGTGAATTAATAGGGTCATTTCATTTTACAAAGCACAAGTCGTTTGAACTGAGGAAAATTCCAAAACCTTGATTCAGGAGGAGACTTCAGTTTACCAGGATAAATTATTTCTAGTTCAACAAATTTTCTAGTATTAATTTTTGTTGCTGTTAATTGAAATCTCTGTGAAAATATTCCCCAAATATTCCATTGTCTTGCTACAGTAACTGTGGGCTGAATCCTCTCCCTTAGGAAGCCCCTGAGAAGGGCTCTGCTGCAGCTCCTGGAGTCTGGGGTGTTCAAGTGTATGGAAAACAGCAGGAGAACTTTCCAATATCATTGTTGTGCTTCTGTGGACAAGGAAAGTGTGTTTGGATCTAGTTCTCAGTGTAACTATTCTTATGTTGCTCCCAGTGTAAATTATCCATTCTGGAAGTGTCCTTTGATAAAGGAGAGAAGGAATTTAATGGCAATGAGTTTCCCCACAAAACCCTAAAATCTGCCCGTACTCTGGCAGTTTTTTGATCTCCCAGTGAAGCAAAAAGCAAAATAACTTCAAATAATTGATATAAATGTTTGTAGTGATGGTGGTAAAGAATTCTATCTCCAGGAAACACAAAAATAGAAATGACACCTTTTTTATCTGCAGAAAAGTGAAAGTTATTTATTGTATTTAGGGGTGTGTATGATGGAATGGGAGAGACCAAACAAAACAGAAGATTGCTTCCACTTTTTGTAAGTAACAAATAAATGGTGGAAGTAAATGCTAGAAGAAATAGAAGTAAATAAGCACTGCTGAAAAGAGCAGGAACTTTGGCAGCAGCCTCTGACCTGTGACAGCCCCTCAGCTGAGCAGCTCCATCCCATTACAGGATTTGGGCTCAGCCCATCCATTACAGCAGGACTGGCTACAGGAGCCAAGGAAGTTTCAGTCCCATTTATTTTAATCTCCATTGTAAAGGGATTTCTGCTAATGGAACACAATTGCATTAGCCCACAAGATTTCAGAAGAGAACGGGTATAGAATTCCATTCTATATCATTTGTAGTTGTCTAACTAATTAGCAATTATAAATAATTCCCTTTGGATTAATTGCTTAGATAGCATTCAGAATATAAATCTTCCCACATAACATTTATATTATTCAGACTGCAAAACCTACTTTGATTTTATCCTTGGCTGACTTTGAACCCAGGTCACTGAACCAAAGCAGGATAAATCATCCATTCCTATGCAACTTTTACTCCAGGCTTATGCCATTTATACAACGCATTCTATATTCTTTTGATTTAAACTTGATCTTAATCCTAAATACCTAGGAGTAATTTTTCTAAAAACAGAAAGTATTGCTTGCAAATAAATAAATGAAATTTGTTTCTGACACTGAAATATCAGAGATATCTAAAATGCTCTATGAAAACACACTAAACTTGGGTTTATGAAGATCTTTTCTGGGCATAAGACTCTTCTGTATATCCTGTGTGGTTCTCTCTTGGCTCTCTGTTTGGATGGTTTAAATTAGATTTCATTACATCCAAGTCCTGATTTTCCTAACAAAATCCTCCAGGAGGTTAATACATCATCTATGCAGCCAAACAGGAGCTTCAAGAGATCATATAGGTGACACCTTATCACTGTTTGGGAAATAAAGGAAATAAATTGTAGTCCATCTGCTCTTTAGGAAAAAGTGTCCAGCTGTGGGAAGGTGCTGAAACAATCTTTCTGTATAAAAAGACAAAAACATTCAGAAGGCAGTTCAGCAAAGGACTTGGGTAGAAACTGAAAGGTCCTGTTCTTTCCTTTTTAAGGTCTTTTTTAACTTTAAAGATGTGCTAAAGCCTGGCCTGCCTTGGCATGGGAACTGCTGGCACCTGCTGGGAGCCCTGGGCTGGTCCTGGGGGGGAAGCACAGGGATTAATTCCTGACAGGGAATTCAGGTCAAGGGAGGAGGGGCCAGAGACACCCACAGGGTGACAGGGGTGCCCCATCCTCACCCCCTCTGAAGCTTCACTGGTATGGGAGTATCCCTGCAATTGGAGGAAAGAGTAAAAAATTCAAACCTAGAACAAAATAAAGGTCCAAGCAGCCCTGTTGCAAGAGCAATATGGATAAAATGAGCAGCAAAGAAGCAGCAAGAGGCCACAGAGATAAGTGATTTCCATGGTGCTTTCTCATTCCTTATTTTCTGGCTTGATTTTCTAAGCTGTCCCTGGACCCATGGGATTGCATGAAGAGATCACATACAAATAATTGTATTTTTGGAGGGTTCTTTCCCCAATTCCATCAGAAATCTTGATGGAGCTCCTCAGAGTTCAGCAACCATCAGACATTCCGAGGAGCTGGCACACTTCACTCTGCCCTCTGTTCCATTCCTGTCTGGTTGTTTATGAGTTCTAAGGGAAAAAAAACAAATACTGCTGAAACAAACACAACTGCAGTGGAGTATTTCACATTTAAAATGAGGAGTTTGTGGCTCAATAATAAAATACTGTGGAAGTGGTGGAGGAAAAAATGCATCATAACTGCTCCAGAGATTAACAATGTCTGCAAATTGCCTCAAAGAAACCCAGTGTTTGTTTTCCAAACATTTGCATTGAGGAAAATACATTACCCAATTAAGATGAAAGGGATAACAATCTTGGTGAATTGTTATTGTAGAAAATAAAGAATATTGCAGTAATGGAACTTAATTTTATCATTATATGTATTTAAATTGCTTTTTATATACAACCATATATTTATTTGAAATAGATTTAAATGCAAACATAAACATGTTGCAACAGTTTCCAAAGCTTTAAAATCAAAAAGAAAATAATGTTAATGAAATATTCAATTCCTTTTATTGTTAGGAAAATCTGAAAATGATCTATCATTTCTGTGTTACAATTCCTGTTACCTCCTAATTCAGTCCTTTATAGACCAAATGCATTATTGGTATCCAACAAGACCTAGGGGGGAAGGGAAAATGTTGTTCCTGGAATGGGAAGGGGAAGGAGTGGGTGCATGGGATGTGTAGACACAATTTATTTCATTTGAGGGAAATCCAAGTGTATTTCCAGGTCAGTACTAGGATAGAAACAGATGGGATCTCAAAAGGACAGTGAATTATCCTCCATATTTTAATGATTGTTTCGTTTTGCTGTGTTTTAGACTCAGTTTCAGTTGTTCTCTTGTGGTTGTTTCTTGTCTCCCAGTCAGTCCCAGTCTCCAGGTCATGGACACCCATCCTGGGCCTGCCAGCAAATATCAGTTCCTGAAGAGTAAAAGAGTTTAAATACAGAAGTCTGGCTACTTCACCCAGTGTGAATCCAAAGCACCTCAGTGTGGGTGGGTGTTTCTTTTAAATGCTGCTGGAAAGAGCCTGGCACGTGGAGGGCAGGAGCAGGGCTGGTGTCAGATGGTTTGTCTGGAAAATGGAGCTGCCAAACCCCACAGGACCAAGGGAAGGAGCTAAACCTGGATCCAGGCACGTGGTGAGTGAAGAATGAAGGATCTGAACCCAGCTGTCAGAAACTGCTTCCCTAAAATAATCACTGTTCAAGGTGTCTAAGGTCTGAGACTTCACCATAAACCAGTTTGCAATTTTCTTTTTTGTTTTTAAACAACTGCAAGATATTTTCAGTTTCCTTTAAATATATGTTTTTGAATGAGAGCATCTTGGGTTGTTTTTGAAAGCACTCTTTAGCTTACTGAGGTTGAAGCTATGATTTATGAAGAAATCAGTGTGAGGCTGCAATTTATATAGAAACTGTTAAATCTAATTTAGCTCCTGTGATGATATGCAAAAATAATGCAGTACATGTATATTAAATACATATATATTTATGTATGCACATATATATGAGATATCTCTTGTTTTTCTGAGGAGCACAGGTGAACCAACATTAAACTTGCAAAATGCAATTACTCTGTGCTCAAGAAAATGACCAGTTACTCAATCTTCTTCATTTTTTATACATTGCCATTCTTGAGTGTTTCAGGACAATGCAGTCAAATTATTTGTGCTGTTTACTTCATGAAAACTCTACTGTGCTAAGAATCTGTAGATGATATATTGACCGGTTGTCTTTTCATTTTCAAATGTTATTTTTCATAAAACATTAACCGGTTTTCTCTACCCAAAAGACCTTATTTCTCCCAAGGCACATTTTTCATTATCTGCTGACAGCTATCAATATTTCTGAGTATTTGAGACATTTCTGGACAAGGTCTTTTGCAATGTGAGATATCAGTCAATTTTTTCATCTAATTATTTTCAAAGTATGCCTTTTCTTAATAAAAACTGTGTTGGCTCATTAAAGATATCTTATTTATTCAGGTGTCTGCTAATCATGGGGGGTTTATTACAAATTCTGCCAGTTTGGGTGATAAGGAAGCCAGGCTTATTTGCTGTAATTTTTCATATCTCTGCCACCGTTGTCTTTGTGGAAAATTGGTGTCATATTTGTCCCTGGCACTGAAATATCTTTGTCTGTTATTGAGGCAGTTTTGAGTTAAATTGCAGTGAATAATTCCACTGTTTCATGCCTGAGTTCTTTCAGAACTCCTGTGTAAAATACTATCCAGAGTTGGAGATTATTCTTCAAAATTCTGCTGAATTTTCTCTACAACTTCTACCAGGACTTGAATTTATGATGGATTTTCATTGTGTTCTCTATTTCCATTTACCATGCCAGAATTTTCCATGTTCTTCACTTAGGGATAAATTCAGCTTTTTGAAGGCTACTCAAATTTATTCTTTGTCCTTTTCTGATTTCTTTAACCACAATGGAATTAATATTTTTTAGTTACTTTGTGTGGAGGTGACTGTCTCTCTTTATTGGAGGCACTGGAGTGATTTGGGGGTTCCTCCTTCAATTTCCTCACAGTCAGTGTGAGTTTCTTTTAGAATTCATGTGTCTACTCCTTACTCCAGAAAACATTCTTGAACAGCCTCAAAATAATTCAAATAAGTGATTTTAAATAACTAAAATAACCTAGCAGAATAATTTTGTCAGTCTTGCAAAGCTTGTTTTGGTAGGTAGAAGTGTTGAAAAATGTTCCTGATTCTTCAGGTATTTTAGATTAATATTTTTTGTTTATTTAGTGGGGCATCATGTGAGTGTTGTGGAGAGAGATTTGATGGAATTGATGAAACAAAGACCTGATACTTTTATTTCTTTATGTTCCTGCAGTTTTTTAGTAATATGAATAAAATCATCGTAATATTTGAGTAACTAAAATAACACTTTGATAGGAAAGAGTAACTCTGTGGTTTCCCCAGATAAATAATGGAAAGGATTTGGTGAACTGGGGTTGCTTGAGATGGAACATTTAACCAGCTCTCTACTTCTTGATTAACTATCACTCTGAAACACAAAATAGAATTTATTTCATCTGAAATAATGCAAGATGATGTCATTAGCACTCTTTCTGTAATTAACTACAAGATGATTCTAATTAGGGAGAAAAACAGGATACAAGAAATAGGAGTTATATCTGGTTGTTCCAGCATTAAAATATGATAGAAATAAAATATGCATCAAGCTTAGCTAACACTGAAAACAGCTTGAAGAGAGAGTTTATCCACTATTTTCCTAGATCAATAGCCTACTTCATAGTCATATAACAGCAGCTGTTTCATAGGAATATTCCCATCAAAATTCTGACAGCAGTAATTTTAAAAAATGCCTGAATTATTATTTCTTGGTTGCTCATCAGAAAAATGGCCCATGTTGTCTGTCTGTGGTACAATGCCTGTATAAGCAGGATGGGAGAGGTGGAGCAGCAGAATTTGGAGTAGAATCTTGTGCTGCTCAAGAAAATCCTGTGAGATGCCTTCCAGCAGCAATTTGGGAGAATTGGTCAGAGTTACAGGGGTGCAATGCACACATTGGGGCTGGAGAAAAAGCAGAGAACACAGTCCTTGCTGCATAATTCCTTGGGAATTAAAATCCTCAGGTCTGTACCTGTGGGACTGGATGTCAAATTTGGAAAGTCTGTGCCTCAGCATCCTAAAATGAGCACACTTTCCATTGGTTTTGGTGCTGGTTGTATTGCAGGTGGGGTTCATGCTTGACAAGAATGTGTCTAAGAATGAATTGCTGTGGGAGCAGTCTCAAGATTCCCCTCTTTGAATAATGAATTTTGCTAAAATGAAAGCTTCCATTTCGTCCTACTTCAGAAAATAAACTTATTTTTAGGAGTAATTATTACTGTCCAAAAGGAAAATACCAATGTGGTGAGATGACTTGAAGGGATTATTATTCCTAGATGAAGCTCTGTTTTTTGGTGATGATCCACATTGTAGTTTTATCTCCAAATCCAGCATTATGACAGGTCACAGTGCTCAGTATTTTCTACTAAACAGTGCTTTAATTTGTATATAACCTGCTCTGTCACCTCAGGTGTATATTTAAAAAAAGAAAATAATAGAATTCTCATGATGAAGTATTTGCAGTTTTCTGTTTTCACTGGTTTCAGTAATGATTCCTTGTTTGCAGGAGAAGGATAGTTTTCAAACCTATCAACTATCAGAACTTTAATTTAAAAACATTAATTCAAGTCATCTGTGATGTCTGCTACTTCTACATTCATTTAACAGAGCTTTTAGCTGTATCTCTGTATTGTTGGTTTCCTTTTTTTAAGTACTCAGAATGTGTTATTGCATTAATGTTCTTCATGGAACATTGCAAAACACTCACTTAAATTATTTTGCTAATGCTAAGCAAGGGTTGTTGCATTATTAAACACCAGAGGCTTGGCAAATCACTATAAACGTGAGTTTAAAGCACATTTTTCAGGTGCCTGAATGTTTTTGTATCATGACAATAACACAGACTTTTATAGCAATGCAACATTGCCAGCAGAGTGTATTTTAAGTTCAGATATTAGTGGAGTTCAAAGTCATATTTAGTTTCAGCTTTATTCTAATTTCTGATACATAATTTCATCCCCAAATGAGCTTAATTAAATATGTGAAGTGCAGAAAGTTGTACGAGCTTTTGTAAAGCCAAGCATTGCTCAAGTTAACTCTGCAAATGCTTGGCCTGGAGTTCCAAAGCACTGAAAAGCTCCACAGCTTTTTTCTTGTCTATGAGGGATTCTGTCTTTCCTCTCATCCTTTGTGTCTTTATCTTTACACACAAGGAAAATAAACTCCACATTTTCCTCAGCTGTTTTTTCCTAAAATTCTTATTCCCCTTTCTTCTCTCCTCCAGTTTTTTTTACAGTAGCCAATCTATTTTTTAAGATCTGTTTTTCAAGCCTGGGTAGGGAATTCTGGATCTGTCAGTAGAGTTTTGTTTACCAGGTTAATTTACCTCTGGTGTCCTAAATCCAGCATTGTTCTGGGATAGCACATCCCAGGAAATTTCCCCTTTATTCTGCTGTCACACCACTGACTGCCATTTCTTTGTGATGAATTCAGGAGTAAAATCTCCCAGTGCTCTTCTCCCCCACAGATAATGAGTCCCCGTTTTATATTTTCATTTCCCCTAAGAAACAATTAAACAACAGTATTTGGCAATGCTAAAAATGTCATGCAGGGAAATGGAGAACACAATAAAAGATAATGGTTTTAGCAGCAGCAACAAAAGGAAATGTCAATAAATGGGGTAACCCTGCTGGTTTTCACCTTTAATCAGGTCAGGGGCCTTCAGCACGACCTTTTAGACAGGTGTACTTTTAAAAAAGATGTTTCATAACATTTTATGGAGTCAAAAGTTTGATGCTGTGGAAATTAATATATATGCTACTAATATTCTTAATTAGAGTAAAAATAAAACATATTTTATTTTAAGGATTTTTTTTCTTTAAAGGAGGTGTTGCATTTTTAAATAATATTTAGACAAAATACTATTGTCTAACATTCTCATAAAATCCTACATCATACAATTTCTGTTGTGTTCAAAAGATAATCGTGGAATATATTCTAAAGCTGCAATTAGCTGCACAAAAACTCCTGGTCACCATCTATTTAGGATGTCTCTGGCCCCAGAATTTTAATGTTTCATTGTTAGCGAAAATAGAAGATCTTCTACAGAACATCTGTATTGTATAGGGAAATTAAATGTTAAACAGGATTGGTAAAGGGAAAAGATGATGTCAGCCATGGGTTGGATCTAGTTGGAGGGAAAGAAAATCCAAATATAAATGATATCAAGTCAAAAAGTGATAAACCTTGGATTTTATAATGCAAAAAATCTTTATTCTGCAAGAACTCTTGAACCAATCTGTCATGATTTATGAAACTCTGCATGACCACCATTTAAAAAAAAAGTAGCCATAACTATAGAGGGAATCTAGCTGGAAAAGAGCCAAGCAGAAAATAAATTTGAAAATCAAGGGCACAGTTTTCCAGGTTTTCTTCATGCACAATTCTCCAAGGATGGATTCCAGGGTACTACAAAAATTCCAGAGGTTCAGCAGCCAGATGTGAACCTGCAGAGAACACATTTTCCTCTGCAGTTAAAACAACTAGCTGCAATGACTGGCTAATGAAAAAAATAATAAAAAATATGGTTGCTGACAGTATCAGGTCACTAAATTAGGTTTCCAAACAACCAGCCATTACAGTTTCATGTGCTAATCTCAAATGATGTAGTAATTAATAATACTCTGTAGCAAAGGGGTCACTGCCTTGTGTAACCCATGCTGGGCTTGGTAGGAAGTTCAGTGATGGCAAGCTCCAGCTCAAAGCTCATCCAAACAACAGCCTGTGAGCACAAAGTGCTGAGGCTGCTCTGCACTGATCCCTGAGCCTGTGGGGCTGTGAAAGAGGCAGGGGAGGAGTGGCAGGGGAACTTTTCCAGGTGCAGATGGCATTGGGTACGGAGCAGGGACACAGCCAGGACAGGCTGGAGCCACTGCAGAGCAGCACCTGAGAGGGTTTCACTCGAGCAGGGGAGGCCAAAGTCTGCATGGAAACTTGGAAAAAACAGTGCTGATCCAGCCAGATGAGAGTGAGATGGAATATGGTACAGGAAATAAAGGACAAATTAAATGTCACTTCCAGAACAGAGGCAGTGTCAGGCACATCCACCCACACAAGTGAGAACCTCCTTGGAAAATCGCTGTACTTGAGTAGGACCAAGCAGACCACAGGCAAATCAAGGCTCTGTTAATGCCTTCCTTTATCACAGTGTGCAGGGCAAACCAAAATAATTTGATAGGAAAAAAAAAACCCAAGTATGGTTTACATGAAATCTTAATGAGAAGTACCCAGCTTAGAGAAAGTGAGAGCAAGGGAAGGAAAGGAGGATTTTAACCATAGGCACTTCCTCAGCTGATGGGCTGCAGGATCCCTCTGAACAGATCTCTTGGATACAAATTAAGTTAATTTTACAAAAGCATTGCCCCTGACCCCATTACTTGCTATGTAATATTGAGGAGTTGGGTGGTAAAAAAAAGCAGTAGGATCAGCTTTTCTCAAACTGTGGTTTTTATCCAAATCCAGCAGTTTCTGCTGGTGCCTCTAATGTTTAACTCTTTGCACTTAATATGGTTCTACGACAGGACACTAAAAAGCATTGATTGCTTCATTAGTGGGGTTTTTGTCATGGAAAGATAAGAATTGGGCTGCTCTCAATTCTTGTGGAGCTGAGGTAACTTTTTTCCTTCCTCCTTGCTTTGCTGTTACATTGGGTCTGCTTGAAATCCAGTGTTGTCCATTCTCTGCATTAATGCCGCATGTGCAGACAATGAAAGTAAAAGGGAATTATTCAGGGCTAGTAGGCAAATCATGAGCTAAGTTATAATAAAAAAATGCTTGTGTATTTCCCTCTATTCCTGATTTTTATTTGTTCAACTATTTAGCTACAGCTAAATAGGCATATTCCTTTAAAAACAGAATTTCCATAATGTGCTTTGAAAAAAACCAGTGACTCCCAAATGGGTCAGCTGTGAATACCAAGGTTAAAATAATGAAAGCCTAAGAACAGGTTACCCTTTCCTGTAAAACTCATCACATTCTTAATTAATTTCAGGATATTCAAAGATTAGATGCTATATCTCCAGTAAGAAAGCAGACCTGTAGAGACTCAGGAAATTAAAATGAATTTAATCTCCACAATATTTTTTATGTAAACAGGAATATCGTGGCACAGCTTCCTGAAAAACGTCCTGTTGTTGGTTATATATTGAGATTTCTAATTTGGAAATAGAAGATGTCATAAATGGCAGAGTAACAGAGTGCCTGGGATTGGGGGACCCTTGATAGCCAACAACACCAAAAGAGAGGCACGGTCTGAAATTCCTGATACAGCCCTTAAATTTGGTCATTTACTAAACACTGCGTTGTGATAAACTATCTATGAATTAATCAGAACTCACTGAACACAAACAGCAGAGATTTCATTTCATAAAAAAGGGTTCATTAACATGTTGGCTTCTGATCTTTTGACAGCAAAGCTGTCAGTGTGAAGGGTGGAGGGGGTTGTTTTTTATTTGGTTTATTATGTTTCTCTTTTATCAAACAGCTAATCACAATCAAGGACTCTTGATGTTTCTTAAAGTGTCTTTCACTTTGAAATTTGAGCCAGGAGTTTTCCTGACTTGCCTGTAATATAAGAGGTCATGTGTCCAAATTACCTGGAATGTCTGATCCATCAGGTATCAGAAACAGGAGAGGCAGAGGACAGGCATGAAGTTTATTCTTTGAATTGAAATCTATAAAAATGCAAGTGGCATCTGCATAGATGCCAAATTTGCCTCCAATGATGAAAGACACTCCAGTGAATCCACACTTAAAAGTCACCCAGCATAAAGTCTTAGTGGCTGAATAATAGAAATTTTCTGTCCATAATACTGTGAGATGTGCAGATGGTTGAAAAATGATATGTGATCTCATGCAGTGCCTGCTGAGTTAACAAGAGAATCTCATTCAAGAAAAATAGTACATTTTAGTTCCACCATATGTGTGATTATGTTTTCTTCATACCCATGGAGAATCCCTGATGGTAGAAAGCAAACTAGGATAGCCCATTAACATGTCCTCTTTTAAATAATTTATTTAAACACGAGAAGCTTCCATTTTTGTAAAAATAACTTGCACAACAAAGATAACAGCTGCACTTGAACATTCTTGAAGGGTTGTTTTCAATGGAAGTGTGAGCAGAAAGAGAAAAAATGTGCTGCTCATTTCTCACCTGCAAACAGCCTTTGGGTCCATCCACGGCTCCTGATAAATCAGAATGCAGTCAGAATAAGAAATATAGGGCAGAAACTGGCACTTCTTGTCTTCTTCAAAAAATCCTCACCAGAAAAACCACTGCATCTTCCTTTGGTTAAGGTTCCTGTTCATCAGAACCAAATTTCAATTGTTACAGTGAGAGTAGTTCATATTATATTTTACCCTCAGTGTTTCACTACTTGGATTTAATAATATTAAATTTTATTGATGGTTGTACAAACAATTTTATTTGTATCTATTACAATAATGGATATGGTACCCCTTAAAATCACAGAAGTCTGATTTGTTCCTATATAAAAATATGGGCTTTGATTACAGGGCAAAAAGATCCATTGAAATAGTAAAATGACTTTAAAGTATTTAGAAATAGGGACTTTGTTCATCTCTGTTCATCTTTTTGTTCATCTCTTGTTCATCTCTTTGTTCATCTCTTGTTCATCCTGCTCTTCACACACTGAAGTCCCTGCTGCTGGTTTGGATTTCTCTCTGTCCTCAGCAGCACCAGGAATTATCCAGAATATTGCTGCACTCCCAACTTCAACTCAGCATCACCAAGAATCAGCAGACAACACTCCGAAAATTCTGTGATTGCTTTCATCTTCAGGTCACCCTTTCAGAGGTGGACAAAGGTACAGAGCAGTCACTCAGCATTTCTTCCATCTGACAAATTTAACAGCCCAGGATTTTTTACATCATTTAAAGGAATCCAGTCACTCATTTGGTTCATCACAGTCATTGCAGCACCCACATGTCTCTTCCTGGGACTTTCTGGTTTTATATGAGCTCATTAGGATGAGCTTTTCTGTCACAGATCCACAGTGATAACTTGATATTGATACCACTGTGTGTTCTTACAGGTTTTTTATTTTTCTTTTAATCTTTAGGTATACACAGACACCTGCTTTCAAAAAATTGAATTCTTTAGTCTCAGGGTATAGACAACCCTTGTCCATCCCAGAGGAGTGTGAAGGGAGTCTGCACTTAATTAAAATGTCTGCTAAAAAAACTTTAATATTCTGAAAAAGAGAATGATGTGATGAGAGAAAGTGGCTTTACTGTCAATTTCTAGAAACCTTTCTGTTTGTTAGTTCCACTGAACAATTGAGTTTTTTAAGGTATTCCTCGGAAGGTATCCTTTCTGAGGATAGAGTTTAGAAGCTTGTTCTGGGTGTGTTACCTGTCATCTCCTGTACTTTACATTTTGGAAAAACAAAAGGCTGTATTTTCACAGAACAGCCTTGTCAGAAAGATCAGAAGACCTGGTATTTTTTAGATCACTCAAAAGTTATTCTTTTGACAGTGCTTTGACTGAATTTCTCATTTTCTGTGACCTGTGTGTGCACAAGCTGTAGCAATCTCTTTCTTTCAGCTGTGTGCTCTGAGAAAAAAATCTCCCATTTGCACTGCTGAAAGTAGTGGGAGTTTGGAGAAAGAGTTGAAATCTGGAGGCTGAGAATATCCAGGAACTTTGGGATGGATTGGCTGCAGCTGAACTGTTGAATTATTTCAACCACGATGGGAGAATGTTTGTTGCCTCACGTGTGTCAAGACCAAGTTCTGGACTGTGAGAGATGCAGCTTCCTGCTGCTATTGCCACTTCACAGAGTCCTGCTGTCTGCTGGGGAAAAATGCATCTTGGGCTCACCAAGGGCAAGAATCAATCACTTCTGCTGACAAAATATGCTTAGACAAGCTTTTCAAAATAATAATATTTTTATGGTGTTCTCAGAGGAGGGAGGAGCTGCAGGAAGAAGTTGCCCTGAGTGATTTTTCCCCCCTGTTTCACACACTTCCTTTTACAAGCAGAGAAATGTTTAGAGTTGCTTTGCTTTAACTTAGAAAAACAAACTCTGCTGCTATAAGAGCTGCCAAGTTACTGCACCTCAGAAGTCTCTTCAGATGTCAGTGAAGCACCAGCAGTGCACAAAGACACCTTTGTGTGTTGCTTTGTAGTCCGTGTTCAATGCAGATGCCATTTAATGAAGTCAGTCTCTCCAACATCTCCTTTTCAGCTTTTTTTTTGTATAGTTTGACTTAACACTGGTAAATGTCAGACCCACAAGGATGAGAAGAGGGGAGGCAACCTGACAGAGCTAAATGGGGAAACTTTTTTATTTAATATTTGCTGGTACGTCTGCATCCAGTTATCAGAACCTTCTGATTTTGAGAATGATATGTTAGATTTCCAGTTTTTCCAACAATTGTTTATTTGAGGTGGCAAGGCAGTGACAAACATGGGATATAGAGCCCTCTTTCTCATCCTGTGGCTGCAGTAGTCTTTGATTTAAGCTGTAATACAACCCAGGCACTGTGAATGAGGAGATCCTACAGAGAGGGAGAAAATAGCTCTGCATCCCAAAATATCATTTGCTTATAAATATAAATGAGATGGCTGGAAAAGAACAAAAAAATTGTTTCTTTTGAAAATAATTTTTTTTATCTCTGCCTGCATAATGGAAAAGTGTGGCAGTTAAAATTATCCTGGAACGTGGAAGTTAGCTCAAAACACAAAATGCATCAGATAATACTGTAAAAAATGAGAATATATGCATGGCATAACAGTAATTTACATCTCCATCACAGTTCTCTCTAGATTCTCAAATTCCCCAATGCCTGTAAAATACTTGAGGTTGTCCATGTCAGTGAGCTGGAAATTATTGTGATGCACTTGTGAATAAAGCAAGACATGAAGGTGTAATGCAATTACTGCAAAGTGTATGGCAGAGAAAAGAACAGGAGTTTTATCTGCTGATTCCAGGGCTCCAGGAACAGGGTTTGATAAAGAGCTGACAGGGTATAAGGTGCTTATGTTTGGGCACAATACAATTTCTTTCTACATTTCTTTCTGTTATCAGGCTGCTTGTGTGATTGTGTTGGTTGAATATGATAATAGATGTATAATTGTATGTGAATAATCCCAAACAATTGGCACAAACCACAGTTCTGAAGAGTTTTTAAATTTCTGCAGCACAGATTCTTGCAGGACTAACTCTAGTGACAACAGCAAACTAATCACTGTTTGACAATGATTCTTCCCAACATACAGAAATAATTATTTTCATAACTACCACAAAGCCACTCTTCATATTGGAGAAGACATTCACGTGGAAATTTCCTTTATTTGGCTCCAGAGGGACAGTATTTTAAACAGAGTGTAAGGAACATTGTAGTGACTTTTTCCATGAACTTATTCTAGCCTGAGTGAAATCACCAGTTCCCACTGTGAAACTTTGTCCCCAGACTTCCCAGGAAAAGAACAGAAATTCCCTACACAGGAGACAGAAATGACATGGTGCAGCAAAAGGTCACTGAGCACAATGTGTTCAGACTCCTGAACTTGGAGTTTTAAGGGCTCCTGTGAAGAAACACAGAGGAAAAAACATGGGTTTCGATTCCATCGTTGCTATAAACAAGCCAAAGGGGAATTCTTAAATGTTTTTGGTTTTGAAAGGATGAAGTAAAAGGATTTGACATTTTCAGATATTTTGCTGTTGTTTCTTGGTGGTAGGCACAAAAAATTATCTTGAGAGGTGGGCAAGAGCTGACCCAAACGGTGAGGAAGTGTTGCTTCCTTGCCCATAAAGGTTGTGAGGGGTTTTTGGTTTGTTTGTGGTTGTTTGGTCAGTGCAGAAGTCAGGCTCTTGGACAAGATGATCATTGCAGGTGTCTTCCAATTGAAATAATCGATTCTGAACTTAAAAAACCTTTCACTCTTCTTCAAACATTTTTTTCTCTCTCTTTTGATCCAACTCACCAAAGTCAGTGTTTTTGCCTGTTTAATTGATGTGGTCACAGAGTCTCAAACATTCTTATCCCCCAATTTTTCCCACGGTACTTTACCAGAAGGTGGTTTTGGCATCTCTCAGCACATTTGTTTTGCAAGTGGTCAGGTTATGTCAAGCGTTTAAGTTCTGACCAGACCAGTTGGGACAAAAATCCTGTTAAATTTCAGCTTTGGTGTTTGAGAGGGATGGGCATTACTCCTTTCACCCCTCAGTTTGGAGAAATTTACAGCTGGCAATGCTTTAGGCCCACATCATATCAGAAGCCAATTAAATAAACATGGACTTGGTCATAACCTGATCTCTCAATTCCATTGCAAGCGTTATATCAGAATATTTAATGCCCTAATTTCTTCCGTTTCACGGTGCAAATCCATCCCGAATAATTCCAGAAAGAGATTTGACCTTAGATCTGGGCTGGGATGCTGTGGCTTTTGTGTTTAAAAATCCGATATTTTAAAAGCCTTAAAAGCTAAACAAGGCATTTTTTAAAAGACTGGAGAACAGAACAGCAAATGTTGCTCCTCTATAGTTCTCTTTACACTGGTATAGGAACAGCACTCTGAGATTCCATATTCATTGTGCCACGCTGATTCCCGGTGCCATTTCAGCTCACAAAATGTTTCTCTTTCACTGCAGGCTCCCCCATTTCTGCTGCTTCTTTTCATTTTATACATAATAAGTCAATTTATGATCCCTTACATACTTTTGCCATCGCGGGCTCTGCCCTCAAGAGCACAGAATCCATTCATAGTGACTGAGCAATGATGTCCGTAGTGAATTACTTTAATACAGCGCAGAGCACATGTTCTGTAGCCCAACTGGAGTTCTGTATTTAATGCTGACCACTCACCATCGTGAGTTTCAGTTCTTTTCTTCCCTTCAGCCTTCTCTTTGCATGGTTTTATGTCTGGCTGTGGATGTAGTTCCGTGCTTGGAAGAAGCTTCACTACCCCACCAGGAGTCCTGTCCATCAGCTTCCTCATGGCAAACCCACTAGAAAGATTTCACAGACAAATATTTCAAGTTATGCTTCAGAAGAGAAAGAAGAAAATTTGGGACAGTGATGGTAATTAAAAAAATGGGTGATGACTGACTGGAAGAAAAAGTTTGTTTGATTACCACAGCAAAGGGACTCGTTTGCTAATGAGAAGTGTATCATTAGTAGAAGTTTTCCGTTCACTTCATTTGTAACATAAAAAATAAGAATTTATTCAGAACAAACATTTTCTTTTATCTTGCTAATCAAAAGACCTCTTGCCAAAATGAAAATGACACTTGACATCTCAAAGCAAATGCAGAGATGGAGTGAAAAAAAGCATTGCACATTCAATTTGAATAAAAGAATTCCAAATGCTCAATTAAAGAAATAATTTGAAACTGATTATTCTTAGGCACAATATTCACTTTTACAGATTATTGCACTGAAGTCACCACACCATATGTGTAAAAGCAGTCCTTTTTGCTTGTACTTCAGCAGTCTCAATTTATGGGATGTCAGAAGTGTTTGCAGTAGTTCTGAACCCTTTGGAACATAATGGGACTTGTGTACTTTGCTAATTTAGCACCAGACTTTCAAAGTCACAGAATCTCCCAAAGACAGTGATAGATGCTGAGAGGGATTTGGAAGAGCACCCAGCTTGCTGTGGGCACAGACAGAAAGAGGCTTTTGCTCGAGTTTCATTTGCCAGGTGACAGTTACACCATCAGGAAAAAATTGTTGGCCAGATTGACCCATCTGCCTTCTGGTCTTTGTTAGCTGCCAGAATAATGGGGGGACCTGGGCCAGGAGCTGTAACAGATTAGTTCCTTGCACTCGATCTTCTTGGCAGGCAGATGTTCTATTTATTAATTTTTTCTGTAGTAATTCATCACCGAATATTTAAGTCTTGTGACTCATGATTTGGAAAAGGAATACTCATTCTCCAAGTTCATGAGGCAGAAACAGAACAGGAGCAGATGGTCCAATGTGGCAACACTAGATATCAATGAAGAGCTAAATCTAGATTGCCTCAATCTACTACAGATTGTTTAAAAACACTCTGTGTGTGTATTTAGCTTCTCCTGGTTCTCAGAGCTTTGTAGTTAGGCCACAATAGGAACTATTGATCACAGCAGAATCAATTTGTACAAGCAATGGCAGCATCTACCTGCTGCTTAGGGTTGGCTTTCAGTTCCAAAGCCACAGGGAGTTTCTTCTAAAATAAAATTGATGAATAAATTTATGATAAATAATGGATGAAATGATTGATGATGAAATGATTGGTGGTGAAAACGCTGCTGTTTCTGTGGAGCAGCACATTTTGAATGTGGGGCAAAACAGAACAAATGAACCACAACATCCACTCCTACAGGTTGGAAACTCTTTGCCTCTCTTAATTCATAAAGATCTTAGAAAGTTCCACTGTGTAGTATCATAAACTTGGTTAAACTTTTCCTCTTCTCCTTCAACAACTGCGTCAGTGCTCAGCTGTGCTATCTGGGACAGCCTTGACAGGAAAGATTTCTGACATTCAGTCATTGGAAATTACCAGAGTACCTATTTGCAGGTGATCTCCTAGCTATTAAAATAACAACGAAACCCTTGCTTTCATCCTGTTATTTCTATATTAGCCACAGCACAATTTTTAGATATTCAAGGTGGCTTTTCCTTCCTACACTAAAAAAATTAGAAGTGATATCTAATAAACTAACAATCAAAAAAGATAATTTTGATAAAACATGCTCATAAAAGGGATCTTACTTTATACTCTTGATTAAAATTTGTAAATTAAGCTTGACATTATTTGATTTTTTTTATTATTTTTCTCGTGCTTAGCCCAGACATCTCAAATACCACTTTCACTGCTGAAGTATTTTCAGTATTTTTTCCCTTTTCTCCATCTCCGTTTTCCCTCAGTGAAAGCTTTTGGAAGAAGTGGAGGCCACCAAAGCCCACAGAGGATTTATCAGCTGATTTCAGAGTTGGAATAGAACCAAAAACATTATAAAGTACCATCATCTTAATTATGTTTAGCTTTTACATGAGTTTGTAGATTCTTTTTAAAAGAACTTCTTCCCCAGCTGTGTTTTACTCTTCCAACCTGATATTAAATCTGTTCTGTCTTAATCTGCTTTTAACATTCAAATTCCTTCATAATTTTCTACAGTTTGCAAATTTGAAGTTGATTCTTGCTGGCACTGAGATGTAAAAGTTAATTGCTTATCTGGGGGAGAAAAAACAAAAGCAGAAGATGAAAATGAAGTCATATGATGCATTTAATTTGTGGAAGTTAATTCACATCCAGTGCTGCTTTTACACAAGCAGAGGTTGCTTTTACAGAGCACAGGAACAGTTAATACCTCCAAACCATTATGCATTTTGCAATGGGTTTTATGTATTTTCTCTATTTATCCAGATTGAGTTATTACAATATTATTAAACACAAAAGAAGACACCCAAGAATGATGACATTTGATTATTGTATTCCGACTTCTACAAACCATGTACATCTCTAAACACTCAGCCTTGAAATCCTGACTGGAAAACCTCATTGATGGATGTGGTGAGCCCTTGGGCTGGCCTGCCTTGCTGCCTGCTAATTTGCATGGTAAGAATTTGGGGAGTTCTTTCTAAATCTGGGGATTCAATTATGAGACTACACAGACTTGAGATTTACTTTGCCAAACAGCTATAGTGGAGAAAAAAAAATCACAGGCTACACGGGAAAACTGTTGAAACTTTTCTCTAAATCCATCCCTTCCTGTAGTAAAGTCTTTTGGTAATTGAGACTGAAATTATGTTTCTCAAAGGCCAAATTTCATTTAAAGTAAAGATACTCAACGCCAGGGAGAAAAAAAAAACAGTGTGATTTAGAAAGATTGCAGAACAACTACACAAAAAGTAAATTTGACATTGCCTTAGTTGCACAAAAATATGTTATTTTAGGAAAAGGAGAGAGACTGATGTCATGCACTCCATTATGTTTTCACAATAAGGTAATACATGCGATTGAAAATATTGCAAGGAAAGGAGAATAATTTTGCAGAAGTGATTTCAGGAACTCCCTTGGATTCACAAGTTTGGATTTTGCTGTAATAAGTGATAATGCAAGATACATTATTCTGTGGCAGTAGTACTGCCTGAGCACTTCCACAAAGATGTTAATAGGATTTTTGAAATCTTTCATGTCCAAAAACAATGGCTGAAGTCTGAGATTTCCTCAGTGGAATTATAAAAATGTGTGTAAAAATACCCCCTAAACCTTTCTAGCACCATATCCCCAAGCATCACATTCTTCCTTATACTGTAATTTTCACTATTTCACTTTAAATTACATTGTCTTAAAAAAAATACCATTTGGAGATGCTTAAAACTTTAGGTAAGCAATGTCACTCCCCAGGCAGTGACCTTATCCAGCTGCTCATACTGGATATATTTATATTTACATTTATATTTACCCTTCTCTGTCTACAGAGGAGGTTTGAAAATGGGTGGAGTATTTCAAATTGCAAGCAAGTCAAAAATGACTTTTTATTAAAACGTGTTTGGCTGATTTAAATGTAATCCATCTAATTGTTCTATTTTGTCAGCTGCTCAACCACTTTATCTTCTTTTAAGGCACTGAAATATTAAAATTCACGTTAACAGGAGCTCTGCTTTAAGTACAGTATGCTCCAACTTGCTCCTGATAAAAGACCACCCATAGGTTCTAATCAGTACCAATAAAAAGTCATTGATATGATTTAATTGACTGAAACACATTTAAAAAGTGCTGCTGACTGATATAATCTGAGCAGTTCATGCCATTTCTTTATTTCCTTTGTAGAAGTTGTTTTTATGAATTTATTGTTAATCAGAAATGAGTTTAAGTGGTTATTCCTTAACCAGAGTCTTCAGGATGCCTCAGCGAGCCCATTTCACAGACTGGCACAAGGAAATCTTGCACTTCACTTTCCTAAGCATAAAACTTGGTTTGTGTTTCTTCTGAAATTCAGGATTTGTTCTTTGTTCTTTGTTCTTACAAAGTGAGGGTGGAGATTTTTGTCTCTGTTAGAAAATAATTGCAGAAGTAACCCAACATTAATGTATTGCTACATAATATCCCTCTCGTATTGATTAGCCCTTAATTCTCTTGTCATAGGTGTGATAATTGAGTCGAAGTATTGAACATTTATGCCCAACTGCTTCTTTCCTTCACCCTGCCCATTTTATCTTTCTTAGTGCTGACAACTTCTGGTTTTAATTCTTCCTGCCATTCCTACGAAATCTTCCCAAGTTATCATTTTCCCAAAGATTTCTGGAATCAAAATTATCGTTAAACGCTCTAAGAGTGGAGCAGCTCCGAAAGAATTTTGTGTATGACTGTCAAAGAATGCAAGGCTGGAACAGATTCAATGTTTCATTTCAATGAACTGAAAATACAGCAAGAAATAAAAGCAGATTTGTAGCAATTTTCTTTTGTTGTATTTGTGTTTCAGAGCCTCAGTGGTCCAGAGCATCCTCAGCCCTACCTGAGCTGGGGACCAGATCCAGCCATGGGCCCTGCTGACATCATTCAGGACTTTTGTATTATTTTTTAAAAGGTTTTTATCTCATGGTACCAGTTTATTCAAAGCTTATTTTTATTTTTATTTTCCTTTTTCTGACTGTTATATTGTACCTGGTTTTTGAGCAAAATCTGACAAAGGTAAAAATTATTTCTGTCTTATGGCTCTAAGGCTGATGTCATGAGGAACAAGATTAACCATGCAGGTAATTATCTGATTAAAGAGCCACAATTTCTTTGGATACTCAGTGTGCCTAATTTTTTTTTCCAGAATATCTGCTTTAAGCCCTTCTGATGCTACCAGATTTAGGAACCAGCCATGGAAATAATTTGAGCTCTATGAAACTTATTTAATGTTGTGTAAGCACAGCTGGCAGTCAGTCTGGGCACTTGGTCACCACTGCAGGGGCATTGAGGGCAGGAAAAATGCAGCTGTTGCAAAGGCAGCTCTTCCAAATATGTTTTGTCCAGTTTATATACCAGCAGGATAAAAAAGTTGAAAATCCTTCTAATTTTAGGTCAGATAATAACTGCTCCTTCCACCAACCTTTGAAATTAAGGCACTGCAAAAATTAAAGCAGCTGTCGCGTCAAGAAAAATGATTGGATAAGAATGTTAATAAAATAATATGAATTCTTTTCATGGTAAAATCATTAAAACCTCATTTTATGTGACCAATATTGCTGCCGGAATGAAAACAAAATTGAGCAAGTTACAGAACACAACATTGTGGCAGGAAATATTGAAATGGGACAGAACAGGAAATGTTCCTCATTAAAGTTCTCTTCAAAACATTGGCTGTTATTAAGAAATCTTGATCATGGGTGTAAGACCTGTCATTCCAAATTAAAAAAAAAAAAAGTGCTTTTAGTCAAATATTCTCTTCACAAGAAATTTTTAAAAAGCAGCTAAAATATCAGATTTTTTTTTTTTAATTTCAGAGCTATTCAAAACATATTTTTCTTCTACCAAGGTATGATCAAATTACATCTTCATTGATTCAGATAATTCTTTTTTTTCTTCGCTCTCTCTAGGGGATGTGTAGATGCTGTTTCACTCATGTATTTCTAGTCCATATTTGAAACATTAATTATTTCACATAGCATTGAGATAATTTGAATTAAATTAGGAAAAATGTATTAACTTGTCAAAGCTCATTCTAACAAAAGAAAAAAAAATGGAAAATTCATCCTAGCAATAAAAATGGTTGTGTTTCATGGGGTTATTTTAGCAATAGAATATGGAACTTCCAGTTAACAGAAGCTGTACTCCAGCAGTTTATTTTCATTAATATTATTGTTATATTATCCTGTTATAGACTAAAAGTGTCAGGTACAGCATCTGTTGTTCTGAGCCTCTGTCATTTTTAATTTATGCTGATTGATTGGTTTAATGTCAATAAAATGTATTGCGCCTTTGAGTTGATGATAATTAAGATGCAATGCATTCTTAATGTATCTCCTTAACTACAACTGCTTCCAAAATCAATATGACCTCTTAAATAAAGGATCCAGGCTATTTGTTATTCACAGTAGAATTTCATATTACTGGAAAGTGTCTGTGATCAGCTAAGATAGACTTCTAAAATATTAGGTTTGCAGCTACAACTTTATCCAAAATCTTTGTTTTGTAGATGATTGTCCTGAGAATCTGTTCTTTTGCCTTTGCAAAAGTTTATTTTCACTTGCAGCTACCAATGACCCAAATAGAGCAATAACAGGAATGGGATATCATTGCAGTGGACCAGCTGTTGAATAAGAAATAGTTTCCTTTTCTCAGTAAAATGATCTTACCTATGATTATCATTGCTGACTGTATTTCAAATAGATCTGCTTTTGTTCACAGGCAACTCCTCTGAGGCTGCAAAGACAAAAATGGACCTAACTGTAAGTAATTTTCTGCATTTCATCTTTAGTCACTTGCAGAAATATCCATGGAATATTAACAGGAAATCTTTATATCACTGTTGTCTTTACTGAGTGAACTGATGATCTTCTTATGATCTCTATTAAAGATAATAATCAAAATGTCAAATCATAAGTTTACAAGTCTTTGTTTTCCCTAAAACGTGAGGGTCAAAAAAGCAACATTTACTCAGGAAAAAGAATCCAAGTCATTGAAGATTCTTCATTTAAAATTCAAAAGGGAATTCTATTTTCACTAGAATTAAAGCATTTTATTTCTGTTTAGATATAAAAATAAATAAGGAGCATTATTAAGTATGAAGTAGGAATTCTTGAACTGAGGGGATAATTTTTGCTTGGAGAAGAATGTTTGCATAAAATTGAATGTGAATACTTGGTTCACTTACTCAGAGGTGAAATGGTCAAATCACAGTAAAAAATAGCTTGTACTCGAAAAGAAATGTAACCCACTACAGTTCAGAACATGACAGATGGATTTGGAGTGTTTTTAACAAAGAAAAGGTAGGAAATTCTTCAATCTTCCCATTTCCATGGTATTTAGTTCCCTCCAAAAATTTATGCTAGTTGCTTGTACAACACTACAGAATAATCACTGTTACCATCATAAAAAAACTTTTTTCTTTTTCTTTTTTGATTCAGTAAAATGTCATGGTCATTCAGATTTGTTAAAAATTGTTCTAAATATAATCTGGGAATCTTCTCAAGATATATAATTCTGGACTGGAGAAAACAAAGATGAGGTTGTTCCTGTTCAAACCTGAGTGCATCAGCAGCAAAGCTCAAAAATTTGCATTCCCTAATCACTCAGTGAGAATTGTGCCTTTGTAGGAAAATTGTTGAGCCACGATCATGAGACTAAATATTGGAAAGTGATGATTTTGCTTCCCTACTAGGTTGGAATTCTTGCAGCCTCTCCTGTGACCTCACCCTTTCATCAAAAGGTAGACAATGAAATGTGAATTTTAATAAGAATTCCATCCTTTGCATAAAGATTGCACCAACCTGCATTAAAAAGTTCAACTGACCATTTCACCTATTTAGTTTGGTTTTTATCTTTTTGTACATCAACACATTTGGGTTTGCTGTTTAACTGGATTTTAATACATACATAATAAAAGGTATTGATTACAATGAGAGAGAAAATTACTCTGCAAGTAAAGGATTCCTGATTCTCTTCTCCCAAGAGATAAACGCCCATCTGTTACTACATGAAAAAAGGAGGCAATTACAGAGTTACAGAGTGCTCTGAAAAACTTGTTAGCTTGTTGTACCATTAAAGGTGGCTGTAAAAAAGTATAAAAAAAGTATTGTCTGCAAACGATAATTGGTTCTGATGATAAGCAATGATAAATGATAAGCCCTTGGTGTAATTTACATTTTAAGTATAGAGAGCAGCAAAACACATCCCTCAGAGTTGTACCTAAAACAGATCTTTTCACATGTGGTGAATGTGCTTTCCCCTACAACAATGCAATTAAAACTTCTCTTGAGGTAAAGTGCTCCAAGGCATTTCCTGAAGCGACAGATTCTGAGGTTGCTTTGAGCTGTTGATCTTATATTTGCTGAATCAGGATTTCACATCATTTCACTGTAGTTCCTGTGTTTTCTTGGGCTTTTTTCATGGATTTCAGTCAGCCCTGGAGCCATGGTGCTGTTTGGTTGTGCTGCTGCAGAAAAGCAGTGAAGCTGCTCGTTGATGTGTTTGATGTTCATTCTCTTCTGCTGCTCAGAACCATTGATGGTGATGGTTGATGATGGTACGACTTCTCCATAGGTTATGGTTTTCCCACCTGCATAGGAGAAACTCTTCCTCTGGGAGTTGAAGAAAAACAACATGCCATTTGTCAAGTCGAGTCTTTCCTGGAAGCTTTGATTGTCTTGCCTTTACAGACCTGTTGACTTTGTTTGAGTCAAAATTAGAAGTAGAGAGCAGTTTATAGAAAGTACAGTATGTCAGGAATGCTATTCCAGGTAAAATTAAAATCTCTAAGTTCTTTCTGGCTGCAGGATATTATTCCATAATCAACTCTTCATCCATTCCCTTCAGAGAAATAATACTGGAACCACCATGACTATTTCCCCTAGTAAGTGGGACCAAAATTTGAGTTTACTGGTAAAAATGCATCCAAATGCTGTCTGCAATCAGCATTTCTCCACAAGGATCCGGGGACTATAGAAGTGAAGGCAGCAAAAGTGACTTTTCTGTGTCCAGTAGCTGTTGATAGGCTTGAAAATGAACTGAGTATTTGAATGCTCACCTCAGAAGGAATCATTGCCCTGTGCAGATGCAGGACTGTGCCATGGTATGGAATTTGTATGATCATTTTTGTGGCCATTTCCAGGGTGACTCTCATCCTCTCTAAAGTTGTTGCTGGTGGTGGTGAGAGACAAAAAACCTCTTCAGAGAGGAATTGTGCATCATATGGTAACGCTTGGTATTAATTTTTATTTTTAGCTCCTTTTTAGCCAGTTATGTAAATGATGAAGAGCTTAACTCTCCTGAATGATCTGCTTTCATTATGTGGAACAGTTGCTTTTGCCCTCATTTTAAATTGAGTTCCTAATATGTTTATGACATTGATAATGGGTTACTTCGCTAAATGCATCATTATGAATCTGTGAAACATTCTTCTGTTTGCAGTTACACAAGGAAAAAGTCCTGACAGAAAGGTTATAAACAGGTCCAATTACTGGCAGCCTTTTTTTTTACAAATGAACAAGTTACAGTTTTGGAAGAGCAGAATTTGTGCCAGAAAAACAGATTTTGATAACTGAGCCTGTCAGGAACACACTGAAGGTCAGCATATCTGTGGATGAGACCTACTGTAGAGCAAACAATTTACTGGATGATTCAGCAACATTTCTCGAGGAGTACATCATTCATCATTGTTATAACAACTGAGAGGCAAAAATGTGATTAATTTCTTTCTTCTGTTCTGAAGTTTGGGAAGCATACATCAATTTCTTCATTCATCAGATAACTCATTTCTGAAATAGATCCGATGCCAAAAAATCCAAAGCGTTTAATAGGAGTGTAATTTTAAAGTTGTCTGCCAATTTAGGGTGGGCTCTTTATTTATCCCTTCATAACACAGTGTGAATGTTCTGTATTTCCAAGATTCCTGTGGCCATTGATTATATCCTGTAAACCATGTATATGCAGTGGGTAGCTGCGCCAAGTGTAAGGTCTGCAAACCACACAGGTAAATTTGTCCCATCCTACCATCAACCAATTTTTGACAGGGACATAAAATAAATGCGGTGTTGGCCACATTCCAGTTGTGTGGAAGCCAGGCTGTGCTAGGGCTGAGAAGAGCACATTGTCAATGGATGCCATTATGGATCAAATAAATAAATAAATATTATAATAATAAATAATTAATAATAATAATAATGTTTTTCTTATGCAAATTGGCATTCCTATGTCTTCTGATTCTTGAATGCTCAAGTCAAAATATTTTTCTTTTCAAAAGGAATGTCCCCTTTATTATTAATGTTTTCCCCTACAACTTTGTGTCCCTTTCTGAGACCCATCAGGTAAAGTGATTTGCCAGATGCAGTTTAATTCCTGTCACAAAAATAGGTTGGGTCCAGACAGTATCCACAAAGTTGTACCAGTAACTCTCAAGGAGTTATTAATTCCTTGCTTCTGTAAGATCAGTTTCCCGAAGAACACTGAAGTTTTTATTTCTTCTTTCCTTACATGCACTGTGGAACTTTGTGGTCTTCAGATTTTGGGCATGGGAAGGTATTAGTTCACTTCTTGCCATTTTTATTAGTGCTCCACAAGGTAGTTTTTATTATTTTTTTATAAAAGAAAGCAAGTTTTAACATCCGTTTTCTAACTTATCATGAAAAGATAACCCTACAATCTAGGAACTTGATCAAAAAGTAATTTTGTAATTGGGCTGCAGGGGATATTAAAAGTGAGATTTGCATTAGAGCTGACAATTTGGCAATCAGATTTTGTATAACAGAAAGCATGACCTGAATCCATCAGAGAGAATTAAGAAACTATAAATTATTCACTTATGTCCTCCATGTTTCTAAAAAAAAATTTTATTATTTAGAGTCATGTCCTCATGATTTTATTTGTTCAGAGAAATAGAAACTACAATACCTTCCACATGTACTATTCCTTTAGTAAAAGTTTTCAGAAAGAGAAATAAAAAAACCTGAATAGTTTCAGAATGAAGTATGACCAAATGTAATCTTTATTTTGAACTGTTACTTTTGGTTATTTGTTAAATTTAAATACTTACCTGCAGGACCTGTGTGATCAGAAGAGCTTTGGTTAAGCATACTTTTAATTTCTGTATTTTTTAAAATATGGTCCACTGATTTTCTCCATTTTCTGAATTCTAGTAAAAAGCTAAGTGTCAATTCACCATATTTTCTGATCAAGAGAGACTGAAAAATTATCTTGAAGCTCCATAGCTATTTAACTTTAAAAGAACCCAGGGTCTGAGCCATCCTCTTCTCTTTATTCACTTAGCAGTCCCCAAATAACAAAGGAGCAGAAACAAAAATGCACAGAGTTAGGCATTTGAATAAATCCAAATCTCTTCTCTCTGACTATTTGGTTGTTCAATCAAAACTAAAAAACCTTAGGAAGAAAATGACATCTAAATGAAAAGCACCTTCCATTTTGTACAGAATGTATTCCAGAGTGGTGCTCAGTCTAGTCAAACACCTCACAAAGCAGCCAGGAAAATGTATAAACCCTTCTAAGTACCACTAGATTGTAGGACAGCTGTTCAAGAACTTAAAATCTATTAAAAATTCAAATCTTTCCCATGTGGGTGATAAAGCAGCTGACAATTATATAAATACATCAGTATAGGCCATAAGCAATGACTCTTTGCCTCATTATTTACCTTTCATGTTGCACAAAATCTGTTACAGTTCCTATAATTCAGTTTAATTTCATCAAGAATAAAAGTTTGTACTACCATATCTACCCCATTAAATATTTTACCCTGAAGGTTTACAAATCTCCCTGACTTGTGTTTGGTTCTTCATGCATTGTCAGGTTTTAAGACAGAAAAAACACCCCAACTATTTGTTTCAGCCATTTTGTCATTAATATGGGCATGTGGTGAATGGTGAAAATCCCACATTCAGTGGTATTTTTTTGTTGTAGTTTAAATGAGTTGGTTAATAGTGAACCATTCTTCAATCCAGTAAAAATTCATCTTGGAAAAATGGGTTTCAGTATTTTACAACTGTGCTTTTAAAATATCTGACTACAGCACAGGTTTCTGATTTTCTATTTGTTTATTACTCACAAAGATCAAAGAGATTGTAAGAAAGAACATGTCATACAAATACAACAATTCTCACAGAAAATCAAACAAGCAAACCAAACCCACACAAACCAACCCAAAACAGAAATGTGAACTATTCAGATTGATTTGCCTGTGTGTGCTGTACTAGTGGTAGGAATGAAATGTTCCTGTATTCTCCTCACAGGTAGGAATGATTATAAATGCGAAAGAAAAATGTTCATCACCCTGAAATGGAGGATTTTTGGCAATTAACTAAAGGGTGTCATCAGTTGTAGCACACCAAGCATGCAAAGCTCTACCAGGAATTGTCCAAAGTGGGGAGGGGATTGAGCAGTCAAAATATCCTAAAAATACATTTTTAAGAAATACTTATGGTGAACTGGCAACTTGATCTCAGCTTCAGGTAGGACATTTCAAGCACAGGAATTTTTATATCTCCTGATTTACTCACACCTGCTTTTTGTTTGCTTTTCCAGGCTCTGAGTGCTCAGCTCCTGGCTGAAACACCCCTTGCTCTGGCCAGGATGTGATGGGAAGTGCAGAGCTCTTGGGCAGAAGAAGAGCATGAAAAATTCAGGTAAATAGGGAAAATTAATCTATTATTTTTACATATTTTCAACTTTTCATTCCTCCTGTGCCAAACCTGTTTAGTGAAGTGATGACTGGATGCAAGTATTACACCCACACAGCCTTTGTGCAGCCTGTGAGCCTTGAGTCAAATGTAAATACCAGTGGCACAGCTTTCCAGAACTGAGGTATTTATTAGAAATTAGTCCTTGTTTAAGAATTTTATTGCTCTTAAAGGATGATTGTTATTAATTTGATACATATATCTATTCAGATTGCACAAAAATTGATGCATTTGGAACTGACTACAGCCTATAGAATGATTTTAATACATTTATGTCATTAGTTTGGTAGAAAAATCATTCTTAATTTGCTTTTGAGAGTCTTGTAAATATTTAGAATGACAAACAGACCATTTAAAATACAAGTACCAAATAACAATATAAACCCAAGATATTTAAGGAAACAGAAGTAGCTGTTACCCAAAAATACTTATTCTTTACTATTTTTTTTTGCTGGTTTTAATAAGAACATTTAAAAAGAAGGAAGAAGGAAAGACTGCATCACTGAGTAGTATTAATACTAAAAATCAAGCTTGTAAATCATTCAGATAATTTTTAAAAATGCAATGCTTTCATGTGAATGTCATCATAAATCCCCCTTTCTCTCTCCCTTTTTTGTTGTCTAAAGATTATTAAAGGTAACTCTAAGGCTAAAAATTGTAAATACAATGTATTTCTGTATTTAGGTGCTTAGGGAAGGCCTTTGGAGTCTAGGGAGATAAATCTGTCCCTCAGGTTGCTGCCACACTCTTGCAGGGATGCGTCTGCCCCAAGACATTTCTGGGAGCATTCCATGGCAGAACCAGAATTTCAGCTCTAGTTTTTGGGCTGTCACCTCCCAGCACCTTCCATTTCTCTCTATGTGGAGGATATTTAGTTCATCTAATTTTCATTCACGTTTTATTTCTAAACTGAAGCCTGGAAAGCTAATGGTGCATTCCTCTAAATGGAGTGTTAATGGTGAAATGAATTCACCTGGTAATTAAGGCGCTGACATTCCTGAGTGCAGCTGGGTTTTTAGAAGAGCTCTGAAACCTGAAGGGGAAAAAACTCCCCAGACTTTCTCTCTGGTTCACTTTCTAGGACAAATATGTGTTTTACAGTTCTTAAGTGGAATCAGTTTATGGCATCACTGAAAGGATGATCATCTTCATCCAAAACTCAGCTGTTAAAGCTGAGAGCAGAAATCCCCTGGGCAGAAAGGCAGTTGAGCATTAATTGTGCGTGTGAATAGCTGGCTGATTGCTTTCTCTGACAACTTTTGTTTGTTGTCTCTCTTACCTGTTCCATTCAGTGCTGGACTGAATCCACCCAAATCTGGTGGATTTGTGCTGTTATAGCCTGCAAGAAGATACAGAAAATTCCCCTAAGACTCCTACTAGAGGTTTCCACAAGAAATGTTTTTAGAAATCTCATTCTCAGGATATTTTCATGCAGTTGTCAAAGGAGGAAGAATTCTGAGTAAGATATTTGGTAAGATTTTAAGTTGAATTCTTTGAGATATCTTAATAAATTCCTCATGTTGCTAAGTTCAATATTACAGAAAATATTTATATTTCTCTGCTCCTGTTTCTTATCTATGGTACCAAAACTTCAGTACATTCGTAAGTCCCTTTCTCCCTTTCCTGAACACACCCCCTGGTTTTATGAATCTATCTATCAGTTTGTTGTTAGCTCAGCTCCCTTTTACAAAGGAACTGTCAGTTCCATCACACAAACTGCTTCTTCAAGTCAGCTTGATTTTTCCATCTGCGAGCCTTTTAGAATGCCAAGTGTGAACCTTTCAGGTTGTTTTGTCTTTTCCCCCTTCTCCTGACAAAAGTGAAAACATGAAGGCCCTTTTGCCCATGGTACATTTTATTTATCCAGGAGGCTGTGCAGCCCAGGCTGCATCCTGTGACAAATGCCCCTGTCATCTATTCAAATGCCAGCAGTCCCGAGGCTGGTGGTACTTTGCAGTTTGACAAGGTGTGCATAAAAGTGTCTCTTCCATCACCACCCAGTCCATGAATATTATCCTTTTTCAGTACAGAATGTATACTTGAATGCTATTTCCAACAGGCTTTTGAAATACAGGGGTATTTGAGGAATTTGACAGCACAGAATTTGCTTTTTATTGTGGGCAAAATAATATTTTTCTCTTCAGCATCCATAAAACATGGGACACCGAGGAACAGAGATGTTGGTTACCTGTCCTTGAAGTCAAATAATGTCAGTCTGGGATGATATTCTGCTTGTTTTGCACCCTCTGGGGCCCTGAGTAGCTTCAGAAGAATTACATCCTTGAGATCAAAGGTTAACAACTTTAATTTCAAAAGTATAAGTCTTCATTGGAGAGATTTTGCTTTTGGCCCTTAGCTTGGAGAAAAAACTTAAATTCCTTTAAATAATGTAATACTAATTCCCTTTCATTCACAATGTTACTGCTTTATTTTTACAAGTATATTTTAGGATATTCACTGATCTATGCCAGAAAAGGATATTTTAAAGATAGAAAAGGGAACCACAATGAATTGAAGGGCATTGACTCTCACATATCTTTGATAATATTACCTTTTATCCTTTCTGCATTCATCTTTTATTCTCTGGTTCAGCATGACTGGTAATGACGCAATTACCAGTGTAAGATGCAATACTTGAAAATACAGGGTTACAAAAATGGCTCCATTTAATGATTAGGTTAAAACTGATATAAAAAAAAATCAGTGTTTTAATATCCTGTAAGAGCAATTAAAATCTGTATTAACATTAGCCCTGGTAGAAAGAGTTTCAGAATTATTTCTCGTCCACATTAATGAGCCTTTATTATAGAAACCCTGAGGTATTTTATATCTCACATGGAAGAATATAATTAGACACAAATTGATAGGCCTGTGCCTGGTACAAAATTAGAATTTATAGCAAATGATTGTGAACCTGTTGTCTGCCTGCTTTTACCCCTAGCAAATGCATCTGCAAGCAGTGTAACTAATCCCCCAGAATAATCTGTAACCAATCTGCACGACATTTCCCATTTCCTGCTGCACAAACCATCCCAGAGCCAGCCAGGTGCAATCCTTTCCCAGTTTTACCAAACACTATTGAACACCTAATGACCTTGACAGAATTATCTGCATTAGGGCTGGCACTGCTCATCTCCTTCATCTCACTGATGACACTGTGAAGCAAAGCAAGACTTTGCTATGAAGACCCATAAAAGCTATTTTAGTGTGTTTTCCTAGCTCCCCTATTGCCCTACATATTTTTTAAAATTGTGTTTAACATCAGTTAAGTAATTTTGTGCTTATTACAGTGCAGTATTCAATTCAGCTTCCTTCCTGAAGATAAAAATAGTAAGAGGCAATAATGCATTGTCTTACATATCTCTGAGTTATAGACAGAAGCAGAATTATGAATCTACTAAAATAAAGTTCTTGAAGTGTCTGGAAAATACAAATTGCCTTTAGCTAAAAGGTCTAAAAGTGCTCACAAGAGTTTATTTTGGGAGCTGCAAGGCACAACCAACAGGAAACACTGAATGATGGTAGATACAAATCTCAGCCTCTTCCTGCAGCAATAGTTCATGGGGAAAATTATTCATGCCTGCCTTGAAAATCTAACCCAAGACTGATAGTGTTTCATAGCTCATTAACTTCTGTGACACTCTGAGATCAGGAGAATGAGTGTGGAGAAAATGTTATGTACAAAAAAGCCTCTGCTGCTTTTCTCATCCTGTTTCTAAACTGTAAAGTCATGATCGAGATGTTCAGATTATGTTTAATATATGAATGTTCTCCCTTACCCTAGAAAACAACCTGAGTGCTTGGATCTGAATGTTGAATTATTGGATATATAGGTTATATATTATTGGATATATAGGTTATAGATATACTTTAGATCTATAGATTATTAGGATCAGGAATTCAGCAGAAATTGCCTTCTGAAAACTCTGCCTTTGGAAGAAAACATTTTCTGATGAAATTCCATTCAGTTGAAATCTTCTTTGCTTGGTTTTGAGGTGCTGTTTCTTGCTTATTGCCTCCTTGACAGCACTATTAGCAAAAAAATCACCATTCTGAACTGCCTGTAATGAATTTGACACCACAGCAAAGGCTCCAGGAGGGACCCAGATGCAGCTCCAGGCAGCGTGGAGATGCTTGGAGAAGGTCATGAGGGAAATAATGCAGTGTGGTGGCTCCAAATACCCACACAGAGTTTGTAAAAGCCCATTTGATCAGGCACCTCTTTATTCTGTTATGAATTATCTGCAGGTGAGGGGGAGAGGTGGCACATTACAGCTGTTGGACAGATGGGCAAATTAAGGGTGATATTTCTGTGTGCTGCAGGGCTGTGCAGGCTGCCTCAACCATTCTTGACTCTTTAAATGTGCTTTTCATTACAGATCCTAACAAAAATGTTCATGCTTTTTGCCTAAAATATATTTTTTTCCTCACCTTACAGCATCATGAACCTTTCTCCTTTTACAGACATTTAAAAAGAGGTCATTCAGTGTCATATTTTAAAGTGGGAAGGCCTCAGAACAGCAGTGTTTATTTGGAAATAAGGATTGCTGAAACTTCCTCTGGTTTTCTGCCTTTCTCTTGAGACAAAAACACACAATAGACTGAGATTTGAGGTCCTGCTAGGAGGAAAGTGGCATTTTAATGGCATAAAGTGCTTCTCTTTCAGGAAATCAGTGGTGAATTCCCATTAATTTAAAAAAGAGTGAATGTACAGACTGACATTATGTATGGATTTCAAATGAATAATCCTATAAACATCTCTCAGACTTATTTTTCTTCTGTTTGACCTGGTTAAAGCAGAATTCATATTCGACAATAATTTATAGGAGATAAGGTTGTCAAACAACTGGCATTTTATTTCAGTTCATGCTTACATAACTAAATAAAATTTTTTCTGTAAATTTTGTTCATAATTTATTTTTATGTCAAAAATGTGGAAAACGTCTGTTATATGAAGCAGCAAGTTTTCACCCCTAGCAGTATAAATGGTTAAACTTTGATTTTTACATATTTTTCAAGTTATTTTCCTATGGAGGAGCAGCAGGATAAAATCAGTCATTTGCCACTGAGCCCTAAATTTTAAACAAAAAATGTTCTCTTTGCCCCAGAAAATGAGGGGGATCCTGATGCAAATTCTGGGACCAATCCCAGCTATGTTCTCTGGAATATTTCAGATAAAGAATGATATGAAAACCATACGTTCAGGCAATCACTTGTTCTTGATCACACTCACTTTAAAAGCCAAAAATTGATAGTTCAGTGCCAACATAACTCACAGGGAGACTATTCTTAAATTCTTATTGCTATTGGTGCTTCCCTGGTATTTTTGGAGACAAAGAGTAAAACACACAATAATCTTCACAAGGTTTTCCATCCTGATTAGAGCTGTATAGATAATTATGGAGTTGGATGGAACATTCTGGTCTGAGCTGCTTTGGGCTGGCCATTGCTAATCCCAGTGTAATTCCTGTGCTGTAAGGAGTGAGGAGAAGAATTAACAGTGCTAACAATTAATCTCTTTAGCACAGCTGATGAAACAAAGTAAAATATTTATGAGAGGTAAAGTAGATTTCCTCTTGCAGTGTTTACCTTTATGTTTGCTTAAATAAACTCCTACTCCCTTAAGACATAGTGACATTTCTGACTAAACTGAAGTTATTGATCGTGGAATTAAAGTTTATGTCATGTCCAAATATTTTAGGATAGAATGGAAAGTCAATATTAAGTACAATTTAAGTCCAATAAGTAGCTTACAAATATGGTTGTTTTTAATAAAACATCTAACACTGACAGCTAGATTTAGCTAATATTTTTTTAATTTATCTGAAGATCTCTTTTGCTTGGCTTCTTTAATGACTGTTAACTTCATTTATGTGAACAGAAAGCCAGAAGATCCAAAATCATAAAAATAAACCTGTCTTGTACTTCCAGGACTCAACTACTCGTGACCATATCTGATGTGTCCATACCATGGCAAGAAAAAAATAATGTACAAAAAATTAAAAGGTTTCTTATTCATACAATGAAATTTCTTTTTTCTGGTTTGGATTCCATATAATTTAATTTGAATTACTGTTCTAGCAATAAGAGGCGTACTAGGCATAGGAAAAGTTAACTTTTTTTCTTTATCTTGACTCTCTCCAACCCTTAATAATTGCTGTAGGTGTTTATAGTACAGCTACAGTGTTTGCACAAAGAATTTTTGTCCAAACAGGACACGTGGCCCCCAGAGAGAAGCATCTTTGTGCAGGTGAAGTTTTGAAGAGGAGTTCTGTATGCAAATCCATACAAGAATTGGAACCCAAAAAGGAGCATTAGTACTGTAATTATATGGAGTCTGTTAAAAAACACCTAATTTCCTGATAGTTCCAGAACAGCAGAAACAAGCATTGCCCCTAAAGCAACAAGGGAATTAATTGGAGGAGTTCTCAGTAATTTGCTTATCGCTCTATGAGTTCAGATACCTGGACCCAGTTCAAGTTAATTCACTCATGGCTGTGGGAAAAATGCCTATTTATTACTCTCTCCCTATAGCTTTTGTGTGAAATAGTTTTTTTCTTTCTTTCCACCTTATTAAAAGCCTTTCATCTCCAAAAATCAATGAAGCTATCAGCTGGGAATTGTTTGGCTTAAGTCAGGGCTTCTTTATAAGTTTTGCACACAGTCTTTTGTGTGTTTCCTTCTTAAACTCCATTTCATTTGTTTTGCTCAGATAATATTTTACTCTGGAATAATTTCTTTTGCCTGTTCAACAGATGAACAGGCAGATTTACCTGTGCACGTGTACAAACTGCCCTCTGCACACAACTCAACAACTGACCCGTGCAAAAAAGTCTTCTCTTGCCCTTTCTGCCCATCAAGTATCTGTTTTTTCCCATCTTCCCATTGCTTTTACTGAAAAATTGATCAGGAGGGGTGATGGATGCAGTGCCTGGCCAGTGCATTTAGCTGGATTTGAGATCCACTCATCCTCTTTCACTGCACAGACTGATTTCTATCTCCTACCCCTTGTAGCCACTGATTTCTAAAGCTCCCAGGACCTTTTCTCTTTGAGATGGCTTCTTTTCCAGCTTCTTTGTGCTTGACATTGGGGAATAATTTCAGAATTATTTTGAGGATAGATCTGATCAATGCACTTGTTTTCTTAGAGAGATAAGATAAAAATATGAAACAAATACACCAAGAAGCCCTTCTTTTTCGCCCAGTCTGTTGTATTTTATGCATGCTGGCACTCCAAGAACAACTGAATTAACATATCAAGTGTAAAGCCCAAGATAAACAAAAGCAATAAAAAAGCTGAGACCAAAACTTTTGTTGACGAAGGAAAAGAAGAAAGAGGTGTTTACAGCATTTTAGAAAATTTTAGAGACAGAAGTCCATGCAGAGGACAATAATTAAGTCAGTTAATAATGAATATCTAATTAAATATTTAGAGAAAGGTGGAGAACATCTTGTGTTTGCACAATCTCAAAAGGGAAAAAAAACCCAAAGGGAGGGTGAATGAAAAAGAGACTTAGGCCACCAAGTCAGTGGAGAAAGAGACACAAACTAAAGGAAGTTTGATAATGGTTTAGAAAGAAGAGAAATAAAAGTAGATAATCAATATAGAAGTGTTTAGAAAAGGCTGTCCATTTCAGGCATTTTCCCCCCTTTTTTGTTTCTTTTTTAAAATCGTTTTAGATGTGTATGTACTGTGCTTGAAACCCTTATGCATCAAGACACTTTGTTTTCCCAGAGCCTCGGGATGTCCTCTTTAATTCTGGTTAGTGGTTATTAACACTGACACCATTGTCATGCTAATTGAAAAGTCAGATTTTAAGCCTGAGTACTTAAAGAACCTTTGGCACTTTTGTATGTAATTCTCAAAAAAACTGCTTGAGAAAATCAACAGTGTTGAAAATACTTTCATATTAAAAATGATTAGAGTAAAGTAAGTTGCTGTCTCTACTGAATTGAGCTTTGTTGTTTTTGGTGAGCTTTGCTGTGACTGTTTATTGAAAACTGCTCTTTAAATATAAAGCACACAAGTAAATATTAAGGAGAAACACGACGTAACTTAAACAAGGGGAGTGCTGACTTTGTACAGAGGGAGAAAATCCTGATGTTTTCCCCACGATTTGCCAGTGACACGCTGTTTGGTGTTAGTTAAATCACTGCGGGAAAAACGTGTTTGTGTCTCATTAGCATCAAAGACAAAGCCGTGGTGTCCTCACTTCCCCTCTGCTGGGCCCTACCTACAGTGGCTCTTTAGAGCTCTGAATTATTGAAGGTTCAGAGGAACTGCTCTGTGTTAAGCCATAAAGCACAGCCAAAGTGCCTTGGGGCAGAGAAATAACATAACTGGATGTTTGAAGCTCAGAGCTTGAATTTATAAACCCAAGTCAAGCTTACCTGGACCAGGATTCTGGATCAGGAAAGTTGAGGATGTTTGGAGATATCTGAGTGTCTCCTTTGCACTGTTAAGAGTCAGTAAATGTGTCCCTGCTTTTATTATTGGATAATTCTCTCCATGGCAAGAAAAAGAAAGAAGAGGCTGAAGACCTGAGCTGCAAATCTGTGAGTGCAGCACAGCAGATTCCGTCCTCTGGGGTGGGACAAAGAGTGTGAGGCAGTCATTCTTTTTAGGATTCAGTCCCCTGAATTCATTGAAAGCTTTCCCACCCAGCCTCACAGCCTGCTCCATTGTCAAGCAGGTGTGTATCTAACACAAATGGAAATACATCTTTCCCAATTTATTACCTTTCATTGCTGCTACTCTCCCACTGCCTTTAAAATGCCACACATACCCAACGGGCTACAGCTCTTTCATTCCTTTATGTTTGATAATGCAAAGTGCCTTTACCTTTTTATTCCTCATGAATGTTATATTTGCTTCTATTTTCATTCTGTTCTAATCTGGATTTTACAGTGAATATAAAAGCCAGCGTGGAGTTCCATGAGCACTTCCAGACAGCTTGTGGCTTTCTTTGCAGGATGTGTGGTTATTACAAATGGGGATGTTCTAGGACCTCATTAATGAACAGTGAATGCAAACTGAGAAAACCTCTTTATTTCACCTTACTAAACCTCAACATATGAGATTTGCATTTAGAGATCTTGATGGAGTGGATATTTTAGGGGTTTTTATATATATATCATTTTTTGTATTCAAATAAGAAAAGACCCTGAAAGAAGAAATCATGTGTAAAGCAGAGAAAGGAGAATGGTTAATGAGAGAAAGGAGCAGACAGTAGTGAGCAGAATAAGTGGATTTCTGTCAGAGGTTTTATAAGCACTGGGTTTCTGTGAGCAACCAGTGATTCTTATTTCAGTGGAGCTGATATACTGTCAGTTGTCATTATTAATAAAAAGAGTTATAAATTACTTGGCTGAAATACAGATCCTGTACTCCTAAAGTCAATGGGAGCACATGTCAATTCCTTAGCACAGCACAGTGAATAGCTCTGGATCCACAATGCAGAAAAGTTAATTTTTCTCCTGTTATTTTTGGAGAAAGACTGTGTGTACCCTATATGTCATTTAAACATTTTATGTCTTTAATTTGTCATACTCTGGTGTAGAGATAGGGTCAAAAAGGACATTTAACTGACTCTTTCTGCTGCTGTTCTCCCAGACACTGAGTAGAATAGCAGAATTTCATAGTTTGTATTAATTATGGGTCCAGTTAGGCTGCTATTATCACTATGACATTCAAATAATATTTAAAATTATTAGATCAATGTTATTTATAAGGTCAGGCATGTCACAGTTCTATTTTTATTAAAATTAAAGACACCACTGCTGTAGGGTAATAAGCTTTTAGATTGCTTATTGTCATTTAAGGGCATATGTAATTGTGGCCTATGGTACTTAAACTGGAAATATTATCTTCATGTTAGGATTAGAAAAATGCTTTCTGATTACTATAAATATTTCCAAATCTGTAATACTTCACCATTAGCTGGAGATATTTGGTTCTGTCTTGTTAGGTATCTGTTGCACAGCTCTTCTGTCTGTCAGTTCCAAGAGCTGCACTTTTAGAACATCTTTTATTCCATTTTCTTCTGATGTATAATTATGGTAAATAATTTTTAGAAGCTTATAGGCACAGACTGTGTTCGTGACAAAGATGGGAATCTTGGTTCCTATTTCTTCACTTTCCAGAGCTGCTAATTCTGCTACAGATTTATTTAGATACCAATTTTCCTCCTGAAGGAGCTGTATGTAATTGCACTGTTTAATCCAGTTATGGGAGGTGTCTGATGGAAGAACTGATCATTGCACCTCATAAAAATCAGTTTGGAAGTTCTGTCAGTACTTTTGGACTAACCAAATTGCACATATGGATGATTGAGATACAAAAAATATTAAAAATCTTACTGATTCTGCTACTGTAAAACAGATTAATAATCTATTCCTTCAATTTTATCAACAAAATCGACTCAAGGTGGGTTTGTACCAAATTAGAATGCTAAAAACCAGATTGCCTGGCTGCGAACACATGAACTTGCCACTCTTTGCTAGAAGACAGTCCAGCTCAATTCCATGGTTCCAGTTTGGTATTTCCAGGCTAAGAAATTATAAGTTATTTACAGAGGGTGTAAAAGCAGCCGAAAGCAGAATTCAGTGACATCTCAGAGCAGAGCTGGGTTTCAAAGGCTCCTGTTTCCCCCCCAGGATAGGATCACTGATAAATGTGGGCTTGGCTCTCCTTACTGCAGCTCAAGGATGAGGTCATGGTGACACTTGGGTCACCCAGGGCACAGAGAAATTTTCCTTTATCTTTAATATCCAACTGTGAAGCAGTTGCTGAAATTGAGGCTAGGACAGAGAGGGCACTGAAGAAACAGGATCTACAAGAACAAGCACTCCTGAAAATTGCAGCCTAGGATTCACTAATGCTGTGCAATAAATTGAGCCTGTTTTTTTTGTACATTTGCTTTTCTCTTTTGCTACATATTTTCCAATTTCAATTCATTTAGTGGGCTGACATTAGAGTAGTTTATTCTTAACCACTTGGTTTTGTTCCCATCGCAGGTGTGTGTTGCTTTTCAATGTGGTTGCTGATTTACAAGTACTAAGCAAGTTTTCAAATGAAAAAAAGCCCCAAACCATACCAAATTACTTTCCAACAATGGGTTGCTTTTCTACATGTTCTAATTTAATGTTTGAGCAAAGTTGCAATCAGAAAATGGAATTACTATCCTGAACTGAGGAAGATAAAATCAATACTTGCAACAGTTATTGCTAACCATGTAGTGCTTATAGATTTAAATATAGAAACAGTTTATTCTGTGGTATTTACCAGTGTCAGAGCCAAGAGACTTCCACAAGCAGGAAAACAGTGGGTGACTGACAATAAAACCACAGATACCTGATGTTTTGTAATATTGTGGATGTGGTTGAACAAGGAATTTAATTGTAAAATACCGAAATAAAAACGTAAGTACAAATAAAAATAAAAAGCTCCTTCTAATTTTTCTGTGCTTGGTTCCCTAATGGAGCTTTAACCTATAAACACTGAATCCAGTCACTGTAGCTCAAGGTATACAACTGTTGTTCAAACTTTTATATTGCTTTATGCAATAATAACGGGGAGAGCATTTCCTGAGTAGAGCAGAGGCTCAGTCTGGAACATCTGTAAATCCAAATGCATTTTGCTAAAAACAGGCTTGCTTGATTTTTAAAAACATATGGTTCAAAAGCAGCTATTGCATCCTGCATTGCATAAAAATGCAAATCCGCTGTGCTGAATACGGTAGGTGAAATCCTGGCAGAGCTTTCACTGACTTCATCAGTTTTGATGCTGAGAATTTTGTTAGTGACTCTAATCAGATGATTCACATTATTGCTCACTGTAGCAATAACACAGAGTGCAGGAGATAACCAAACCTGGCATAGATGCAAGCTATATTTACTGCTGCTATGCCTCTGCTTTTAGCACTTTGCTGTAATGGCTTGATCATTAGGTCATAATGATTGGAATTAAAAAAAAAATCCCTGTAAACAGCTCGGTGTGCAGCTTTCAGGACAATTTAAGTGACAGTGCCAAACTCGAGGGGTTTGTCACGGACAGGAGGAAACTCACTGTAAACAATTATGAGATTTGCAGATAAAAGGATGGTTAAACTCTGCTTCTCTCTCTCTCCAGAATTATTTTCCTGCAAGTACAACCATCTCCTCTCAGCATCAAAAATCCTGGGAAAGGTGGTGGAGGCTCTCTGCTGGATCCATCAGCAGCCAGTCAGCCAGCACTGCCCACCTTGGCTCCCTGTGGGAGCTCCCTGCTGCTCCTGTTCCGTGGGAAGCAGCCAATTAGAAGTAGATAAAAAGGAAAATTTTCCAGCAGGCAAGTATCACAAGCCTGCCTAACCAGGAGGTAAGTCTTCAGAGAGGAAGAAAATTCCTCCTTGAGTCTGAGAACACTTTTATCATGCTGAAGCTTATAGCCTGGAAAGCTCTCGTAGGACTGGACATGTGCTGGTAGAGTATTTGATACCACTACATCACCATAGGAACCTGGATATTGTTCTTACTCACAAAAGATTCATGTTTTTAACTACTGTCCAATCTATTCAGTGAAATATCTGCCCAGAGATCCCTTGTTTTGTAGTTCATAGATAGTATTTAAGAAGGGAAAATACAGATGTAAGAAAAAGAAATTAATATTTAGAACATGAGCGCTTTTGATAAGAGAAGTGAAAAAATAACGTGTTCCTGGAGTTTTTTCAGAAAAACAAATTAACTGAATGCAAATACATCACAAATTGTATCAAAGGTGTAAATACCAAGAGACTCAAAATTAAATTCCACATGAGAAACAAAAGAAGCAAGCTTCATTTAAACAAAAAATATCTACTACAGATAGACATCTAATCTGCAAAATACTGATCATGGTCAAAACCCTCCTGACGTCTTGCAGGTGGAGTGTTCTTTGAGAAGAACAGATAATCATCTCTGCTCTTTTATCTTGGTGCTGCAGTGCTGCCCCAGAGCCATCCTGGAAGTTTACAGAACACAGCTGAACTTTCCGCTCGCATGATCAGTTTGAAACCCAGCCCGTGTTACCTTTGATATTTCTCTCTGTGGTGTTTGTGCAGAGCGATGGAGCAGGAGATGCACGATTTGTTTTCCAGTACTTCTTTCATTATTATTCAGCTAAGCAGTGCACAGTGCAGTCAGGTTGAGTTTAAACCCTTAATGACAATAAAAACACAAAAAAATCAGCCTCAAATGGTTTCAAATCAAGTTTTGAAGCGATTTAAATAAATAAAATAAATGAAAATTTAATCCTATTTATGTTGATTTTTGTGTTTGATTAGGAATTTACGTGAAATTGGGATATTCACCTTAAATAGACTGATATTGTCATTAATGAGTTTAAAAAAAAAGTTGAACTAAATAGTTCATAGATATTGGGTGGAATTTTCAAGACAATAAAGACCAACATTAAATACAACCCAAGCATTGACCAGTGCATAAATATATACAAATGTCTTTGTTCCTGTGGGAATCGGTAAATTGATTTCTGGTGTCTGATATTTCTTAGAGTTCGTGTTTTAGACATAAGAAAAAATAATCCTAAGAATACCTAGAAACAGTAAAGCCATAAAATACACAAGTTAAATGAGAAAATTAATATATTCCTGGATGAGCCTTTGAAATGGGAGTTAAGAATAGTGTAACATTTGACATTAAAATTGCATGATGAATTAGGTTAATTAACTGGAAAAGTTAATAATCTCCAGAGCCCTATAGCTTTGGAAAGGGAGATGAGAAAGAGTATCTCAAAACCAGTAAAATTCCTTATTCATGCAGATGTCTCAATGCAGCCATGGACAGGTCTGTGGTTGGGCTGTTTTTCCATTATCATTAATATTAATATTATTGTTGTTATTGTTATTATTATAGAAACCTCTCACTTATTTTTCCATTCAGATTTTAATATGCAGTTTGATTATAGTTTTGTATTCTCTTCTTCCCAGAAATATATGTGAATTTGGCATTGAACCTTACTAATTACTGAGTTTTACAGCTTAATGTGTGCTGATGTTTTTAGCACTTTGTTTTGTCATAAGAAATACAATGTGTTGTGTATCTATTTACGTGAATAAATTTGTTTATGAATGCTTTAGGAATCTTAGAAATCCCCTAAAATTGTGTGAAACAAATATATTACCTTCTACCCTCATTTCACAGTGGAATGGAGAATTAGAATCATCACTTTTCCACCCTGAAAGATTTTTAAAAGATTGTTGTTGAGCTCTCAGTGTGGTAATTTCAAACTGAAACATTAGCTTTATTTCTAAAAAACAAAAAAGGCAATAAAACAACCACATTCACTTCTGTTTTCAGTGAAATCTTAGTAAAGATCATAATGCAAACATTTAACTTCAGGTTAGGAAAGAATTTGGGCAGTGATGAGGATGTGGAGTAATGTATAGGAGCACAGCCGGGCAAAATAGTATGAGCAATATTTGAGGGGACTTTTGTGTTCCATCCTGCACTGGCTGTACACTCATTTTCTCATCCTTTACCTGCAGCAGCTGACAAGCCAAGCCACACTGGCACAGCATTTCAGCAGGAATGACACAAATTGGACTTGCTGGCTGCCACCGAGCCTGCTTCAGCCACCCATCCCTCTGCAATGAGGTTTACAGGACAAATCCAAACAGGACACCCATCCTTGGCCCACAGAGGGTTCCTGCATGTGTCTGCTCTCTTGGTGACCAGGTGGGTGAAGACTTTTGGGCAGGTGAACCAGGCAGATGCTCCACCTTCCCCTTTTGGGGCTGCCACACCAGCCAGCAGGCCTGGGTTCCCTCACAGCTGAGAGGTTTTTGTGCCATGAAATCCATGTCTTCTCTCACCCTCCTGATCCTCCATGATGCAAAACGTGAATCTGAGGATTCTGCTTTCTGGTGGGCTGCCCTTGGCCAGTGACAGGGGCCCACCCAGCTGCTCCCACACTCCCTCTCCTCCACAGCACAGAAGGAAATACAACAAAGTAGCTTTGTAGTCAAGAAAAGTGCAAGGGGATCACTTACCAGGAACCACCCTGTTGTGGGTGCAGGGAATTATCCGCTCCTTCACACTCCCTCCATGGCTGCAGTGAAATCTCTCTGCTCCAGGCATGGAGCACCTTCTCCTCCTCCTTCTCCCCTGGCTCTGCTGTCCCCAGGGCTGTTTCACACCCTTTTTCCCTCGATCCTGTCTGTCAGGCACTGTCTCATCCTCGTTCAGAATTGTTTTCCCTGCTGCAGCTGTGCCCTGAGTGTGGAGGGGCCGTTCTCGAGCAGGATGGAACCATCTGGAGCACTGGGCAGCCCCCGGCCTCTCCTCAGGGGAGCCTGCAGACCCCATTCTGCCAAACCCAGGCCCCCAGACCCAAAGCCATCTTCTACCAGCATCAGTCTGTGTTCCTGGCAGAGTTGGTACCTCCTGCTTGAGTTCTGATGGAGGCACCAGAGGCTCAGGGAGGGTCCTGGGGGGGCTCTCACTGAGGAGCTGCTCTGGACCTCCAGCTATTGATGACTTCACATCTGATGCGCCACAAAGCCTCAAAAAAAGGGCAAAGAATCCCAAAATATGCTGGATTGGAAGGGACCCATGAGGATCATTCAGTCCTGCTCCTGTCCCTGCACAGACACTCCAACAATCCCACCCTGTCCCCTGCTGTCCCACCTCTCCTGGAGCTCTGGCAGCCTCGGGGCCGTGCCCATTCCCTGAGGAGCCTGGGCAGTGCCAGGGGGAAGAATCTTTTCCTAAAATCGTCCCTAAACATCCCCTGACACAACTCCAGGGGAACGTGGCAGAGCCAACCGTGGGGCTGTTGGATCCCGTTCCGAGGTGACCAGAGCGCCTTTGGCCTCTTTCATTAAATGAAAATTGACTCAAATGCTCTCTGAGCAAAGCAGCCCCGTTCTTGGCAGGCCATGGTTTGCCTCAGCTGTTATTGAATCCCTGGCCCTCACCTAGAATCATTATCATCTCAGGATGATTTTTAACAAAAGGAAGAATATCATAAGTACTGTTACAGGAAATGTAATACATCAAGGGCCCTGTCTTGCTGAAACTGCGGAAGAAATTAGGACCAGGTACTTTCCTGTGCTAATAAATACTGTAATTAAATAGAGTTTTCTAGTTGGGAATTTCAGAGTGGAAACTTTAAATTTATTTTGGGTTTATGTATGCTATGTGGAAAAAAAAAGAACACCAGTATGCATTGCGGTAGTCACATATTTTTACTTGTAAGTTTTTAAAAAATCATTGAGGTTTTATAGTGACATGAGTAATACCATTATAAACTTCTTTGTGAAAACTAAGTACTTTTGAAAGAACAGAAGGGAGAATGTAAGCACGTATTAATATTGATGTTTTACTCAAATCTATTTTTGTTAGCAAGTCATAAGAAATGAATTGCTGTGAAACATTGGAAGTTCCAAACACTGGTGAGCAAGCAGGTTATTAATTGTATTTATTGGGGTGGAGAGATATTATGGGCAATAGAGAACAAAGGTTTTCATCCATAAAGAATGCATTGAGCTGCCTCCAGAGTGATTTAGTTAATTGATCTAAGAGAAGGTTGATTCATGATTAGCAAAAGGACAAATAAATCTCAATTTAAAGCTCTCAGAATGCATTCGCTCAATAAACTGCATCAAGAAACACAACTAAAACACCTGTTAAGAAAGTTGGACTCCTTTTCTACTTGATGGAAGCAAGCATTGAAACACTTTTACTTTCCTTTTTTTTTTAAATCTGAAACTGATTTACTTGCAAGGACTTTTAATTCTAGCTACACAAAATATTCCCCTGTTGTGTTTGTGTGGAGAAAATAATCTTTATTTTTACTGTGTTTAGCAGGCTTCCCAGAGGGGTTGATTTGCCACTGCCCAAGCCCCCAGGGACCACGCAAGGATCTCTCAGCCTGCCATGCCAGATTTGGGGAATGGTCTTTGGCAGGTTTTCTAATTGCAAAAAAGATCATATCATGGAACTGCAACAGAATGTAAATGATCAAACAGTAGGTCCTTGCTGGAGTGGTTGGGACTTGTCTCTGTCCCCTTCCCTGCCCCTTCAGCCACTCTCTGTGTCCTTCAACAACAAGAATGGAGGTTCCTGATGTCCCACCTTTGTTGTTCTGCCCTCCTGTCCTTTGCTGGCTGCTCACACACCCAGGGAAATGGAAAGTGGAGGATGGAACCTCCTTCACAGCAGCTCTTGAAGCAGAATCCCTTGCCCAGGAATGGAACCAAGGAAGGAATGGCCCCAAAGCTTTGTGAACTGGAGGACTCTTTTCACTGGGGCCTCTAGAAAAATGACAGCAGGCAAGAGACAGACATTGGAAAAGCAGCAGACTGAGACATGTCCTTAAACATATTTCTCAGTGCCTTTAATGAGGATCTGTGCAGGCAGAGAATGGCACAGCTCCTTTCACGTCCCCTGAGGCTGCCACTCCTTTTCTTCTGCTGTTGCTGGCTCTATTTGTTTAATTTTGCATTTGCTGAGTGGTGCTCTTGTGACATCAAGAACATGGCTTCCTTTCTGGATTCTTTGAAAACACAGTTTTTAATTTTCCACCTGAAATTTGAGCTCCTTAAGTTACACAAATCCATAGTCAAGCCCTATTTTGACAGACAGAAAGCTGTTTTCTTTCATGCAAACTACCCATAAAAACATTGAGAAAGGAATTGAAAATATCCAAGCGGAAAACTCAAAATAAAAATATTTATATTTATACGGAGAAATGGTTGATTATGTTTTGAGGGTCTTGCCAGAGAGTAGGATTGAAGATGGAATTTCCTAGGATTTAGCTTGTCCAGTGCCTGATGGTGGAGAAATTGCCTTATCTATTTCCAGAAGGGTGATTTTGTCACTATTCCTGAGGTAAGGATGGATGCAGGCTGGAATGGCATACCAAGACAGTAGAAAGTATAAGGAATTATAATTATAAGGCAAACCCTAAATGAAGCAACCTGCAGGAACCCTTTGGAGGGGCTTAGCAAGTCCTGTTTGCAGAATTCTACACTCTCTTGTGTCTTTTAAACTAATTTTTGCCAATTAAGGTTATTAAATTCATTAATTCATTAAATTTTAATCTAAGTAAATCTGCTGAAGAGTCTTGATCTTCAAATTCTTAAATTACTTGCAGTCCAAACAGAAATGGGATGGCACATCCTGTACTATGCAGAGGGGCTACAGCAGAGGATTTAGAGTGTATTTCAGGCATCTGTTCAGTTTAATTCTGTTCCTTAAGAGCCGTGTCCCTTGCAGAAATTCACCAGTTGCACCAGGGCGTGCTGGACTCCATCTCATCGTGGGATTGACTTTTCTCCTGAAGGGAAACAGTGCCACCTCCAGACTCTGCTGCTCGTTTTGAAAAGAGAAAGCTTTCATTTCATTTCAGGGCATTACAGAGAACTCCTGGGCTTGAAAATAATCTGGTATTTATATTTTCTCATAAGTTGTGTGCAAAATAGCCCTTGGAATAACTGCTGACACATACTTATAGCATCTTTTTAAGTAACCAGATGCCGTTTTGACAGTATTAATGCTTAGTTCATTAAGCCTAATGACAGAGAAAAGCAATCGATATTTAACACTGGTTAATTTTCATTTGAAATTACACAAAAGTCAAGGATCTACAGCTGTAATTACTTCACAGGAAAACTGAAAAGAGCTATGTCATTTTCTTGACTTTATTTTAAAAAGGCCTTTATTGAAAGAGCTACTAAAAGGAAGGTAATAGCATTTTACACTCCTTTATCCTGTACCCAAGGGATAACTTTTCCTGTTCACCAGTAATTCTGATAATGTTAACAAGCTCTGTGGAAGGCTATCATATAACTTGCTGCTCTGTTACAACAATAACCTTCAGCCACTTTTGGAAATGTGCTGTGGGTTGACAAGTACTCAATCATAATGTATTAATAGAATTAAAAAAAATATATATATATACATATACTTGCTATCCTAATTAACTATAGCTGGGGACTGTGGTACGTGCTGGGTTCGTGTGCCACTATCTCAGCTATCAAAATATCTGAGGTATTCATGCACTCCAGGGGCAGGGAGGCAACTCCCAGTGAACTCATTGAAAATGAGGACTCAGGCACTTCCATTCCCTTTGCAACTTATGTGTTTTAATCAAGTTGATGCAACAACTCCTTTAGATAAATCCACACAGCACAGCAGGTTATTCAGCGCTGTGGCTCCCCCAGCACCTCTGACCAGGGCACCTTTCAGAGCCCATCTGAGGGGATGGTGCCTCTCTAATTCCTGACCAACCTGCTGAGCCTAAGGAAAAGTTTTTGATATCTTTAAATGCTGTGTCAAAGAATACAAAATAATTTTAAACACTTTTAATTATTAAAGAAGCCATTTTAAGAGAATGAATGCATGTTAAAAATAAAGCTGTAACATTTGTGAATGAGCACTTAGATGATAATTTCATGTTGAGAGGTATTTAGCTGGCAATATAAATAAGGCCTTAGAAGGATACTTGGTAAAGGTGAGACTGCTCAAGTGGGCAAAATTAACAAAATGTGTACTAGAGAGGAGAATGTGATTTATAAAGTAAACTTTGCCAAATAAATTCTGGAGAAGTTTGAAGATTATTTCCTGAGTTAGATGTGAATTTCATCAAATAATGGATTTATTACATAAAACATTGCACAGAATTTAATGTAGCCTTTTGGCAGCAATTTAAAGCCAGTAATTAACATTGAGAAAGGCTGCTCTTGGTAGATTATTTTAATTATTGGAAGGACCAGAGGAAGCATGGCTGAGAAGAGGAGACACCAAAGCTTTCCAACAGGAAATGAACCATTCCCATTATGCTGCTATTGGCTGCTAAAGTACCAACATAAAGATGAAAATACCATCATGGAAATGGTTTATGTCTTAAAGCACATTCAGGCTGTGGGAAGAGGAGGGAACTTTTCCACTTCAACTGCCAAATAAATTCCTTTAAATCATTTCACTTCTGTCTTCTGTGTTGTTCTAGGCCTGCTGATGGGCAGCTGGAAACCTCAGTGTGAGGTGGCTGCAGGTGATTCCAGCAGAGCTCACCCTTTGGGACACCCAAAAATCAGTACATTGGTCATTTAGAACGAGTGCACACAGTGATCCCTACAGGGATCTCTGGATGGTGAAACAGGAATGAAAAGAAACCATAAAAATGGTTCTCCCAACCAAGCCATGCATTGGAATGGACAGAGCAGCTGAATTTTGTGTAAACCTGGAAAACTTATGACAGAAAGAGACTTTCCCTTCTCTCCAGAGCAATTCATGACCTCCTCTCATACCTATCCACGACAGATATGCACACTCCTAGAGGAACTGAGTTGCTCAAAGCCACAATTAGCTTTCTGTGCAGTTCTCACAGTAGAAGACAGGATGGGCATCGCCTCAGTCCCCCCAGCCACAGTGAAAAACTGAATAAAAAAATCAGCCCACACATGCTGCCTACACTTAAAAATCTGGTTTATGTGGGAATAACTCCGATTTTCTGTGTTGATTATATCCACACATTAAATCCATGTTTCAAATGCTTATTCACTTTATTCTGCTTTTCTACTAACACCTGATCTTCCTAGTGGGAAATGCATGACCTACAAGGCAGCAGGGCAGCAGGGAATGATGAAGGGCTTAATTACTTCCCCCAGTTAGCATCACACTACCAATTAGAAGCTGCTTCTGGGAAAGCCTAAAGCCCAAAGGGCAGAAAGGGAAGAAGCTCCTTAGGAGGATTTGAGTTTGCCATGGGAGAAATGTATGAGGAAAGGCTGCTGATAGTGAGGAGAGTGTTAAAATGTATTGCTGCTGGAGAATAACTTTGTTAAATTAGGATGGGGGTATTTGAAATGTCTGATATTAACAAGTTGTTATGAGGTAGTAATTCCTTGATGATTTATAGTGTTTGCAGTGAAGTGACTTCCAATATATTTTCTGATGCTGTCTCAGTGATTTCAAGGTCTGTGAGATGGTTTTTGCCCTAATATCTACAGTTTATTTATTACCCATATTTTATTTGTTTTAAAGTTTCAAGTATCTTAAAGCCTGAGCATTAAAGCAAGAAAGGTGTGTTTAATGTGATTGTTCAGCTGGCAACTGTATCAAATTCATTTTTATCTTCTCAAATTCACATAGAAAACTGAGGTGCTATACCCTATCAGAAATGGCTATTAATAAACATTAGCTAGTTTGATGATTATGAATAGTGTCACCAAGCAATTAAAATTTAATTGAGCATTAAATAAAGTCCATTTACTGTAAAGTATCGCCATTTGAGTTTGAAAAACAACCTTAACAACAATTTTTTTTTTCACAAAGCATTAATTGGCTGGTGGTTTCTGGTTTAAAAACAAAGGAAGGTATTTTCTGTGGAAGATTATTAAAAGGAGGATGAGGTTAGTTTGAGCACTTTGGGACCCATTTTCTGTTCTCCACTCTAGATTCAGTTTTAAGCTTTCCCCCCTGTTTTGCACACCTCAGCACAAGGAGTGAAAATGAAGCTGGCAGGCCTCAGCATTGCAGTTCAAACCTTACATGTTCCACTCCTTGTTTCAGCTGTCCTCAAAAACAACTCGTTCTCAAATTTTTCATAACATTATCTGAGACACAAACTTGGCTTCTGAATTGAAGTGGAAGCCCTTGGGGTGGACCAGTACAAAGTGCACGACCACAGCAAAAATAAGCATTCCTCTCTGAGGTGTTTGTTGTGATGGTGCCTTAGGATTTCAGCTTTTATATTTTTCACATATTTGTAATCCTGCAGTTCTTTAGTGTAGAACTCTAAACTCCATATCCAGTGTCAGCTGCTGCTCTCCCATTTTGGTCAGACACAACAATTCCTCTCTGGGAACCAAGGACACCTGACTGTCTCAGGCCCCCAGAAATGTAAACTAAAGTGAGTTGGGGGGAGCAAACTTGGGGTAAATGACTTCATTACCTGAAGCTGTAATTGGAAGATGAACCCCCAATATGCAAATGGACCAAAATTATAAAAGTGTGAAAACCTATGACCCTCTGTCCATTTTTGGGTGTAGCCTCTGGGGGGCTTCATCTGCCCAAAATGCACCTGAAGACATTTCAATAAATAGAACTGCTTTTTTTTCCCTTAATTTTGTCTGGCCTCTGCTTTTAGGTAGCCCAGAAAGGCATCAGTGAGAGCACCTTGTTGGCTTCACCTGCATGAAGCAGAGAAGCAATGAGCTGCACCCTGATGCCACTGTGACCTTCCCTGTCTCCAAATTTCATCTTTGTAAAACACCCTGGCCTGATGCACTTGTTTGGGGAAAAGTTTAGCACACACAGAGTGAAGGTGGACAGGCTCTTTAATCCTGAAAACTTGAGGGGTTTAAATGAAAACTCAAAGGCAAACACAAACCTAAAGACTCTGCTGTTTAAGATATCTGACAGCCAGATATCAAGGAGCATTTATTTTGTAAAGCATCTCTTGGAACATGCAATAGGATTGGTTTCTTAGGAAGCCACTAACTGGTCTTTTCTCCTCTCACTACCCTGTTTCCAATACATTCCCTTCCTGCACAATAAATGTTTACTGAGTTGACTAGTGGGGTAGCAAAACTTAAATTGTCATAATATTGATTAAACCATCCTAATTTTCTCCACTGTTGGAGGAAATTGCATACACTTACTGCTCCTGACTTTATTCTGTGTGCAGATAAACTCCAAAGCAAGGTTTGGATTGCACATTAATTGACTTTTCTCTTGTAATAGATGTTATGGCATCTACACAGAGCTTTGCAAACAGCAGCCCCTTCCTGTAGCATATTTTAGAGGAGAGGCTGCTGGATTCTTGCAGACGTGTATTGATGGCATTGGGCCTCACAATCAGTAAATTCTTGTTTTCTTTCTTGAAAGAACACCATAATACATTCTGGCACAATCCCCTTAGTTACTCTTTTTAGGTGTAACATCTGAATATTTCAAATTTTCACTTGAAACTTGTATTATTGCTGCTTTGTAGTTGAAGGACCTTAAGTAAATTGGATGCATTGCATTGATTGCAGCAATATTCTTATCTGGTGATGCTGGGTGAAGCATCTTGCACCAGTATGGGCTGTTTGAGATATTGGAGGGGATTATTGTGCAGCTGCCAAGCCATTCTGTTCACTTTTTAATTACTTTTCTGAACAGAAATTACATATCTTTTCTTTTCTCCCAGAGTATGTTTAATATTTGTTTTATGATAGCTGAATAAACTGGGTATTCTCTCTGCTTCTAAAGGTTATTAACATTGTTTGAGATGTATTACTATCCTAATTGCATTCTTTCATCTCTTCAATATTTATTTTTCTGAAACTCATTGGAGTGAAGGTCCCCATTCCATTGAGTCAGATGTCCTTATTTTTACTGTGGGAACTTTTCAGAGTAGGGCAGAGTCTTCAGGGTAAGGGATTGATCAAGCAATTTCTTGGGTTGCCAGAGCCCCAAGAAATGTGCAGCTGGTGCAAAGGAGGGTAAGAAAATGATGTGTGGGTGTGATGGGACCTTTAGGAGCACCTGGGCAGACCCTTTCTGTAAAAGGAGCTCCCAAAGAAAGGTTTGTAAATTAAAGCAAGCAACCAAGAAATAACAGCTTTCCTTCTGAAGCATAAACTGGCATAATTAGTTTTTAGAAGTCAATAGGCAGGACAAAATCTCTGTAACTCTATAAAAAGATATTTTATTTTCTCTTTTTTGTTCTCAGCCAGATTTTGTAAGCTTTAGAGGTCCCCTGATTCTGGTATTTTTGGTTTTCATCTTTAAATTTCATTTGTCAACCATTGAGCTGCTTTGTGCTGTTCATTCTCTCAGCTGACACCCAACAGAGGTAACTCATAGTATCTCTGATTTCTAAGGGTGTAACAGTGCTCCAGGAATGGATAATGGTGGTTGTGGTGTTTTCTCAAGGACTGTTGGGATTTCGTCTCAGTCATGGAACAGTCAAATTGCTGTTCAATTATTCTGTACTGGTGGGTGAGTTGAGAGCCTTTTTCATACAGAGAATTTAAAACAGCTTTTAACCAATATCATCGGTTTGAAAAATTCCATGAAAATTAATTGAAGGTTTTGAAGACAATTTAAATTAATATCAGCTTATTATCAGAAGTAGGTGCAGCTTCATTTTGGATGGCTTTTTCAGAATAGCAAGAGGAATGGGTTGGGTGTTTTTGGGCTTTTTAACAAGACAAAGATAAGCTTTTGATCAGTTATCAGAGTGACATTTGACTGATCATGTCTGAGGAATGAGAAGGGACATGTGAGTGGTGAGAGACTTCTCTGAGCAGGTGCTTGGTAATCTGTTGTTCAAAAATAATGCACATTTTTTGAATATACACAATTGCACTTGATATTGATTTCTGTTTCCCTGTGAAGCCCAACCTTAAATCATCTGACCAACCTTCTGATAAAAGAAATAACACTCAAAATGAATGGTTACTTTGGGTAGTGAATTCCAAATTTTTAAAATTGACTGTGTGTTGTAATAACTTTGATATCATATATTGATATCAAATGAATCAAGTTTATGTCCCCCGTCAGTTCTCAGCTATAATAAATGACAGGGCTCTCGTGGTGCCAAACCATCCAAGAAATTATTTGCTGTAGGCTTTGTCAGAAATCTGCTGACATTCAACGAGTTCTTGACTGGCTCAGATACAAAATTCCAGTTTTGTGTCATGTATGCATGAGTTCTCCTTTCAGGCTGCTTTGGCTTTCTGCAGCTGTTAAAAGGTCAGAGGTAATCAGATGAGCCAGTAGGATGCTCTCTGTCATTCTAATTGACTTGAGCCATCATACAGAGCAAATCATGCTGAATAACAATTCTGACATTTCGAGTGATGGAGTAGTGTTTGTATTATTACAAATGTAGCCCATGTTTAGTTACAGCAGATCCTGAAATTTCTTCTGTGCAGACTCAAGTGCTGGAAGGTATTAAATTTTTATGGCTGCTTATCTGAGAAGCACCTCAGCTCTCCAGAAATTATGTTCCCAAAATGATGTGATTTGGTTAATTCAGTTTGGAGATGTTGCCGTGCACAATTTCTTTTATTTTCAGGCGCATAATGGAATATTAGTAAAATGTAACTTTTGCAGCTGGCATTTTGAGCATTTCTGCCAGTGAAAAATATTAATAAAGCAGTCAAAACTTGTTTTCCACAACACTGTTGAGTGTTTGTCATATGTCTAATTGAGTTAACTCCAGGTATTCATGTCTCTTATTCTCTGGTGAGCACATTGCTTAGAATTTATGAAATAAAAAGTCAGGGTTCTTGATAGTGATTCCGTATTTTCTCCTCCAGAGCATATTGAGTGTGTACAAACTGTCATGTGTACCTGTATTTCAGCTACAGGGACACAATTTATTATCATTATTTATTATTCTTATGTAAATTTTAGTGCAGAGAAGTATAGCTGAAAAGTATTTGCTAGAATCACTTGAGGAAAATTGCTGAATTTCCTTTTAATGTTCAGGTTTCTCTGTATGTTTTCATACCAGTGAGCACTGTTGATCAAAGGATCAGATTCCATCCCCTTGCCACTGCCCTTGTCAATTTAATATGAACACAATTCTATGTGAAAAGAGCTTGGAGCAGTGAAATATTTAAGAACCAAACCTTCAGATATTTTGAGGATTTCATTGACTACCGTGATGCAGAAATCTTTTTCTTATTTCCATACAAAAATGTTGATTTGTCTGTGAGTGCAACAACAGACACATGTCCTTGCAGAATGTATCAGCTTTTGTGACTTATTCTTTGTGAGTAAATTAAATATTGGATTTTCATGGTTTGCTATAGCAATCAATTCTTAAACCTGAATTATATGCAGGACATGCAAGCAATTTTAGGACTTTGGGCACAACCTTCTACCGCTCTCACTTTTAAGTGCTGCTCACTCATAAAATGTCGAATCAAATCATTTATTTAAAAAAAAAAATCTTCAGTTGTTGTTCTATAATGCTGATTTTATACAAACGTTTCATCAAAGCAGCTGAGTTCTCACATAAAACATGAACACAAGCTGAAATAAATTAAACAAAATTTCAAATTATTGCCATCAAGAGTGAAAACACGTGGTGTTTAAAGAGTCATTGAAGTAGCGTGTCTGGAAATCCAATCTAAGGGCTTGGGGAGGTTTGGTCTGGAACAGTGACACAATTCCAGTATTGCCAATTGTCCACTTTAAAGGATGAGCTTGAGGGGCTGTGGTGCACGAGAGGAACAGGGATACGGTAAAGCTGAAATAGGGAGTTGCTCATTTTCTCATGGAAGTGGCTTTCCAGTTGCTCTAATTTATCATTCAAACTCCCCTGCATTGTTAGGAAGGTGTATTGACATGTTCTGCATAACTTTATGATTTTATTTACACATCCTACTGCGCAAACTTCATCAGTGGATGACTGGCATTTTTTGACATTGGCCTTTATCTTCTCCCTAACAGTTCTGTGTGCTTTTCCTGGAAGGGTATCCACACTGGAAGAGATCAGAAATTTCACTGTGACTCACTAAAAAGAAAAGATGGTCCTTAAAACTTAGGGTTTTAAATGATAAGGTGTATCACATTTTCATTCCTACAAGGCCTCTGCCCTCTTCCTTTAGATTGGAAAAGCCTCTCCTGCATGAGTTAAATACCTCACTAATTAATCCCTAGGTAAAATAGGCTTTAGCTGACAGCATTTAGCTGGTACTGTAAGAGGAGCTCTCAGCTGTGTGGTTTTTTACTGTGTTCTGTGCAAATGAGAATTTTCTGTCCTCCATGGGTGTGAACAATGATTCTGTATGGCCCTTCTTTATCATGAAACCATTAATGTTGGAAAAGACCTCCAAGATCAGAGTCCAACCTTCAACCAAACCTTCCGAGCCCATTTCTTAGGAGTTTAGGGCAAAATGTGAGATTCTAACATTTAGGCCTGTCACCCTGGTTTTTGCAGTGTTCTATGTTTTTACTTTGGTAGTAGAATTTTTCATGCTTTTTCTATAAAAATAGTCCTTGTTTTCGTAACCGGCCTAGATTGTTTGGAACTTCTAGATTGTTTTCATTCCTTTCTCCTAAGGTGGAGAAAGATGATAGACTGTGTCATTATCCTGTGAAATCGTAGAGGTGGTAACCTCATTAACCAGTCCACAATTGTCTTAAGAAAGATATAAAAATGAGAGAATAAAGAAAGGCAGGTCCTCTTTTTTCTGGTCCTGCCTGGTGGTCCTGAACTGCTGCTCTGAAATCTGCGTGTTTCTTTCGTGTCCGACAGAGCGACATAGGCCCAGGGCTAAACTACTTCCAGTTTTTCCTGAGTATCTTCTTTTATAATTTGGAAAGATTCATGTGAAGACTTGTAAGAACTTTGCAGCTCTGACCAGGCTTGTAACAGCTTCACTTGAGCAGCTGGTTCTGCCACACTCACCCTGAACGTCTGCTCCCTGGTTCTGGAAAGGTTAATTCCAAGTTTGTGCAAATAATAGGTTTCCTTCCAAGGTCTGTTTGGGGACCCCTGATGGCAAAAGGTTTCACTGCATGGAGAATTTGTTTGGAAGTGTTAATTAGCATGAATTGGAGGCATATGTAACAAAACATCAAGTGATATATGATGCGTGTGTATAATCTGACTGTAATTTGACACTGAAAAGAGTCAAAGGCCACAGATCACGGACTGACTGAAAAGTGGTGCAACACACAGTGATCCATGGGTCAGTATTATTGTGTCTGCAGAAAACAGGGTAAAAATAATAAGGCAGTGCTTTAAAATAGTTCAAAAGCAGACTTTGAGGCAGACTTCTCTAAACAGTTACATTTGAAAGTGCCATCAGTAACGCTGAGGTCTCAGTGATCTGAGGTCACCACACAGGCCCAGCACGTGTTCTGGCATATGGCAGCAGCTCTGGTGTCATGCAGGACACTTTGGATATGAAGTTAAGGGACTTGTCATAAACAAATCAGCATTGTTCCTGTTCTGCCCTTGGGGAACGAAAATAGGAGATTCTGCCTGGGTCAGCTGAAGCTGTGCAGTGACGTGGCAATACCAACACTGAGGGTGCTGATTAGGCTGAGCTTGGACAGTGATGCACTTTGCCACTACTGAATAAAATACTAGATAAGGGCTTTCTTTTATTTTTCTCTATTTTTTTCAGTTATTTTTGTGCTTTTTTTCCCCTCTAAATATTAGCCCTGAAAACAGCTGATAAATTAAATGGCCTACCAGTTGGTGAATAAACATGTTGATAGGCAGCAAGAGCCAGAAACTATCTGTGTGAGACGTACCAATAAAATATGCTGATCAATTCATAATGAATATTCAGCCAAAGACATAACAACAGAAATTCATGAAGACAAATATGTGCTGTGCTTTGTAGCATCATCTTTCCATCTGGAAAACGCAGCTACTGGTAGATATGCTAAAAATAAAACCCTGCATCCCAAACTCCTCACAACTCAATAGTTAACAGAAACACAAACCCCAATGTTTTAACTTCTAATGGAGAAGGAGTTGAGGTTGGGAGAGGCAACAGAAATGTGATGAATGGAAGGGGCAGAGAGGAATTGTAGCTTTAAGAGTGCAGAATTTTCCTTCAATAATGGTGAAAGCTGCCCAAGCTGAACAAAAACGAAGGGGTAACAGCAGGAGGGAGCTGTGTGTGTTTGGCCAGGATGCTGATGTGACCCCCTTGTGCACCACACAGACACTGAAAAGCCTCAGTCATCCTCATCAATAGGTATTTGAAGTCTAGCAGACCTCAGTATGGGACCTCCCTGACTTTTTTCTAATGTTAAATATATTTTATAGGAGAATGGGGAAGATTACGTGAGTATTGAGCTTTGAAGTTCCATAATGTATAATTACATTGCTGCCTTATAATACCTGGTAATTTAATTTGTGAACTCTGTCTCTTTGGCTCCATCTGCTCTCCTGTCCCATTCCCTCCCAAGGAGCTCAAGAAGACAGTGATTGTCCGAAGACTTTTTATGAGAATAAAGCCAAAGGCTGAGGAGTGGGAGCTCTGGGGGGCTGTTTAGAGTAGTTGATAATTTCTTGAATCACCCCTTAGCACTGGTAAATTAATTTGATACACAGGTTGAAGCAGTCAGCCTTGGAATAAAAAAAAAAAAGTTGCTGTTTGAACCACTATTTAAATATTCTTTGTCAACAAAGGCTTCAAAAGATCAACAGTTACAGATTGTGAATATCACTGTAGTAAAGGAACTGATCTTTGATAAGGAAACAGTGTTGAACTCAGTAGAATACATCAAATTCCATCTAGAATCTAATAAATATTATCTAAGTATCTTAAAAATCAGGCATGGCATTTGCCTCCCTGGTCATCCATGTTTTCTGGCATTTGTATGAGGAACCACTATTAAGTTGTGACTTCATTTAATGTTCTGAGTGGAATTTTAAGTTAGAGGCAAATCGAAACCAATGTCTACTTCTAGATTTCATTATATTGAAATAATAAGGTTTTGACCTTAAGTAAAAGAAATGTCATGGGATCAGCTGACTGCAATGTGATTTACCTCCCCTCCTGCCCCTTGTCATGGATTACAGAGAATTCCCAAAAATTCCTCATAGGTCCAACATACAATAAAAAATGTAGTCCTTCTTAATTATTTTCTGTCAGGTAATTGTTAAATTGTTGAATTTACATCTTGAGGTGGCAGCTCTTTGAAAAGTGAAGTTTTGAGAGATTTTTGCCTGTAGGAGTTCGATAAAGCTGTTCCCTGCAGTGTCAGGGGTGGTGCTGTCCAGAGGGGCTGCTTTCCCTCTCTGGGGCAGCTCTGGGGTGGTGGCTCAGCCATGGGGTCACTGCAGAGAACACAAACCTGCTGCTCTACACCAGCACGAGCTGTGCTGTGTACTCTGCTCCCTTCCATTTATTTACAGCTGACAGGACATATCTGAGAGCTCTGCTTGGAGCCTGCTTTGAATTACTGCAACTTCCTAAGCCCAAATATCCAGAGAGAACACTCCAAGTTGTCGGGTGCATTCTCAGCTCCTTTGGTCTCCCGAGCCACAAGTCAGGACTGTGGAATAATGAGGCTGCAGTTCTGCAGGGCTCTCTTGATGTATATCCCAGTCAGAATGCCCACTCACCATTTGTGTTTGATGTGGGGATGTTTGATATGCAGAAAACATTTCCAGTATTCACTAAAAGCACTTGCAGGTGCAAAGATGATGTTATAGCACTGTAATAAATTGTGTGTCCAAGTTTGGTATGAAAGACTCTAAAGTGCTTAAAGCCCAAATCATTTTTTCACTTATTACTTCACCCACCCTGAAAGTTTATGCACAATTTGCATCAGAGATTTTGTAAGCCCTCCTTTTTAATGATTTGCATACTAAATATGGGTTTAAATGAGGATACATTTGTCCCTTTGTTTTTTCTATTACCAATTTAATAAGCAAGGAAGGAATTCAGTAGTATCCTGTGTCTCGCAGTTCAAAAATACTGTGTTATACATCTTACCTAATTTCAATTTTATTCAAATAGAGTGCTAAAAATGATCCATTAAGTTTACTCCTTAACCTCACCTCCTTCTAACCTCTCTGAAAGAGCAAAACACACCCTTAGCTTTGAATTCATAAGACTTTTCTTTCTTTTCTCTTTCCCTCCCATATGAAAATAGGAATAGTGAGGAAAAAAAGGTGTTAGAATGAAATAACCCTCCATGACTGAAGCTGATGTGATGATGCATTAGAACCCAGAACTGGAACATGGTAACTGAACTATTTCTTGAATGGGACAATTATTTGCTATCCCTTTTTTTGGTGCTTGTCACAAAAGCACAATCCAGTAGTAAATAATATGCCAAGGTCGCTGTGGCAAAGAAGTAGTTCCTAAAAGTCTTTATTTCCACATTGTTTCTACAGCCTATTATGGGGATTTGAAGCCATATGAGTTAAATTATTCCTTCCAAGATTGTGGAAGAGTTTATTTCATTGCACAGTAAGTGCAGAGAGACCCTTGAACACAGTTTATAACTGATGTCCCATGCTCAGTACAGATGGATAAAAACTGGAACATAAATAAAGTGCAATGGAGCAATTTTATGTAAACAGCCCAGAAACCAACAATTTCTTCAGCCCTGTGAGATATGAATGCTTGTCCTGAGTACTGCAGAAGCTCTGAATAAATGTTACTGATGAAATGAGAAAAATAAGTGGATTGTCCATGTACAAAATCTCACTAGAAGCCAAAAGATGTTTCTAATTGATTAGTAGTAAGGTTCTACAGCTTTCCACTGGAATTAGTGAGAGCCAAAATCCAATTACCTTTGTGTTAGTCTGTGGCCAAATGGATGATGGTATTGCATGAGGCAATAACAGTAAGGAACTAGATTAGGTATATTCAGTTTCATGAATTTTCACTCCATCACTTTCCAGGGAAAGGTATCAGTGGTATTTTGCTGGTACAAAGAATCTTTAGTAGGACAAGGTTTGTAGGCAGAGCTAATGTCTGATTACACCTGATCTAATAAGGAGGGAGGGGGGAAGAGATGCTAAAACCAAATGCAGACATAAATTTGAAAAGAAAAAAACGTTTTAGCTTGTAAAACACAATTTTAAATATAATTAGAGTGAATATCTTGAAAGCAGCAATGATCTAAGTAGAGACTTAAATGGGAGGAAAGGTCAGTAAAAGATCTGAAATGGGTTCTGTTGTTTGGTTTCCTGTTATGTCAACAGAATGTTTTCAGTGATATGTATCTAGAACGAGCCACTTAGAGATTCCAATCTGAAATTTCCATTTCTTTTAGATGATACAATGATCTCTTAATTGAGTCAGGAAATGAATAGCTTATAATAAGCTCTGATACAAGGTTTATTGCCGTGTTTCACAGCTGTTACACATGCAGTCATTAGTGAGTCAGGGCTGGACTGAATATTTTTGAATGCCTCCTGGAACTCTCTGTCTGGATATCCATGGATGTGCCCACAGGAGATGTTTGTGTGTCTGGTGGTGCTTTTCTCAGGTGTTTCCCTTCTTGACATGCACTGTGTCTCTTACTGCAGTAAATGCTGCAGCTGCAGTACCAGAGTCAGACCTGTCCAGGTCACACCAGATGACTTTTTCAAAGTCAAAGAGACTTTTCAAGCCCTTTGATAGAAAGGGGACCAGGAGGCAGGGAACTGTTTCTCAGACTGCTTTGATTTGCCACCATATAAAAGTTTACCAGGGGAAAAGAGTAGCTTTGTGGAAGAAAAATGAGGCTGCTGCCATCAGGACTGGCTCCTAATCACCTTTCATCATTAAAACAATTTCTCCAGACTCTGCAGGTTGTGGGCACTAGCACTAGTTCTTGCCAGCTCTCAAAAGCTGAATCTTAAATACCTTATTTCCTACCAACCAGAAACATGCCTGAAGCAAATGGGTGCTCAGTCACCTGAAATCAAGCTCTCTCAATCATTCCTGTCAGGGTTACACAGCTAGTGAATCTGAAAAAAACTCCAAATAAATCTTTTGCTTAATGACCTGAGCATGCAGGTTTGACTGAGGTTCTGTTTCCTGGTCCAATTAATGTTTAGAACACCCCTCAGAAGCAGGTTCTGTCACTGCAGCTTTCTCATTCTTCTTCTGTAATACATTTTCCTTCCCTTTTAACCAATAAATCAGTCTTCTGCTTCATCTAATGTTTCCTGCTTCACTTGGTTCTTGCTGTAAAGACACAGGAAAAGAGTGCAAACAAACACATCTTTAATCTGAGGCTCAGGAGAATTAATTCCATGTGATTTCTTGTTGAGGTAAGGAAAAATTCAGTGAGTTATAAGGACTAGAAAGGTCACAGAGATCCCAAACAATGCCACTGCATATACAAGAATAATGAAGAAACAGTACTAATGATTTTGAATAATAATATTGTGTTTGCACTTAGTCTTTGGTTTCTCCTTAGTTATCGTGTGTGTAAAAATAGGAATTGGCAATCTCTCTCAATGGGAACTGCAGAAGGAGGGTTGATATCATTTGTGGGGGAAAAAGTGCTGAATCTCACTGTACCAGCAAAGAAGTGGCACGTGGTTTATCAAAGAGAAAACCTAAGTGATATTCTTACTGAGAGAGGTTGTGGAAATACAAGCTATTGAAGTAAATTTTAAATTTAATTATCCCTTAATTTCTTTAATGCACTGATACAGTTTACTTGGCTATCTCCGTGCCTTGTTTATTTAAACATTACTTATATACTAGAATATAATACAATATTGCCATCTAGTGAAAGGAGGAGAAATATTCAGCCAAAATGATCCTTTGATGCATAAAAATGTTAGTATGGTACTTAGAAATTAGCACCTCAGAACAATGTGCAAACTTTGACAAACCCATGCTGATAACTTGCAGTTTGATTTTGTTTGCTCAGGGTTTTGTATTCACTGGGATTCTTTGCTGCTTTTCTCCACATTTTTCATCCTCCTGTACTTCCACATGAGTGTTTGTGTTGTGTTATCTGCTAAATCTCCCATGTTGTTTCATTGTAATTCCATGAAAACACATTAAAATCCACCCTCACTTTAAAAATAACTCCAAATAATAAGAAAACAAAAATGTCTTGCTGCAATTTTGGTTCATAAGGAATTTTCCTGTTTCACAAAACTCTGGACTTGCCCACAATAAGCATGAACACCTGAGTCACAGAGAGTTTGCCTCCCTTACAGATCGAGGTTTGGGATTCCTCATGAGTCCTGCTGGATTCTCCTGTCATGAAAAAGTTGTTCAGTCTTTATGCATTACCCAAAGCCTTCAGTGATAATCACAATGTTTGTTTCCACATTCAGGAAGAGCCTGCCAATGTCAGATGATGTTTACACAACTCTTAGAAAAATCTAAAGACCATTTAATTGAGGACAGAGACACTTCATGCAAGGGAATTACCAAGTCATATGGCTGAGCCTTGCAGTGCCACCCTGACTCTGTGTTCATGTGCTGGCACCCAGCCATACTGGCCAGGTCACTTTTTTTAATTGTTTGGGGAAACAACCATGACCTTGCATGATAATATTTTTATTTTTTTTAGTCTACTAACAAAATATTTAGAAGGCAAGAGATACACCCCCCCAGTCACCCCAGTAATTTACTACAACAGGGGATACAGCAGAGTAGCATGAGAGAAAGTGCATTCTTGGGGATTTTTTTCAGTGCAAATCACCTAAGCTTTGTCATCTTTATCACCACTGTTGCCTTCAGTGCAGAAAGGCCTTTTGCTGCACTCTATAAATATGTTGGTGCTGATGCAGAGGCCATAATAGAAAGTTTCTATTAACTGCAGTAAGAGACAGTAGAAGCCAAGTGTAACTTAAATTACAGCAAAGTAATATAATTAATTGTGTTAACAACACAAGGTGAATAATAGATGAGTTTGTAGTACAGGAGTAAAACGTTGCCCTTCTACACTGCTCCAGATTTCAGTCCAGATAATGAGTTTACTGATCTCATGGAAAGTATGGCACTGTTGGCTTAAATCTTGGTTGATGGGGGCTTGCAGGCAAATTATTGCAAATTATTTATTTACAGCTCTGTCCTCAGGCTCGGAGTTTTGTCTGTTTAGACCAACTCAAAACAAACGTAAGACCCAGCACACCTATGACATTAAAACATCTGTTAATGTAGTTAAAATTATTTTTCTTTTTTCCTGGATATAGAAATCAGAGGATTACTGAATGGTGTGGGTTGGAGGGAATTTAAATCCCATCCACTCCCACTCCTGCCATGGGCAGGGACACTTCCAAGCCCTGTCCAGCCTGGCTTTGGACACTGCCAGGGATCCAGGGGCAGCCACAGCTTCTCTGTGCCAGGGCCTCCCCACCCTGCTACAGATGGAGTAAAGGTATTTGGAATAAAACCAGGTGGAATAAAAGGAGTTTGATAAATATCAGTCATGAACAGCCAAATATTCATGTAAAGAACCAGCTTCTTTATAAAGATTCTACTTGAAAAACTACTTTATTTTTATTTCCCAGACAGAAAGACTGCATCATATGATCCATCTCTTGAAACATTCCTCCCTTCTTCAGATGATTTTTTTTTTGCCAGAGGTATTCATATTTTTAGTCTAGATTTTATAAAAGTTTTCAAAATCATCTATAATAAAGATGATAAATTGCATATACCTTTCGTGTAATAACCATCACTTTTCCAAAGCACTGGGTTTTTTTTAAATTATGGTTTTGCATTAAGAAGTGAAGATGTCATTTCTTGAATTACACTGCATATGTTGGCAATGTTTTGTAATGTGAATTTTAAAATGCAACAATTTGTTTAGAGAAAATGTTTTTTGAAAAAGCTCAAACAATTTTTGTCAGATGCTGACCTCAATTGCAAAAGACATTTTCAATTAAGGAAAACGTTTATATAGTTAGCAAGCTGTCATTCAGCAAAACTCATTTTTTTAATTAAACAGATGGTGATAACAAAGAAATTAATGAACACATACTTGCTTGCCTGCTATCCTAATTTGCATTTCTAAATTATTCAGGTTATGCAGCAATTAAGCTTTAATTGCTTTTAGACAAATGAATATCTCAGAATGAATGACAAATTATGATGAAATTGTCCAAGAAGCATGGTGTATTTTAATGCACATGCAATTTTATTTTGGTGACAATTTTAGAAGCCTGAACTTGGGCCTAGAATGTTGCAGTGCAGATTTCCCGTGCTGGTTCTTTGGTTTTTTGTGCCATTGACCTGGGCAGGTGAGAGGAATGGAAGATGCAAAATTGCAAATTGAGTTTCCAAACTGCAGCAGGAGGATTTGGGTGGGGGTTTTGTGTCTCCAATCCTCTGCTCAGGAAGGGAGGGATGAGGAAATGACATCACAACTCTTCCAGTTGAGTTTGTGCTATTTGCTTTGTAAGTAATATTTGAGCAAGAATTTATAATTTACCAAGCTGGTTTAGAGGGGAGTGCACTCAAAGCTGGATTTAAGACAGGAAACTTGTACAGTGTGAGGGTTATTCTGGGCCCAAAAAATCAGACACAATTCTAATACCCTGGTTTGCTTCTTCCTCTCATTTGTGACTTTCTGCCTTCTCCTTGGAGCAGCTACATGAAAAACAAACACAAATCTTGTGACACCATTTTAATGCTTTCTTTTTCACGTTTTTATTGATGGAACCAGCTAAACGTCCAGCTCAGCCTCAGTGGGTATGAGCTCACTGCACAAGAGGGAAACAGACAATTTTTATGGATTTTTTTATGCCCTAAATATAGCAGATAATGGCTTTGTGCATGAAGTTTTCGGGTTGGATAGTTTAACCGGGGGCTTGATGATGTTTAAAGTCCCTTCCAACCCAAACCCTTCAATGGTTCTGTGGTAACTGGCACAAGACAGGTAAGTGAATGGATTTAACTGCAAAAAATAAAAAAAAAATGCTATGACTGTTACATATCCTATTCCTCACTAAAAAGAGGAGACTTGACAGCATTGGACACAATAAATATTTAAATTACTTTATTCTCTATTTTAGTCACACTTTAAAACAGTCCATATTCCAATCTTAAAGCCAAACTGGAGAAGTGTCTTGATACACTGAGTAAAGACTGTATTCAGAATTTTACTTTAGGTCATCTTCTTACAACTCCTAAGCATTTAAATGGAGCAATAACCTAGGAAATCTATTCACTCCATATTTTCATTATATTTAGTGAAGAAAAGCATGAGCTGAGCTAGCCAATGCAGTTTGAATAAAATGGAGACTGCCTGATAGCTGCTTCCTGCTGATTACAGGGCCATAAAGTTGAATGAATCAACAGTGGGTTTTCTGTTAGAAGGAATAAATCTCATTTGAAATTACATCAACAGGACAGCTGCCTAAAGATCTAGAAATAATCAGGTATTGGGTGAGGCCTGTGATTCTGATGGGGAGTGATAGCTGCCAGAGGGGTAACAGCTGAGAAAATCTGATAACCTGAATAAATTGGGTACTATCAGCTGGACAGCAAAGCAGTGTAAAAGGACTTGCAGCTTGTCACTTAAAAAGAATCACACTGACACAGCAAATTATTAATTTATTCTCTGTACATCATTTTTAGAACAGGAATCTACCTCTTTAATCAGGGCAGATAATGAAAAATAGAGGGGAAAAAAAATAAGTACTCAACAGGACATGGAGGTGGCTTCCTGTTCAGTTTAGTAGTGTCTAAAGCAAAAATCAGGCTTTTGTCATAACATGTATGTCAATAACATGGAGTGCAAATTTCTGTTGTTCAAATTCACAATATTAGATGCACCAGGAAAATTTAGTCTAAGATTTAGAGGATTAATGGTGACACTTTTTGTGGCTAATTTCCATTCAGATCACAGAGAACTGAAGAAGACAAAAGTATTTTAGCTGTTGCCTTGTCTTTCTTATATAAAATTTTATTAAACATGAAAAATCCTGACCTTGCTATCAATGCAAAGGAGTCATTAATTATAGTATGCCAAAATAGATATGTTCTCTGATTTTTCACTTTGAATGTGAATTCTGAGCTTCTTGGAAGAGATCTTATTGCAGGCATTTCTCCTCTGAGTAGATACTCCTTGCCTGTCTTTGGATATCGTATTTTCCTCCCCTTTAAAATCCTGAACTAGAATACATGAGCTAATTTCATTAAGGCAAAAATATCTAATGATTGATTTCAATTAATCCAACACTACTATTTTTTTTACCATCCCTTTTCAAATATTTTCATACATGCCCGTGCAGGGCATCCATCCATCCTGTAGATATCCGCATCCAAAATGATGTACAATATTTTTACCCCATCAGAAAAGGAGAAAAATAACCTTTTAGATAACCCTTTATATCTTTTAATGGGTTTATGTGAGAGTTGACAGGGGATGTGTAGGGCTGGTGAATGTACAAAGTATTTACCTGAAATTTGTCTCTGTTGGCACAGTCACGACAAAGCATTAATGGCATTCATGTTTTTGGAGCTTGAAAATTTTGCAGGCATATATTTATTTAGGAGTTGTCTAGGAAAACAAGAAATAGCCTTTTTATATTATATTAGTATTTCTTACCAGCCTTAGGAGTGTGGCTGCATTTCCTGTGGCATCGTGAAATTTGTCCATGTGCCTGAACCTCTGTGACTCGAACCCTAATGCTCAGCTCCTCAGAATCATCTGGAAACATCAGTGATGCTGCTCATAAAAATCATTCTCAGGATCTGGTCCAAGCGTCTGAGGACCCCAAGTCTGATTCTTGTGTCCCACACTGAGGTACAGCTCTGTTGTAGTTGATCATTAATTTCCCACAAAAAGCTCTGTGAAGGCCTTTCCTGCCTGTTTTCTGCATCCAGCTTTGTTTGACAAAAGCATTAAGCAGCCTTGAAAATTAATTGCTCAATTTCCCTCCAACAAGAGTTCCTACATCCACTTTATGTATAAAACTTTAATGCAAGTATTATATTCATATGGTAACCAATGCTCTATTTCTGGTATGACTTTCCATTGCTTCTTAATAACACGTATTTATTAAATTACCAATGCTTCAAATGGACTGGGGCACATCTCAGAGTAGTAAACATCTGCAGCTGCTTTTCAGAACATGAAATCAAAGATGCAGAGGCTAAATTATGGCAATTCTTAATATCCCTTTATTGCAGAGATTTTTTTACCTCTTGATATTGACAACTAAAGTAGCTACACATCTAGAGTTTCCTGGAAAAATATTTATAAAGAAGGAAAGAAATTCTAGTAAATTCCATTCAAAGACTCTAAAATATCTGTGAAAAAAACTAAGCTAGTCTATCTGCTTAATGTGAAATAAAAATTAAATATTTGCATTAAGTTAAGCACTTCTTTTCAGGTGGATGCATGTTTTATATTAAAATTATGGTATTAGTGATGAAGAATGTGGACGAATTAGCAACATATGAAATGCAAAACAAGTTATTAGATTTTAGTTTTCCACTGGTTTGGGTAAAACAACCTCATAAATCTTATAGAAAAGATAAATGACTGACCTGGATAAATAAAGAAAAAAAGTTGTCTGAGTCCTAATGAATCCTTCTCCATCAGCCATTTATTCTGGCTCAAACACATGTTGCCTTTAACACGAGTGCATGAGCTTGAATATTATTAAGGTTTAAAGAAATTTAAATGTGACAAGCTCAAGATTAAACGTGGCACAGAAATGAGTTTAAGCAGCTAATTAGGTTTTGTTGGTCCTTTCTGTGTTTGACAGATATGTAAGAGCAGTAATACTAATTAGGGGGACCATAGCACCCAACAGATATCAATTTTATCATGGAACTGCAGTCTGTGCCACACATTCCACAGGAGCCACCTCACCCTGTTTGAGACATTTTGAAAAGTAAAATAATGCTGTCTGTTACAGTTTTACAGTGACCATTGTTCTATAGGAAATAGTCTCACCTCAAAAATTTAAAGATGAATTCATCACTTTTAGAGAATTCCATCAGATGCACCATTTGTCTGACTACAAATCGAATTTTCAAATTAGGTTTATTTTTCCACTATATATTTTTGATTTTGATGTCACGGTGCTGAATATGAGCATTAAATTAGTTCTTATTTACAGTACTGATTTAAAAAATAATTGGGGTAGAGACTATGTTTTTAAAGGGGCATCAGGTATCATAAATTATATATTAACATAAGATTCTTTATCTCATGCAGTAATGAAAATTCATTAATGCTTGGTTAGTCATTTAATCAAATATCTCTCAACTGGTGTTTATAGCTAAAACCAGAAATTAATTCACTGGGTGATAATCAAAAAAGAATGGGAAACATATCATCTTTTTTCTGTTTAAACCATATTCATATAGCTAGGGTACCCAAGTAAATGTTTGTAAAATCCATCCCATTTTAAGTACAACATTTCCAAAACTTGTATTATCCCTCTTAGTATAAAAATCTAAGTAAAGATAAAGCAATATTGAATAAAATAAATCTAAACCCAGAAGCAGTGTCAGCAGGCAAAGTCCTGAGTCCCAGAGACATCAAGGTGGGATCCATCAGCCCCACACTCCATCACAAAGCAACATCTGTCAACAACAAAATGTTCCAACTTGGCACAGGGAGAAATTATACCCAGTTTCTTTGGGGTTTGGTTGCTGAATTGTATCTTAAGCAGAGAAATCTGTTCTTTGGCAGAAGAGAGGGGGAGATGAATTCAAAAGTTGTGCCTTATTATCCAATCAAGCTTCAGTCTTAAAAGATTCTGCAGAGTAAAGTGTTGAGCCATCATCACTGGAACAAAAGGATGGAGGCTGAAACAATCACATTAACATCTATCAAATCCTTGGACAAAAATTGACTTTCTGACACAAAGCTGCACAGGTTAGTGAATGAGCAGATGCCACAGAATGAGAGATTGATGCCTCAACAATAGCCTGAAGTCTGACTAATAATCCAGAACCAATTTGTCACAGATGCCAACTCTAAAGTATTGGTTAAGCCTTGAGCAAAGAGTCTGCATTTCAGCACCTCACAGAGGTTTTATTTTAGCTGTATTGTTTTAAGCAGCTATTCCCAATGCTCCTTTAAACCTCCTGTTCCTGCTGCTTCCTTTTAGCCTATGAGTGAATTTATTAAACTAAGAGCAAGCTCTATTTCCTCCAAAACAGAAATAGAGGTACAAATTATGTACAAGCATCTCAAATCCTCTATTACAGCGAGCATTGGAGAATAATGCTTTAGAGTTTCAGGTACTGTACTCAGATCAGGCTTCCTGTCTTAGCTGTCTTTCATATTTCATGACATTAAAATCTCGTCACAGGAGATTTTCATCTTTTCGTTCCAGACTGTGAAATAGAAAATAGTGAGGATGAGGAAAGATCCATCATTTCCCTCTGTCTCCTCCTCAGAGTGACTAGATGGAGATCAGGTGAGGGGAATCTTCTCTGCTTTCAGAGATGCAGTGATTTAGTTATACCCTGTGCTATACCATACAAGCTTCACATATTTTTCATTTCTGCTTCCTGATTGTGTTCTTTCTCTTCTTAAATGAATTTAGCAATTTAGAAATTGTAATCATCTTTCTTCTCCAAACCATGAATAAGATATTCCTTAGCAAAGCACTCCTTGCAGAGCAGTGCCTCAGTGCTCTGTACCACTTGTGATAAGAAATCAGGATACTAATTCTTGCACATTACTGTAGCCTTAATATATTGAGCTAATAAAAAATAATCTTCAACACATGCAGAGGAATATTCAGTGAGATTATCTTCTCCTAACACAATTTGTTCCTAGGAGAGTGATTTAATAAAGCTAGAAAATCCATGTCTTCTAATGGTATTCTATTAATCTTCATTGGCAAGCTATTTTTCTATTAATAACGTAATTTTGAAATGTAATTTTATGTTAATAAATGACATTTGCAACTATTTTCAAGTAAAAAAAAATACATTTGGAACCCCCAGCACAGGATTCCAGACTTCTGTACTCTTTATCTAATCAGTAGATAATGACAATTAATAGCACTTGGAAGAGGAAAACAAAATAAAATAACCACAAACTAGTTAATTAGTTTAAAACAATGATTAAAAACTTCTGTTGGATCTCTACAGCACAAAGACACATTGAAAAGATATTTTCATTTGTTAATGAAAATAGACTTAGTCCTGTTTGGAACTCTGACGCTTTATATTGCTCAGCAAATGGCTCAGAAATGCTTGAGTTGAGTGGCTGGGCAGCACTCCTGTGTCTGTCCATGGGATCATTAAATTTGACTCTGATTTGATTTTATAGATGGAAATGCAGAATATTGGCATTGAGCCATCAAATCCAGGTTTACTGATAAAGGTGCTGTTGTCTATTTAACCCAGCCTTATGTGGCCTGTGCTAAGGTCTTCATAATTTAATTCTATTATTCCCAAAATATGATGACCCTGAGCTCTTCCTCCTGGGATGTGCAGCCCTGGAAATCCACTTGTCTGAGGGAGCAGAATGGGGCCATGTTCTTTGAAGTTTTTGCTTGCAGTGGGTGAGACATTTACCATGAATAATTCACTTGACAGATTTTTCCCCCTTTAACTGTTCAATTATTGATCACAGAATGGAAATCCTCCAACGTACTAATTATTTTAAATGATCTGTGGATTATTATGGCCGTATTTTGCCTACAGATTGTGAGGATTGTTATGAATATTCAAAAGTTTTAGTATGAGTTGCATAAATCATGTGGGATTTAGAAGACTTATGCTGCAACAGACAGTATGGCCTGAATTACACTTTCACAATTGACATAATTGTGTAGCTACACCATATGACTTTGCAGTCAATAAACTTAACTATTTGGCCTCAATTTTCCTTTTTACAAGCATGGCCACCAACAGCTCTCAATTCCTATGGTGAGCTTCGGAAGTGAGAAAATACAGGGGGAAAAAATAAAACATGTTTTGAACTTTTCTGCAGGGAAATGACTGTAATAAATGGAATGCAAGATCCTATGAAAAGGAAATTTATCTTATTATATAAAATCTTTGGGTGAGTTGATTTTACCCACTCCATGCTCTGCATGTACCAGGGTGGTTTATGCATAGGAGGAGTTCAGCAAGGATAAAGTTTAGCAAGGAACAAGGATTTGTTCACAGCACAGGGGACAAGGAACACCAGCTGGCAAGCGCTGCCTGAGTTTCCATTCCCTCTTTGCTGGCAACAGCTGGACAGCCCATTTATATCCCACTGGAATCCAGTTGGGATGGGTGGTCCATCCCCTCTGGAGCTTCCTTAGTTCACCTTTCAGGCTCAGACAGAGGTTTCAAAGCTTAATCTGTCACCTGCTTTCCTTTTTTTGACACCCTCTTGCACCTCCCATGCTGGAGGTGATGTCAGAATGAGGAACACCTCCAGTGTTATTTCTGAGTGGTGTCCTGGGAGCAGCTCCTTCATAAGTGTTCCTGCAACTCCCAATTCTGTTTTCTTCAGGTGCTTGAACACGAATTATGTCTGTGATTCCATTCCCAGCAATGCCTGCAGTGCTTCCTTCTCTCAGCATGTTGGTAACATGCCACTGACCTATTCTTATCCTGTTAACATGAACAAACTTTTTGGCCAGGTGTCTCAGGCTGCCTGTGAGCTAACAGCTGCATTGCTGTCAGTGTTGTCTTCTTGGGGAGGGAGAAAAAAGAAAAGAAAACAACCTAATGAGTTCCAGTATTTGAGAGGTGTGAATGTCTGAAAAACACAACGGGAAATCATTTTATTGAAGAAGAATGAAGAGTTAATGAATCTATCTTGTCAAACGATTTTTTCTTTCGGATACAGCTGACATTTTCAACTGTTATCTCCATTTACAATTTCAATGTCTGAAATTCTTCTCTCCCAATCTGAATGCTTAGCCTGGGCTGGGAATGTGTATCAAGATGGTTTTGCAATACATATGAGAGTATTAAATGTCACAGCTCAGTGGGAGGCTTCAGCTGAGAATCTTCTAGAGGATAAATTGCTGTAGGTGCCCTGCAGAGGAGTTCATCTCTCTGGTGACCAGGCTGCAAAGTTGGGTTCTCTCTGAAGTCCCTGAAGTCCATAGTTTAAGGTAGTCCTGGGGATATGTCATTGATCTCTGAAGTTAAATCTCCTTTTTTTTTTTTTTTTTTTGCTGCAGTTCATTAATTTCAGGATAAGTGGAAATACAGCTCTGTATCAACCCTCTCCTGTGTTAGAACTGTTGATTGCTTTGTTCTAGATAGGGATAGAGCTTTCTCCACAATCATTTCCAACATGAATCCTTCCCACGAGCTGCAGTCCCTCACAAATTGCTCCAGAATGAGTCTCCATGGGGTCTTGGGGTTGATTAACCTGAATCTTATCAGACACAGGGATGGCTTCTGGCAGTTGCTCTCAGAAGCCACCCCTGGAGCCCCCCAAACCCAGCCCAGACAATACCAGTCCGTGCCCCAGCTTGTGTTGCTGTCAGAGCTCAGTGCTGTGCTCCTTCACCCTCTGACGTTTGCTGAATGTGGCAGCTTAGTGTGAGTGTTTGCGTGTCCTTTTCACTCCTTGTTTTGTTTCCCATCAAATATTTACAGCTTAAGAAAAGCAAATTTGCTATAAACAAGCACACAAAACTAAAGCTGGTTAAAAAATACAACTAATCCCTCTCAGTGTGGACCAGGAACTGACAATTGATCTTGGGCTCCAATGCCAGTGACAGCAGATTTAAAATGTCCGAGTGCAAACACCACTTGAAAATTAATTGGGTGCCTGTTGTAGCTCCCCAAACTACAGAGAATTTTGCACCCTCTTGACCTGTTCAACCTCAAAATACAGGTGTAACTCACACAACCTCTGGAGAGTGTTTTTAGGATTCTAAAGGGCTGAATGTGTTTTGAGATCCCTCGAGAGGGATTTGGTCCTAAATATTGCTGATATAAAAGAGAAATTATGAAGTCAAAGAAATAATACTTTTGTTCTGCTTACATTGCCATCCTATAACTTATCAGCTTGGTACAGTTGAGTTGTTCTCGTCATTTTTATCTAAAATCTGTTATTTAATGCTAAGCAAATCTTTTTTCTGACTAGCAACTAGACTTGAATATGTGTTTCATTTAATATCTCATTTAGCACTCACATTTTGCCTGTCTACAAGTATTTATTGGAATCAACTGTAAAAATTTGGGTTTAAGAAATTGTTAAGGTGTAGCAAAATAAGCCTTCTTTGCAAATAGTGATGGCTTCACCAACGACCCACTGACAATTTTTTCTTCCCTCTCTTGAACTTTGATATGTTGAATAGATAAAGCACCCCAATCCATTAACAGAGAACATTTAGATAGCTCTTAAATAAAAACAACTTTCCAGTGAAATCATTACCATTTCCCTACTTTGTTTTAAACAAAGATTGCTCTTTTTAACTTATTACCCATTCCTTGGTGTATTTCTAAAAACTATTTTATTAGGGTTGTTTTTGTGATAATGGTGATGATGATGGTGATGATTATTATTATTACCTATAAATTGAGATCTTTTCCCAAGTTTTTAACACACAGGGTCTACAGAGGCACTGATTTGTTTTTAAAAACAAACAAACAAAACCAACCAACCCTCCATGCCTTGCTGCTGATAAGGAGCATGCAAACTATTAATTGCTTTAGACACAAAGTGACACGTGCACCTTTGATATATAATTGGGGAGCGATGCAGTTTAACAAGTTTTAATTTCTGGTGCAGCTGGAAGACAATAAAGAGAAAGCATGAGAACAAATTAAACAGTATATAGGTCAATCATTCTATTAGCAGTCTTCAGGGAACACACATCTTATTTGCATAATTGTATTTCTGCTGCAACCAGACAGACTGCTGTGCTAATACGTGTTCTTGGTGAGTCTATAAAAACACTGAGATGGCCTTTCCTACATGAAAGTATGGATAACCAGGATTACAGCAACAAATGCATTATTAATTTTATCTAATCAGCATTTCAAGGTTAGCTTGACCCAATCTACAAAGGGCCCAGTAGCTCCACAGGGAGTGGTCTTTTGAATATTTTCCCTTAAAGCAAAGAATTAAGTTCTTTCGTTTCTCACACTTGTATGCAAATAAACCAAATTTCCAACTTTTTGGTTTAAGTTTGGGAGAAGATGCCAGTTCTTTGTTGCCTCCTCTGATAAATTTAAGCATCCCTCAACTGGGAAATTTGGTTGGCATTTACCTGTTAGTTATGCTTTCAGTTTCTCATAGAAGATGTTCCAAGACAGATCTTTACAAATTAAAATAGTGCATTTCTATTATTTTTGTGTTCACAAAAGCAGCAAGCTTGCCCTATACCATATTTGTAACATAAACTCATGATTAAAGCTACAGAGAAAGGTTTTGGCTAAAATTTGTTTTTTCATTATTAGATCTCGAGACAGAAATGTAATAATGAAAAGCAAATAAATGAACAGAACAGGAAGACTGAGTGGTACTGCTCTGTCCATTAAACAGCTTTATGTTAATTTACTTAACAAACTTCAATAACACCTTGGTTTTCAGGGTTTTGTTCTTGTATCTAACCCCAGAAGAGTGGATGCAGTCCCTGTGCAAGTATTTCACCCTAAAATGCATAACTTGGGGCTGTAATGTTGAAGGAAATTTATTAAGAGGAAAACACATTATATCCTCAAATTTAAATTAAAAATTAACTATAATCATAATGCCATGAATCATACACAGAAAATAAAGGTATGATCCAATCAGCTTTTCTAATTTCAGGAAAAAGAAGTGTAACAACACAATACAAACCACTCCAGCAATTCTCAAAATCAAGACGGAAAATTAAACTTTTCATTCAGATATAGTAATTATCAAAAGACCTTAACATAGATAATTTGCTCTATTTAATCTCAGCAATTAATGCTTTTCTGAAGACTTATTGAAAAAATCGCCAGGATATCGACTCCATGCACTTACATTTATAAGGAAGAAAAAAACATTGCAAATGTATTACAGGGAGAACTGCTGAAAGAAAAATTACTGAATTTTGTATAATTGCCATGGAGGCAAATCAATGCAAGGATTATGTTGGCTGTGCTCTCACCAACTGGAATGGTGTTCTTGAGTTTCAAATCACAGGGGTTGGCTCAGAAATCAAATTTCAATCACATGGCTCTGGTCAGTGACCAGATTTCAATCACATGGCTCTGCCCAGTGATCAAATTTCAAATCACAGGGGTTGGCTCAGTGATCAAATTTCAATCACATGGCTCTGCCCAGTGATCAAATTTCAATCACATGGTTGTGCTCAATGATCAAATTTTAAATCACAGGACTCTGCTCAGTGACCAGATTTCAATCACACGGCTTTGCTCAGTGATTTTTTTATGGCAAGAACTGAGTGTGAACAATGAAGAATTGTTTTTTAGTTGATGTTCAGCTCCAGGTGTCTTTCCATGTCAAGGCTGGGCTTATACTCTGCAGTATTTGGCAAACTGGTCATCTTATTTTTTGAAAATTAAGAGAAAGTTATGTGATAAGACAAGTTTATGAAGTGGGCAGATTTAAAGGTGTGAATCTCTTTTGGATGCTGATCGGCCCCTTTGTAAAGAACTGAAAGGGAACCTGCTGTTCCATGGGCAGGGCCATGAGGAATCACATCCATGGGCTGAACTAAAGACAGACACTCATGGTTAGAACTCCTTCCCCTGAAGTTAGAAATAACCATTCAATTCATTTGAATAAGTTACCAAAAGCTGTTGCTTTAGAAATAAAAATGGCACAGATAGTACAACTGGTGAATTTTATAATTGCATTTCCTTAGTAGAACTTTTCAATGTGGAACAAAATTGGTGTGTTAGGATATCAAATAAATGGAAATATTAATTACCAGCAGAATAGGCTGGAGCAGGAATACTGGTCAGTTATTGGTGTGTGTGATCCAAATTGCTTTCACCTTAAGGTGAGCAAAAAGGAGCTTGTGGGTTTATTTTTTAATGTATCACTCTGTAAAAACCTGCTGGTTATACAGTAGAATCTTTATCCCAGTATTTTATCATTGCATATTTTAAACTGATTTCACAAGCTTTTATTTTAAAGAAAATTGTTAATGTACAACTGGTACTTGAAAAAAAGAACCAAATAAAAATCCCACCTCATCACCCTGTATGCCAGGGTTTACTAAATATTGTGATTGGTGAGAAAGTTGGTGGTCCTCCCCTTTTTAACTGCAACTTCTGATAAATATAATAAATTATCTCAAATTAACCACCAACAGAACTCATGACAAGAGAAATCTCTATCAATTTATGAAGACAAAATCTCTCCACACTGGAATAAACAGGGTAGAACTTTAAAATATTGTGCCAGGAGTGTATGCTTAATTAAAATTACATTAGCTAGGTAATTCTTTATAAATTTAATAGTATGATTTTTCTTTTTTAAGTAGATATTAATTCTGCACTTATAGAAAGGACAGACTTTCAGCAGATTCCAGTATTTCAAACCTGGCTCATTTTAACAGCTGAGTGAGTTGGAATTTTTATTGGGTTTTTCATTATCATTCACTCATTATTAGTGTTTAATGAGGAGATTGGTCTAAAACAAATCTTTGTTGCTTGTTATGTTATGTAATAGGCAACAAAATGACTGCATTGAACTGGAATCCAGTGGCATTTAAGACTTTGTGGTTTATGAGTAACACAAAACATCTGGATTTGCAAATTTAGTGCATCAGTTTTATTTGGTGGAAAGCAATAATAAATCTTGCACAGATGATCATCAGCATCTTGAGCAGAATGAAGCATTGTTGCAAGGATCTGTCCTCTGAGAAGAAATGAGTCAGTCTAAACAGAAATAGGGAAGCTGCTGAGTTGAATCATGATGCTTTAAATGGCAGAATTTTCATTAGATTAAAAATAACTGCCTTTAAATACAGATTTCTTGCTTTCTGCTCACGTTGGGAAGGTTATTGTTAATAAAAATAGACTACAGAGATAACAAGCACTGATTATGATTTATCTCTTCACCTAATCAAATGCTAAAGGAAGTCTGGTGTAATTTGTGTGGTATCATCTTAGGAAAATTACTTTTGGACTGCTTTCCTTGATGAAGTGATGTTAAATATTGTATCTGATTGTATGAATTGGTTTGCATACAGTCTTTCCTCTAAAAGAACACTTAATCAGAAAAAAGAAGTTGATAGTATATAATTTTCTTAATGTATGCATAACTATATTTTAAAGGAGTGTTTTCTGAAGTGACATTTCTTTTGGAAAAGGCATCACACTGACTTTTCTGAAATCTATGGCTGTTTTAGAGACTGTGAAATGTATAGTGCATCTGACAGGTTGGAGGCACGGAATTTTTTATTCTTTTCTTGAACCACAAATTGTGACAAAGCTGCAGATATCACCTGTGCCTTTCTATACCCAGGCAAAGAGGAATTACAGCTTTCTCACTGGGAAAAAATGAGATCACTGAAAAAAAAACGGAGACATGAATTTAAATGGAGACAACTTTTGGGGGAGTTTTTTGGAGTACAGAGTTCTAAACACGTAAATTCAAACATAATTTTCAATTATAATTTTCTGGGGATGACTTAGCACTGTCAGTTCATCCCTTGCCAGTGAGAAATTCAGCAATATGGATTTTGCCAATGTGCCATTGGACTCGTTGCCACTCCAGACTTGGCAGTATCTGGAATTGCTGTGCTCAGCCTGGGGCAGTGAGCTCAGGGACACAGAACAGAGCAGCCAGCATGGCAGAACACAACATTCCCCACATGGATGGAGATTTGGAGTCAAGATACAATTCCAGCATCCATACACGTTCATATAGATACGTGGTATTACTACTTTTAATGAATATGGGCATCTCAGATTCCAGTTAATACCTTTTCACTAAGATATATGAATAAAATAGGGGAAATATTGCAAATAAAAATAAGGGAGTAGTTAAAATATTTTGTTGCTGTTTTTGCTGCTCATTTGTTTAAAATCAGAGCAACTTCTTCAGTTCTAGGACTATAAAACATATTTATTTTTTTGTGCAGTTGTAGTGGTGAGCAAGGACAGTGTAAAATTTAATGCAACACCATTTACAGAGCTTTTCCTTAGGCACCTAATGAAAGTTCAGTGACAAGAGCAAAAGCCTGATACATGATATATGTCAGAGAAATAAAGTATTTGATGTGAATGAAATATAGATATGAAAGTTACTCCATGATACCCAGCTCCTGTGAGTCTGCATCTCTGAGATCCACGCTGAGCCATTTGTGAGGAAACATATGAACTGAAACCTGCCTGTGAATTTATGCAAAGTAGGAAATGTCACATATGGAGCTCTTAGGATGGGATGCAGGTTATGATAATCACTGCAGTCATAGCAAAGAGAGACTGAAATTTGGAATGCTCTGAAGAACTTCTGACAAACAGGGGCCACGCTCCTTCCTCAGTGCCATGCGCAGTTGTGGTGTCATTTCTGGAAGTGGATTTCCTCTTGGTCCCCATTTTCTCACCCACAGTGAAAATTCTCAATCTTTACCATATTTTCCCAAACTATTAACAGTGGTGGTGATGATGGCACAGCTCTTTTCCCTTTTGCATATGATTTCTACTTTTGAAAGATGTGAGAAGAGAGTTACAGAGCAATACAGGACACACTTGGGATTTTGATTCTTTATGACCTTCTGTGTCAGGTTCCCCATCAGAAAGCAATGTGACTTCTAAATTTCAGCATCTTTATTATTGGCCTTAAAGCCTGCTGGCCTGAACTCTGTTACAGCAAAATACAAATGGAGTAGCAAGAAGGGTACCTGGGAGCTTGGACAGCAGTTTTACCACTCTGCAATCTTCTGGGGAGTAAATTACCACTCCTGGTCCTGGTATCCATCACTGTCCTGAACTGAGGCAGCAAGATTTTGGGTTTTGGTGTTTTTTTTAACTGAGCCATATCTGTCTAATTGCACATGGGGTATATTTTTTCTCCCACCACTACAAAAGGCTTTTTCTCATTAATGTTAATGAGCCACATGCATTTATCTGGAGGAAAGACCTCTAATTAATTTCATGATCCTCCTTTTAACACACCAAGCAAAACTTCCTCTCAGAAATGGGGGAGGACATTTTGTTTTGCAAACTGTGCAATGTTCCTCAATTAACCACTAATGACTTGTGCTGGGTTGGGCTGGGACAGAAGCTGGTCTAGGGCTGTGTTTTGGATTTGTGCTGGAAATGGTAACACAGGGATTTTTTTGTTCTTATACTTGTATTAAGATGTGTCTATACATAAGAGAAGGTAGAGCTTGTCTCAACAGCAAGATAATTCCTAACCAGGAAATCTCCTCCTTGCTCTCATGTTTGAGCCTTCCAAGGCTTAGGCTCCTTTTCCCCAGCATGTTAAGAAATACTGGGAGAATTTGCACTACTCCTGGGATTCACCTTCAATGAATTTTACAGCTGTAAAATGTATGATTTTTACAGCTGAGATGGGAAGAAGGACAAGCTAGTTCCCTTTCTGACATTTTCATGGAGTGTAGTGTTTCATTAAGCATTACATGCATATTTGTTCCTTTCTCGTTTTGAACATTTCGAACGCTTTACAATGTTTTGGTTTTCCCATGAGTCAGTTTTTCCATGAATGGATTCAGAAAAGAGCCCCTTAGGAGACCTTGTACCATCCTCATCTTGCTGTTCAGCAGGAACTGGCTTCTTATGAAAATGCAAATAGGATTAAAGCAGAATGCTCCAAGAGAAATGTCAGCCTCCTCACTGAATTTAAATGATTTTGTCCTAATTCTCAGCTGAATGTGTACAGCTGTAGGAACAAGCTCTCTCCCCTGTCTCCAAATCCATTTGGTGACAAATCACCTCAAACACAATACAAACTGCCAGACATGAGGAGGAGACAGCAGACTGTGGAAAAGACTCATTCCTTCTACCAGCAATCAGAATAGAGTGAAGATAATGAGGAGAAGTGGAGGAAAAGCTTCATGAAGTGTAAATGCTGGGGTGAGAACAAGGGTGTGTAAACTGGCCATCAATAACTGCAGTTTGGCTGACTGACAGCATGGCTTTTGTAGAAATAGAGGGGGGAAAACCTTCCTTAAGTTACAGCTGAACTTTAAGAAAGGGATCCTGCAGTTCTTTTAAGGATGAACCCGGTAAATAGGGAATTTTCTTACCTGTAGAATTTGATAGAGGTGTTCCCAGTCTTACAGATGCAGGAATAATGTGTTTAACAAGAAAAGGGTAACAATGCTCAGTTATTTAAATCAAATTGTGTAATTTATTAGATAATTTCTATTATAGAGAAGATAAAGAGGAAGTGAAAAATTATGAAGGTTACAAATCCAATCATAATGACCCTCTTACATTGATGTTTCTGCCTCTGATTGTTTATCAAGATACTGTCATGTTTTAATTAGAAGATCAGTTGGTAGTACATCAGTGTGAGGATTGATTAAACACCAGAATTGCCATCTTGAACTCAGTCTTTCAAAATATTTCTTTTTTTTTTTTTTGTGATTTGAATGTTCCTTTTGTCGTGCAAAATCTTCAAAATAACTTTAGAAAAAGGAGTTATTCAATCTGAGGTAGTACAATTTTTTTCACATTTGTGTATGATTAAACAGAGATCACAGAAACCCTGGAAGATTATAAACTGTGTTGTCAGCTTTAATTTATTTTTTAATGTTAAAGGGTTTCTCGGTTTCTCTGGTGCCTTCATTAAGCACTATTTGATCTACAGTGTCTTCCCTTGTTTCTGGGGTTAATTATGTCTTTTGAAATAAATATCTATTAGAAAATATTCATAGCATGGTCATGAAAATGGGAAATTCTCCTATGGGGAGAAATTAGGGAACTATTATAAAGAGACAAGCAGAAGAAACTTAAAATGTTTTCTGTTTTACTTTCTAAATATGAGGGAAAGGATCATTAATGTAACTAAAAATCAAAATTAAATTTTCAAGAACTTATTTAAAGGCTCTGCACAGAGTTTAGAAATCAGAAGGGATGGCACATGCACTTAATAGCATCAGAACACCTGTAAAGTTTCGTTCCTTCAGCATATAATGAGTTTCTTTCTTCATGACTTTGACATAGAACACTATTTGAAGCCACTTCATTAATTTTAATGTCTGAAAATATTCCAGCATTGAACACAGGACTTTTGAGAGTTAAAACCAACTGCTGCAGAAAGTTATTATCTCCCAGGTAAAATTGCAGATGTGGCTCACAAGATTTCCAGCTTGGATGGGTTCTGAGGGGGTTTGGTTTTCTCCCAAGGATCTGGATATTGTAATTTTCACAGAGGAGAAAACTTTTATACAAGTGGGAAAGAATAAACTATGTCTGGTCATGTTCTTGGACTGCTAGGTGATGCTGTAAAGAAAATAAATCAGTGTATAGAGCTAAAGGTGGGTGGTCAGGAGGAATAATCTGGCAGCTCAACACATGAGTTTTGTAACAGGGATATCTCAGGTATTAAAAGAAAGTGAAAGCAAACAACTGTGGATGTGCCGGCATAAATAGGATTATCTGAAGGCCACATTCTGGACAGGATCCCTGTGTGTCTTTCCAAATATTAAGAGAGAAATCAACACAGGGCATAAATATTTCATGTAATTTTAAAGAGAGAATGTTGCAAAGCTCTCTCTGTGCTGTCATCCCAAGCTGTGGGACTGATGGGATAATACAGCACCATGGCAAGTGCCAATATTGCAATTACTCGTACTTAGCAGAAAAAATTAAGATCTGACCCTTGCTGTGGTGTCACCTGAACCAGCAAATATTTACTGTGCTTTGGACAGGCAGCAAGCAGAAACACATTGCAAATTTTAATATGTTAAGGATCATTAAGTTGATTGTGTCAATTTGTTAAAGTGCCAAGTAATGATTTTACAGGTAATTAGACTTTAACAGGCAGAAACAAATTTATGTCCTTCTTGTTTTTATGATGTATGTAATGATAGATCTCCCATCATCCAAGCTGTTGTTTTTAGGTACACAACATTCCTTAATGTCCTAAAGCAAATGAAATATTTCATGTCAGGGACTGATCAGTGACTGTATAAAACACATTAGCAGCTTTTCTTCTTTTAGCTCCTTTTAATCGAAGCTCATTGCTCATGTCAGGAAGATGGAATGGCTCAGGTTATTCCTGCTGCATGGAGGAATGGCAGTGAGCCTCTGAGGTCAGGGGACAAGACAGCAGTTCCAGGTTATTACAATTGTTTTTCTAGGGCTGAGCCTTACGCTGCCCTGGCAGATTTTGTTTGGTTGATTTCTCAGTGTGAATAGGGGAAAACACACCTCAGGACTGAGCTGGAAAAGGAGTTTGTGGTTTATGTTTGTGGTTTAGGTTTGAGGAGCAGTTTATCTGTTTGCTGTTTTCTGGCTTTGTGGACCAGGACCACAGCAAACCATCAGGGTGATTATAATAAACATTTATACTGGTAAAAACATTAAAATACATTTATATTGGTAAGAACATTAAGAAAACATTTATATTGGTGAGAACGACCAGAAGTTTTCTGCTACTGCTGTCAGTCTCACACCCCAAGTGATGATTGCAGCTTCTTTGCTCTAGAAATCAAACTCAGAGGAATTATTAACCTGTGGTAACCACGGCATAAATCTGTACTTGGAGATTTCCTTGCAGGTTCTCCTGGACTCAGAAACAGCAGCTCACAAAAAATGCAGCCTAGAAATTGGCCAGTTCTTACTCTGGTGCAACAGTGCAGACTTGGAGGTTCATTAAAGATGGGCCCAAAAGGTTGTTTTGACTTTCAGCTGTGTTGTTATTTTTTCCTGCAGGAAGACAACACAAGGAGGGTGTAGATGGTCCCTACATTTTTCATCTCTTGGAGAAAATCAGTTTTTTGTTGTTTGGATTTTAATAGCATCAAGCTTCCTGTCAATCAGCCCTATTGTTGGTTGAATTGATTACTGCTGAAATGTGGAGCTGTAGCCTGCAGGATGCTGCCTGTTGTCTGACACTCCAGAAATGAGATGTTTAGTTCAGTGAATTCTTAGATGTAATTGCAGTGTTGCTATTCATGGTGATACTGTTACAATTATGTCACATCATTGGAACAGCAATTTTAAGTGGTGGGTGATGATTTGTCTGTGGCCAAAACTGAATAAAAGTATCATCTTGGTGCCATCCTGAGACAGCTACAAGACACCCACTCTTTTTCCTTTATGAAATTCAGAGCCTGGAAAAAATACTGTCCAACTGATCTGCAAAAGGAAAAAAAAAAAGATAAATAAACCAGAGGTTTTGTGTCTTGTAAGGATCTGCATCTTTAGGATACTTTAGTTCTCATTCTTATACAAGGCCCTGATTTAGTTGTGCTCTGAAATTAAGTGGTAAAGCAGATCTTGTACTTTCTTAGTACAGTCAGTTTTGGACAAATCTCATTATTGTCCAACACAGACATAGCACTGCTCATTTGATGGTAAAATTGTTTTTAATGCATTTAAAATAAATCAGTGAAAAATAAATGCAATTTAGGTTAATGTCAGTTTTTGTGTATCCAGTTACAAACCAGTGTGAGCTGAGCTGTGGTCAGGGCATGGTTTGCTTTTAATGAAAAATCCAGGAATGCAGCATGTTCTCTATTAGGTACTAAGTAAATACGTGCAAAATATGGGTTTCATTACTTGCTTTGGAAAATTGGAGCTGTCAGCAATTTCTCTTTGAAGCTGCCCCATCCTGTGGCTTTTTCAGGAAATAAGAACAGAATTCAGATCTTCAGTTCACTCGAGCAAGGAGATACATTGAAAATTATAGCAATAACTGAGGTTTTGTTTCAACTTTTATTGCAACAGATGATGGAAATATTCTCATTATTCATTATACTGAAAGAGAAGCAAGTCTATGATAAGCTTTTTACAAATAGTAATTGAGGAGCTGTTTGTCTTCATTACCCTTAATCTGGACAGTAATTCTGTCCACAAGAAAGGACTTACATTCCAAATTAGGGAAAAATGTGCAAAAACTCAACAGAATTTTTACCAGGGTTCCATTATGAATAATTATCTCTGGGATCACGGCTTGCAGCTGAATTCTGCTACCAAATATTACTCAAGTCCTTTTAAACATGTTATTTTTACTGTTTTGAGGCTACTCTTGTGAGTCTGTCTCCCTATTAAACTAATTTTACTCCACTTTTGATCCTGCCTCATCTGGATGTCACCTGATTATGTTATGAATAGTAACAATGAGGTTTATCCTTTTCTAGACATAAGTTGCTGCATATAAATAAGTAGATTCTTGGTCAACTACTTTCATAACTTTGACTCTGAATTAATTTATAAACATTTTAATATCTGCAAGGCAAATATCCAACACAGGGTCCAGTCTTAATCTTCTGCTTGTAGGAGACGTAAAGCCCTCACCACCCAGCTGGAAATTCAGTGTCCCCCCTCCCTTCACTACCAGGAAAATTGAGTCTCCATCAGGATGATAAAATACAATGTTCCAACAAATTTACCAGGTCAGATGCCAGGATCTTGCTCACCCTTTTGTTTTAATTACGAGTGAGACAGCACAAACTTGTCTTCACTACTACATTCTTATCAAGGCAATTGCTTCTGCAAATTGCAGTTTGAGGATACGACACTTAACCTTTCATAATTCAGAAATAGTTTCAAAATCCTGAGAGAATGTGATGAAGTAATTTCACATTCTTGGTGGTGGGAAGAGGGAAGAAGCTTCCAAAGATGCTCACCTCGTACAAACGTCAAGATGCAGCGAGAATTGGCATTTGGGCACCAGATGCCTCCAAGAGCTACAGGCTGCTCTTCAGAGTCAATTTAGCTTAAAAAAGAAGGAAAATTTAAAAAAAAGAAAAGGAAAAACCTGCTGCCTTTGGTCACAGTGCAGTCAGGCAGAGAAATGTGAGGAGGCTGTGCTATCCTGCTTTAATTTATGGCTTTTGGGTGTAATGGTTCTGTGTGTTCAGCTTTTTGCTACAATGCAGTGTTCCAATATCTTCCCTTGCATCCTTGACCTTTGGGCTAACAATGAAGCATTGCTGAATCATGAACTCCCTGCCCTTATCTGACAGCTCTGACTTATTTTCTCCTTCAATATTCTTTTCTCCTAGCTGTTACAAATTGTTGCATGTCCTGGGAATGTCTGGCTTCCTGGCATTTAGATTTTAATCAGGCCCTTCTCCCTGTTTCTGACAGCACCATTAAGGGAAGATATTCTTCTAGCTCTGTTGCTGCTGCCCTTTTTTAAGTGTTTTTTGTTTACTGATTGAGGGAAAAAAGGTGATCTGTGTTTTTATTTGAGCTGACACTTCAGTGTGTGCTCCTGCTCAGACTCCTGTGCCATCAGATCCTCCCTGACAGGCAGCTGCTCCTTGGCATGAACTTTAATTTGTAAATTTGGTGCACACAAGGGCTTGCAGTTTTACAGCAATTTTGCAAAACAAGATTTTAGTTATTTTAAAGATTTCTTTTTTATTTCAGTGTTAAAAGAGAAAGGGAAATCCAGTCCATTATACACTATTTTAAGATGATTATATGTGATAAAGGAAAAGAGGAAAAATCTTGTTTCAGGAAGATTTTTCAGAGAAAACCCACGTAGGTATGAGAGCACAGGAATGGCGATAGGCATTTGAGATTAAGATAATTCAAGATTATTGAAAATTATAGTATTAATTTCCTGCTCTTAAAATTAGCTGAGATTCTTGCCACAGAGCCCTCTAGCAGAAATTATCTGGAATAAGCCATTCTCAGTTTGTAACTTGTTAACAAAACATTCATTTAAATAATTAGAGACCACTGTCTCAAAGGAAATGTAAATAGACACCAGATATCAGTTAAATTTGTTGAGAGAAAAGGAAGATGGTACATCCAGAGACCATTGCAAGTATTTCATTTTCTAGATATTCCTACTGCTAGAATTTCAGAGAACTTAGAGCTTTGTTATCAGAAGAGGATGTGATGAGCTGAAGGGTTGGCACATGTGGTAAATGTTATGCTGAAATAAGGCTGGATTCCCCATTTACTTGTCACTGAAACCATGTGTAAATCTGCACATGGGAGCAAGAGAGACTGTCCAGGGAATAAAAAGTATCCCCTTTTAAATATGGCTGTTATCTGCAAGTGAGAGTGAGTTCTGGTGTAACCAGGGGATTTCAGCTGAAAGCATGAAGTCACTGTGTGAGCTAAAGCACATTAAAGTTCTCCACGGTGTGAGGGCAAGCAGTAATCCCCAAAGAGTGCTTCCAAAGGACTGCAGCATCCATTACTTTACAGCAGTCTCACTTCCATAAAAACAGATTCATAAAGTGAAATGTCATTTCTTTAGGTAATTCTTTTAAAATATATTTTAAAAGACTCCACTCCTAACACATCATGCTTTCAGTGTAATTAATGAGTAACCTCATTTAGCACCTGCCTAGTGCAGCCCTGCTGCATTAAATCCAGGCTGATATGTGATTTTCTGGCACCAAAAGTGGAAATGTAGAGGTTGCACAGCCATCAAATATAGGGATGAGGGAAATCTCAACAATCACTTATGCCTGAACCCTCAGAGTCCCATGTAGACCTCAATATTTTCCCAGCTTCTTTGCAAAACTGCTCACAGGTTATGCCACAGCCCACCTGTAGATCCTTTAGAAAAGAGAGAGCTGGGTCTGAAAAGCATCTCACAACGACTGGGTGGATGCATTTCTGGAGGGAGTCTTTGTTATAATGCATAAAAACAATTGTTCTTTTTCATCTGGGTCATATATTAACCAAAGCACGGTGAAACTATTAAATCAGGCATTTACTAAAAGGCCCTCAGAATTAGTTTAAAAATTGAGTAATTAGACCCATGCTGCGCTGGCATTACTTTTCTGATATTGCTTCCCACTGAAGCCCAGTTTCACTGCAGCACTTTCATTAGCTGCTCCATGGAAATTAGCTGGGAAAGGATGCCGTATGTTTTCAATTATATTTTAATAGAAAGGAACAAGTTATTTTCTTCCAGACTCCAAGAGTTAGCAGTAGAATGCATAAAATCAGCACTGCAATCATTTTCATCTGCAGAAGATTGGTTTGCAATAATTTGTCTTTGTGAAAGGCTTGTAATCAACTGGAATTTAGATTTACTTGGGATTGGAGTTATTTTTAAAAATACCTGTGATACAAAGTGAGGCCTAGCACCTTTTGATGAGCACTATTAGCTGGATTCTGTGACTTGAAAGGGAGTTGCAAAAAGAGCCTAACGAGAAAGGTACTATAAAACCAAATTAACTGATGTTAATGACTGACAGCAGCTAAAAGAGCTTCCATCTTAAATCTGTTTACTTTGGTACCACGTGAAGTACTGAAAAATGTAGCAGTTAAATTTGTGCTAATGTTCAAAGTTAAAAAAAAATAATGTTAATGTAAAAGCCTACAGAAAAATAACAAAATAGAGCTGTCTAAGGGGGGTTAAATAAAGAAAATTAAATTGTACTGCAGATCAAAAATAGTGACTATTTTCTCTGAATTTTCTTTATTTATAAGCACTAAGTACCTGTTTTGTGGATTTTCTTGATTAGATTGTGGATTTTTCCATTTCTAATTTGATTTATTCTCTGTGGATATACAGAACTTTGAATTATTGCTCCATTCATTTTCTGTATCCACAGCCTGCTTGCAGTGCAGGAGCTGGATGGGATTTGGGGTTAGACAGCAACTGAAAAACAGTTCACATCCAGCCTATATCTGCATTAATTGTGATAGATCTCTAACATTTCAGAGTGAGTTCATGAAATTTATTCTCATCACTGGAATACACAAGATTCCTACTAGGAGGAGGTGGCAGGTGAATGAACCTGTAATATTTGGCAGCATTGCATGCACAGGTTCCCATCCTGCAGCTGCATCAGTTCTCGCATGGTCACGTATTTTTACTTGCTGACACAATAAACTCAAGGATCAGTGAAGCTTTAGTGGTTTCGAATTTACATGTTGCTTTTAACACAGCACTCTCCCTGTAAAGTCACTGGATTATTTTCTGTTTTTATGTATAGCACAAATTCAGTTTGGTATCAAAAAGAGTTCACTGAGTGACTTGAGGGGAGCCACCTCCGTGCTACCTCATTTCCAGTAGTTATTACCTCTAGTCTCTATATTCCTCTACATTCACAATTTCTGTAATCCTTTCCAGCAGGCAGCTTCCAAAGCTTAGAAATGTTTTTTCACTCTAAAGTAGTCAAATGGAAATATTGCCATTTAACATGAATTGTGCATTCTCTGTCCAGGAGCTCTGTCGTAGCACTTGAATTAACGGTGGAGAGTGGCTGCTGTGATTATCCCACGGCTAAAAAAAAAAGGCAAAAGACAGAGAGAAAATTGCAGCAACCACTCAAGAGGAATCACTGGAATATTTAGGGAGATGCAGGCACCTTTTGCTTCAGTGTAGCCCTTGTGTCAAAGCATGAGGGGATAATAAACTATCAGCATTTAAGTAAAGTTGACAGATCCCACGTTTTTGGTGGCACTGACACAGACCTGGGCTAAAGGGCATCACCCAGAGCGTGTGGGGAAACTGCATCCCCAGCAAAATTCACTGGGAATGGCAGAGTTTAACAGCTGCAGCAACAGAAAGGACTAAGATGATATTTTTTGCAACTTGAAGAAATATTAAATGTCAAAAAAGAAGTATTAGATTGGTCATTCACTGGAGAGAGGAATCTGATTGTTTTAAGAGGAAAGCAGCAAGGCTCGCTTGCTCAAAATATAACTGGGCAAAATATTCTGATTTAGTGACAAGAAGAAATAAATCCAAGTACTACAGAGCTTTAAAACTGAAGAAGAGACTGACAAATAACATTTCACTTTTGAATTTTTTTTGATAACCTCAGTGGTTTGGGAGTTACCTAAGAAGGTCTTAAAGCTACCAAATGTTCACACAGTTTCACTTTGAGAGACAGGTTTGTGTAATGCCCAACTATCCTAGATAAGGAAAAATTTTTAAAATCTGTTTTTTCCAGTGACAAAATTGAAATATAGATGTTCATTTGCATGCTTAACAAACAGACACTCGTATCATAATAAAAAATAATATCTTATAATTTCTCTTCTGCAGTAGCTGTTGCTACAGGAGAAATTATTCCTTTACTGTGGATTTGAATTTTGAAAAACTACTTGTGATTATTATGAATGTGATGGCTACAAACTTGCCTCTCTTGCGTGGCTTTATCAGAGAAATAAAGGCATATTTGGGTTTTTCCTGCTGCCCTCCAAGCTCCTGCTCCTGTATTTCTGGGCTTGTGACAGTCCACCACCCCACACTGGCACAAAACTCAGAGCTGAACTCTCACAATAACAGCTTTTATAACCTATTCCACCTCTACTTTTAAAATAATTTGAATATAAACAGATATTAAATAATTTAATTCTTCCATCAGGCAGTAACTTCCTTCGAGGAAATGTCTTTCCCTAAAGTTACACAAAGTGAATATCTGCAAAAAAAAAAAGATGTGCTGAAATTTTAGGGATGGAAAAGATGATTACTGATAAGAGCCTTGTCTTGTTCCCTGTCAGCACACAAGCATTTCATCAGAAACTTGCCAGGGTTTTGTTAGGTCTCACTGTAAATAACTCAATGAATTGTTTTCCCTCGTGGATTGCTCAGGAAGAATTCCTCACTACAGGGAGTTGAACACACTCTTTTTGTTTCGTGTCATTCAATGCATGAACTACAGACTGTAAATATCTTCCTGCTTGGAAAGGCTTTAAAACACTTTCACTGTTATCATTCTATTCTTTATTCATTATCGTCTGGGTATTTTGAAGGGGTTCAGTGTTTTCTTTCCTGCTCTCACTGTAGGGTTTTTTTTCAGTTCTTTCCAGTGTGGGGTTTGGGGGTTTTCTTTAATTTGTATGATTTTTAGTTGTTTAAATGTATCATTCACATTTCCTTTAAAAGTATTGAAAAAAATTGCACCACGATCATTTTCTGTAAGCATTGCCATTATAATTAATTCTCTCAAGGCTGTTAATCAGAATAGAAGTGCAGACTTGTATTCATTTTCATGTATATGTGGGTAAATGGGGATGCTTGGAAGAAATCTGAAGAATGAATGAAATATCACTGATTTAGTCCCTTCTAAATGGACATAATTTTCCTTTCATGTTTTTATTACATAATTACACAGTAACAATGCTTAGAGCTCAGTCCTGATAATAGAAGTAATTTGGGGAAAGTCTTACTGAAACTGAATTTCTTAACAAAGACCACAGCATTTAAAGTCTGTTTCTGTACTTGTGCAAGAATCAGTTTGCAGAGAATGGAAATGGAACTGCAGCACAAGGGCAAATCTGAAACTTCTGTGTGCATCACCTTTATTGCATGAACCATCTGAGAACAATAACAATGATGGGTCAGGTTTAGATTTTATATCCTGAAAAACATTATAATGCTCTTCTAAGAGTATTTTGTGGAACTGTAAAGGTGTCTTACATTTAGGGATTTTTTTTTTTATGTTTGTGAGCATGTGTGTCATATCTTAATTTGTGTATAGAGGCGTAATTGAGCAAAGACTTTTAGTTTAAATTTGAACAGTTCTGCAGGCATCACTTCCTGTGGAAGTGAATTATGAACTGTAAGTCTGACAGTAAAACTTCTTTCTTTCATGAGTGCAACTAATTTTTGCGGGTAATTCTATGTAAGGGAAATCTGAGGCAGTGTGAAACTTAGAAAATAATTCTTTTTAAGAAATCCTGAACTAAATACTGTTAGAGAGAGCACCTCTGTGTGGTTGCCTTGCTGAGCATGCCAGGTATTTCAGTGCCTGTTCATAGCAGGTATTTGCTGCAGTGTTCTTTACAGTGAAGCATTAGCAGATTTTGCTCTGGGTGACAGAGACAATGGATGGGCTTTGTTCCAATCCCCCTTGGCCTCCAGGACAGGAGAGAGCCCAGAGCTGCCCCGCAGTTATTGGATCCCTCTGCAGCTTTCTGATAGATGCTCTGACAAACGGTGGTGAGCTCTGAAAGCTCATTTTATCTCCACTTACATCTCGCCTCGATCCACCTGGGCAGCACTTATTTAATTCAAGAGCCAATTTTTCCTCAATCCTGGGAAAAGCTGTGTGCTCCTCACCTAATGGTGGGACAGAGGGTGACGGAGCATTGCTGCTGCTCCAGTCCCACCAAATCCATCAGTTCCTTCCCAATTGCTGCGAGTCCTAAATGAAGAACAGTAAATTGCTTTTGTTTCCCTCACTATTCCTTGGTATTGGAACAGGAATGATTTATGAACTGCAGTGGGGAGCACTGTGGAGCAAATACCTGCAGGAAAGTCCTTTTGGTGCTGTTGTTTTTCCTCTGGCCTGTGCCAAGGCAAGGCTGATGCTGCCCCATCCTGCTCATGCTTAACTCTGGGTGAACCAAGCTGATTTTATCCTTTTTAATTATTATTCCTGCATTAAATGCCATAAATAAATAACAAACTGATTAATCAGGAGTCTTGAAAGTGAAGGCTTTTTGATTCAATAGAATCACAGTGTAAATATTAGACCAAAGAACATGAAAATTAATATTTGATGGAAGACAATAAAATACACCTCTCTCCAACTTTAAACGAATTGAACAAAGACAGAAAATGCAATAAGAAGAACAAAGCTGAAAGAATCCTGGTATCAGATAAAAGACCTGAAGTCTCAGTAAAAACAAAAGCTGTCATTTTATCACTGTTGCCATCTTTTTACCAAACATTTCAGTATTTTAGCTTATGCCACCATCTACTGGTCACCAGCTCAAAGTGTTCAGCTCCCTCTCCAGCAGATTCCCTAAGGTTTTCACATAAATATCTGCTCTTGACCTGAGCTTTAGGAATAGATTTTTTTAATGCCTCTTTGCATTGGCATAATAATGAAAATGGGATAGAGTGGTAAAAACTGCTCCTTGATTAGACAAAAATGCTTTAGAAAACTCCAGCAACTGATATTTCTGAGTGCAGTGTGGGAGCTGGTGAGAGTCACCTGTTGCTAGAAACTTTGGTGGAAATGTTAAGTTTTAATTAATTCTCGAGTGTGCATTGAAGGTTCCCATGGCACTTTCTTCATTTATAATTCACAGGATTATTATTCTTTGGCATGAATTCCTGTATTGCCTGTGCCACATCTAAAGAACAGGCCTCTGGTGTTAACAATCTATGTTACCCTCACCTTCTGCTTTTTCAATAAGCAGAAACAGAGAAATGGCAAAACATAGATCTTAAAATGTCAAGCCTTTAGATAAATTCCTGCAGAATTTACAATCAGTTACTATGAATTTGTGGTCCTGGCAAGCATTTTCACTTGCTGCATGTGAGAAATTGGATGAAACAGCACCGAGTTCTGCACGACTCGGGAGGGAATTTGGTAATTCTGGTGATGTATGGGTGCATTTCTTGTAAGCCCTGAAGTTTACATTCACACACCAAACAAATGTAAGAGCCTGTGGTGTGATGTCACTTCGTCCTTTTGACTGGTCACCTAGAGATTCTTCCTCAGCTCTGGCTGGTACTCCTTTTCCTTTTCCTCCCTCTTCCAGAGACAAGCCTTCCTTTCCAGCAGAAGCAGAAGCAGGTAATCAGCCTTCTGGAAAATCTCTACCAGCCAAGCTGTTTGTCACTTTTGAATGTTAGCCAGAGTGAGGCAGGAATTGTGACAGGAATCTCCCTCCTGCCGTACCTTTTGGTGGCTTCAGCATAATCAGAGGATGTTCTTTTCCCCTGCACAAGTCCTGGGTGCTGTTCTGTGCACAGCCTGGGACATTTGTCCTGAAGACCCTGACTTTGAGCACTGGGCTTGAGTTTGAGCTCCTTTCCCATGGGAGGATGAGAAACACTTCACAGCCCTGCCTGAGTTCAAGAGTGGGTTAAATCACCACCACTCTCACTTCAGGAGACCCCCGTGAACTCAAGCCAGCAATTCATTAATGGAAATGGAAGCCTTTATTACAGACTTTAATTTCCATGCAGCTATAACCACAAATGAGTGTGTGAGGGTCCATGCCTGACTCTGCCTGAGTGGCTCATCCCCTCCCATGCCCTGGCCTGTGCCCTGGCAATTTCTGAGGTGACAGCAGCACCCGAGCCCGTTCTCACCGTGGCACACTCCCCATCACAGTTTCTATAGTGATAACTTCAGGCCTTGCTGATAATGGACACAGCCAATTAATTTCCTGCCTGTCCTTTTTTTCCTTGCTTAGCTTTACTAATGCCAAAACCAAATGTCAAGCAGGAAAATCTGTTTTGTCCCTCTAGCTTAGAAACAGTAGATAAGGATAAAATCTAAGCCGAGCATTGCATCTCTGGAGATTTCACATATGACTAATTGCAATTTGGAAGCATACATGCTTTTAATTAAGCTCTATATTTTCACAGACAGAACACACTCAGGACTGCAGTGGTGAGAGCCCTTGGAGTTGTCAGGCTGTGAATTCGACTCTAAAAGCTGATCTGATAAGAGAGGGGGGCATTTTTCCTCGTGCTGTGCTCGACAGACTTTACCTGAGGGAGAAAATAATCTGGTGTCAGGTCTTTAAAAAGCTGGAGAACATCCCTGCAGTCACACACACCTCGCTGGCAGTTTGCCCTGGGGTGAATCAAGAAGATTTGGCACGATAATGTCCTGTCCAGCAGCAGCTCTGGCATTGTGCAGGGGGAAATCAAGGCAGGGCTGTGCTGAGCCAGATTTGTAGCTGGATTGTTATTCCTGGTGATAAGTGCTATTGCTTCCCATTTGTCACTGAGCTGCTGCATGCATCACTCTGACAGGTGCTCTTTACTGCAGCGTTTCTGCAGCTGGGTCAGGGAAGGTTGATGGGTAATTTGTGCTTGGAAGGCCAGAAAGCAGGATAATGGGAAGGGAGGTGATTTTGAGTGGTTCTGTCCAACAGTTCATTGATCTACTGGTGGGGATTATGATACAACACTCGCACAGGCACAAAGCTGCCAGCCCCACTTACTCTGGGTTTTGTGAAAGAAAAACCCTGATTCATTACTTGAATATAATGTCTTGTTCTTTAACTTCCTTTCTAAGAAAATTCAATACTGATTATAGAAGGCTGTGGGGTTTTCTGAATCACTAGGCTAAGTCCAAGAGTTTTTTTCTGAAAAAGTCACCAGGATATATTGAAAAAAAATATTTTTGCTTCATTACAATGAATTTAAGCATTCATTATGGCTACAGTAATAGCAGAGAGATCACAGAGTACATGGAAATGGCATTAATGACCCTTAGCAGGAACCTGAGCTGTGAAGTTGATCGGGACCTGTGAGTGATTTGCATATAAGTGATAGTCAGTAAGATGATAATTGTTCACTGGTAATTTTGGAATGAAATTAGTGGTATTCAAACAATTAAACCTTTAAGTATGCAGTTGATTAAGGAGGATCAGTTTGCAAAGCCCTCCTGTTTAAAGCGATCAGGTTTGAAGAATGAAGTCTTTCATCAAATGATTCTTTGGATAATTTGGAATGGCAGCAGAGGTGGCTGGAATTTGCAGTTGGAAGCACTGAAATGCATGAAAGGTTTAAAAGCTGGTGGATGCTCTCAAACCTTGCCTTGCCTGCAGGGCTGCCAAGTGATCAACCATACTGGCTTTGTTTCCATGACCTTCCTTGGTGTCACCTTGGCCCCAGTCCAAGGAAACCTTGGGTAAATACACCTGGCTGTCCTAAAGCTTCAGGAATTGATCCTCAGCCCTCAGGGAACCCAGGGCACCCTGCAGTTAAATGTGGGCCTACAAGGAGCCACATTCACTTCCTGCACAGAGCATCAGCTGGTCCTGCTCATTCCTGGGCCAGTCAGTGAAGCAGAAATTCACTGGCCTGTCACTCCTCATGGGGCTGGGCATCAGCACAGGCAGGGTTTAACTGCTCACACAAAAACTCCTCTTGTTTCTATTTCCTTTTCCTCTCTCAGGTCCCCACATAGGCTGTGAATTAAAAATGTTACAGGTCAGAAGATGGTCTTACATTGGACCAATGTCTTCTACTGAGCGTGATTAAAATTTGAAGATAAAAGTGAAAACACATTCTGGGGTTTTTCTACGGCTTTTTTTTTCCTTCTTTTTGTTTCTTTCATTGGCTGCCACTGACATGAAGTGATTTACCAAGTTAGGCAAATAACCTTGAGAGACTGCTAATGAATTTCTGAATACACCGAGAGGGTGATCAAAAGTGTGCTATAAATATAAAGAAACATTCCACGGAGGTTTTATTTTGTCTTTCCAGCAGCATTTTGGCTCCTGGGAAAACTCTAGACAGAGAAAAAGCACAAAGCGCTCAGAACCCTCAGGGAAGCTCCCAGCATGTGGGAAGGGATTGCTCAGAGGAGCAGAGCCAGGATTTGTTGGGTTGTTGTCCAGGATTTGTTGGGTTGTTGTCCAGGATTTGTTGGGTTGTCATCCTGGGTTTGTTGGGTTATCATCCTGGGTTTGTTGGGTTGTTGACTTGGATTTGTTGGGTTGTTGACTTGGATTTGTTGGGTTGTTTTCCTGGATTTGTTGGGTTGTTGTCCAGGATTTGTTGGGTTGTTGCCGTGTGTCACCGCTCTGTTGGGAGCTCAGGTGTGCTCCAGCTCCAGGGTGAGGTGCCAGGAGGTGCCAGGGTGTTGATGGAGGTGTTTTATCCCTCTTTGGAGCCCTTTGATTCACGTTTGTCTTTGCAAATCTTCTGCGAGGATCTTAATTAACCTTAGGCGTGGGTTTAAGTACGTGAGAAACGCCAGAAAGTTGTTAGGCAATCCTAGAGCCAGGCTTTAAGGATGCCCCCTCTGTAAGAACTGAGTGCTGGAATAATTCATCCTTGTCTCGATCACCTGAAAAGTTTTAAGATTGAAGGTATAGATTTATTAAAAGTGGGGGTTTGCACTAATGAAGCAACAGGAGAGAAGATAAGACGCTTTAACAGACTGGGCTTTAAGACTCTCTGGGGCTGCTTTTCCCTTACTGCAGGTAAAACTTAAATCTCCTCTCAGATTTCTGGTGCTCATAAGAGTCTTTTTCATATTTACTTCATAAAATCTTAAACATTTGTATGAAAAAGAAATAATTCTACAAGCAGAATCACCAATTCTGCTAAAGAAAAGCTTCAGAAATTGCTATGGAGGAATCACAGAGGATATTCTGGATCAGGTAAGTGCAATGAATTAATCTCTCTCAAACTCTGGTGATCAGAAACCACTTTATTATGTCTAAGACATAGAGTATAATACATGTCAGGACAGAACATAAATTCCTTTGACATAAAATTATAGTGTTTAATGAAAATAAGCTACAGATGGATGGAAACTTCTCCTGAATCCTCTGTCAACTCCATGCAATTCTGAGAATAGCTGGCAACAATAAATATGGAGAAAGAGTGAAGATATTTTACTCAATTTTACACATCATTTACTGTTCCTGTACCGGTTTCCTTTTAAAAAATGGACATTTTCCAATGTCACATGCAGTGATTTGGAGGAAAAGTTAGTTTGGGAATTGTTGGGCTGTTCAAAGTGAGCAGCTCAGGCAATACTGGGCCCACTAAATCCACAAGCTCCCTCTTTAAAAACAGCTGCACACTTTCCTTCATGAGAATTGATGTAATTTAGTTTCATTCATGTTATTTATTACAGGACGCACATGGAAACCTTCTGTTTCATAAAGCAACTCAATAAAAAGACTTAATTTTATTTGTTACATAAAGAAAAATGTACCAATGAGGGAAAGCTCATGCTATAACAGAGAACCAGCAAGGCAAAACAAGTTCATGGATCTGCCAGGTAGCTTTTGAGTGCATGAAGGAGATTTTTGTGTCTGTTAAATCTTGTTTTAATGGGAAAAATAGGAAAAATCTCAATTCTGTTACAACTATAGTGTGGTAGCCACCTGCCAGTTCTGAGTGTGCTTGAGGTGCCTTCCTAAATAGAATTCCCTGTTTTTAGTAGAGCTGATAGAATACCCTTAGGTGGGAAGAAAAGCCAAATTCTGATTTTCATGTGTCTGCATTTCCTCAGAGCCATAAAATGAGAATATTCTCACATCTACTGAGCATATTCTGGTTTCACACAGACTGCACAGGCTGAGGGCTCAAAGGCAGTGTTTGACACAGCACTTAAATACATTTCATTGCTTCTAATACCAGACATTTGGGGTATTTTAATTCTGAAATCATCTCCATTTTTAACTGTTAATTTCTTAAGGTAAAAATGTCAGGACAAAATAAAAGGAAGGTGTTTTGGGGAAGTTTTGTTTTGATGTGGATGCATTCTGATCCCATTTATTCTGTGCTACTTCTCATAGAACTGCTTGAAGCTTTTCTGAAATTATGTTTGTACTTTATTCTATACTATATTATGCTATAATATACTGTATTTATGCATGTATTTTTATTCTTTTAAAGGTTCCAGCAGTGCCAACTTTATATCTGTATCAGTAAATTGTGAAATTATTGAGCAGCCTGGTTATTATGAACTTGAGATAAATCCTCTGCTGTGTCTGTCTCTGTGTAGGGACATGTGGGCCAATAATTAATGAAAACAAAACTGCTACTGACAGGTGGGCTTTGAAAAGCAATCTTGGCAATAAATACAGACTTCAATAGATATCTCACCATTGATTCCTGAAGACTTTGTGAGCAGCAAAAAACATTTGCATGAGCCCAAGAGGATTTTTGCACCTTGGCACTGCCAGGTTGGAAAATATATTTACATATGACATTTATTTGAAGATTTAGAAAGCTGAGAAAATGAAATGTTCTGTTGGATTCAGTTTGCTTTCTGTTTGGTGATTAGATTTTCTGTAGCACATTGTTGGGGAGCAGAGGGAGGAAGGTTAAAGTGTTTTTTATATTAATTTATTCACCATGTTCTCTTTTAAAATGGTGATGCAACTGCCATTTAGGGTTATATTTTTCTGCTGATTTACCTTACTGTTTAATGACCTGAGCTTGGTTTTTTCTCTTCTTCCTCCTGTATGGTTTTGCAAGTGAGTTACTTTGACAGCTGAAAATCAGTTTTCATACTTCAAGAGGTTTAATTTATGGTCGTTGGTTTGTTTGGTTTTTTTAAATTAATAATCATGTAAGTGTTTGTTCATCTGAATATTTCCAAAGTAGTTAATGAGTCAATAACACATTTTAATTCACAGATTGCATTTACACATCGAATTTACAGCATAGGCCTCTTGGGTAGAAAATATTGCATGATACTCTTCTGGTTTTGTTCATCAATGTTGCTCAGAATGCCTGTCAATATCAAGATTTTTGGTTCATTTGTATTCCTAAGAGAGGAACAGTGGAACTGGATCACAGTTTTGCCCTTCATAGCAATTTCTGCACTGAAATTTAAAGCAGTTGACTGAGTTTTGTTCAAGCAGAATTCTCAGTGTGCAGCTCAGCTGAGAACTGAAACTGGAATTTCAAAGCATGGCCATTCCTGTGACTTTACAAAAATCCTCCCTGAGCTGGGAAAGCATCAGCTGAGCTGAGATTGGGCCTGCTCTGTAATTTATGCCAAGAGAAGGTCTGCATTAGCATCAGTGAGCTACTGCTGAGTGCTAAGGTCAGCTGTGCATTTCATACTTCAGCTGCAGAGGCAGAATTTTATTGCTTTTCACAGTCATGGTGCACTGGAAAAGGTGCTTTATGATGCCACAGACAATTAATTGAGGTACATTACCTAGAAACTAAAAAGGTCACATGTGGAACATAATTGACACCTCATAACCCCTATTAATGATTACAGAAATGCAAATTAGTACTTTTCAGTTTCCAACAAGTAGCATAATTCTTCTCCAGCTTTGAATTATGCTTCCATTTGCTTACAATCTTTACTCTTTAAAATGTTTAATTTACCTTTCCTTTTAAAGTAACCTTGGTCTACATTAAAAGTTATACTCTGTATAAATTATACTATTCATAAGAAGTCTATTAAGCTGCAATTATTTTTCTGTGCAATGGGCATGGAGAGAAGGAACTGATACAAATCACACAAGTAATGCTCCAGCAACCTCCCTTCAAGGCTACACGTGCTAAAACCTTTGTGGGATTGCAGAAAAATGTTTTTCTTTCCTTATGAAGACAAACTTGAAAATCTGAGAGAATTTAATGTACTGAAGAATAAGTTATAGGTTTATTTAAAGGTATTTTGTTGTTATTATTATTGTATACAAAAGGAGTATTCCTGGCACAGAGGATGGAGAGATGATAATCAAGAGTTAGCTACTGGATTTGCTCCAGTCTTTATGTCCAGTTATGTGTGGCCACTTACAGGCTCAGATCCTACTGATTTTACTGTAAATAATGTTGCAGCTTATTAGTACTTTCTAATGTTTGTGTTAAAACATCACAATCAGGATGTGACATCACTGAACTGTGAGATTTCCTTCCCTCTCAGGCTGTCACATTTTTAGTGCTGATCAAGACCAGAGAAATGTTCAGTGGAGGGTGAAAATCCTTTAAAAGATAATTTAGTTGTTTGTTTGGTTGGTTTTTTTTTTAGTGTAATTCCTCCTGAAAGTTAAGTCCTGTGCTGTCTCTCTGAAATAAAGAAAGGGTGAGAGCTCAGTGCTTTGCTCACTTTTGGTAAGAGCTCCTTGCACCAGGGCTGCAGCTGCTGAAAGCCACACTCAGCCTGGATAACCAACAGTGCTGAGCAAATCCTCACTGGTGGCTGTAAGACAATCTCCAGCAGTTTCTGACCTTTCCAGATCTTCCCTTGCAGAAGAGTTTTAGAACAAGACCATTGATTGATCTGTTTTTCCCAGATGAATGCTATGTTGATTGATAAAGTCATTCGATGGAAGAATTTCTTCTGAGGATGTCTAAAACTCAGGGTCACGCTGGAAACAATTTATTGGTTTGAGTTTTAAAAATTGCACATTTATTAAATGGTGCAAAACCTTCACCTCAGTAGTTGCTAAATAGGGCAGAACCACCATGGCTCATTCCCCATTTGATTCATTGTGTTGTTTCCCCTCCTTATTTAGAAGTCACAAAAATATCTCCTTTTGTTCCTTCTTTTTTCTTTAAGACCATAAAAAGTGCATACTTGTACTATACAGTGCAGGAGCATGGTGATGGTGAAGTCAACTAAAGAATTTCCTTAAAATTTGAGGGTTTAGAAGCCCTGCAGTTCCTACTGTCTTGTGGCATTAATATTTATTCTTTTCCCTTTCCAAAATGAAAGGCTACTCAAGTCCAGTGGCCATTCCAGCCCTGAACATGTATTAAAAGAAACAAATACCATGTTTATGTCACAGCAATACTTTTCCTACTTGAAATTTGAAAATTAATTTCGTTTAGTAAACCTGACAGAGTGGATGACACTTCGAATTCAAACAGTTATCAACTTACTGTCAGTCCAAATAAATTAATATGTAGTAGAAAGAATCACTTTTTCTTAAAAATGTTATGCATTTCAGTGTCCCAGGTGGCATATTGAGGTTTATGTTAGTGTTAGATTTTGGAGTAAATGGTCACAGCTTCCATCTCCTAAAGAAACAGGATTCCCCTGCAAAATTCCCTCACACAGACACTGCTTCCCTTTTGTAAGAGCTGTATGCATCTACATTTTTTGCCAGTAATGTAATTTTCTGTTAAATCTGTTGCTATTGAGAAACATAACAAGCTTTTAGACTTTAAAAATACCATAAAAGCAATGGACATGGAGTCAGGGACGTGGTGTATCTTTCTTTCTTTAATTTAAAATGCTGCTTCAGCCCTGTTTTGAATTTTCTATCCAATCCAAGCATTAATTCCTCTGGGGTTGAAATGCAGTTTTTCCTCTCTCTTCCTTTGAGCTATCAGCCAAGCAGTCTGCTGTTTGGGGTATTTTTTTTCCAAGTCAAAATGAAATTAGTGATTTTGTAACTCAATACCATATATAAAAATTGATTTGCTTTGTAAAAATAGCTTGGAGTGCCATTACAGCTGTACTGGCTAGACTGGGTGACTTTGAGATATCACCTGTGGCACACTAAAAATAAAATATGTCTACTGAAATTTGAGAGTGCTGTGAATGCCACTGGGCAGGAAGGACATGCAGGAGGCTCAGGGTGCAGTTTTACAGTGGAATATCAAACTTTGGTCTTTGATCCTCCTCAAATAATTTGTTTGCTTGTTTGTTCTTGTTTGATCCTTCTTGGTTTTTCACAGTGGGAGCCTGAGTTTCACTTTTCTGTTCCTCTTATCCTCTCACTTCTTACCTGGGAGAAGAGATTGATCCCCACCTGCCCACAAGGCTCCTTTGGGTCTCTCTCCTTCATGAGTTGTGCTCTGAGAAACTGAGAAATCAATTATCTCAGTATTCCTTATTTAATTCTCCAGGAATGTGACCATATTAGAATATGTGTCTGCTTCGTTTTAAAATGAAGTTATTGTTTCATGAAGTGCATCTGGACTTCTCATAGGCCGTGAAACACAGAAAATAAAATCTGCTTATCACAAGGGTAAGGCATGGTCTGATGTATTTGATAGAGATTTATTCCTCCATGAACTGGACAGCCAGAGCTCAGTTTATTTAACAGTTTATAACAGAAAAACAAATGAGCTTTTAGCAGTGGAGAAAAGAAACTTTTAATACACTGCACAGAATTTATATTTTAATTTGCAGATCAATTTTAGGTTCTTGCAGTGACCCTTTAAGTCCTGACTCTATCAATACAAAGGTATAAAAAAGTGCTTTTAGCTGGCAAAGAAGATATTTGCATGCTCAAATCAAGAGCTTGTTGCTTGCAATTATCAATCAATATCCAAGCACTTTTCTACAAAATTCTGTGTTTAAACTCTTACAAATGCCTGTTCTCAAATGAGAATTTGGGGCTATAAATCTTGCAAGGTAATGAGAATTATCAAATCCGTTTCCAAGCAATATTTCTGGAATAACTTTAGGAAAAGTTTGCTTTCACCTGTAGCTACAGTATTTTATGACAAGATGCCAACATTGTAGTGGGCCTTGCATTATATTTGTCTCTGGAGGGCTGAACAAACTCAACAGTAATAAAAGAATTATAAGGGGTTTGTGGTGATAACCTAGTGGAGAAAATAAAATAAATAAAATTTAAAAAAAAAAGGTTTGACCATTAAAAAAGAGAATAAATACAAGGAGATATTAAAAAAATTATATGCAAAGTGAAAATTGCATCACATTTTGTATTTTGTTGGCTTTTAAACTTTTTTAAGGCCCTTCAGTTCTCTAATGCTAAATGAAATAAAACCCTCTTGGCATTTAATCACCATGGATCTTAACTCCATTGCTATGTGGGCATGATAATTGAAATAGATAATTGAAATGTGAATATAGATACAATTTTCATCCATAAGTCACTAAGTATGGTATGAAACAGATTCCAAATACAATCTTGTTTTCTGATCTGGCAGTTATGTTATTGGAAGAAAGAAAAGAGGAAAGAAGTCTGAAATAAATGCTCTTGTACACACTGAGAGCTTCATTGTTCCTGCTTTGCTTCATGGCCCTTTCTTGTAGTAAAGTATCAAATGAGATTTTCATACTGTATTTTATTGGGTTCTAAGGATCAAATTAAGTTTGACAGGCTCCTCAGAGGAATTACTTTTTGTGGGGTTTTTTCCCTGCTCTGCAGTGTCTCTTTTAGCTCCTGAGCTCTTCTCTTCCATCTTTCCCAGTTTTGCAGGATATTGTTAATGAAGTGTGTACAATGCTGCTTGGGAAGAACATGCCACAGTGATTTTTCTTTATTCTTGCAGCATGCTTGATTCCATGGAGCAGCTGCAGGCCCCTCTTCCCACAAAAGAATTTGATTACTGAGTGTGATTAAAATGAATTTTTCTTTATATGGCACACTGTTTTCCCCAATTGAATCTGACAAGCACATGTTTTTCTGAGCATCGTGCAACACTTAAGGTTGTAAAGACACAATCATCACAAGACTTTTTATTTACTATTGTTCAGCACAAACAGTGTGGAGTGAAAGAAACTAATGAGGTCTTTGATAATCAATTCTTATCAGAGATGCCTTGGGCAGAATGGGCTTTTTCAATTATCATCAGTTGTTCAGTAGCTGTACATGGGATTTTTTTTTTCATCTAGAAGTGCTGATTTTATCTTTATTTTAAGAAAGATTAGCTTACATCTGAATGCTTGAAATGAAAAAACTGTTCCCTCTTGGACTGGTTTCGTGACAATTGCCATTTTCTTACGTGTGAGCACTGTCAGATAAACACTGAGCTTCAGGAGGAGAATCTCAAAGGCAGGAAAGCCTTTGGCATGAGAGGTTTGGAGGATTTGAGGGCAGGATGTTTGTTTTTAGGGAGTCTGTGAATAGAAGGTAGATGATGCATAGAGGAGCCCCTAGGGAGATGATATTTCCAAGCTTTTTGTAAGAAAGCTCCTGTTTAGTGAGGGGAGGGAGGCAGGGAAAGAGACACTGAGATTTGTTATGCAAACAGCTGAATCCAAATATTAGCTCTGGCTTTTAAAAGGGACCAGTGAGGAGTTTGGGAAGCTGAGGCAACAAATCCATTTGGATTTTTGTCTCTCTTTCCATCTCTGCTGCTTATGTCAAAGAAATAAAGAGGTTTTCTTTTAGGGTTTCTTTTGCACCACAGTTGTAATTATTGAGGAAATGTCTTTGGTGGGGTGTAGGTGTCCTGAAAACACAAAAGCAAACTCTGCCATGTGATAGTGGTGGCTCATAACAGATTATTAAAATATTTGTGCTGTTTTAACTTCTCTACAGAGCATAGTCAGAAGTCTCTAAACTCAAACTTACCTTGAGCTGACAGAAGTCAGTGAGGAATAATTACTCCTTGAATTAGAGATTAGCAGAGGAGAGGGTCAGTTTCAAGTGCTCTAACACTTCATTTTCCCCAAAATTTTTAAATTATTGTTTTTGTTTGAGCTTATAAACAGTATAAAGCTGATTGTAAATTCGTCTCTGTTCTCTGTAAGAAATAATTCATAAGCTGTATTTTTTTAATGTTGTGCTTCAGAACCTCTTTCTGAATTCTGGAAGTAGTATCATTGAACTATCTATTAATTTGAGGTGACAGGGAGAAATACATTTAAAAGCAAGTTTCAGCTCTGTGTTTACAGAGAGATGAGGTGAAAAGAGACTGCTGAATCCTGGAAAAGTTGTGTCCAATACCTGGGAGCAGTCCCTGTTCCCTGCTGCAGAGGAAGGCTGTCCTCTTTTAACCCTTATAGAAAGAAATGTCAGGACAGTGTGAAGTTTCCTGATCTTTCATGCAAAGCACATTGGATTCACCCCTGGCTCTGTTTCATGACTATCCTAGCACGGAAAATGGGGAAACAGAGTAAAAAACCTTTGATGTTGTTTATGGTTTTAACACCTATGGATGTGTCGTGTACATTTTCTAAAGGCAGAGCTGTACAGTTTTACCGCACCTCAGGAACTGCAGCACAGAAATGTCTGGATGAAGTCAGGGGGTGTTGTGGGCTACCTGGCTGGCTGATGGGCTAATGGGCCAAAACAGAGGCTCCTCTTCATCTGTCTACCCACACCATTGGCTTTTCACCCCGAGCCTTTGCATTTAAGGAAATGGGTTCCATGATTTGTGCTCAGCAAAATCAAACATGGGCAACTTTCGATTTCCATGTGCCAAAACCCCAAGAACAGGGGCAGCGATACCAGCTGCTGCTTTGGGATATTTACAGAAGGGGCTTTGCTGTAACTCAATGATTTTGATCCCAAAATTCTCTGAGGAGCTCAGCAGTGTTTGTGTGTGTGGGAAGCGTGTCCCTGAGGCAGCTCCATTAACAAATGGAGGAGGCTCTTGAGAGTATTGAAGGGTGGATTTATATTCCAAGGATAAATATCACTACAAGGTGGCCTCGTGTTCTCTTAGAGCCGGGATTCTCCAAAACTTGTCACATAGCACCATCTTCTGAGCAGAGCCTGAATGGCAAACCGAGCCTGAGCTGAGCTCGAGTCTCGCTCAAACCCCCAGTGCTCAAGGCCTGACTTTGCAAGGACTGGGGGATGAGAAAAAATTATCTAATTTGCTGAGGAAGGGGACTCATTATTAAGAAATGGGTCTAAGAGTCTCGTGTCCACCCTGAGTGAAAAATTCATGGGCAAACATCAAGGAGCTCTAAGGAAATTCACACAAATATCTCACGTGGAAAATGTAGTATGGGTGAGCCTGTCAGGGAAAAAGTCTCATCTTACTGCTTGCGTTCAATAAATCCTTACCCAGTTCCTGTAGGCTTTGAATGTGGGCTGTTCACTCCTTGGTTTGTACAATTTGAAGACACCCAGCCCTGATCAGATTGTGGTTTAGTGTAGCTGTGTTATGCAAGAAATTAAAAATTATACTCTATAGGGAAAATTATTTATTTTTGTTGTGATAGGTGTAAATAGCCCTCATACTGCTTTCCTTCAACTACCACTCTAAATTTATGGGAGGAACTTTTTTGGGCTTGTGCTCTTGGCCTAAATATCTCCTACAAGATAGACACATGGTGGTGATTAAGCTGCATCTCCAGCCTTTCCCAGAACTGATTTCATGGTAAGTGGTGTCCCTGCTCCCCATGCATTATATTTACATGAAGTGTCATTGCTGGTGCAGCTCATGTAGAGATTATCACCCAAACTTTCCAATTCTCTTGCTTTCCTCCCTTCCACCTTCCTGTTAAGAGCCCAGTTTCCTTTTGTGGAGTGCTGGTTTCCTTTCACATGGTTTTTCACTGTTGTACAAATAACATGGAGAAAACAAAACAAAACCCTTAAAGTTCAGTACTAAAACCCCCATACCCTTCCCATCCTTTCCCTTTCCCCCATACCTGTATTTATCTTGGTGTTGATTCTATAACAAGATGCAGCCCTAAACTTGAAATTTGAAAAGTGCACTTGTGACTGCAACCTTGCCATAGAAAGGAGACCATCTCATCTCGTAACACACACGTGCAAATATTCACATCCTCTGCCTCAGAGGTTGTGGTTCATGCTGGGATGAGCTACTGAATTTATTAAACTGATAAATGGAGCTGCTTTCTGCAAGCTAAAAGCATGATATATTTTTTCTGCCTTATATTATTTTTTCCATAAGCAAACCTCATGGCATGATTTCTTTAGAGAGCTGAAAAAAAACAGGAAGTTTTCTAATGCTCCTTCTGAGCCTTTATTAAATTACAAAAACGGCTGTGTTTATTTCGAGAGATATTTAAGGGGATTGTTTACACCTAACTGTTTTCCCTAAGTGTTTCATGTCTTGTTTACTGATAGAGCATTTAATAAAATGTGCAAGCTGAGGATGGGAATTCTGTGTCATCTCTGCAGTCATAAGATTTGGAAGCCACATGGCTCTCAAAGATCCTGTGTGTTTGGAGTAAGGTACTATAGACTTGAACAGGTTTTTAAAGATGAGTTTATATTTATAAAGCTCTCTATAGGCTCAGGAGCCATGGCTGCTGTCCCTCACTTGAGGTTTCTGCCTTCTTTTTCCAAAGAAAACTTCGAATTCCCTGCCAAGGCTCAGTGGGTCAGGCCCATTGGCATCGTCAGTCTGTCAGAGTCTGTCCTGATGTGCATCTTGCACATGTTGGCATCAGTTGCATGGTTTTTGTATCATTTTTATGCTGGAATTTAAAAAATGTGCATTCAATATCAGTGCTTTCCAGACAGGAGTAAAACATCTGAGTTTGTACTGGTTACTGGGAGCAGTGTGTGGTGTTTTAGGAGAAAAGCATGATTTTATAGCCTGAGTGATAAAAAACAGTGACCTGCACCCACACAAATCCCTATTTGTATAAAAGAGTGCACACTGCTGCTGCAGGACCAAAGCAGGATGGCAAAAATAGGGGGGAAATGTTAGAATTTTTGTTATTAATGTTTAGAAGTTAGTGTTTGCTGCAAAAAGATGCTCTGGGTAGGTGTTCAGACAGCTTCCCTATGGGACAGGGGAGACAGGAACAACATCCACCTCCCCCTCCCCAGTGTGTCACAGATTCTGGCTGTGCTTGGCCCTTTGGGTTTGCTTCAGGTCCTTGATCTGCTGGGAAATTAAAATATTTCCTTCTTCTCATGTGAATTCTGAACCCACCAGCTGGTTTGGGGTTGATTCCCCATTTGCTTGGCAGGAGTATTTTTGTACATCTTTTGTTTTTTTAGAGTTCAAAAATGAGATCAGTGCTTCTGTGTTTTCTAGTTTCAAAAGGATGCAAAACAAAAACCACAAAGCCCTTAAAATATAGTCTAAACTTTCTTAGCAGAGAAAGTAAAGTTTATTTGAATGTAGCATGCTATATATAAACATAATTGATTTTTAAAGTTAAAAATGTTCTTCTTTTTATAAATATGCATATGAGATTTTTTTTTTTTCTTTAGAGGCATTCAATATTCATACTATAAATTTGTTTTAAAATAGCATATTGCTAAAATCTGAAACCACAGTTTTCTATCAGGAAAGTTGGCCTACACATCCAGAGATTTTTGTCTCTGTCCTGAATTTTCTGATACTGACAAAACAACAACAAAACAAACACTGAGGTGGATACTGACCAAACATTGTGCTTTACAGCATAGAATATCTTACATACATTCTTTTTTCTAGAATACACTTTCAGCATTTGAAATTATAAAAAACGGAATTAAAGCAAAACCAGTAGAAATTGGCACACAGAAAGAAAATGTCATGCATGTGGAATATTAAGTGCTGTTTCCAGGTGATTCTTTTCCTGTTTGTTCTTGATTTTTATCATTCCACTAATTCCAGATAGAACATAAACATGTTTGCATAAATGGTATCTAATGTTACACAGTGGGTGTGGTTTATTCCTTACCATATTTCTACTGTACATGAGAAAAAAGCTGGAAATCTTCAGCTGAGGTCAAAGATTGTCATATCAATATGATATAAAAATTTCATTTTGTAAGTTATATGCAAGGAATGTAATTATGGGATTGTTTTAAAATTTAATGCATGGTTATTATCCCAAGAATAGTCAGATTAGTTTAACACACACTGACAGATGGTTAGTGGGCAAAGAGAAATCCATGAATAACCTGACACACAGAGCAGCATTAAAATATCACATATCTATGCACTGAAAATCATTGCAAATTATATTTGCATTATGTTTTGACAAAAAGATATTTCTTTCTGCTGGCACACAATAACATAAAGGTACCTTAACCCTGCTATGACTTAAATTGCATTATTCAATTCAATATACTGCTAAAAATGGATATTCTATCACAGTTCTAGCAGTGCTGGATGGTAAATAACAACCAAATTATCTGCTTGTCTGATTTGATTTTAAAGTTAATTTAGGGGTTTAATTTCTGAGTATAGAAATTAAGTTGCTTCTGCAGCTAATATTCTGTTGTCAGTAATATTTAGGAGTAAATATATCTTTTTGTCCAGCTCTCTATTGGAAGGGTTTCATAGTCATTTTCATTTAAATAAAATATAAAAGCTTTTTTTAATAAACTTTTGCATTCCTGACAACATTGAAAGGAAAAAAGTTTTCAAAATCTTCTACACATCTCTCACTGCTGCATTTTATAAATAACAGATACACTTTTGTAACAAACCTGAACCATTTAAACATTTCAACCATTTTACTGGATTTTACATATTAGGTATAATAAAGTCATTCACTTCTGCAAAATTTTCTGATTTTTGTGATGCAGGAAGATACTTTTGTGCTGTAATAGTGTGAGGGCTCAGAGATGAATATTGTCTGTAAGGGAGGGCTGCTGAGGTGTGTGCAGTCTGTGCTGCTCCTGGAAATGTTTCTCATCTTCTGAGACTCCACTCAGTTCAGTTTCATGATGATTTACAGTCCTCAGGGCAACTTCACAACAACAACACAGGCTCCAGCCCTGCCAATGTTGACAGGAACTTCCTAGAGAAGAAAAGAAAAAGGAGGAAATATTTTTAGTAGCCTCCTATGGATAGGACTAAAAGAAATTTGTTTCAGATTAATAAGAAAGCAATTTTTTATTCAAACTGATGTGATGCTAAAAAAATTAGGTTTAACGTAAGGTATGAGAATACAGTTTGGGCTTTATGGTGAAATTTAGCAGCCCCTGAGCTACAAGGGTGTAGCCTGGTGCTGTTCCTTTGACATGTTCAAAACTCCTTCACATCCAATGTTCCAAAACTGTGTGGCTGCAAAAGGATCTTGGCAGCTCAGGTATTTCCTTCTGGTCTCAGTAGTGAGGGCCATAAATATGAAAGCTTGATGGTGCCTCCAGAGGATGTTTTGCTGACAAACACGCCAGATCTACAGTGGTGAATTTAAGCACTGAAAACCCAAAATTATTTGTGCAATCTGGTTTGCTTGCCCATGCATTTCCTCCACCCCTCAGTCTGAGAAGCTTTATGTGGTTATTTCACAGGAGAGACAGCTGATATTTTATCCAAGCCCACCTACAGAATTGCTGCATCCTGATGCGTCGTTTTCACCAAACCAGAGATAATTTTACAGTTATTTGACAGAATTATTGGTAGCTGCAGGAAGAACCCCTCTCATTTCTGAGGCATCATTAATGTTCCCGTTACCTCTGTCCACTCGTTGTTCTGAGCATCGTAGGACTCCACGGTGTCCAGGTAGGAGTGCCCATCGTAGCCCCCCACGGCGTAGAGCCGGTCCCCCAGGGGACAGACCCCAACCGCGTCCCGGGGCACGCTCAGAGGGGCCACCGTGGTCCAAGCATCTGTTTTGGGGTCATACCTAGGAATAGTGATGATCAAATTCAGTAAAATGCAGTGTGGAGACAAATTTCAAATTTAAATTGCTGATATTCGCTGTGGTGCTGTTCGGTTTACAACAGGAATGAGCAGAGTTGTGATGTGATTCAGTTTTTGATTCAGCCGCTAGAGGGGCCTTCAAGCACATGGCAAATGCTCCTGTTTTCACTTTTTGATGACTCTCCATTCCAATTACATTAAGCCATCAATACATTTTAAACCCAAATGGTTCCTGATGATAACATGACCAGCAGTTGACTCAGCAAAGTTAATTTCAATATATTCTTATTTTCTTCTTCCATAAAGCTTTTGGTTTTCTCTTTATTGTCAGAATTAAGGCTTTCAGAAAAGTTTGCTACAAAAGAAGTTAAATATCTTGTGTAGGAGCTCTAAGTTTGTCACATGGCAGCATCTTACATTAATACTGATTTTACTTCTGATCTACTCCAGAATAAATTGCAGTGTATTCCAGGGTGGTTCCTGCTTTACCCCAACCAACTGAGAACAGAATTTGGCCATTGTTGTTCACACCAGGGGTTGAACACCCACTCAATTTTCCTTTCTTTTCCCCAAATGACAAGACTTTGTGATATTTCTTATATTTTCACAACTTTTATCAGAATTAGTCAAATTATTGGCAAAACAACTGAAAAGTGTATAATTCCTGCAGTACTTGGCATGAGCAGCCTAAACCTGGCACTTGAGAAATAGAAAGGCCACATGTAGAAACTGTCTCACTCTTTCAGTGGCTCTTACCTGACTCTTGAGTAGCTCAGGCAGAAGGGAGGAATTTGCTGCAGAGCTTTAATTCTTTTGTTATCACTGGATATCTTTTGTTATGACTGGAAATCAGTTATCCCTGCTCAAAATATTATTTTAAAGGGATGGAATGTGTTTTATGAACACAACATCCCAACTGTGAAGAGAATTTTTTCTGTAATTCCTTCCTGGAATGCAAACTGAAGAAAAAAAAAAGCAAAATAATGGCTTACCTCTCCACGCAGTCTGACAGGCGGGAGCAGTGGTTGGAAGCAGGAGCATCGTGGCCTCCCACGGCGTACAGAAACCCGTTGTAGGTGGCCACACCCACACCCCCTCTCCTCTTGGACATGGAGGCACACAAACTCCACTTGTTGGTGTGAGGATCAAAACACTCCATGGATTTCAGGCAGGAGCTCCCATCTCGCCCACCAACTGCATACAGCCTGGGATAGAAACCCACAAGCAGGCAAACAATGTCAGACTTCAGTCTCCCACTTTAATAAAAATTTTATCTGCCTAACTTCATTCAGATCACCTTTAAATTGTCATTACACCCATTATTTTTCTTTGCTCAAAGGCTTTTGCCTGTTATATGAAGTCCTATTCTTCACATGCAGTGTACATGGTCAAGCAACCACATACGAAAATTAAGCTTAAAAATTCATGTCAGGTTCTTGAAATGTGAGCAGTAGAAAGAATTGAATAGAAAGATGCTGCATATGTTTGAAATATATGGTCGCATTCCATGGGAGAGAGTTACAGAGTATTTGACATCTTATCACATTAAAAGTTTTTTCTGTGCTGTTAAAGGACTCTAATAACATGAATAAAACCTAAAACATATTTAAAACATATCTTAAATGTGTTTTCCTCCGAGTTTGTATTTAAGAAAATCTGTTAGACACCTTGTATCATCTTGTCTTTTCAACCCAAAGGCTCTTAGCAAACACCTAAGGATTTAAACAGCTGATGTTGGGGCTACTCGTAGGAGTAAATTATGGTAATCCATGTTAAAAAACATCAGGGCAACTTTCAGGAATAATTTGTGGTAATCCATGTTAAAAAAACATCTCAGGTTGTGCCTTTTTGTCAACGAATTTTACAAAGCCTGAACTTCTTTCTGTTCTCAAGTTAATTTGGATGGTGCTGCACTATGATGGAATGTAATAGGAGATGTGTTCAGGTGTTGCGTGTGCTGTTTTTTCCACTTCTTTTCAAATCCTGGTTCTTGTTTTCTGCCATGAAATTGAATTTATTTAGTGCAGCTAATTAGAGACCTAGGAACATGTGGAGTTGCCCAGAGTAAATCACCTGAACCAGATGAGCTGAGTTTTTCTTTGAAAGTGCCTGTTTTATTTCAGTGACTTAAAAAGCTCTCAGACTTCTCTGGTGGACATTTTAACTAAGAGATTCTTGGCCACTTTTAGAATAATAAAAAATCCGCAGCTCTCTCTCTCCTAATGTTTGTTCCCTTGATAAAACTGAGTTTGGTTGTGCTGTTTGTTGTCTGATCCATACAGAACTTGAGGTTTTGATTTATTTTCTTTTCACATCACGCCATTGGACGCAGCCTGCTTGTTTACCCAGCTTTCACAGGAAAGGAAATCTCTGTATATACAAAGTGATTGGTTGGGATCCTTTGTTTTCCATAACCTGTCTACAAACACAGGGGTGTTTCCCATTCTCTAAGGAAAGGACCAAACATAGCATTATTGACTGATGTTTTCAATGGGCCATTTATTAGTCCAAAAGTGTGCCTCCTCAGGTCTGTAAAGGCTTTTCTGGTGGGGTTGAACAGGAAAAAATACAGTGTGATTTAGGGAAACAGGAAAAGGAGAAGCGTTCTCTTGGTTGGAGCACAGCAGTAGCACTGAGTGATGGACATTTGATCTCCTGGTATGCCAGAAATTACCTCACCAGCCCAACAGACGTGATTTAAGCCCTCCTGGAGACAGTTTGTATCAGCAGTGATGGAGAGCAGAGTCAGGATCAGGCTGATTTCCTCTTTGAGAAAGTGGTTTCCTGCATGTTGTTGATGGGGAAGGCACCAACAGGAGTTTCTGGTGGAGTTTCTGCTGAGAACATTTCCTCTGAGCTACAGCAGGGACCTGGAGAGGCACTTCTGCCTCTCTTGGACTTGTGAGCTACGATTTGAATCCTGCCCTTGTAGGAATACAAAACCTCAACTTGCATTTCCAAACATCCTGTTGCTGACATCTTTGTTTCTGCTTTCTGTCCTTCTCTTTCTCTGGAATTTACAGATTGATCAGGGAAGCCAGTGACAAAGGTTCCAGATAAATGAAATTTTATGCCTGTAACTGAGTGTTCCCAGCCCCTACAAACTGGCACTGCTAAGAGCATGCCACAGTTTTAAGTAAGAAATGTTAGCTCAAACCATATTCTCCATAAGCTGAGGCCTTTTACAAGACTTTCGTAAGATCCACATGGGTGTCTGTTCCTGTATAAAAGGGTTTGAGTGGCTTTAACTTCTTAGCAGAATGTTTAAATACATTAAGAGTTGATTTCAGTGAATTTAAGCAATAGATGGAGGGTGGAACAAATCTGGACAGGATAAGACTTATATGAGGCTGCTTATTCCATAGCTAATTAATAAACTCATCTTTACTTTGATGCACCATACACCTTCAACATTTTAAAAATTGTCTGTGAATTTGTATGGCAAAGGAAAGGCTTTGTTTTCATACACCTTTTTTTAAGTCTGTTTAGGCACAATGATTTTAAAGTGTAAACGTAAACTTGGCATATTTTTTTAAGCAGCTGATTTTATATCCCCATATGTTAAATTCCAGGTAAAATTCTGATGTGCATGTAATAACATTTTTGTGTTGCTGTAACTTGAAAGGGTTGAGATGCATTTAAAATGTGGCTGCGAGTTTGAACTCAATTCACCACACCAGCAGAGCAAAGGCTTGCCTTTCTTATTTCTGTGCATTGTATTTTCTCTCTGTTTCCTACGGGTCGTTAATAACCATAAGCCTGAAAAGAAAATGTAAGAAGCTGCATTTGCAAGGAAGGAAGCAAAGGCAAACCCAGAGGGAGGTTTTCCAGTTGCCATACTTGCTGTTGAGCGCCGCGACGCCGACGGTGCTGCGGGGCGTGGACATGCTGGCCACGTAATTCCACTGCCGCGCCTGCGGGTCCCAGCGCTCCACCGTGTTCAGGTAACTCCATCCATCGTGGCCTCCAACTGCATACATTGGTCCTTCAAGCATCGCCACTCCTGGAGAGATAGAATTAGGGAAAAATTATCTCTTGGTTTCAGTGACCGGCGGTGCGTTCGTTTCATGCGTTAATTCCCTGTGTGCAGATAAGCGATTTCAGCTGGTATTAAATAATCATAAAGCTGCCTTTTTCATTTGGCAGAATAAATAAAGATAAACAAGCACTTCACATTCAGTGTTCTTCTAAATAACCATTATCTTTTGCCAAAAGATTAGAGGAAAGCTCCTTTCGTTTTGATGTTCTCTTCTTGGACTTTTATCTCTTTCACTTCTGGTGACCTTGCTCTGAAACAAATGTGAGCTCCTAACTGGGAATCGATGTTATTCTCCTACAGAAAGGCAAAACTTGAGTCAGGCAGTGAAAAATATGCCCAAACCAACAACCTCTCCTATTTCTGAGCCAGCTGAAGCTCTGTAGTGCTGCCAGCACTAAGCCTGGGTGGGTGGGTAGCTGGCTGTCCTTACCAGCTGAAGCATCACAACATTTTAATGCCTTTTGGATAAGAGCTGTCTCCTCTCTGCTGTCCTTGAGGCACAGGAGAGACAACTTGGCTGTCACTGCAAAGCTCTGTCTGGACAAATCCTGTGCCATTGTGCTTCTCCAGAGAAGAGCTTTGGTGCCTCCCCTTGGGGAGCTGCCGCTGCTCTTTGCTCCCTTTGTTAGGTGAGGCAAAATGTTTCAATCCAGCCACTTAAAAGTTTTCTAAATCTGTCTTTCAGGCCTAAATATACATGGCCTGATTTCTTCAAAAGCACCAACTCTCCACAGAATCTCTCTGAAGGTGATAGGGGCTGTAAGTGTGAGGCAGATTTGCAAACCAGGCACAGATTGAAGCCAAACATTGGGCTCTCAAATTTACAGCTCTGACCTACTTATTGGGGAGAATTATGCCCCTGCAGGAATTATAAAGACTCCAATGAAAATTTGTCTGTTTGGTCTTCTTCCCCTTTGCCGTTTGGTTTCATAGATTTTGTGCTCTAGCTGGTAAGAACCCTACACTGCCCTTTCTCCATCAAGCAGTGGAGAAGGTGACATGGGCCACAATGGTTTCCTAAATAATTCTGGATCAACCTTCCTCTATTATCCATCAAAATAAAAATATTCCATGTCATTTGAACTTGCTGAGGATTTCAAGCTATAACTGTTTCTGTAACTTAAGAGAAGCTAGATTTTTCATAAGACAATTTTCATTCAGAAATCTTCATTTTCCCCCTGTTGCAGTCTACTCAACTGTAAACTTAGCCTTATTTTTTATAGCTCCAGAAATAAATTCTATATTTCATATTCATGTTATTCCTTCAGTGTGAATAATATTAAGGATTATTTTGCAGCAAAAAACCCATCGATGCTAAGCCATGGCAGAGCTCTGTAAAACTTCTTGTAATTACAACATTAGAACTGGTGAAGTTGTACTTATTTCCATGCACTGTTTTCCTCAGTGTGGGTAATGCCCTGATCTGAATTACAGAGGTGATTGCTACTTCTGGGCTTAATTAATAATTTATATAAAAAATAAAATAAAATAAAGTATTTTTTGAGTTAAAAATTTATCTCTTGACCATTAAATCATGTGAAGAGTTGATTCTTTTCACTGTAGCTTATACTTTGGAATTTCCTACAAGCAAAATTAACTCTGGAAGACCAGAGGTTTTGTTTTTTTATTTGTGTCAAACCCATCTGTGTATGCTGGGAGGCGTTTCCAGAGGCAGGGCCCCTCTTACCCAGGCCGTGCCTGTGTGTTGACATCGGGGGCATCACAGTCCAGGTCTTGGTGATGGGGTTGAAGCACTCGACAATGTTGGAGGTTTTGAGCCCATCCCTGCCCCCCACGATGTAGAGTTTGTTGTCAATCACTGCAACCCCAAACTGCAGCCGCCGGCCGTTCATGGTCCCGATCTGGATCCAGCTGTTGGTCCTCAGGTCGTATTTCTCAATTGTGGTGGTGCCTGTGGAAAACAGAGACAGCCATGGTGGGAGCAGCACCCAGCAGTCAGCAGTCAGTGCAAAACATGATTAAATTATGAAATATTGAAGTTTTGTGCGTGAGATTTTGCTGTGAGCTTCAGATCTCACATGAACCTAGTGAGAAAGCTGCATTAATTGCAGTATGTGATTGGCAAATCTGTGGGAATATACTGGGGGCAAGAAATGGAGAATTAAATTGAGGCAATTTTTGTAGCACTTCAAATTTTGGAGATTAGTTATAACTGTTACTTAAATACCAGGAGGGTGGGGGGGTTTGTGGTTTTGTTTTGGGGTTTCTTTATATTCCTTACGAATATGGTGCCTCACAACAATCTCCTCTTTAACCATGCTTGTTCCTAAAGCATTCATGATATTAAAATCAGAATTAAGGTATCTGAGGAACTGGACAAGCATCTTCAGCAATCCTGTGGATATTTTCCCTTTCAGGATGGAGTCAAGCAGGAGACAGGGCTGTGTGTGAGTGCACACCTGGTTCCCACAGGTGTCTTCCCTGAGGTTCACCTGTGCTCAGCCCTGCAGTTGCTGCTTGGCTGCTGGAACACATGAGCCACATTTTCCATTTTTTCAGGTCACTGGACCTCCTGTAACATTTTTACTGAAACCCTTCATAAGGCATGCGCTCTCTGCCATCCAGCACTGACACTTCTCCACACGCTGGCTCCCATCACCACTCAGGAGCTGTAACTGCTCCTCTGAGAGCTGCTGAGCACAGCGAGGGCATGGCTCAGTGAGATCCAGGCAGAATTGCCAGTCCCACATCCAGTGCACCCTGGAGCTCAAATTCAGATCAGTGGAAGGCAACCAGATGAGGAGAACAGAGCTGATTTCTTGTTCCTTGCCTGGGATTTGAGACCAGACAAGTGGTGTTTTGAAGATAACAACAGGCAGTTTGTGGCTAAGAAATTACTTTTACAACAGGAAAACAACCATGCAGTAAAGCAGAAAAGAAAGGTGGGATTTGGGTTAGAGATCTGTTAGAGATCACCTGATGTACTCCAGAAATTCAGTGAAATTAGAGTTTATCTCTTCTGTCTTTTCTCTTATCTGTCTTTTCTCTATATGTTTTTCCATACACATAGGCTGGGAAAAAAACTGCCAGCTCCATCTGGAATAAAAACCAGAAATTCTGTTTTCTCCCCTTTATTCAGAGCAGCTGGGTTTCTTTGCCTGTTCTTTCCATCTTGTTACTCTGTTTGCTCCTCTTTGCTTTGATTCTCTCTCATTTATTCTGTGCTAATACATGAGTGCCCCAAAGTTCTCCACTTCAAAGGAAATCTCTCACGCTAACTAAAACACGGGGAAAATGCAGTCAGGTTTAAGTGTGTTCAGACAGACCCCGTGGGCTGTAATTTTTAGAGGCTGAAAGATTTGAAAGTCGCAAAACTTAACGTGGTTTAGGCACGAATATTCACATTTTTTCAAAATTCTGGCCCAAATGTACCTCTTTGATCTTCTTTTGATCGTTGCAATTTGAGATTTGTCTTCCTTTTCCACCTGAGATAAGCACAAAGCCAAGCCTGGCATTGCCTGAGACGCCAAGCCTGGTGTGTGCCTTTATCACAGGCAGAGTGTTATTGCCAGAGGTGGGAGCTCCTCCCTGCTCAGAGCTGTTCCTCCAGAGCATCCTGGTCTGTTTCTGCATAATCTTAATCATTTCCTTAATCTCTCAATCCAGCCCAGGCTCCAAGGCTGAGTCAGAGCTGTGAGGACAGCAGGGAGGAGCGGAAGTGCTGCTCTCCTTACCCATCAAAAGGCAGAAGTTCAAACAATTGGCTCCATTCCAAGGTGAGAAGTAAAAGAGGCACCAACAGGAAGTGCAGATGTTGGCTGAAATAGCCCTTTCTTTGCATAACCTTTACTAGGAAAAAAATGATTGGAAAATTGTGCTCTTATTTTAGGGGAAGATAGTTTAAAGATTACCTGATTGTCTGATATAACTCATAAATACTCAGTATCACTAATAAATCTACTTAATTGCTGCAGTTTAGCTCCAATTTGCTAAATTGTCCTAGGAATGAGTGTTTTCGTGTCGTGCTGGCAATGAATGTGCATTCTGCACCTGATTTGATTGCACAGAGATAGGGAGGTAGCTCTGCAAGGTCTCTCATATGGGGAAAAATCAGTCGTCAGCAGCTTTTTGTAAACCATGAAATGGATTATCCTCTTTGTGATTCCATTAAAAGTGAACTCACACAGCTAAAGGTAATTCTGTGCAGCAAGTTGCTAGACTTTAAACTAATTAGAGTTCTCTGGCTCCGAGCTGTGGGTTTGAAGTTGAGGTTCCTGGAGAAAATGATTTAATATTCTGCCTCCTAAACAGAATAGTGCAATGTTTAAAGCTGTAACCTGATTGCAGTTGTGAAAATCAAATAATAGAAGCTGGAATATGTTCATAATAATTAACTTTCAACTACAAACCTGAAAAAACCTGTGTATGAAGTCCTGAAAAAAAAGCTGTGTTCATGAAAAATACAAATCTTTCCACCTGAAGTGTTATAATAAGGATTGAGAAGCATTAGGTGAATGTTCTCTGTAGTTCAGGGATGCTTTTTGGTTTTATTTTTCTTCTTCTTTAAAATCTGAGCTTTCTTTGTCAGAATATAGACTATAAGATTCAATATTAAAAAAAAAACTTGAAACATTTTAAATATTTACTTTTTCTTCTGATTTGTAAATTCAACTATTTTTTGCAATAATTTGTAAGTTTTAAAATCGCCACCTGAATCAAACTTCTTTAGCCTGTACCCCAATATAAGTGTATTGTTTACAAATAGGATTCTTGAAAGAAGAAAGAACTTAACACATAGGATTCTGTTCTATGATTTGCTTTTTCTTCTTCTTCACCCCTAAATCGATATTTTCCTACAAGAAATATTTAAAGAATTGCCATATATTCCCTGTGTGTCTGTGATACAATTAATTAATACAATCAAATTAACTTGTGGGCTCACCTTTAGTGGCATCCATGCCTCCCACAGCATAAAGGGCCCCCACTGTGGATTTCCTGGGCTTGGTTCGAGGGCTCTGCATCATGGAGCGTCTCTCTGGTAGCAGGTGGTACTTCATGGCCTCCATGAGAAGCTTCTGACACTCGAGGTCATCTGCAAACATTGGGCTGTTTTCTAGATCAGCCAGTAGCTAAGAAATTTAAAAAGTGCATCTTGAGATATGTATAAATCATTAAAATTGCATCTACTTGAATAATTAAAGTACTTGTAGCTACAAACACTCATTTTAAGCTCACCACTCACTTGAGCTTTGTTGGGAATTCTGCTTTAATGCAAGCAAAACTATATAAAGGTGGGGGGGACAGTCTATTAGTATGATGGCTTTGATTAATTTTTTCCTATCTCTTTCTTTTAACTTTTGAGAAAGGTTAAAATCAGAAATTTGTAGTACTGCACCCTCTGAATGCAAAACTCCTTCTGAGGTGAGTGAGCAAATCTAGCACAGCGTACTGGACATCTCTGTGACTATTAGAGGATATTAAATGTATTTCATATTAAGTGTGTATAGCACTTTTATACTTTATCCAAAGTAGGATATTTACAGCATCAGTCACAGGGATTCATAGTGTCCTGACTGAGTCTTGATATTCTGTATGAATTTGTGAGGAGGTATGAAGATTCCACTATGACACAGACACAGCACCTTTCTATAAAACAGAATGTCCAGCTCTGGAACCTGATGGATGGTTTGTCTCTCTGACAATTAAGGGACAAATAATGTCAGTACTCAGAACTATCAACAATAATTTTATATTTGTCTACTTTTTATGGCAATAAAGAATAAGCATTGTGGCTTATCCATCCTGAAGACTGGTAAATCTAAACAAATATCTTTGCATGATATTTAAATTGCTGTGCTATTGGATGGGAACTATTACAACCCAACAAAGAAACACTTGGCTTTTGGAATGGACTGACATTTCTTAGAGGTAATGCTGAGCCTAGTAATTACACTGGCACTGGAGGATTTCTTTTAATCTGTGTTTAAAAACAACGAAGATATATATTATATAGTTTTAAAAAATAAAAAGGATTAAAAAATACCAAGAATTTAATAATTTCCAGTCCAAACCAGAACCTTCCCACAGAAGGGGGATGCTACAGGATGCTCGAGACGAGCATTTCAGCTGGCAGAGTTCCCTGTCAGCCCTTCACATCCCTACCTGGGGTGGCAGCAGGGGCAGTCTGATGTAGGAGAGGAGCATGCCCAGGTCCTGCTGTCGGTTTTGCAGGTCGTGCCTCACCCACAGCATCAGGGCCTGGAAAATTGCCTCTTCATCCGGCACGTTGATGTCGTCGCTGGACAAGAGCTTGGCAATTTCATTAGCTGGGAGCAAAAGAAATTCCTGGTTTTTTATTACCTCTATGAAGTGTTCCTAAAAATAAAAGGAGATTTCAATGCACTGGTGATTGTCACACGTAGAAATAGCTTTTTCTTAGATAATGTAGGCTTTGAGTATATTTTGTTCCTGTTCTATTCCACAATAGAGAGAAATGCTGTGGATATTCTAAAGATCACTGGATGTCCCTCTAGCATTTAAGGGAGATTTTGGTTGCTTTTCGCTGCCTCGCTCTTGCAGAAGTGAGGAATGCTCATCTTCACACCACCCTGCTGCAGATGTGTTTGTCAGGCTTCTTGTCAGCCGGTCCTGGCTTAGGGATTTGCCACTGGCACTTTTGTTCATCAGTGTAATCTTAACACTGGCTTGATAGAAATACTTTGAAGAAATATATTTGAAGATAAAACATGTATTTTAGAAATGCCAAGTGGGCATTCAAATCAACTGTGTCCCTTCTGTTGCAGATTCAAAGGTTTTGAGCCAATTACACTGAAACCTTCCAATCCTTTTGCAACGAGCTGTGCCAGCTGCTGGCTGTGTGACTGCTCTTAGGGCAAGAAAATACAGCAAAGGAAATTCAGCTCACTTTTCTAACAGCACTCTTTGGGCAACACAAAGTTGGACAAGTCCCAAAAAAGAGGTCTCAGTCTTTTAGTTACTGCTGTGATAAAACTCCCCAGCTCCTGATGTGACCACATGTATTAAATCCCTAGAGTCTTTCATAAAATTATTTTTCATTAAAAAAATACAGTGTACAGTTAAGTTACAACAGTATGAGAGTTGATATCAATCTATTTGACATCAATGTATATACTGTCTGTTTCTTTATCAAATTCCAACGGACAACAGAAATTTGGTGAAGAGAGATGGGGGTTATGTTACTTGCAAAGAGATGCATGTAGGAAATCATGTCTGCATTTGAAATTGAATTTCTACTTCTGTACCTAGAATTAATGTATCTTCTTTAGGAACCAGATTGAAATAGGGCAGGTGAAGAAATTTTAGTAACTGGTGTTTTATTGTTTGTTTTCAGCAGTTTCTTCACTTTCTGTAACTCTTTTCAAACATGGCCAGGATGCAAATACAGAAGTATCATTGATTAAAGGAGATGTCAACTTTGGTCTGTTATGCATATCCTGCTTTAATGATTGTGACATTCAGAGAATGGGGACAGGAAGGCCAGTCCACTTCTAGTTACAAATATAGCACAGGTTGTTTATCAGAACAAGCTCTCTCTGCACGAGAAGATACCAGGCAGGAAACTGTCAATGCTCTGCCTCAGTGGCCAAAATATTGAAGGGGAAGGTGCCCATTGTGTCTGGTTTTATTGAATGGATCTGGTGTTTGCAGCACATCTTCTGACAATGTAATGGGCTCTATGTTTACAGGAAAACTTTCTGGTCTTTCCCCTGAGTTACAAGTGGTTGAGGCTGGCATGAAACAAACCTGAATTTTTTATTTTTCCTCTTTCACAACTCACATGCATTTATGCATTATTATGATCTCCTACTCTCCAAAGGTTTTTTTGTAATATCACTGCAAGGGTTTGAAACAGAATTTCAGAGGTGCAGGTTTCCTCTTCTGTCTCTGAGCTGTCAGTAGCAAACATGGTGAGTGGGTTTATGGCAATCCAGGTCCTGTTTCCTGGCAGCATTCTCAGTCTGTTCCATGCAGGAGCAGGAGGTGGTTCTAGAGGTGGTAGAAATTGTTTTCAAGGAAAATAGTATAAAATTTATTCCCAGTGCTGCTGAGTGTCATAGAGTTATCATGATCTTCATTTTAGGAAGTTTTAATGACTCAACTCTCAATTCTGTGATGGTTTCAAAAATTAATAAAGGTTTAACCCCTGGGAAAGACTGGAGGATTCAAAGGGTTAAAAAAGCTATAAACAAAAAGAGCTCTCTTATTGTCATAAAATCATAAATCCAGCTACATGATTTTATATCAGTTTTTCAGAAATCTGAACAATAATTTTAAATGCCTGATGCTGCTCTCCATGTTTTCCATGTTTGCAGGCTGGTGGGAGGAAAGAGGCAACAGTAGAGGGGGATTTCCTGTTTTTGGATGAGTATAAAAAGGTGTGGAGCAGCCAGGACAACACTGTTTTATACAGGTTGAGCAAACCTCAGCCTTAAATACCCGTTTCACACTTTGAAATGTAAAGGGGATGTAGACTGCTGCTAAACAAACTCTTCACTGCCGCGACAGGGAGAAGCACAAGCAGTGCCCTCAATCTGCACATGCCACCCTCACCTCTTTCAGCAGGTGGACATTCACAATCCCTTCCTGGAATGTTCTCAGCATTATGAAGCCTCTAAACTGGTTCTGACACCCTCCACTAATATTTCAAGCATGAAGCTGCCGTGTGTCTCCTAACAAGTAGATCTTTTTATATCTGTTTAGCTGTAGCAGTTGCCATTCTTTCTGTGTTTTAAGCTGTGATAGCACATCTTGTTGCCCTGAATATTTATCCCTCAATTTGGTTTCACAGCAAGTTATCTCACTCCTCTGTTTCCCACGCTCTGAATATTCATTTCTTGCTTTGAGCCAGAGGAGGATTATGCTCCAGTCAGGGACATGCTTCTTTTTAGCATTCCAAATCTTTCCAATACGTTCTTTATTTTGACTCTTTTTTTATGTGTGTCTCACCTCAAAATCAGCTTTAGAATTTCCTTTGTGTGGAATCCAAGGCATGAGGATGGGCCATTGCTGTTTGTCTCTAGACATGAGCTGTGTTAAGGCCCTATTACATTTTTTGGCAGAATTAGGTACCACTCGTACTGCAAATTTAATCTCACTGAGGATGCCTTTCTAAAAGGCAAAACTCTGCCATGGGGGACAGCAGAAGTGAATATTTCTGTATGTAATTACGAGTGGAAAGCTGTGAGCTGTTCACCTTACCATGGTGTAGGTGTGGGCCACCTTCAGGAGCTCCGTGCAGCCCTGGGCGTCCCCGAAGGAGCGGATCCCCAGGCAGTTGGAAGGGTGCAGCTGCTTCATGAGGAAGTTGCAGCACACCTCAATAACCTGGGAGAGCTGCAGGAGGCACGCAGCTGCCAGCAAGCTCTCTATAGTGTCTTCCTTTAGCTCGAGGATACCTGGATGGGAAAAAAAACCAAAAGTTTTGAGTCATTTTCCTTGTATTTTCATTATTTAAAGGTTTGTCGCTCTTTGGTTTTTCTCTGAGATGTCCTGTGGTTCGCAAAATCATTTTCATTTCTTGCTGAAAGATTCTTTAAACGGATATTTTAACAGACTTACAGGATTTGGTGGGTTTTGAATACAACAATTGGGGCATTTTTATTGGAACTTTAACAGCATTGGATCTGATTTGGATGGTAAAAAAAGGAAAAAGAAAATTGTGACTAGGGAAAAAAAACTTTCCCAAAACGGGGCTTGGAATAACCTGGTCTTGTGGAAGGTGTTGGGGTTGGATTGATGCCTTTTTCTGGTATTAGGAAATAAAGGCTCAGACAGGGTTAGAGGGTTGGGGGTTGTTTACCTCGGTATTTTAATAGGATCCCATTCCATGGCTTCTGCCGTCCAGGTAGAACGCGCCGCAAAAGCCCCGTCCCCCCAGTCGAGTGTACAATTAAAGACTCTACACATTAGCAGATCTACCAGGAGGGTCCAATAAGGGGCCTGGGTGGGCTAACTTCTAGTTTACAAAATCTGTCCTACTAGGAGACCTTGAGTGCTGATGAAAGTAGAGTGTTTGGTCTCTAACTCTACGTGGTTTCAGGGGTGTTTGGTCTACCGGCCTACTGGACACCATGAAACCGGGCTAAATGATCACCTAAAGCATCACAAGTGTGCATGCTGATACTTGTGAATATAGGGAACAGTGTAAGAAGTATTTAGAAGAAAAGCAAAAAATTCCTTCAGGCATCAGGATATAGATGTTTTTTAAACTCCCTTCCAACGCGAGCTATGAAAACTCATCTATTAATGAATAAAAATATATATAATGTTTCAAAAGGAAGAAGTTTAGAATGAGAAGCTGGGCAGCAGCCCTGGGCAGGGTTACCTGTGTAGGCATAGTGAACCAGAGCCTTCAGCGCCTCGGGATCCACCCCTTCCATCTTGATCTCCTCCTGCTTTGCCTCCCTCACGTCGTTGGTGAACATCGCAGCAAAATAATCAGACACAGCACTGAGAACCAGCCTGGAGGGGAGGCAGGGTGAGAAGACAGCAAATTACCCCATCATCTCAAAGCCAGGCAGAAAATTCAGTGTTGTTATGATATAAATTGTGTGCACAACGGGAACAATTAGCACAGGATTCAAATCTTGCAGCGGCGAGCGGTGAAGTTTAAAGAGTAATTAGTAATCTAATTTTCTCCCAGAGTGCTTATCTGGGCAGATTTTCTTCACTGATCTTGCTGCAGTTTGACAGCAGCAAGAAGAGAGGGTGGACAGTGCCAGTGGTTTGCATTTTGAATTTCATTGTGTTTCAAATAATAGATATGAAAAGTTCATCACGTGATTTTATTCCACATTAGCTGGAGACCTAATTATAGTAAGTGTTCATTCATAACTAACCAGGGTATTCATAAATTGAGGCAGCATTTGAAAATTTCAGGCATAAAGGAGCTGTACCTGTGGGCTGGAATCTTTTGGTCCCCAGCAATCAGGAGCACATCACAGAGCTGCTTCTGCTGCAGGTAATTCTCCATCTTGCGGAAGGTTTGCTCCGCGTGGTTCGTGGACTGGAAATACTCGTCAGAGCCATTGGTGCTCATCCCAAGGGAGCTGCTGGTGGTGGACAGCCTGCCAGGGACAGAGGTAGTGATGAGCACAGCATTAGAAATGCATTATAAATGCTGATTACATTGATTTTTTTTCAAAAGGCAGCACAGAAATTTTTAAAAATATAAAAGTCTCACAATCCTCTTCTTACCATGCCTTCCTCCAGCTTTTTCTCTTTGGTATCTGGAAGTTTTCATTCATAAACCAGCACGTAAACTGAACTTTAGTAAAGTTGTGTGTAGTGGGTGGTGCTCCTAATTCGTCTGCTTCCCTCAGTTTTGAGTGGATGCAGTGATGTGATAAACACAGCCTCCTGAGCACCCACAAACAGAATCCTTAAAAAAAGCCCCATTTTCCTGTGATACTGATGGCTAAAATACCTCTTGGTGTGAAATATTGGATATTAGGTCTTATTTCTGATCTCTTCTTACTTTGTCCATTAAATTTCATGGCTCAATAAGAATGGATCTGAAGGCAATTAAATGAGCACCAGATAATTCTGGAGAAATTTCCAAGTTAAAAGCTCATGGAACCTGTACTTTACTTGGCCTTTAGAATCTGAATGCAAATAATGGAGACAAATTAATTTCTCTGCCTTTCATGGAAATGTACAATATAAATATATTCCTCCCACTCCAGAATTCTGTTAGCTTTCCCACTTATAGAAAATCCATATTGTTTTTTCATTATTTCATTCTTTACAGCCTTTAAATACTGATTATGTTGCAGATTGAAACACCTTTTTGGTATTTTCCCAGAAAAATCTTTATTTTCTATTCATCCATTTTTAGTAAAATATTCATGCATTTGCTGATATAAATGTTTATCACATAGCTTGAAAATGCTGCAATATTTAACACTGCTTTACCTAAAGTTTATTTAGAAAAACATTTTCTCAGCTTAATATCATATTTGGTTAGAATGTAAAGCACCTTTGTTTTTTTTTAAATTTCCAAGCCCAACTAGGAAATAATGACAGCTGGTTGACTAAATTTCCTGGTTGTCTTTGATATCGTTAATGCAAATTCATAAATGATTAGGAGGGATAAGATCTCTTCATGAAATTAGCGTATTAAATTTAGCAGAATATTTGATTACATCCACAATTTAACATCTAGTTCAGAAAACAGAGAAATAAAAATAGGTAAGTCAGGTTGAATTGGTAATATCAGAAAATAGAGATGTGAGATCATACATTTTCAAACCTCATACCTCATTATATAGCTAATAGAATTCAAGGGAAATAATTAAAAATCAAATTATAATGTAATATTGAATTGAGACATAGCAGTTTTCCATCCCCTCTGCAAAACGTATCTGTCTTTATTACAATTTCAATTCCATTTTAGCTTAGCTTGGTTTAATTTTAAAGAAAAAGAGGAAAACCAAGTTCACCTCTAATGTGTTTCCTTTGTCATTTATGACTTACAAAAAATGAATTTGTCTCAGTGTGTTTAATGACTCCACTTTCTTATTTGTTTTCTTTCAGTGCTTCACAGACAATGAGGAAGCTGCAAAATTGGATTATATGCTCATTAGTTTTGTATCAGTTACTGGATGCCAAATTCATCCTCTGCAATGTTTTGCTGTTTACCTCTTAAGCGTCCTTTAATGTTTTTCAGGAAATTGTTTTTTGAAAAAAATCTGTTTTTCAGATTCATTCTATCCACTCCAAGTGTTGTATCTCAGTACTTTGCATTTAGCCTTGATGTTTGCAGAAAAAAGCCTCAAATAATACTCAAGCATCCCTATTGTAAATAGACAGTATTGGCTGTGTGAAATAGATAATTCCCCATAGTGGGTATTTATTTGTGGTTAGAGAATTATTTCCAAGGGAGTGAAAGCCTAATTATTTCATTTAGTCCTGGGTACTTTTTTCCACAAGTTTAATGGAGTCAAGTTTAACTACAGCATAAATACCACTAATATAATTAATTATTTCAAAGGCAAAGATCTTCAGAGACTGAAAAATACTGGAAGCAAAATAAAGTTCTCCATTAAAATTAATAACATAACTTCTGGTTTATCTTCAGCAGCTGATTCAAAATGGTAGATATATTATGGAGGGGAAAAATTCAATTGAAAGATAAATATTTATATATTTTCCTCAGTGTATGACTGTCAGACTCAAATATTGACCTTCAGAGTGTAGGACTGGGTAATGGTGAACTGAAGAAGTCAGAGTTCAAAATATCCTAAAGGAAGGAATCAGGAAAAGCTCCCAGGATTGTGATGTGGAATTCTAGCAGTGGATGCTGAGAGTGTAGCACAGATAAAAGATTTATTCCTATAAAATGTGCACAAGTTTGGAAAAACAGAAGCTGAATATTCTGGAACAAAAGTTTCCAAAAGTACATCAGTCAGGGAGAAAAAATATCAGTTATTTGATCTAAAGAATCAAGAACCCAAATTGTTTAATGTCATCTTTGTGTTGGTTCGCTGGGAGGAGGAGCTGTAATTAATATTTGTAACAATAGTTTAAAACATGGATTAGCCTGAATCTATATTTCAATTATTCTGAAGTCGCTAAGTTGTATTAATTTCATTTCAGGTAGAGAGCCAACTGAAATAATTCCACAGTTTTCCTGTAAGGATTTGTGAAGGATAGACAAAATATGGTCCCATTTTTTAAAAGAAACATATGATTTTGAAACAGACAATATAAACAGAAAACTTGAAGAACTAATCAAAAAGCATTTAGTGTCTCAATGATAAGAAGGACATAAATACCAGCCAGCATGGCTGGTCAGAATGAATCATGTCAGAACATTGTATTTTATTCTTTTTTTTCCAAGGTACCAAAGCTTACTGGGAGAAAAACACGAGTTGTCAGAAGTCATCTCTCCTTCTGGATGACTCCTGACACTATTTCACATGACATTTTCAAAATCGAGCTGGGATGGCAGGTTTTAAGTGTAATAAATATAAGAGCTATGAATAACTTGTTTAGCCACGCTTGAAATCTGTCAGGGATTCAGTTCCAAAGGCAGACAAGGTGCTGAGAGAATTCCAGGCAAATCCTGCTCCTGATGCTGCTCCATGATTTTAGTTCAGAAAATCACAGGATGGAAACAAGGCTTAATTGTTACTAATATTTTATTATTATTGTTATTAATATTATGGGTATATCATAGCAAGACAAAAAGGTTTTTGGAACAGATTTTAAATTCAGAGCACCATCTTTGCCCTTGTCCTCTCTGTACTTCAAGGATATTTTTACTTTTCAAAGAGCTGTTTACACCTCTGTTCAAATAATTACCTGGATAAAACACAGGGGAGGAAATGACAGGTAACAGAGAGATTGCACTGGATCCTAAGCAAGCTGGGACTCAAAAATGGTGTGTGGAGGTAAAATTTCATATTTTCTGTAATCAGAATTGATGTCATGAGTTTTGTGATCCATTCCAGGCCTACAATTCTTTAAATTTCTGAATTACGTTAAATTTATTTTCTGTCATAATGAAGTACTCTTCTCATTAATCAGCTGAGCACTCTTCATTAATCAGTATATAAGGGATAAATTCAGATTTCCTCATTATTGAATTAGAATGTGATAACACGTAAATGCCATTTATTTGCCATATCCTTTTTAAAATTCAGTTTTTTATTAAACCTCATTCAGTGTGCCTGTGGCCAAAACCAGGAAGATAAGAAGATAAGAAAGCTTGGAAACATAATATTACATGGAAACAAAGCAAATTATTGGGGTATTTTAATTTTGTTGATGTTGATGAGGCTATTATTGACATTTTCATAGTGACCACTTCTCTTCCTGGGTATTTGTTGAAGGTACCTATTTAAGCTGCTGTGATATTTGTGAAATTCAGTTTAATTCAGTTCAGTTATTGGTATCATTCAGAGATTTTGGTTCTGCACTGTAAATCCCACCTTGCACCAGCATCAACCTGGAAACCAGTGAGGGGCACCAGCATCCCATGGATTTATCCCAGCCAGGAGTTCAGGGGGGCATCAGCTCTGCAGGGCACTGGATGTGCTGAAGCTGTGCCAAGGCAAAACTGCAACTGCACCAGTTCAGTTTGTTTGTGCAGCAATATTTACAGTGCAGCTCATCATTTTGCTTTTCTCTCACTTTTTATTTTTGCTTATTTCAGAGAAGAGCAGCTCAGCTGTGTGAGCTCTGCCCCTCTGGCATGGGGCTGGCCACTGAGAAAAACTCTTTCCCTACAAAAATCCCAGCATCTGTCACAGCTAAACCCCAGCAGGTGCCTGAACCCTCTCCATGAGCCCACAGCACCTCTGTGAGACAGAGAGAGAATTGTCTTTACAACCTTTACAGACTGAACATTAGGTCTGCTTTTGTTTGACAGTGTCAAGTGTATTTAACAGCATTTGTGACACCATGGCTTTATAAAACCTGTTCTCCTGATGCCATTAGTGACTTGGCATTTATCTGGCCAGATAATGGTGATAACTTGCTCCAACAAGCCAGGGTCTGTGTCAGCCTCACTCACTGGGATTGAGTTGGAATAAAAACATGAAATCTCAATAAATGTAGCACATTAAATCAAAAGAAAAACAAAAAGGCTAAAAGTGCGTAACTGATATGAATGGTGGAAAATATTGCTATTATTGCTATTATTATTGCTATTATTATTATTATTATTATTATTATTATTATTACTACAGGTTTTTTTCCTGGAGTGCCAGTAGTCTTCACCAGGCTGGAGAGAGACAAATTTGCATTGTAGTGTGATGATACAAAAAAATAACACAGCAATTTTTTTGCATTTGTTTGATAAAATGTATATTACAACTTTGCTGAGGTTGTAATACAATCATCACTAAATGAAGCTCTCCTGCTCCACTGAAACAGACCAAATTGTCCTTCCAGCCCTGACTTTATTTTATTAATCGTGTTAAGGTCAGGTTTGGCTTCACTGTAACACCAAGTGAAAAAGTGTAAGGAAACTTTAAGTAGCTGAGGAGTAATTTAGCTCCATTTGAATGAGGCAGTGAGAGGCACATTTGAGCTCTCCTGCTTTGTGGCATCCCATGGGAGCTTCCTCCTGAGCAACTTTATCAGCATTTTGTACCACCAAGCCACTCTACATCTCTTTTATGGGAGAAACTGAGATCCTTTAAATGAATGAAACAAGTTAAGACAAGAAATTAGTCCTGACTTAGAGCCTTGTCCTTTCTGTGCTTATCTCACCAGCCCATTGTGTTCTGGTTGAGCAGTCTGGCTCCTGCAGGATCACCAGGCTGCAGCTTCCCAGGAAGGTGTCGTGCTCTGCCCCTAAATCCAGGGTGACAGGCTGCACCAGGAGATGCACAGCTGGGTGATTTCACTGGGTCAGGCATCTCACACAGAAAGATCCAAAGTCCATCCTAAGCCACTGGACCAGCTCACAGAACAGGGTAAGGAATGGCACAGGAGGGAATTTCTGCCTTTAGGTGCAGTTCTCCATAAAGTGAACGATGAGCTGGAGAGAATCTTCTGTGAGTGACCTTTGTGAGGCAGTAATGAGAGTCATGACCCTGAACCAGCGTTTTCATCTTTAAATGATCAATATAAATCTGTTATAAAGATGACAGAGCCCCCATTTTTTGTTCAGAATATGTATTTATTCTCTGCCCTGCTCAACAGGGTGGCCAGCAATGGTGGCATCAGAGCCTCTCCCCTTTGCCTTATCCCTGAGTACCTGACAAAGGCAAAGCTCCTGCTCTACACAAATTATTGTCTAAAACATGAACCCAAATGGAGCAAAAGGGGAGGCAATATTTGAACAAATATTCTCAGTTTGGAGTCAGAGAGGTTTGATAGCAAAGCTTTCAATTTGGTCATGGCAGAGAGGCAAAGAATGAGCTCCCACCAAAGATGTGGAGCATGACTAAGATAAAATCACTGAGGTATTTTTGCCTGCATGTGTGTGTATGTGCATCTCTGTTCCTCCACATTCTGCAGAGTTCTGAAAAGGTCTGACATGGAGACAGAGCTTTCCTGAGCATCTGTGCTGAGCACTGTAAGAGAGGTTTCCCTAGCAACACAAACCATATGTAATAGCTTAAAATAGCTTTTCTCCAACTCCTAGGATTTCTTAGAGGTTTGCTCACAATTTCCATTTAAATCAAGGTATATTTGCCCAGTTCAAAAAGGTTCTTCATTTTTCTCAACTTCTATTAAAATGAACAGGGTTTGAAAATGCTCATTTCTTGCCAGAATGCCTCCCTTCCTCTTGACTCGTTACTTATCAGATAGACTGAAGCATGGCAAAGGGTGACAGTGGTGTCCACTTCCTCAAATGTATTGCTTTTGTTTTCTTCAAAACATTTTATTGGAATTATCTTGGTCTCTACTTACTGTGATTGAAAGTTCCGGCAGACTCTGATTTCAGTATAATGATTGTCAGTATAACGAGAGGATAAACTGTGCAACTCTGAAATGTAACGGATCAATCGTAGTGAACATGAATTCCACTTTGCATTGGAGTGCAGGCAAATCTGGATATTTGAAAGCCCTGCTCAGTTGCTGTTGTGTCCCCAGGAAAATGCTCTATTATGTGAGAGGATTGTGATACCAAGAGGCTGAGTGATTGCTCTGAGGTAATAAAAGAAACAAACTGAGACATAACCCAGATATTGAGTTTCAGATCCTAGTCATGAAGGCAAAAATTTGGGCTGAGAGCACTTGAATTTGATTAAATCAAATGTTAATAACCAGGTAAGAAATCCAGATTCTCATCCCAAGGTTTTCAAAAGATATGCAGCAAAACTGAAGGAAGATCAGATATCAGTCACTGCTTTCTTTTCCACTAAATATTTTGTTTGGCCTAAATGGGTTTTAGTTGAGAATGTGATGAGGCAAACTTTTTATCCTATAAAACAGCACGAGAATACAGTGCCTATTTCCTGACAAAACATTTTGAAACTGTATTAATTTAGATGCTCTATCATATATTTAAACCTCCAATGAAGGCAGGATGTTCCTTTAAATACTTTTAGTTATCCTCTTGTTCCCTGTGAGCAGCAGTCAGGTTTTAGTGAAATATCCTGACTTGTCACATAGGATGGAAACAATTACTACAATGAAATCAAAGATGTTTTAAGCTAAGAATTATTGGATGTGCAGAATCTTTGTAAAGAGCCAGGCTCCCTGGTCTTGTTCTATCTATTTTAATTTGCTGTGAATTGAGTTTTGACTATTAAGCATTTGCTGGGAAAAAGAGGGAAGGGGGTGGTCTGGGAGCAGATTTGCTGTCACAGCAGGATGGGAATCTCCAGTGCTGCTTTTTCCCTTGATGGAGTCACTGAGGTGGAATCTGATGTCACAGAGGAAGAAATTTGCTTTATAACTTTGTTTTAGAGATTATTTTCTTTACGTTTCTATCCTGTACTTATCTTCAGCTCTTTCTGTGAATCCCAGCAGTACTTCAGCTTCATTTTTAATTCTCTTACCCTGCACACCAAGAGGTGTGCCAAAAGTGAGCCACAGCCTTATTTAATTGCCTGATATAGTAATTCTCTAAATACATTAGAGAATTATTTTATTCTAGCAGAATGAAAGGAGCTAAACCAAACTGGTCTACTTTAGTTGGGCTAATTTAGCTGTTTGATTATAACAAACAAATCCCTTTATTTTTTAAATGTGAAGGACTTTAATAATGTTCCTCATCACAGTACTCCAAAGTAAACAATTCAGCCACAAACCAAGGGTGAAAATAAATAGGTTTTTTTTTTTTTTTCTTTTAGGGCCCTGTCTGGCTCTAACTTTCAAACCAAGCAAAATCTTGTCCCCCTTTTCCCAGAACATTTCACCAACCATTTGATTTTTTGTTGATCTTTCAGTTGCATAAGTTCAGTGTGTCTGTAAAAACTGCTCTGCACTGGGCACATGTATTTAATCATCTCCTTAACTTTTTCTGGAGACATTAAGAAGTGATTTTAAGAACAGTAATAACTCTTTAAAAAGTCATTTAACAGCTGTCTTTGCAGAGAGCAAGCTCTATGGAGTGAAAATGAGAAGATAATTGAATCATAAAAAAAATTGTTTTGAAATGACTGGAATTGTCCTAGATTCTTAAATTACTATTAAATGGTATTTTTTTCCCCTTGCCTGTAATAATTCATCTTTGAAAGCCAGGAATGTTAAATGTAGGCCTGTAAAGTATTGTGTTTTCTAGTAAATCAGATTATTTCTCATTATAGAGTTCTTGGTGGGTAGACAGGGTTACACTTGATAACATCCAGAGCCCCTTTTCAGCTTAAATTTTCCTATTATTCTATTTATGTAGCTATGAAAAACAAAACATTTTAAATAAATATCCAGTCCTTCCACAGGGTGAATATAAAATTATTTTCAAACTACAATTCTACTCATTCCTTTCATCTTTAATAACTGTTTCAACCCACTTCAATACCCAATTTTTTTGCTTTTGCAAGTTCCTCAGAAGATGTCATAATAGAAGGTGAGAGTAGGAAAACATCCCAAGGATTCCTTTGAGAAATTTTGATTCCAATTTCTGTACCAAGAGCTCTTGTGTGAGGTCACAGCAGTTGTTTAATCACAATTAATTAATTGGTCACTGTTCAGTGCATTTGCACTTGGCCTTGAAAGGTCTGCTCCTCTTTGTGAATTATGAACTGCTGGAAAAAAGGTGATTTCCCTCTTTGACTGTAACCCTGCATCACATACAACTTTATAGATTTTCCATGCTTAGCAAACATTAGGTATCAAATTTTCTCAGTTACTCTCACCTACCACATTTCAACCAGTTGTGAGTGAATTCCCATAAAACGCTGTCACAATTCAGCTTTATGTCACCAAGCATCCAACGTGCCACATGTGCCTTTGTTCAGCTCCTGAGAACAGCCAGAGAAATCCCTGGAATTTTCAAGGGCAGAGCCCCAGTGATGGTCACCCACCCCCAGAGCCTGGGGTGTCACCCTCACCCTGCTCCAAACGGTGCCTCCACCTCAGCAGAGCTCTGAGGCCACCGAGCTGCTCCAGCTGCACTTCTGACTCCTCTCAGATCAGCCACAAACATCTTAAACAGTCGAATTTCAAACTCATATTTTGACCTTTAGCTAAAGATCAGTTTAAACACAATTAATTCTTGCTTGTCCCTGAGGTAACACTGAAGCATTTTGGTTATCCATTGCAGACTTACATGAAATCATCTTTTTAAAACTGACTGCTGGAATTGATATTAAATTGTTATGGATACTGAAGAAACTGCAAAATTCTCCACAAGACACAAAGATAATGTCTCTTCCTTGTTGTTACTTCTTGCCAAATTATACAGTGTAAAATTCATGTAATTATTGTTTCTAAGCACTTAGGAATAAAACTTAACAGTCAGCAAGAATTTGCCAAGAATAACATGTCAAAGTAAACTGAAGTGCCTCATTAACAGGTTTTACAAGATGTTATGGAGAACAGAAAAGAAGTAGTTGTCATTTTTATCTTGAACATGAGAGTATTATTTTTCAATGTTCCATATCAGATAGTGTTGAGTTTAACCTCAAGGTCTGTCTGGAGTAACCCAGTTTGGAACAAGTGTGAAACTGGTTTGAAATTGGGCTATTGAAGTAATTATCAATTGTTCACTGACAAATAGGAAGGTGAATCAAACTGGGTTCCTAAGGAGCTTAGCACTGAAGTTCCTCTATAAATTCTCATAAATTTTCTAAATTACTTGAAGGAAAGAAGACATAAAGAGAAATCTTTGATATTGTATATTACAATTGGAGATTGTGCCAAGGTGAGAAGAGCTGCAGGTATGGTATGATATAGAATCAGAACTGAATATCAAATCAGTAAATCAGGGTTATTAAATAACATCAGAGCTGAGTGTTAGCTCAGCCAATTGGAGACATTATCTGATAAACACAAGATGGAATTTATTTGTGCAAAGTGCTGGTTTTAGGAACAAATAACTGCAAAAATGTACAGATGGCTTGGGAACAGGTCTCTGGTACAGAGCAGGAGTTTCACATGAATCACAAGCCAGGCATGAGCAACAGCACCATGTTGGTGATAAGAGAAAAACAACAGAGGATATTTGAACAGATTTGAGTCAGGATGACACAGAAGGAATGCAGCTCTCCACTAGAACTGCCAGACTCCAGCAGGAACATCCAGGTCTGGCCACTGAGCTGCAAGTCCAGACAGAGCTGCTGGAGGCAGGCAGGACAGCAAGGAAATATCAGAGCTGTCAGGAGAGGAACTCTGAGACAGCACTGCAAGAATTGCAGCTCCTCAGACTGACAGAAATTTTCAAAACAAAGGGGGTAAAGAAGAAGAGTGTGACAATAAGCAGAATAAAGGGAACAACATGCTACCTATACCCAGGGGGAAAGACCAAGGCAATAGTGAACCTTAATTGTACTGCAGACAAGCAAGGAAGCACCTGAATGTAGTTGGTCCAACTTTGTCACAGAAGGATTGAAATGCTCTCTGATTACATGTCCAGCATTCTTCATCATACTTCTAAAACATTTATTTGTTAAAGTTAAGATTTTTTGAGTTTATTTCAAAATGCTGGAGGTTTGTAGTCCTGTTTTAGAAGTAATGTGAAATTAGGAATCATAATTTCTAAACTTTTACCTTGGGCATCAGAGATGGTTCATGGGACTGAATTCTTACCCTCAGCAGGGAAACAGTGCCATGATGGACCCCCTGAATGCAGCCCTTTGTCACCTTCTGTACAAGGGGCACATCACAATCCCCCCATTTGCTGCTGCCTTGGGATCCATTATCAGCCATTCCTGTGCTCCACTGTTTATTTGGATACCCAGAACTTCACTCTCAGTGCCAAAAGCCCTCTCAAGCTGATTTGACCAGTGGTTTCACTGAATAACTCATATGTTCCATTTGCACCAGGAAAATTATCACCTGTTTTCTTTTTCTTTATTTCGCACTGGAGTGGGAGCCAAGACTGTCATCTGCTAATGGAGTTAAAAGCAGAACTCAAGGGAAAACCCTCACACAGGAGACAACATCTGAAATAGTCCTGTACACGTGTGTGTGTGTTTATATGTATAGAAAGACTGTGAAGAAAATAGTCTGATAGTTATTATCATATGCCTGCCAAAACCAAAGGAGAAAAAAAAAGTGAGTTTTCAAGTCTTAAGATAAACTATCAAAATAGCTGTACATCAAAAATAGCCACCACAGAAAAGGATTGCCTCTGGGAAGATCCGCCTCTACTCCTCCCAAGTATCTGTTTCCATGTGCATCAGTGCTGACTGTTTGGATTATGACATCAAAAGATTCCATTAAAATTAATTAGAAATATATTTTGTCTCATATGGGAAATTAGAAAACATTTGTCCTTAGCAAAAGTAAAGTTTGCCCCAAACTAGAGTTTGTCAGCAATTTTTCAGCCACATAATTAGAAAAAAAATGCAGAAGAGAAAAATGATGAATGGATGCTACATTTACTACTGAAATCTAAGTGCCCTTGGGCAACTAGGAAATACTTCAGCAGCACACATGGTCTGCAAGAGCACACTTGTGGCATCAGAAAGCTGGCAGGCATGCAGGAATGGATGTGGTAATGTGGCATAATGTTAATAAATGCTGGGCACAGTGCTCTCATGGGGAAGTAATTATCTGTGAGTCCAGAACTGATTAAGGGAACTTATCAAAGTAATTCAATATCACAATTCTTCTTTTTAGGAGGTTTCAGTGCTTTGTCAGTGTGTGCACACGTGTGTTCATGGGGTGCACACAAGAGCAAAGTTTCTTTTGGCTGTCAAACAAAATCTAACAATCAAATGCTCCCAGTGTGTTCTGGTGTCTGTGGATCACTGCCAGATCACTTTCTTTGAAAGAAATGGAAAGGTTTCCTGGTCCCCCTGGCAGAGGAGCTTGAACCTTACTAAGATTCCAGACAGGGAAGACCAGAGGTGTCCTGAACAGCGCAAGTGCTCAGCTCCCCCAGCCCTGCCTGCTGACCCAGCAGCAACCTATGGGTTATTTACCCTGGCTTCTTTCAGAGCTCACTTCAGCTCCCTCTTTAAGCCAAACCTCTCTGAAGGTCTTTGCTCTTCCTTGGCACAGCCACATCCCACAGGTTTAGCTTGCTGATCACCCCAGTAATACCAGAAAATGCTAGATTGGGAAATGCACTCTACAAATAGAATAACTTGGTGCCCATTCAGCTTTAGCTGGTTTCTCTGTTTTTCACCTGTGAAGAGGTCCCAATCCTCATTCAGTGAGCAGATCGGTGAGAATCAGATGAGACCAGTGAATATACATTGTCCAAGGTTCATCTTTTTTCCAAACTATAGATGCAACTTCCATAAGGGTCTTAGAGAAGCCCAAGGCTCATCATTTAGATGCTTCTAGAAGGCTCTTTGAGCAGCACTGGACCAGCCAGTCCCCAGCATGGTGAGAGGCTTTCCTTACCCTCGTGCCAATAAACCATTTATTTATGGCCCAGAATGTATTGGCTGACCACACATTAACTGGTCATGATTAGGACAAGACTAATGAGTTTTAGTCCCTTGAGCCTCATTTACTTTGTCGCTTGTCACGGGATATAATTCAGGAGCAAGCCCCTGGATCAGAAGGGTTTCTTTAAGTCTTGCACTATTTAATTTCAGGACAGGAATCCCAAAATGGATTGAAGAAATCAGAAATAAGTGTATTGATGATCATGTATCCTAAATGGAACTATTGTTTGGAACTTTATTATTTACATTTCTTCCTCAATAACCAACTCTTATTTCATCAAACCCCAGCGTGCTCTCTGTCTATCACTGACAGCATTAAATCCTGAGGTTTCTAGAGGAAGACAGCTCAAATTTTTCGGAAGAAATTCAGAATGTTGTTTTTATATTTCCTAAGTTTTCCATGGGAAGCATTAAGCTCTTTGTAGAAACCACTTTCATATTCTGCTCAGGGCTGAGGTATTGGCCAGATTCTCTCTCCTTTTCTGCTATTTTGGATGTCCATGTGATACTCAGCAGAGTCCTGCTTTAGATCCACCTACAAATGGGAATTCTCCAGGCAGAGGAAAATCAATCCACTGGTTTGGAGACAGCTGCTGTGAAGGTGTGGTGCTTTTATGGTACAAAAAGCAAATTTATCTTTGATGTCCTCAGGTGTGGGTGTGAAATTTGGCTGCAGTACCTGCACAGCTCCTTCTGTGGGGCTTTAGCAATGTGATCCAGGATCAGGGGACCCTGGAAATGTCTGATTTTTACATTTTAATCACCAGCAGAGCCCATTGATTACCATTGACTTGGACTATCTGGAGCTCATAAAGGAAAAGGAGACCTGGAATGATTTAAAGTGATGATTTCAAAAGTATAAGACAAGACACTATTTTGAAGAGGTGAAAATATAACCAGCTATAGACATCTATGTCCTAGATTTAGGTAGATGTAGATACAAGGCTGCTCTCCTTATTTCTCCTCAGTATTTAATTTCTACCCAGTCAATTAATTAATGTATTAATTCATGTGTGGCCTGTGCTGGATGCTGTAGGGGAAGGGAACAGTGTTTTACTTAATGATTTCTGTTGGTACATATTTAAGAAATTGGATATATATTAGGGTGTCTTTGATGGTCAGCTTTATTTTCTTGAAATAAATTTTAAATATAGAGAAACTCACAGTCATGGATCACCTTCTAAACAACCTCTTACCAGTTCAGCTTTTTAAGATGTATGTTAAAATAGTTTTTAATCTACATCATACAATGATGGCTTTTACTGAAATCTTTAAAAATCCAGTTATTTGACTGTAACAATATATGATATATGCAGCCCCAAAACTATCCTAAAAGCTGCAACTTTTAACAACTCAAGAGCAGAACTTAAATTGGAATGGATATGAAGACACAAAACTTCAGGAGGTCTTAGCAGAAACTTTATCTAAATCTGGAGAAAATGTCACATCTTATTTTAGAAGGCAGTGGTTTATTATCTCCCAAACTGAACTGATTAGGCTTTTTTTTACCTCCTTCACATGGTGAAGAATCTTATTTGGATGAAAGGTGTTCTTATTTCCCTTCAGATTAAATAGGTTTTCCTTCTAAGATGTGTCTAAAACTATCTTTCTTTCAGGAGATTTTTCCGATCATTTGAAATGTTGTACTAAGGGTGTGCTGTTCTCCCATTCCAAACCAGTGCCCCTGGAAGCACAGCGAACCCCCACAGTCCTTCCTCAGAGCTTTTACTCTGTAATGATTTTATCTGGTACCTACTGACTGCTGGGACTGTTTTCCAAGTGACATTTTGGAATGCAGTTTTTTGCTACTCAGTCTGCAGATGTTCCCCACAGCAGATGCACAACTTGAGAAATAATAACTGCTAAAAATATGCAAGCTGTCAGCTTGGTTTTTACTGAGAGAACTGTAACTTCAAGTAAGAGAAATTTGTATTTAAATGCAATGTCATACATTTAAATTATTCCCAAAGGCTGATGGCAACCTCATCATATGGTGCAAATAATCATATCATAAATGCTTGATTTGAGTCCAACGTGGGGTAAAGGTGGGGTAAAAATGTTGCTGTGTAAGCTAAAAATACTGACATGAGTGTTGATAAAGAACACATAGAAAAGCTGAGCCAAATAAGTGGTATTGATATTGTATTCTCTGTTATTCACAACTTAAAAATAGCTCTTCCTTTGTGCTTACACCTTTAAGGTCTCACAGCTGTAATGTTTTTTCACCTGACCTTGCAGAAAATATTTGTCTTAGCATACTAAATAAGCTGTGAAAGTACTGGGATTTCAAACAAACCTTTAAAAAAAGCAAAGAATGATGCTTCCTTTCCACTTAGCTCAAGGTTAATTTTACTTGCCAGGAAGACAGTAAAAGAAAATCAGTGAGAAATCTGAGAGATCAGTGGCAACCATAGAGCTCACGCACCTCCAGCAGCTCCCATTTGTCAAAGTTGCACCCATTGATAAAGTCAGAATGAGGACAGGATTTCAGGAGGCTCCTTTTTTCACTGCGCTCACACATAATAAATCAAGGGAAAAAATTGATATGCTGTGAATGTTGATAGAGAAAATGTGACAAACTGACAGATCTTATGCATATGGAAGAGTTATGGAATGATGTACCTTAAGCAAAGATCAGAATTTCATGACAATGTTTCGGTTCATTTTTCTGATGCAGAAGTGTTCCTTCTCATCTGAGTGTGAGTGTGCACATATAGAAAGTGAGATTAATGCAGATTAAGGAACTCTGGCTGAAAACAAAGACAGCTTTAGGGAATAACTTGGAAACAAGTCTGGCTTTCCAAGTGCAGACTTTAAAACTCCTACCTCTCTGCAGATTCATCTGCATTTTGTTCTGTGATCATCTGCAGCTCCTGGGTGGCTTTACTTGGATCTTCTTTGCCAGAGTTCTCCTCGGTGCCTGTTTTGGGGATGTCCTCGCTGGCCCGCAGCTGCTCGATGAGGTTCTGCTGGTGCCAGGCGTGGATGGATCGGTGATGCACCGGCGTCGGCCCCGGCACGGGGGCCAGGATGTTGTGGTGGACAGGGCTGCTGTTCTTCTTCAGCCCATTTCTGTCCCGAGAGTGGCTCTTCAGCCTGTTCTGCACCGGGGTCCCTCTGTGCTCGTAGCCTTCCTGCTGGTGGCAGCCCCCGGAGCCGGCGGAGCCCTGCGAGGGGTGGCTGAACCACCTCCAGCGGAGCCTCAGGATCTGCTTCACATCAAACTCTTTCTTGCCAGAGACTGACATTGTTTTTTCAGAGAGAGAGAAAAAAAAAAAAAAAAAAAAAAAAAAAAAAAAAAAAAAAAAAAAAGACAAAAGCCTATTCTTTTAGGAAGGAAATGGATTCTTTGTTATCTCTTCTGTTTCAACTCCTCTTCTTAAGAAAAGCCAACAAAAGAACAAATACCGGCAGCTCTCTCCCTCTCTCCTCTGATTAATGCACAGGCGATGCTGAGCTGCTGCTAACTGTATAGGTGGGAATCCATACTGACAGGATGATGAGGTCAGACCTTAAACAAGTAAATCAGCTTAGCACAGGAAAGCAGCAACCATAACACTCCCCAGCTGCCAGGCTTACACACACTCAGCTCTAGAGCGCGGCTCCCAATTTATAACCCAGCCTCACATGATCCTCAGGGAGCCCGAGCTGCAACTTAAGATGCAGGGAAGCACGCACAAATAAAGTGACAAGACTTTCTGTCTATCTCACGGCGTTCTCCATCAAGCCTGCTAATTAGCAGCGCTGCTTTTCACGGGGGATTCAGACAGGATTCTTTCGGGAGGGTTTTCGGTGGCGATTCGCAGCGAAACCCTCCCGCAGCTCACGCGTCTCCTTAAGGAATTTTTTTTTTTTTTTCTTTTTGCATTTGTTTGTCTTGCTGTGTAAAATTCCTACAAATGGCCTCGGTGTGGTAGCACTCACCTAAAGGAGAGGCAGCTTTTGAGTGCGTGCTGCAGGACTGGCTGTGTTTTCTCACCTACAGAGAGATTTCTCAGTGTAATTGCAGGGCTAGGAGAAGAGAGGGAGGGAGCTCAGGAAAATCGGAGATGTGCTCCCTGAACGACTGGATCTGTGGAAAGCACAGTTTCCTGGCTAAGTGCCTGTGTAAACAGCCTTTCCCATCCTGCTCTGGATTTCTCACGGACAGTGAAACGTTCATGGGGTTCTTTTTTTGAAAACACCTTTCTTTTCTTTCTTTTGATAGCGTGCAGCGTAACGTGTTTTCAGCAGATTTAATAGAGGAGATGTTTTCATTCCCATCCCTCGGTTACCAGGCAGGGCTGTGAGAACTGTTCCCTGTGTGCTTTGAAATAATGTACACAGGATGTTTTCATGTGCAAATTTAAAAGAAATGAATGGACTGAGGTGGTTTTTTTTTTAATGTTATATTCTCCCAGGTTGGCCACTGATGGTCTGACCAACTGTAAGCAGTGTGCAGAAAGAGAAAAAGCTGTGAGACAAAGTCAGCAGAACAGGATTCAGAGGGCACCTCTCCCTAACACACCTTCTTACCTCTTCTCTGACATTCTGACATTAATTTCCTTTTCCTCTGTCTTTTCTGTGAGTTTTTCTTCTTTTTATTAACCTAAATTCTATGACGGGACATTGAACCTTCAAATAAAATCTGCTTTTTAGTCTTTTTGGACTGCATATAACAGGCAAAATGAGAGGATAGGACTAAGGAATCATCAGTTTTTATGCTGGGCTCTTCTGCTCCTGTCCTATTCATGATATTCAAGCAAAGGATTTGCAGCATCATGTGAGAGAAATTATAGGATCAGTGAAGAACAGTAAAATAATTGAAAGGTATTTTCCTATATAGATCCATAGAGGGAAAGACTTTGCACAAAAGCAAACCTGTGTGAAAGGCTTGGCCATAAAAGGCAGCAAGGAAGAAGCTGAGGGAAGATTTGACAGACGTGGCCAATGCATATTTGTTGCTATAGAGAACATTGAGGCTGAGCTGTTGCAATTAAATGTACATTAGCAAGATTTCCTTTGAGGTATTCTAGGAATAGGGAGAAGCTAGAAAACTCATTCAGCTTCTAGTAAATCACATTAAGAAGAAGGTGTATAAAGACCTGTTCGTGCATCTAATAGGGAGTTCAATTCAAGCTTTTTGAGGATATGAGCTAATAAAGAAGTTGCTACCAAACTTCAGAGATACAAAAGGATTTATAGGCAGGGAGTGGATCAGTGAAAAGGCTGAGCATTGAATAAGAAAGATTACTGGATATCCAGAAGTCAGTTTGAGATGACCTTTTAAAAAAGTCTAAGTCTTTCTGGACACCCAAGTGTTTCAGGTGCTTTTTCTTGCATTGCAGCTAATTAATAATCAATATAATGTTTTTTGACTTATGAACTTCAGCCTATGGATATTTTTCTTTTCAATTTCACACAAGTAATGAGACTCAGTGGTATCTCTAGATATTCCTCAGGATTGCCTACATGGCAGTCTGACATCTCTTTTAGGGAGGGAGTCTCTATATACCAAAGTAATGAAATAATTGATGATGGAATCTTGTAGAGGTGGACAGAGAGCACGGTTTCTGGCTCCTGTTTAATCAGGTCGTTGAGCCATCTCAGCAGCTCTGTCAGCTCCTCTTAGCAACAGCTCCAATACATTTAATCCATATTTTTTCACCATGTCACAAAGCTTCTGTTGGTTTTCTCCCCTCAAATCCCTTTTGCAGAAGTCATCCTTTGCTCTGAGATATCATCAGAAGCATATTCCTTGCATTTTTACTGGGGAATGTACAAACAGCACTTCTGCTTGTGCATTGCTCCTGTTCCTGCTAACTCAGTACATGTTGTAGCAGATGTAGTGAATCCAGCTAAAATTAAAATGGTAAAACTGGACATTTGCTGAAGAGACTGTCTTGCTCAGAAAGTCAGCTTGAGTCAGCACAGAATATGTTTCAGGTGGGGCATAAGGAGATTATTTTTTTACAGAGCTTGTTAGTGCTCTGGCTAAAATTTCAATGTGCTGTTCCAAGTCAGCATAAGTGATTTGCTAACCCAAAACTTCAGGCCCGAAATTATTGGAAGTGAGTATAGAGCATATATTTGTATAACCCTGGAGCAGCTTTTGCCAGGTACCTGCTCTTCATCATTTCCATCTATCTTCTGGTGAGAAAAATAGTTTTCTTGAACCTGTATGCAATGGGTGTTTATTTCTGATTTCTTTCTAAACCTCTCACATATTTTCAAGTGTACCTCTGGGTTCAAACTTTTAAGTGAGAAAAGAGATAAGAAGTAAGATTTTTCTGTTCTTACTATCCCTAATTTAAGGCCTTTGGTCTCATTTAGATTAATAACCACATAACAGCATTGTTTTTTCCTCTCATGGCTGGAAATCTCCAAAGAACAGGGTTTTCCAGGACCACAGCAGGTCCAGCTAAGGCCACCAGGAGGGTCAGGCAGGTGGAGAGCTGATGGATGAGGGTTGGCAGCTACAACAGGGTTTGTTCAGCCTTGTGAAAAAAAGGCTCAGGGGCATTTTCCTGCTGCCTGCAGGTCCCTGATGGGAGAGGAGAGACACAACAGGATCAGGCTGCTCCACAGGAGCCACGGCTGCACTGGGGAGAGCAGGCACGTGTTGGGCCATGGGAAAGTCTGAGAAGATGCAAGAAAAACTTTCCACATGTGAGGGTGATCAGGGAGGTGGAAGGAGGCTTCCAGGAGAGGCTGTGGCGTCTCCTTCCTTGAAGAAGGTGAGATCCACTGAGGGTGGGGAGTCTCTGGCACAGGTTCCCAGATTTGCTGTGGCTGCCCCTGGATCCCTGGCAGTGCCCAAGGCCAGGATGGACAGGGCTTGGAGCAGCCTGGGACAGTGGAAGGTGTCCCTGCCCATGGAAGGGGTGGGGCTGGATGGGCTTTAAGGTCCTTTCCAACACAAACCACTCTGGGACTCGGTGATCCCCAGTGGAATTGGGGCTGTGTCACTGCTCTGCCTGGGCTTCCTTTGAGCAGATCAGGCTGGATGAGCTCCAGAGGTCCCTCCCAAGCTGTTCTGTGACTGTGGGACATGCCAGGGACTCTTTGATGTCTTTATCTCATGGCTATGGGAGAGCCAAGTAAAATTCATGTGGTTGTCAGCTGTGAAGAACAAATTCACCTCCAGAAATGTACCCTGCAGTCAGGCAGCAAAACATCACAGCCTGCAGGGGTGGAAGGTGGCTGCTCATCCCAGGGGAGGCTTGCCAGGAATTTGAGGAAAAAGAACTCTTTATCCACAAGAAACCCTCCATCCCATCCAGTGCATACAAGATTTGGAGAAAGGTCTTTGCTCCCATTAGCAAAACTCATTAAATTTGATGGTAGATTGGCACCTATCAGGAAACTGGGGATGATTTGAAAAGCTTTCTATAAACATGTTGGACTTGCAGATAATTTGAATGATATGTATTAAAAGTAAGAATCTAAATAGGTTTTCATAATCAGTTTAAGATTATATGTGTGAGTACCTAATGCACCATTTGATTTAGGAAATTATAAAAGTACTTTGGTCATAATCTACCTATAAAAAGAAATTGAGAAAACAAATCATGTTTTAAATAGGCTTCAAAAATGACTTTTAGCTACAGCTGCCTCCCAAGTTTATCTGCCACCAAAACACCTGACAGAAAGGAGTTTTGTAATGCATTTCAAAATGTCTGAATTTTCCAGTTAATAACTTCACTAATTTCTTTCTTTGCAAACTGAAGCAAGTGGAATAAATCCATGCAGTTATGTAATGTTTATTCTCTTCTCAATAATAACACAGTGAATTATTATTTTTTCTTTTTCTCTTTGCCCTGAGCCTGGTAGTAGAGTGCATCCCTGTTAGAAAAATATCTGTTCCAACAGGACTAGCAAAGAATAATAAATAAAGGAATCATCCACCTTCCTTGTAGAATAATTCCAGAAAGATACCACTTGTAGGGTCTGAAGGCAGGAGTATTGCAAGGATTAGTTGAGTAGCAAGAGCTGATAAAGTAGTTCTCTGCTGGATATGAGACATGACATTAAAAAAATTGTATTTTTTATTAAAGTCAAGGATAGCTTTGGACCAGAGTTTGTCAGTGCCAGGTAACTGAGTCAAATAGGAAAAAACCTGCATAGGTTAAATGAGACAACCAAAAATCAAGACAAGCACAGAAAGTGGAGAATGTTTGCTCATATTTTTGAGGGCATTTGGTGTCTATTAGGATGTTACATTTTTCAGACAGTCGAGTTAATTGTTCATATCAGTATTGTTTACAGTGTTTGCTTTGGGGGGAACAGCACAATAAGATTTACAAGTGCACAGATTGTTGGTAACTAAATTAAAAAAAAAAAACTGTGAAGAACTGTTCCCTCTGTGCCCAAACTGTCCCACAGGGTCTGCACACTTTGTGTACTCAGCCTGTGCATTTCCACTGCACACCAGGCAGATACAGAGAACAAGAAGCTGAATATTTTTATTGCCCTGTTTTGAAAATAATGCTGAGAAGAACTCCCATTAGTCCATCCTTTGTGCAAGAGATAGACCAGGAAACATCTGCACAGAACAAGAGCAGCATTGCAGTGAAAAGGAGAGGAAAGGAACGGGACAAAACCCAAAACAAACAGCTATATTTAAAATCTGCAGGAAAGCTGCACTTTCTTTTCAAAGAAAGCTTTGAATGCCACAGACACAAATCAGTTTAAGACAATCAGAGACTTCCCACAGTCCCCACTAAAGGAGGCAGGAGGGATGATCCACTTCAGGGAAGGTGTTGACACATTTAAATGCAATTGCTTCCTCAAATAACTGGGAGCTGTCCCACAGATTGCAACCCACCTACAAAGCTCTGTGCCAAAACTGGGGAAAAATCACAGCATTCCCACCAGATCCAGGGAAAAAGAATGTGAGACATGAGCCTGCTATAAGTAAGTCTGACTAAGATCTTGATAAACAGTGGCAATGTTGTCACCCTCAACATGAAACCAGAATACTGGAGTGAAATAAGAAACAGCAAATATTCACTGAGAAGGGTCTGCCACGGACAAGAGTTGAAAATGATGCCACTAATTCAGCAACAATAAACTCCAACTCATGACTTGAAACCCCTGCCACAGGTCAAGAACAAGATATAAAAGAATGGAAAAAAATGTGGGTCAGTGCAAAGATGTATAAAAATTGTTTGTACTGATTTTTATTTCTGTGAGGTCTCTTCAGTTTATCAACACCTTTCTCGTGCAGGTGGGGCAGGGATGTGCAAATCTGGCAGTATTTATGTGTGTTGAGTTAAAGGTGACTGCCTTAGTGACCACTAGGAAATTACCAGTGATTACCAGTAAGTTGTAGAATGGAAGCTGCAACTTGCTTTTATTACATGAAACAGCTGGGTCAAACAAGAGCATGATGGTTTAATTACACAAACATGAAAACATTATTATAGTCAGGTTCTTGCAGAAAATAGTTGAATTTTCTGCACACTCAGTAATAATAATAACCCCTATTTAACCCCCAATTGTTACTGTTGGATAGGAAGGAGTATGGAAAGGGTCTGGCATAGCCTCAACAAAACCCAGTATTTAGATTTGACACTTGTCAGTGCAGCTCTGTATCATCTGCCATCTGAAAGCCTCAGCAGAACAAGGACTTACACCCAAGGTCAGTCTTCTCTGGGAAGTTTTTTTAATGGGATTCTTGTTTGTTGTCTCTTAAAAAGTAATGAGTGACACCTTTAATTGCAGGAGAAGGGAATCCTGGAGGCAGTTGGATATCTGTGCATTGTAGAATGTAATTGTTCTTAGGAGTATTTAGGTTTTAATCCCACAAATGCTTCCTGAAGCTCATGAAAGGTGCTGCATGTCAATAAAGCCCCTTAAAATATGTAGTCCTGCATCTCTTCTGAATCCCTGACTTCGGGGGTTGGAGAGCTCTTTGATTATTCCAGGGAAAATGAGCGGCCTGGGGCAGGTGTTGGAGAGGTTTGAGACAATTGTTGTTAATGATTTCTCTGACTTGCAGTGCACACGCTGATTGGAGCCCAGGAGCACACCAAGCTCCCCCCAGCTGGTTTGTTGTCTCTGCAAGGGTGTAAAAAACCATTCTGGAACAGCAGCTGCTTCACCTTTACAACAACAAGGGAGCAGAGCCATTTTTTACAAGTTGAGGCTCTTGCTGTTGGGGTTTGGTAGCAGAATAATCCATCAACCTTTTCCCTACCTTCAGTTTCCCTCCTAGTTGTCATCACTTTTCCCACCAATTTTCCCAGAGGTTTATCTCTCCTTTGTGATTCTCTAAGAATGCAGGGGACAGAATAATTTTTAAAATCACATGTTCAAAAGCATCCTAGTCAAAGCTCATCTGTGAAAGTGCTGTGAACCAATATCCCTGTCAGCAGCCTGTCTCCAGCACTCTGACACCATCCCTTTGCTCCTGTCGCCTGTAAAAGCACACAATAACTCAATTTTTGCTTTGACAAAAAGCCATACAGACCCACATCACAATATTATTGTTGTTCAGCCTGGCTCTAGCTGCTGTCAGCTGCCAAAACACCTTGAGGCTGCACTTTCACTCTGTGATACTGGCCCGGAATAGAAAAACACAAAACCACATTTAAAACACTCAAGTCCCATCCTTCTCATGCAAAAAAGAACCCTTCAGTTCTTTCATGTTTGCAATTTTTAGAGAAGAGAGACTCAGCATTTCTATTTTGGTATTTAAGGAATTTTTAGGAAGTGTTTTCATGTTTTCTGGGGGGAAAAATAGATGTACATGTAAGTACTGTATCATAAGATGGAAACTGGAGAATAGATAGGAAAATATATTTTATCTTAATATCGATTTCTTAATAATAAAAAAGGTACTGAACAACATAGGGATTATATTTGCAAGTGATAGCAAATTTCAGGTAGAGAGGGATGACATGAAACCTCTAGAAAATACAGATTACTGAATCTAACATACAATATTCTGAGGTAAAGCCTATTAATGACAGATTCCCAAAGGACCAGAGACACACAGCCTGCTAAAGAGAAACAGAAGAACAGAACCCTACACATCAACTCTATTTAGCAGAAAATGGCTGAAAAATCCAGTTATAATCTAGGACAGGGGTGTGATCGAGAATATCACCTCTTTTTTAGTGTAGATTATGCTGTTTTAATTTTTTTCAGAACTTCACCAGCAATCTTATTTGATACAGTTCCTTATGTCTTAATCTTGAACCTGAGTTTTGCTGTGATTTGTGCCACCCCAAACCCCAGGGATGTGAGAGGAATTTCTGTAGGTGTGAAAATCAGAGTTTCAGCTGTAGACAAAAACTTTCAATCCATTTCCAGTTTCCCAGCTCAGTTTGGGGTGTTTGAGTGGGATGCAGGTGGTCAATCCTGCATGGCTGCAAGGTGGGAGCTCTCCAGCCCTAAGCTGGTCACCAGGAATTCCTGGTGCTTGGGAGATAATGTCAAGTGGCACCATTTCCTGAAAGGTCCTGGGGTGAGCTGTGGAAATCCATGCAGGACAGAAATTCCCATCACTGCTGGGTGCTTGTGCTCTGATGAGATCTGGCAATGGAAATGGCTCTTTTCTCTTTGATTAAGGAAAATACTTGCAGCTGCATACATTAACTATAGAAATTCTATAGCAGAGACAGCTCTGCAGCAATAAATTAAATCATATTGCAAATACACTACCAGGAAGGTGTTTCAGGAGAAATTAAGGCTAGCAAGCCTCCTGAAATTAAGCTTATGCTGAAATAAATTGGTAATATCTAACTAATATAGTTCAGCACATGCCACAAATAAGAGATGCTCTTGGCTGATTGTGCCAATTTAAAAGGCTGTTTGCATCAAATCATTCTGAGGTCTCAATTTGCACATCAGAGCTTACAAAGTACTTTAACTTTGCTTTAGAACACTTATTTAGGTGTTTGGCACAGTTGGAGTGACAGTGTGTGGCATTAATTTCCTAAATTAAATTACTCACTTGGTAGTGAGTGCCTGATGGCTTTACACTATCTTGGACATTTAGGAATATTGGATGCTGTCACCATTTTCGTGTAAAATACAATTGCCTTTAAAGAACTAAGTCTGTAAATGTGGTGGTGCTAATGTGGAATTAGTGATTACAGGAAAATATAACTCCCAAATTCCACTGCCCTAAAACACTCAATCCTGCTAACCATGGAAACATGCAGAAAAGCTTTGGACATGGGATTGCTTTTTAATCACTGCCAGCAGTTGATTATATTAGTGCTTTATTTCATAATTTTATGTCTCATGTTAATGAAAATGTTATGGGAGAGAGCAGTGGGAAAAGAAAAGCTATTTGCCTCTCCTTACTTAATAACTGCTTCTTGCTGCTCCATTGAGGTGCTTTTTCCCTCTGAAATTGCTTTCTGTGTGCTGGAGCACAGCTCATTGTTCTTGTGGCTGACAGTCTAATCATTCTGCCTTGCAGGGCTCTCACTTCCATACAGCAAGTACACACCACAGCAAAGGCACTGCTGGATTGCCAGGACATCCAGCCCTCTGGAAAATAACACAGATTTTACCTGAATACTGAAATTCTGTGGCGTGATTCACATCATGTATATATCAGGACCTTTAATAACCTTCTTTTCACCAACTTGGTAAAGTCCAAGAAGCTTTAATAAACAGGAGAAGATTATTCTGTCTGGCTTTTTTAATACCACTACAGGAATCATTTTCTTTCTGACACAACTTGCAAAATTCCAGTTGCCTTTTCACCTAGCTCAAAAGTGGAGCATTCCTTAATTGAAATATTTTATTTTGGTCGATATTTTGATTAAGACTGCACTAAACTTTCTGTAGCACTGCCAGCACGTAGGTGACTGGTTAATCAGGCTGCACAAAGCAGCTTTGCAGGACTGAGGGCTCAACCACAAAAAGCTGCATCTTTAGCTACACGTGTTGGAAGGTTTAATGTCAGAGGTGTCCTGAGAGACAAAGTTCAGCCCCCTGGCCTGGCTGTGTCTGAAGAGGACAAAGCAGTGTATATTTAGAACAAATGGAGTATTTGAATTCTCAGCATGTAGGAGCTGGGAGTTTTACTCAGTGCTGCTGTGATTTGAAGAGAGGCTTTGCTTTGTGTCACCCTTCCTCGAGCTGTTTGGAGACATTATTCACCTGTGATGCTGATAGATGTCAGCACTATATCACAGCAAAGGGGGAATGAGGCAAAATAAAAGCTCTTCACTGGTCTTTACAGATTTTAATTAGTGTTTCTCAGCTGCTGCCCAGCTCAGGTTTTGTGAATCACCCACGGAGAGTTTTGCAGTGCAGGGCACATCCCAGCTGAGCCTCTCACAGGAGGGATGTGGGTTTGAAAGACACAATAAAGACTTTTCAAATCACTTGCTGTGGTTTGTGTGGCACCTGAAAGTGTCACCAGGCAAGCAGTCTGTGCCTGGTGGGAATGAAATGCCTGAAATTCTGCCTGAGCCCTGCCAGGGGGGCTGCAAGGCACGGGTTTGGAGCCCTTTCAGCACAAGGATTAAAGAAACACGCTTTGAAAAAAAAGGTTGGGATTTTTTTCGTTGTTGGAGCCTGTTAAAAATACTGTCAGCAGTGTAAAATGATGTAAAATGGATCAGAGCTGCCATCTCAATTTTTAATGAGATAATCTGAAACAGGAAGATCTCAGGCATCTGGTCCAGGTCAGTGCAAAATTGTCCTTCCGTGATGTTCTCTTTAGTGAGCTTTAAAGTACTTGAAATAGATCATCCATTTCCCTGCAAAGAGACAGCTTTTTTATTAACAGACCCACTTTCTTTACTCCAAACTAAACTCTCTCTTTTTTTCTGTGCTTGGTTGTGCTGTCATTCCTATAAAGAATTCAGTGCTGTATTCCATAGCATGACAAAAGACTTTATTTTGTTTTAGCTCGAGGCTTCAATATTATTATTAATATTTTATTCTTTATTTTCTCTCTCTTCCTGATTTTCCTCAAGGCCAGATTTGCTATTTTTCCTGTATTATTTACCCCTAGGCTGAAGGCACATTTCCCACCTCTTTAATTTAGTAGTGGGATATGAACAGAGCTAGGTGAAAATTCCTCTGTTGTATCATGTAATCCATAAAATTCTATCAATAGGTGATATAAATAATGCCATTTTGCATTTGGAACTCCCTGAATTGCTTGTTTTTAAAGCAAAGATGCATCATTCAGAAACTTAAAACCAAAAAAAATTACTCAGGAAATTATATGACTCACCAGTAGAGTCATTAAGTTTGTTCAATTCTTCAGTCCTGTCAAAAACCTATTAGGTTCCAGTGGGTTCTCCCCAACACATAAATCTTGCCAGGCATCCCTTTCTTAATTACATGGCACAGGCTGTCAGCTTGCAGATGTTGTGTAGTAAATTAAATTTGCAGAAATACCCAGTTTCAAGTGATTATTTGTACCACTGGAGCTGTGCTGCAGAGCTGTGAGGGCTTTCTTGGCTACTTTTGGGCACAGCTTTCATTCCTTGCTGTTGTGAAAACATTTTTGGGTGGAGAGAAATAAGCTGGTATTCAGCAGCTACTGACTACAATTTGCTCTGTTTGATCAGCCAGAAAAGTCAAGGTAATGAGATACTTCCTGATATTTTTAGTATTTGGGGTAGATTTCAATGTCTCACTTGTCTCCTTGTACCCAATCAGGTCTGTGAGGGTGTGCAGCTACAGATAAGGAATAATTCAATTCCTAGTAAGCAAAAGTAGCATGTTGAAAAAATGGGATTTTTCTGCTGAAAATACCACAGTGTTAGTCTAGAGTTATAATGAGAATATGTACTGGGTATTTTTTCATTATCTTTGATCCAAAGCTCTGAGAGCCTCTTCAGAAATCTTTGAATGATTTCTTAGAAAAGCAATATTCCCCTGTCTTTGTTTTGCCATATATAAATTAACTTTATGCTCTCTGTGACCCTTCTCTCTTTAAAGCAGAGAACTGATTACCTCAATAATTAATCTGGCCTGAGCATTGTCCATGTCCTTCTGTGAGTCACCCAGAAGGAAGAGCACAGGGACAGAAAATGTATTGACTATTCCAAGAAGTGTCTGTGCTCCCAACCCAGAACCACAGGCCAAAAATCCATTCTGTTTCCCAGCCAGGACAGGCCCCTGAGCAGAATAATTCCTCAAAAGAAAGCAATGCAATATTTCTGTCTCATCAGGACACTCTGCTCATGGCAAGGGTGAATTCAGTGGAGAGGTTTTAGGGCAGGATATTTGATTTACTGGAAAATAATGCCGTGGACCAGAAGAGTTAAGTGCAATTGTTCAGCCACTTGTATTTTCTTTTTAAATAATGTATCGAGGAATTGTGAATCACTTTTCTTTGCCTAACAGATTTCTGTATTTCAAAAAAATCTTGCTGCCAATTAATTCACCTGGGTAGATATTTCCCCTTATAAAAAAACACAGGTTCAGAATTCTTTAGTGAAAAGGCAGAATGTTGTGCAGTTTGTCAGGCTGTGGGGGTGCTTTCAGAAATGGCTGATGCCAAAGGAAAACACAGTTCTGAGAACACCCTGATTCAAAGTCAGTCTGAGCTGGGAGAGAGCAGAAACTCCAAGGGTTTGTGTGTTTTCATCAACTGCTGAACTGGTTTGAGTGGATAATAACTGTATTAAGGATAGATAAGTGGTTCTGTGATGTATTTTCATTGTCTTAAGATCAAGACCATCAAAATAAAATAGGTATTACTTTGTGGTTGTACTAAAAAAATCCCACTAAAATCTACTTTTTTTTGTTAAACTTGTAACACAGAAACTCCAAAGTTGGAAGATGTTTCTTCCTTTTGGAAATGTGTCTCTCTGCAGCACTTACACTGTGTATAATTGATGTATATATATACATATATGTGTCATTGCTGTACATGAATGAGACATTGGCAGCTGAATGCATCAGTCATGGGAGAATTTTCAAAACTGCCACAAGTTTAATTCTGTTATGGGATGGGATGGAGAGTTTTTGGATCCTAAATCTGAGAATGAAACTGTCAGAATTTCTACTGATCTCTTTTCTGGAATTAATTTGTTAAATTTCACTGCAGGCATTTTTTTTTTTTTTTCTTGAACTCCAGATTATTTTCTATTACTTTTTTATAGACTCATGGAATATCCTAAGTTGGAAGGGTTCCACAAGGATCATCCAGTCCTGGCCCTGCACAGATACTCCAACAATCCCACCCTGTCCTGTTATCCAAACCCTCCTGGAGCTCTGGCAGCCTCGGGGCTGTGCCCATTCCCTGGGGAGCCTGGGCAGTGCCCAGCACCCTCTAGGGGAAGAATCTTTTCCCAATATCCAACCTCAACCTTCACAGAGACCTAAAAAAGGTCCTGCATTTACAGGTACCCAATTTCCTAAAACACTCAAGCCTAAATCACACTATCTTTGGAAAATTTGGCATAACTTCACCAGTTTTGCTGAATATCTCCAGCCTGCTTAGCCAGGACAGACTCCACTGGCACTTGGAATTATTTTTTAATGTGGTGTGTTTCAATATAAAACTTTCTCGAGGATGTAAGAGATGCTGTGAAATGAGAGGCCAGAATAACTGACTGTGCCTTGTTAATCTGCTCCTAAAACTTCACTGGTTCTGAGCATCCCAGGGCAAAACCAGACACAAACTCTTCCCCCAAGGTCCTAAAAACCCACCACAGATGGGAGAAGGGTGGTAGAGCCAGAAGTCCCAAGGAAAAATTTCTTCCCTGCTCTAAATCCACAAAGTTCTTACATGCTCAAAACCTTCCAGTAACCACTGAAATCTGTGAGCACCTCTCTGTCACCGGGATTTATGAGAGCCTAAAGTTTTTACACAGGTTTTAAAGAGAGGGTAATTCCTTTAAACCACTGCAAACAATGTGTCTTTAAAAGTCCTGTGTTGTGTTTCTTGTGCGTGAGGAGCTTTATCCTTGAGCTTTCCCCCAGGGACCCCGGTGTGCTGCTCAATCTGCTCACAGTCAGCACGTTTGCAGATGTGCAGGCACGGAATTGTAGGAAGCACAAACAAGACCCCTGTGTAAAGCACAGCACAACCGAGAACCAAGGAGGTTTATGATTCAAGTAGTTTAAAAGACCTTTTAATAGCCAGTGAAGGAGGTTGTTTGCTTTAGGAAAGTACACGCAACAATAATGCACGCACTGAGTGAGGAAAGAGATGAGGCAAAGCAATTATTCTGCTCTTAGCTGATGTTATTTGTATAATGAACCACCTAGAATGGGGTATTTTGCCAAGATCTTTGTTTAAAATACTTTTTCAGGCAATCTGAGTTGTAACTTTTGCATGAGTCAACCAGACTGATGTGCTTCCTTATTTTTTCCTCCACTGTGTTGCTTTTGCAGCAAACAGATCTCAGTGATCTAAAACTTTTAGGGCAAGCTTTCCATACCCCAACATGAGATTGCTAAAGGCAACTTCCTCCTACTTCCTTTAGGATTTCACCATCCATATAGCGACTAAATAGAATTTATAACAACAAGGACATGGTGCTGGTTTGTGCTGGAGGATTGCTGAGTGCTGAGCAGTGCAGAGGTGAGACACAGGCAGCTCATTCCAGGCATGGAAAAGTGAGATGTGCAAGGCAGAGTCTGTGCAGAGAAGTTCTGGTCCTCTGGGGATTATTGCATCTGCTTGACAGTGAACCCTGGGAAACATCCATGGAAATGCCCATCACTGAGAGGCTTTTGAAGATGCTGGGGATATTTCTTATCTGAAGTGTCAGTGATTGTTAAGCTGCATCTCTCATTTTCAGCTGGTTCTAAGTGTGGATGCTTTTTGAAGACTGAGTGGAAAGAGATTGACATTCCTTGTAAAAAAAACCCCTTTATATACTGTATTTCCTGGCATTCTCTCCCTATGTAACAGGATGTTTGAGTTGATGCAGATTGTTGAGGGTTTTTTTTATTGTAATGGAGTTTAAATATACTGAGAACTTAGAGCTGGGAATTGAAAACTCGAATTCAAAAGCCCTAAGAATTGGAATATAATGATAAAATTGTGCCATCGCTGCAGTTTGTGAATGACATTCAAGCTCCATTATAAATTTAACTCCTTTCTGCATTACCTTCTGTATTAACAGAACCTGTTTGATAGGTCTCGGGTTTTTTCACACTGCCCTAAATTTCATAAAATTAGGGCAACTATTTCTCCTACTCTTTCAGAACTTCCATGGGAAAAAAAATTAGTTATTGGGAAACTTCTGATTTGAGTTCTGCTGAGGGGCACAGGGCAGTGACCAAAGGTGCTTTTGAAAACCCACAGTAACAGAACTGCCTTTTAAACTCTGCTGCTCACCTCAGAAATGGCATCCTTATCTTCTGCATGCTCGAGTAGAAGTATATAAATATTGCATGCTTGATTTTAAGCCAGGCAAATTCATAGTGGAAATGCAGCATTTTAGTAGAAGAGAAGGCAATACCGAGGTCAGAAGAGCTGGAGTAACAGCTCTGGAAGTAAATGCCAGAGCAAGGACTGCCTCCTTTTATGTGGGATGGATTTTTTTTTAATTTTTTTGAGAGGAATATGGTGGCGTGTTTGCCTTTTTTTTAATAAGAGCTTAGAGATTTTTTGGAAAAGGACCTTGGTTTGAGCTCAGCTTTTAAAGTTGAGCTCCAGAATTTGGCAGCAGGCAGGAATGTTGCCACGGCAACTCATTATCTAAGGCTGTGTTCCTGAATCTCCTGCCAGTTCATCCACAGTTGAATGCTGGAGGCAACCTTAGAGGCTATTCAATGTTCTGTCCTGGAACAGTTCAGCAGGGCCTGCCAAAAATAGCCTGGGACCTGAGAATACCAGCAGCTAACTGGGCAAAAGAGTGGGGGGAAAGTTTTCCCTTTAGAGGTAAATGATTCCACTCAATCTTGATGGTGAGCTTCCATCCTCCTGGTTAAACCATTGGGTGTTTTCTGGTGAGCGCAGGCAGCTCACAGACATTCCAGTCTGAGGGATGGTTATTGCATTCTGTTCTGGAATAGCCTTGGAATTCAGGATGCTGTCATCTTCCTTTCTTCTGATCTGGGTGGGGCTGGGAAGGGCTGTCCTTAAGGGAGGGCAGCAAGGGCTGTCCTTAAGGGAGGGCAGCAAGGCCCAAATCTCAGGGTGCCAAAGGAAGATGTTCTATGAGTCCCAGTGCCAGCCCTTTCCTGCTTCTGCAGAGTTCTGTTTGTGAAATCAGCCAGCTGGTTGCACTGAAGCATCCTCAGTCCAGCCAATTTTAATATCTACAGCCCTCAGCATCATCTGTTCATTCTTCCTTTTTTATTCACAAACAAGCACAGAGCTGGTCAACAAAAAAACTCTCAAAAAATGCAGAATGAATTACATTACTTGTGCTCATATCCTCACGTGCAAAACTTGAGGAGAGTTTTCTCTGTGTGTGTGTTTGTAATTGCCTGGGAAATATTTATCTCAATTTTGGCATTGAAATATTTATCTCAGTTTTGGCATTCTGCTCTCCAGACTCCTGAGGAGTTAACCCAAACACCTCTCTGCTCTGCATCACTCTGCTTCCTAAACTGTTTCTTGGTATTTAGAATTACTTGCACAGTGATACACTTGTCAAAATGCTCTCAGAAAATAAGCCCCAACTAGAAGTGCCTGTCAAATAATGCAAAACTGACAGTTTTAGTCAAATAATGATGAGTGATATCATTTGCCACAAGCATTGAAGCTTCCACTAACATTTTCTTCCTGGTAGCAAGCAAAAAAAATTTTTTTTTGGTAGAATTATTTCTTTTTCCATTTGGTGGTATGAAATGAACAAGGTTAGCTTCTTATTTGCACAAATTCTTTGTTATTTATCTCATGATCTATTTAATAATGGCACCATTTAACAAAATACCACATCCCTCATGACATGAAATTTTCTATTCTACATCTAACAAGCTGAAATATGTATAATGTCTATTACATAACGTGTGTATTAATGAATTATACATAACATAGATAGTTTCATATGAGTTTATATATATAAAGTTTCATATTTTAAAGTAACTTTGTGGGTGTTGTGTAGGTGGAGGAGTGGTTTTGGGGATTTATCTTTCAAGCCTACTATGAGATTACAGCTTAAGGCTAAGGCAGTGCTGCTGTGGCTGAGACTGGGGCAGAGGAGACACCAAACAGGAATTCCTGGCAGAGTTCCTGCTGGATTACAGGTGCTGTTTAACAGAAACTCAAACAAAACATTGACTTTCACTGTGAAGTAGTACAAGAGAGAGGAAATTTCATTGGATTTCCCGTTTTTAAACACTTTTAAACAAATGAAGTGTGAATTCCACCTGAAGTTCATTCTCAATTTACTTCTGCTACATGGATCTTACAAACCTTAGTGATGAGTGCTCTTGGTAAATACTGAACTCTTTCCTCTGAGTTACTGAAGAGCAGGTATGTTTAATGCAGTTAAATTAGTTTTAGATCCTTCTGCAGGAAAAATAAAAACTGGGGGGGAAAAGTTTTGTTGTTTTGGATTTTTTTCTAAATTGTATTCTGGAAGATACCATGAAAATAGAACTTGGTACAGCCCCAAGGTACAGAGCTACACCTCAAGCTGAGAGCTGAGGAGAGGAGCCAAATCTCCTCTGTTGCTGCAGGATTTTGAGCAGGCTGAAAGCTGCAATCTCCTGTGAGGTGCTCTGGACTTGGCCAGGCAGCAGCATGGGGAGCCAGAGCTCCAGGGACAGCAATTCCATCCCACAGCATCCCCAGGATGAGGGGCTCAGAGCAGAGCCAGAGCATCAAGGGCAGCTCCTGCTCACCTGGGAAGGCTCCTTGCACTAAAGCTGCCAAAACAGAAGCCAAGGGCTGGCATGTTATAAATCACACTTTTTAGTTTATTTTTCCCCCTTTTCAAACAGAATTTTTCAAAAGGGCTCTTTGCTGCATAGCTGGGGTGGCTCACCTGCCAGCTACAAGCCATTCCATAGGAATTTTTCATTTGTGCTTGTTAAGAGAGTGAATTTATGAATCCTCCTTGCTCCCTTGGGCAGCTGGGGATCTGAGGGAGGGTGACAATCCGTGGTAAGCTCGTCTTCCTTTAGCCTCTCTTAAGAGAGAGGGTTTTGTCTTAGAGAGGATTATCAAACACAGGAATACATGGAAAAATAAATGGAGTTGCTGTCCCATGAGAGCCAAAACAAGCCTGCCAAATTCATAGGGAGTTTAATGCATATATGGTAAATAGAATATAAACCCCATCAGTTTTATCCTTTCAAATTGGTTATTTCAGATCATGTAGCAGTTTCAGGAGCTCTGGATCCATACTCAGGGCATGGCATAGGATAGTTGAGCTGGGAAAGTCACAGGGGAAAGGAAAGGAAAGGAAAAAGGAAAAAGGAAAAAGGGGAGAGGAAGGGGAGAAGGGGGAAGGAAAAGGAAAAGGCATCTCAGTGATTGCCAAGGAGAAAAGAGCTTTCTCTCTGCATTTGGGGTGAGCAAAACCCTGTCCTCCACACAGCCACCCTCCTTCCACGGAATCAGGAACACAGAGCTGAGTCCTGTGGTCATGGACACTTTGACACATCCCATTCCTCACTAGGCAGCTCCTCCGTTTGGAGAAAAAAAAATGTTTCCCTGTTTCTGTGCTGAGCTGGGCCAGGTCTGACACAGAGAGGTTTCCAGGTGCAGTAACAGCTTTTAGAGGAAAGACTGAGGAAAACTTTCCCCTTGCACACCAAGGCAGGTGGATTGTGTCTCGGCATAACATTTGCATTTCGTTATTTGAATAAATTAATGTTTTAAAGCAAATGCCTGAGGATATTGCAATTATTTTTGCAATTCATACATTTATTCAGTACCTATCAGAAAAGCTTCTGTTAAAGACAGGAGGTAATCTGGGGTAAATGTCAATTATTGCTGGGTTATGTTAGGTCTATAGTGGATGCATTTGTAAAACATTTTAATATTTAACATTTGAAAACTTCCACTGCCAGATTTTTAATGATGCTGCTCCTGGTTCAGCTGTTCTCCTGTCTTCAAAAATTAAAAACATTTCAATATTTAAAATAACTGTGCTGCTCATTTCAAGGCATATGTTACTGCATATGTTTGCAGCTCTGTTTTTCTGAATGTGTAAGATTTTTTGGCATATATTGGTATTTCATTCTGAACCTGGGGGAATTAATGTTTAGAGTCACTGTTTGAATTCATTTTAGGTTTGATTGTTAAGAGCTCCTCTGGGAGTCAGGGAAGGAATCCCAAGAAGGTAAAAATGGAAACAAAGGTAGGAGAAGAAAGAAAAGCAGATGGTGGCAACAATGGCTTATCTTTTTTTAGATCATTGATTTAGTACGAAGGAGGCTGTCTTAGAAATCCTTTCTATACTCCATATTCATTTTCACTGCTAGAAATACCATATTTTCATATTCAAAATGCATTTTGAGACATGAAATTTAGCTAATAAAAACCCTGAATTAATTAGTGCAACTAAAACCCTCTCTCATGGTCTTATAAAGGATTGGGCATCTCAAACTCCATGAATCTGCAAATTGCACTGGAAGTTTTCCTGCACCAGCAGAAAACTGGTGGTGCCTTTGAGAGATCTTAGATTATTTTTATTAATTTATTTATTTATTTTCTGTGATTTGTTATTCAATTTATTCTGGTTATGTGTTTGAAATACGTGGGTTTTCCTTTCCCAAAGGAGCAATAGTTAGCCAGCTCAGAAAGGAATAAACCAAGAGTGCCCAATGGTGAATTTGTAAGCACTGTGAACTGGTTTGTTTTTCCCCTGGCTCCAGTATTCTGTCACCTGTTAAATTTTGGTCAGCAGCACAAAATCAAATGTTAACCATGTCACATTTGACAGAAACCAAATTATCAGCACACTGAACAATTTGTGTAATAAATGTTTCCACCCTATTTTCCCAGGTACCTGTCATGGAATCACTGCTCTGAAGAGAAAGTGCCCTGTATTTATTTCAGCAGGGATTTTTTTTCTTCTCAAGTCTCTCCAGAGCAGAATTAAAATTTAGCACATGCACATTTAGCAAAAATATTTTCATGTCAGTGTGTCACTCAACATTCCTTCCCTGCTAACCATGAAATATTTTTTTCCAAGCCACATCTCTAGATAAAAGGGAAAATCTCAGATAGCTTCTAGCATTCAGAAAACTGATTTCAGTTTTATTTTTGTATAAAATGAATGAATTCCATTTTCAATAACTACATCTCTATTCTGACAGGCAGAAAAGCTGAAGGTTTTTGGGTTACTTTTTTTCCCAGGTTCTGCCTGTTCAATTGAAGGAACTCATTCCTGAAGTTGGTATAGAGTGGGAATTCATACAAAACATGTCCATTTCCTATTAAATGTGTTATTCTGGCAGAAGAATATTTTCATCTGCAGATCACGGCAGAAATAATTAAAATTCAAGGCATTAATTATGCTTTAATTAAACCAAACCATATTTCACAGGATTGTTTTGGCAGGATGAGGAAGAGTCTGTCTCCGCAGCAGCTCGTGAGGTGGTTATGACAAATTATAAAGTCACTGAAGCCAAGTAGAATTGTTCCAGTCAATTAAGTGTGTCTGTGAAAGGATAGCTACAGTAAGTAAAGAGGGGAAATACAGTGGAATTTTAAAGTTTTCCAGGCATTAAATTGGTTCTTTTTCCTCTCCACGCAGTTTTTAGAAGTCCATTGGTTTTGGTTTGGGCAGTAATTCCATTAACCTGCGAGACAATAATGACACATCCACTATCTGTTAATTTGGATATCTCTAAATGTCACAGCCCAAAATGCTGCTTCTCTCTACAAGAAAATGAGTTCAAAATCAGAGAATCAGCTAAAACTCATTATACACAATGCTTTGAAACCTAGAGGACCTCTAGTTTATTCTTGTCTTCACTGCTTTCTTCCTAAATATTTTTGCACCCTAATGTAGATGTGATCTATAAATGTGTGTGATATTGTGATGAGAATTGAAATTATAAATTTCTTTATATCCCCAAAAATATTAGGGTTTTCTTTTTTTTTTGTGGGGCTGGGCAGGAGTTTTTGGCTATTTGGGGAGGATTTTTTTTCACAGAATATAAGCAGTTGTTACCTGCAAAGGTTTCCTATTACTGTGGCAGACAATTTTCTGTGACTGGGATGTGCTGCAAGGAGGTCACAGGAACAGCAGCTTCCACACCCCTCACCTCCATGTTTTAAATCCCACACTCTGGTGAGAAAAATACATAAATATATGAATTAACAGCTGGAATTTGTACTCTCTCTAACTGGTGTTGATCTTTGTTTTTAAAAGCCTCCTGGACTCTTTGCTGTACAGATAGCAGTGGGCACAGTGAGCACACCTGGATGTGGCTGCTGAGGATTTTCAGGCAGTAGTGGAGCATTTAACATCTTTTCCACAGGTTTAATTAATTGGAGGTAGGACTTGGGATCTGGCAGCTCTCCCACTTCTCTCTCTGCTGAAATTAGTGAGGTGAGTAATTAATACTCATGGGACCACTCAGGGGAATGGCTTTCTCCTGAACAGCCAAGAAATTCGATGTTAAAATGGGCAGGTGACAGAAAAACGTGTGAAGTGTGCAGAGTATTGACAAAGTATTGATCAGGCCGTGCTTGAAAATCGGAGTTGGAAGAATGTGTTTAACTTTGGTAAATAGGAGCAAGTCTCTATTTGAGTCAGCAGGGAGCTGTTGGGGTATGTCCAGCATATTTCATATTTGATATTTCTGTTTCTCTGTGGTGACAGGGGAGTCACTGAGCTCAGTTTGTTGTGAATGACTCTGTTAGTCCTGTGGGTGATGCTTCCTCTAAATCAGCTTTTCATGGGAAACAGAACTGGGCACTGCCAAAGGTGTTTCTTATCAGATTGGCATGGATATTTGTAACTCTATATAAAATGTTTTTAAGGCATGTCAGTCCCATTTTCAGCCTGGTAGAACTGTGTGTAGCTGTTCAAGTTACAGCTGAAATCAGTCTTCAGTGTGTGAGCAGGGTCCAGGTTGGATCCACACCAGGGATCCTCCTGTGGCTGCACCAGAATAAATCCTGGGAGTAAATCTTGCCCCAAAAAGGACACGTGGCTTAGCAGAGTGTTTGTCACAGCTCACTAAACCCTTCCTGTTCTTCAAACTTCCAAGAAATTCCTAATTAACATTTGTATTCACGTTCATTATAAACCTTGTGTGGCGTGTGACAACGACAGCAGGGGGATTTGAGCAGTGATGCTCAGTCATATGCATGATCCCACTTTATTTCACTGTAATCTTTCATAAGAGTCTCAGTTATTTCCCAAGTTTCTCATACCTGGCAGTACTTAATGAGTAAGTCTTGGCTCTGTTCAATGGAACTGAGCTTTTAAAGTGGAAATTGCACAAAAGATGCAAATTTAAGTAGAGCTTTGGATTCTGATGTGCTCTTTTATTCTGTGCTATTTGCATGAACCTGCCATGTTGTGGAACTTTGATTCAGTCTTTTTATATGAGACCTTTCTTCTCAGTTTAAAAAAAAAATCTATTTTTATTTTTAGAAGGAATTGATTAGCTGAAAAAGGTCAACGTAAGCATTTCAAACTGATCAATGATTTAGCCTGTTATAAATTGTCTGCAATTATACAGCATGGAAAGATCATTATGTTATATCATGTAAACACCTTCTAAAGAGTCATTCCATCATGCTTTGCTAATTTAAGTACAGTTAGTGAACATTTAGAATCATAGCAATCATTAAGGTTGGAAAAGGCCTCCAAGATTAAGTCCAACCTTTAAATACTCACTAAATTACATTGTGAAGGGCCGGGGCCATTTCTGCTTGTTTTTTAACACCTGCAGGGGTGGTGACTCCACCACTGTCCTGGTCAGCTTGTTCAGTGTTTAACCAATCTTTTAGTGAAGGAATTTTTGCTCCTGGTAAATGTGGAGAAGGTCCTGCTGTGAGCCTTGCTGTCACCTTTGTCACTCAGGGCCCTGAGATGCCTCAGGTGGCCAGAGCTGGCGCTGAGAACACCAAGGTTGTGGGGTTGACCCCTGGATGGGCCACTCACTTGAGAGCTGGGCTGGATGACCCTTGTGGGTCCCTTCCAACTCAGAATATTCAGATTATTGTGTCACTGCAGGAGGGTTGGTGACACTCCTGAGCAGTTTGGAGCTGATGGTGACAACATCTGATGGTACCACAGAGCCCTTCCCTGGGAAAATCCATCAAGCTAAGAGAGCACAGAGCAGCTCCTCACACCTGGGGAATGTTCTGACCACTCTGTTCTGTAAGAAAAGCAGGCACAATTACTGATTTTCACATTCTGGTCTCATCTTTAATGAGACTGTTTCTGAGCACTGTATCTATGAACATTGGTGTGTTCTGAGTTCCAGATTCTTCCTTCCTGGAGGTCAGGTTAAAAACCACCCAGTTTGAAAGTCGAGGTCATGGAAAATTCTCATAAACTGTGGAATATTACTAGAGAGAAAACTAAAACACACGAGCAGGTTGAATAGATGCTAATAAGAGTTTTGAGCAAAGCTTTTGAATCATGAAGGGTAATTACAGGGATGAAGTCTCATATTTTATGGCTTAATATACTGTTGCTTTTTGAAACCCTTTCACAGAGTTCTCAGAGCCGCTTCTCTGCTGGAGATAGCTCCATATTTATCCCTGACTTTTAATAACTTTTTCTTTAATTCTCTTGCCTGTACATTGGAAACAGATTTTGTGGATTAATTTAGTTCTAGGCTGCTTTTCCTCTTCAAGTCCTGTTCTGTTTTCCCCTCAAACTCTTAAATCTCCTGTTTACTGAGCAGAAAACTTCCCAGGAAAGAAAATGCTCAAGGTTGCTCTTCGAGGCAATGTGAAATATTGAAGGGTTAAAGGGGAATCCTCTAAAAGGAAATGCAGACAGGGGTGTGAGTGGTTTGGTCATGTGCAAATAGATAAAAGGCTCTTTTAGAGTGAAAGCCTTTCCAGCACGTGTGAAAGTGTTAGCAGGGCTGCAGTGCCTCCTTGGATATGACTCAGAGAGCTGTTTCTGTTTAATTAGACAGGAAAATTGTGACCCAGTCATGGCATGTGCCATGGAATAACAGGAGTTCAGAGCAAATTGCAGTGAATATTAGAGCTGTTGCAGAAGGGAAAGCGAAGCATAAATCTGAAATTACTTATTTTTTAAATTAAAAAATAGCTTTTTCCCCTTTCTTCTTGTAGTGTGTGAATCATTACTATTTCTTATATCATTATTTCAGCCCTTTCCTCCCTCCTGGAACTGGTTGGCCCTGGTTCCTTTGCTTCCTGGCCAAAGATAAAGCTGCCTGTGAAGTCAGCAAAGCCTGTTAAATAAGCTGTCAAAACATGAACTGTTTCATACCTTGGAGTTCAGTAAGAAAGACAATTTTATACAACTGGAAATTAAAGTCTTTCAGTGTCACCTTGTTGGAAAGCCTGGAGAGAGACTGCACAGAGCTCCTGCTCATTATGATGCTCCTGTAGGCTATCCAGTTTCTGTAAGGAATGGTGGAGGAAACATCACAGTCACAGCAAAACTGCCATGATAAAAGGCAGGGTTTTTTCCTTCAGGAGCAGGTTTTAAATTAAAATGAAAAGATTGTAAATGGGGTTCATGGTGTTAGAGAAGGATTTGGGTAGATCTGTGTCAGACATCTTTGGATGTGGTGGAGAAGCCTGAATTTCAGATATGTGAGAAAATAGCACTTGGAGTGAAAACTCCAGTACTTCAGAGCAAGTGTTTGCCTCGCTATCCTTGCAGTTCTAGCAAGGGCTCTCTTCTGAAGTCTGACTAAAGGCAACTTGTTATTTGATGAGGGTTTCATGTTAATTCAATTACATGTGTAAGCTGCATTCCATTTGCACACATGACAGTGTGAGAACTGACTGAAAGGTACAAGAATTAAATGCCGGATGTAAGAAAAAGCAGAACATTTTATATTTGAGCAGGAAGAGTTCCATCTTAAAGCTAAAAGCTCTAACCATCAGTTTTTTCCTAAAAACGCAGCTATTAGAACCTAACTCTGTTCACATGAGTGTCAAGGGGCAAAGTGAGATTATTGTTCTTATTTACATATCTTATTTGAGCAAGTTTGCTTGAATGCCTCCAAGCCAGAGAATATTAACACAGAAACAGAGAACATTAAAAAGAAGCACTTCAAACTGTGATAACTCTACCAGTCTGTCTTTGCTGAAGCACTAATGAGGACTTAGAAAAGATCTAAGTATAGAGCAGGGATTCCTTGTAGAAGTTTTGACGTTTTTAAATATGAATAATATAATTTGGGGAAAAAATGCAAAGGGTAATGATTTCTTCAAAACAAATGTCTAAGTGGAAGTTGACATTGGTGTTTGGAAAAGATGTTTAAAAGGAAAGAAACTTGCTGTTGACTGCTCATGGGGATGTGAGTAGAGAGTAAGGGACAAAGCTGGAAAAGAAATAATGAATGTTAACCCCTGAAACACCCCAGAACAAAACTCATTCTGGTTGGGTTTGACTAACATTCCAAGATGCTCCCAAAATCACTTGGTAGTGAATTAAGACCGCTTTTGTTCCCATATGTGGCATCATAGCACTGAAAATAACTCTCTTTGTAGTCCTAAAAAGTACCTAGATGCCAGTATTAGCCATCACTAAAACCTGTGCTCAAACACGGCAGCTCTTTCCAGAACATTTTTCAAGAAAAGGCCCAGGTAGGCTTTGGTATTTTTTAAATAGCAGGATCTGATTCAAGGTTGGATCTTCTATGGAAATACTTTTATCCGACATTGCATCTGAGGTGGGAAGAATTACAGCATGACTGATGAGCAGCACTGAAAGTCTTATCTTTGTTCTATCACCAGAGGAGCCAAGCTGCAACTCTTCATGTCCCTGGTTCCCTTATCTGCTCTCATCTCTCATGCATCACACTTTCTGATTGATTACTCATTTCATCCGTGCATTAAGCATGCACACAAGCACCAATAATTATTGAATCTCTGTGTTTACAGCTCCTGCTGTCTGCTTGCAAGTGTCTCACCAGGAGATTTCCTGCTCTGCTCATCCTTTTGTGATATGTGATAAGAAGGAAGGTACATAAGAGGAAAAATAATTGGCTAAAGAGCAAAACGAGGTTGGAGTGCAAGTTCATCTCTAACCTTGAGGGAATTTATTAGTATTTAAATAAGGCTTGGAGTTTGGAGCTTTGCTGTCCAGCATATTTATAACATCTGGGAAAGGATTTGAGTTATAAGTTGTTAACATTTCCTGATGAGGCTGAGCAGCAGATTGTCACACTCAGGCCCTGGCAGTGAAGAATTGTAGATTTGAACAAAAAGCCAGCAAAGTTCAGCAGCTGGGCAATTAAAAGGCCCCTGAGATCAAATACAGAGAAATGTCAAATTATGCACTGGTGGAATGATGGGCTCTGAGCCGTGCCCAGGAGTGAGAGCTTGGCTTATGATTATAACCACATAAAAATGTAACATTTATCCCCCCCAACACAAAAAAATATATTAATTCTGGGGATGTTCAGCTGTGTTTGCTCTGCTGTTGCAGGATTTCCTGATATCTGATTGCAGTCATTGAGAGGGGAAAGCTTTGGTGTCACCCCAAAGGTGGCACACCCTGCTCTGCAGCCACTCACTGCCCTGCAGACTCAAGCACAACAGGAACTGTGAGGAGGCCAGCATAAGACAAATGAAAAAGAGTGCAAGAACACAAGGAAATGAGCAAGTCTTTCATTTCTATCTAATTTCAGACTGAATTTATGGAGTGAAAAGAGGAAATCACACCAGATTTCTCTGTGCAGTGCTATTGGTTTAACAACCAAAAAAATAAAACAACCCCAACAAAACACATGTTGAATTTTTGTATGAAAATATGGACCTTGTAGTTCTGAAATCCCTGGGTGTAAGCCATGTACATCTTATAAATGCACACTCTGGCAAAAAAAAGTAGTTAGATTGAGCATTAGAATTTATGCACAACCTCAATAATATATATTAAAGCAAGAAATGAGTCACATGTAACTTTAAAAAAAACCACAAAAGACAACAAAGGAAATGCCACAGATTTCTTTATTTCTTAAGTTCTTCCCTCATTGACTCCAGAAATAGCCTTTATATTTAATTTTCTAGTTATATTGACATTGTTCCAGCCAACAAAACCAAATGATATAGAAGGATGGCAAATGGAATAGCTTGGAGTAGTAATGGAAGAATTCCTGTTATTTTTTTATGCCTTTCAGCTGAGTTCAAAGATTAGCGCTGTAAGCACAGTTAAAATGTATCAAGTGGTAGAAAATTAATTATGAATGTACTTTAAGTTTCAGACTGTTAAACTCCAGCAGTTTTTAATATAGAACAAACAGTAATGAAAATTATTATCATTATAGATGCCAACAAAAGAAAGGCCTTTAAAGGGCCCAAAAAGAGTCATGGCCGTGACACATTTCTGTGGGTTTATCTGAGAACATGAGAGCCTTTTCTTGCTTTTCAGGAATAGAAACCCATTGGACCCCTACAGAGCTAAAAACAGATAGGATTTTAGAGGCAATGCTTTTACCCTGGGAGTTTTTTAGGTTCAGTTTTTAGTTTAAGTTCTGAGCATCATCTGTGGTTTATATGCTAGTCAGCCTTGGTCAAACCCCTCAGGGCTGAGGTTTTATTGATCTTCCTGATGGATGCCCTGCACTCTAGGGTGAATTGCTGCTTAAGCAATAAATACTTTTAAAATATATATTCCCCACAGTGAGGGAAGAGTGATTAAGACAAAAAACCTCGACAGCTATTGTCAGAATTTGCAAGCATTTGTTGCTGTGGCTGTAATTAAAACCCTGAATGAAAATCAAGCTTTTGGCCCAACTCATGCCATCCATAAAAAAAAACAAATACCAATTTATTCCCAAAAATTGTCTTCAGCACATTATGTTGTTTATCAAAACAAATACTCATGTAAATACTGTCTTCATTTTGTTAATTATATTCCCACCAATACACCAGAGACTATTCTTTCAGAATATTAATTTCTTTATGTAAATTAGGCAGGGGGTTTAGAAATAATGCTGCTGTTGCAAACCATTTATCTGTTCTGTGGTGTAAAGAGATCCAGTTGCAGCCGATTGCAGGATGATAATTGTGGTTACTGTTGTCATTAGATTCTTTAGAAGAGAATAGGGTTTGTAGCTCGTGGCTTGCAGGACTGGTATTTTCAAATAGAGATTTTCTGTATGGACATTTTTCAAGAAATACTTTAAATTTCCAATTAGAACCAATTGCAATTCTTGCTACCAGCAGCCCTGTACTCACAGGATTCATTATTGTGCTTGCCATGCCCTTTCCCATTCACCAGACACAGAGATTTGGGATTTTTTTGTACCAAAATGAAGACAAAAGCATGGTCCAGGGAACAGGTTTTTTGCTCTCTGATAAACAGTTTTTATTCCAACACTGGGGCTCTCTGTGGGCATTCATCTCATGGGCATATGGGCTGGCATTTATTCAGCCCATCAAATTGGCAGCAGTGAGGGAGCTGTTCCAAGATCAAAGGTGAACAGTGCACAATAAATTGCAGAGAAGATGTTTGCCAGTCTGTACTTTGTTCCAGCTCAGTGGTGAGGTTTGTTGTATGAGATTTTGGTGCAAAGTCTGTCCAATGAAACTTTTTTGTTTGAAGTGTCTGCATAACAGATCAGTGCCATCAGTTCAGAAATAATTATGAAGCTGCTTAGAAAAAACTGGAGGAAGTAGAAAATTCTCCCAAGCAAGCTGTCAGGAAGCTGCTGTGGAGCAACAATGACACTGAGAAGCACAGAGAAACACAGGATGCTGCACAGGGACACACACATCTTTTGGGCTTCCAAAGCATCCCAGGTGAGGGAGGTACAGAAACCCTGTCAGCCACACACAGGCAGGAGCAGGTTTTTGGGGAAAAAGGTCCTCAAGGGACAGGATGAGGTTTAGGGTGATGTTGTGTTGATGCCTCACATCCTTTGCCAAGGTGAGGGCACAGCTGGGTGATGTTTGCAGCACAAACAGTGCAGCAGCTGCAGGGCTGGGTTTGTTACCCCAGGCAGGAGCTGCTCACAGAGCCCTGTGTGCAGAACATGGTGCTGAGAGCTCAGCAGAACTGAGGCTTTAATTCTGTGTGATGGTGATGAACTCTCTGAGCAGGGCAGGGACTGGATGGGGGGAGCCATGGGACACCCAGGAATGGTTTCACAAATGTGCTGCCATATCCTGGCTCTGCCTTGTGTGTCATAAAGACATTAATTTTTTTTTTTGTTCCTAAACCATCAGTTTTCCAAACCCTTTAAACATAAGCTATCCCTTTTCCTGTTACAGCACACTACTAATAACAAACCTACTGGTACCTCTTGAAATATATAACATTTATAAATCTATTGTGACTTAATGCTTCCCTCAGCAGAACAGTGCTGGCAGTCAATTAAAATGCTGAAGGAGAAATTAACTGAAGGAGCAGATGAACCAAACAGATGAAAGACAAGTAATTATTTCTTATCTAGGAAATACTTCTTCAAACAAAATAGATTTGAAAAAAGCATCACTGAGATGTTTACATGAAGAGAAAATGGTTCCCTAAATGTCTGACTTCTTATTCCTTAGATTTTCAAATAAAGCCTCCAACTGTTTGATTCCTCTTGGAAGTTAATTCTCTTTCAGCAATTCAGTAAGGGATACCAACAAAATTATTTTCAGTGCCTATTTAAGCAGCACAGGACTTAAATCTTCTTCATGAAGATGTTTACAAACACTAAATTGTAACAAGGAAGTGAATTTCATATGAAATAGATTCCTTCTACTTCTCTCTTCTGGCAAAAAGAAAACTCAGCTGTATTTTTTATCATTTTTCAATTGCTGTACCTTTCGTCTGAGTTTGAATGCAGAGAGCTGATGGATTAACAAACCAGTTTTAGATGAGAATAAATATCCAGGAGCCAGGGATAATTGTTCCTAACTTGCTGTTAAAGCACTTAGTGACTTTAGCAGGTTACATCATGGCATGTCTTATATATTTGATCCCTCGTCCAGGAGGAGATTTAATGTTACTAGAAGTGGAAACGGAGACATTGTAGTTTTATTTCCATGTTTTCCAGTTTTCCCAATTCTGTCCAGTTTCAGTTCTGTCCTTCTGTGTAAGTCTTGAAGATATCTGTCACCAAATAATTGAGGTTCTGTCCTTTCTATAGTCAGAAATCTCAACTTGTGCACAGCTTTTCTGGTGCATTAAAGTCACGTTCAGAAATTATTTGAAGTTGGTGTATTAAAAAATATCTGTCAATAGACTATGCCAGCAATACTGAATTCATATTCATGGCCTTTTTTTCTGACCTTCTCAAATAATACTCCAAAATGCATTAGGATTTAAAGGAATTCAGCTTTAAGCTTTTTGTGGTCACGTGTTTACTATTTTTAGACAAATATTCAAGTTAGACTTCAGAACTTAATTTCTGAAATAAGTTATTTGAAGCATGACCTGAGTTTACTTCCATGTATGAATATTATATGAAAGGATTAAGACTGGCCTTTGGAAAGCAATCCTAGTTCTCTTACAAGACACCATTCCTTTTCTCAGGCAGCTTTGATCTGCTATTCTTTAAAACCAGGCAGATTTTCCTTTCTTTAGTAGAGGTTTTGTACTGGATATCTGCTTAGGAAACTAAGTGATATATTCAAATTCTTAATTAACACTCAGTGAAAGACTCTAATCCATAAAGATGAATAAACATCCAAATATGAATAACTTAGAATAACCCATAATAATAATAACTAACTCAGAATAACTGAGTAAAAAATGAATAATAAATGCTGTGCTCCGAATGATGAAAATATTGCTGTCAGCAAAGAAACAGAATTTCTGAAAAAACACTGAAACCACGTTTCAAAAAAAGCCTCCAGATACATTCCAGCGTTATGTAAGAATTATTTCTTATGTCTTTTCTACCTCTGTTCAACTTTACAGTCTTTCTTCCTCCCAAGACTGTCACATTTCACAGCTCATTGTCAATCACTGCACATCCACTTCAGCCACACCAAATGCTTTACCATGGTCAGGGGTTTGTAAAACTGTCAGAGGTGCAGAAAATGTGGGGTTTTTGTCCTGTCTCTACTCCTCTGCTCGCTGCTCGCCCCCACTGAGGAGCAGCTGGAAAGAAGGATGGATTTTGCAGGGCTGATAGGCAGAATGAGGCAGGAAAAGAGAGAAAGGCAGGAAATTGCAAGGTGTGACAGCAGCACAGCCAGGAGTGCTCAGGGATGTGATGTCCTGAGGGATTTGGGATGACAAGGTTCTGAGCCAGTGGAGGGGAAAGAGTTTGTGTAAAGTCTGAATGAAGAGCAGTTAGTGGGACTCTGAGAAAAAGGAAATAGTCTAAGCAGTTAGGGAAAAAGAAATAAATAGAAGCATCCTTATGATTTTCACCCCACAAGGCACTGGAATGTGTTTAACCCAAGCCCCACTGAACAGTCATGTACAGAAAATTTAAAAGCACTTTGGTGACTTATGGACAGATGGATCAAGCCAACATTCAAAAGGGACATACAGAAAAACTTCTGCTTTTGTTGAAAGATACTTCTTCATTATGCCTTCCAAAACAAGCATGGAAATTAGAGAGGCTCTAATATTTCAAATCACTTGCAAAGTTTCTCCTCACAGGTGCAAAAGTTCCTACAGCCACCACAGGTGATTTATCTGCTGTGGGTTATCTGGTCTGCTCCACACCATCACCTCTGCCTGTCACTGCTCCCTGACCTACAGCACAGTTTTCTTGCTGGATTACAGGAGCAGCTTCAACCTTCTCCTGATGCCTCCAGAGACTTTCTGTGAGTGGTATCAGCTCTCACCAGCTGATAACAGTGTCACATGTTCTTTCCCATTTTGATGTAGTGTAATACAAGCTGTTGTACAAGTCTTCATGTCTCAAGCTTTTTGATACAGTACATTTATTTTGTAATTCTACAAGTTCTCAGACACCAAAATGAACCAGACAAGTGTTGACAGCATGAACAGTAGGCACAGGGGAAAAAAAGCAAAAACTGGAACAGAGAGTATCGGAATTATAATTACAATTTTTAGTATTTGATTTTTTTAAAAAACATTTTTATAATGTTAAGATCCTTAAATCCCTTAAACTAAAAGCTGAAACATTATCTGCATTGCAGTTTGCTTTTCTCTTTGGATTTTTCTGGGCTTGGGAAGCATTGGCATCCCTTTGTCCCTCACCCTGTCTGACAAAGCCGCACCAAATTCTCATGGGCCAGGTTGTCTGTGGGAGTCAAAAACCGCTTTTCTCCCCAAAATGCATGGCCTGAGGTAGTTCAAAGAACTACCTCTGCTAGAAGCTTCTATCAGTCTTTTCAACCCACATCCGAAGTGTGATGTTTTTGAGCTATTTTCTCCATTACTGCTAAACCAGACTGTGTGGATATGTTTGGATCAGTCATGAACAGACTCTTTCTCCATTCCTCATGTGATCCCACACTGCTTCCTCTACAAGACTGCAAACCAGGTAGACTACTGGCTCCCAATTCTTATGCTGACAACATTCTTGTCCCTAATTTTGGTAACTGTGTGCCAATGATGATTAAATGTTACTAACTGAAAATCTGATATGGAAGTATTTATTGGAGTATCATCTTTCTGCTGTTATTTTGTAAGTCTTTTTTATTAAAATTTAATCTTTGGTATTATTTCATAGCTGATCCTGCCTCTGACAGGAAGGTTGGGCTGGATGGGCTGCGACCTCCAGAGGCTGTCCCCAGCCTGAATTATTCTGTGATTCTCAATTGTTACACTTGTAATTGCAAAGATCCATGAAACAGACTGTGATAATCCAGGTTTACCCCAAGAAACAGGCCCCACAGAATTCCTGCAGTTAATGAGGTTTAACCCTTTTCTCAGTGACTTTTGTATCCACCTATTTATGAATATTGGTATTGCTTAACAGTAAAGCTTGCAAATGCTGTAACCTTTAATCATGCTCTATTTACTGATTTTATTTGTATTGATCCAGCCATCTTCAAATGGATTTACAGAGTAAAACCATCCCACTGCTCAGCCCAGAGAGCAAGCCAGCTATTTGGCAATTCCTGGAGTCTCCTCAGAACCAAGCAGAAGGCTGCCTTGAGATGCCGACTTTTTTCCTGGTGCATATTTTTGCAGGTTATTTTTAGTGCAGTTATTTGTGGAGAACGATGCAGAGTGTTTGGGAGAAGGTGCTGAGCTGCCTTTGCATGCAGGCTGTGCTGCTGTGGCAGATGTGTGTCCGTGTGCTGAGGGAGGGGAAGGAGAGGGGTGCCAGCCCTTCCATCCCTCTGACCTTGCTCAGTGAGCCTCAAGGCTCGCAGGGTCTCAAACAGGGTCTGCCTCGTGTTATCCCAACCATCACACTCCTGGCTCTGGCTGTAAATAGAATATGACACACAGACTCTGATGGAGATGATCTCCCCTTCTGGGTATTTACACTCATGTCTGTGGGCTAAATTTGGGGACCTTTCTGTCTAAAAATTCTCTGCAAAGGATATAGAGAGGGGAAAAGAGGGGAAAAAAACCACCACCAAAACTCCTCCAGGGGATGGTGTTCCTTGATATTATTACTCCTTGGACATTTTCCATGTAATTTATAGTATCTTCAGCTAGCTAATGGAACAGAACTGACACTGTCTTAATATTTGACAAGCTAATTATCCCACTTGTAGTAAACAAGGTTTTATGTAAAGGCTTCACATTTTCTTAAGTGAAACAGACGCAGACAGCCCTGCTCCTTTTCTGAGCAAAACATTCAAGTGTTGCACACTTCAAATTATGCGGTTTTATTTTTGATGTTGCAGTCAAGTAATTAAATCCTGCCTTGTCTGGTTGATTTGAAGACTCATTGCATCAACCTTTTGAGTAGTGCTGCTGAACACTCAGTGCTCTTAAGAACTATTTTACACATTAAGAATTTTTAGGTGTGTTCTGTGGCCAAGTGAGTAGTGCAAACTTTTAAAAAGAATTTATAAATTTACAATAATTTCATAACAGCCATATATTCTCCCATATGTATGTATTATTTATAGATGACTCACTTTTCTGTGCCCCACAGTAAGTTGGTTTTTGTTCTCTAAAATGGACATCTGTGGATTCAGCTGTTTCACATATCCTGGCATCTCTGCCTGTATTTATCTTCTGTATTTGCAGGGTTTATTTGACCCCATATAGCCTGAAATCAATTATGTCTCACCAGAAGAGACAGAGAGTTAAGGAACCTTGCTTTGCATGGCTGTAGCTGTGTTAACAAGCAATTTCCAAATGGAAAATGGTCAATTCCTCAAGAGTTATTAATTCCTGCTTTCCTGCCCCAGAGTGTGCTCCTGTGAGTACAGAATACTGATTAAACATGGTTTGTAAAAATCCTACTTAAAATGATGCATTATCTTGCTCTATGCAGAGTTTACTGAGGGGTATTTTTTCCTTGGTAAGTTTTTGACAGTGTGAGTGAAGGCAATATGTTCTTGTTGCAGCCTGAAATTGTTCAGACTTTAACAAAAATCATTAAATCTCTCAATTCTAGGACTAAAAAGCAATGAATATATTGGCTATTTTCAGTAGATGACACAATACATTTACCAACATTTAATAGTAGAAATAGCTGCTCAAAAAAATTAAAATAACCAGACAGGTTGTTCTACAATTAAATCTAAATCTTCTAGATATCCATGCAATATTTACAGGAAGAGGAAGAGGATTGCAAACCTCCTTCTTCCTGTGATATTCCCAAATGTATTCTCCAAATGTGCTCCAATGGGGATCAGCTCTACTGCATAAGCAAATTAGGCAAGAGCAGTGCTTTTTATTGATGCTACCAGCAAGGTGGTGGAGGTTTCTGAAATGAACTCTTCTAAATAAATCTCTCTCAATGTGATCTCTCCCTTCTTGCAGGCGTAGTTACAGTCAGCTGTCATCACTCCCTACAGAGCTTTAATGTACCCAGTGCTTTAAAAAAGGGTAGAACTATCTAATTATATAGAAGAGTCATGAATCTTGGAAGTAACTGGATTATTTTCATCATGTACACAGCTTTGCCCTATTTTAACTCCTTCTTCGCTGCCAAGCCACTTGACTTCTCTAATAAAAATAAAAAGTACAGTATAAAAATCACTCCAGCATGATTTTCATTCATCCTTTCCATTCACAACAGAGCTATGACACGTGTTGGCATCATTTGCTGGATCTGAGCTTCAGAGCAGCCCTGGAGGCAATGTCTGCTCTCCAGCCTTGTGTATGCATCCTGCTTCCAGCCCAGAGGTGCCCTGCTTCACTGAGCACTCAGCTTTCCTTCCAAAGGAAAAGAAGCTGCAAAAGCAGCCAGTGCAGAGCTCTTGCAGCCCCAGCGTTTGCAGGGGGCACAGTCAGGGCTGGGGGCTCCCAGCTCTGCTCCTGAGCTGCCTCAGGATGTGCCCCAGAGCCAGGGGAGCCCAGCCCAGAACAGAGCATCTGCTCCTGGCAGGGTCTGTGTGCCCAGGGCTCCAGCCACAGCAGCTGGAATTCCTCCCAGTCCCCCCACTGGTGCAAAGGGAAGCACAATGGATTATAGAAATAAAAACAAAGCCAGGAATGTCTTTATCTCTGAGAATATCTGAGAACATCTTCGACACTTTCTGATGTGAGCACCTCTCTCGACTAATCTGTCATTTCTTTGTCCTTTTCTCTTTCAGCCAATCCAATTCTACACTTGTGCCCTGCTCTTCAATTCTGTTCCATTCTCACAATTTTACTATCAAATTTCTCTGCATCAGCCACAGTCATTTTATCATTCTTGTTGTTACCAAGCTTTATGAATGAGATACCTTTAACCTGTTTTTTCCTCACTGAGGAGACGCTTTGTAAGATCCACTTCCTCTGCTCATTTACAATAAACTGAAGCCTGCTTCAGAAATGTGGCAAGCACTGAGGCATGTGAGTACACTATCTAGTGGAATCCTTTTGGATGAAGTCATTTATTTATCTCCATTATAAATTGAGGAAGTGGTGAGGAACACATGGTACTGTAGTTTAAAACAGAAAGTAGTGTGAGGGAAAAGATATGGAGAGTGAACAATGGAGACAGGAGAGCAGACAAAGACAAGCACCCAGTTGAGTGGGAGATTGCAATCATGCTGATTATTTTCCTCATGTATTTCTTCTTCCTGGCTTGCATTTTGTTTTATGTACTCTTGATATCATCCATTGTAGGACATATTCACTCTGCCTGGCTTCACGAGCCTTCTGAGTGCCATTCACAACAAAAATTCTAATTTACTTGTCCTAAATCACCCTCTGGAGAGGCCTCTCTTTTCTGCTGGAGCACCTAGAGGGTACTGTTTCATATTACTGGTATCTGGAATGAGTGTGAATATTCCATATAATGCCCTTCTTTCTCTTTCCTGCTGTGTTTTCAGATAAGCCTGGAAAGCATCTGTCAAACCTAGAGAATTACTACAATTTCAGTAATATTTTATTGAACAAGAGCTTGAGGATACTGGAATTCAAAAGAGAATACAACACTAATTGCAGCAGTTATGATTTCTAATATTATTTTCTTTACCTTTGAGAAAGTCATTTGGGTTTTTTTATCAATGTGGAGAACATAGGATACTGCTGAAGAAAGGATTGTTAGTGCATCCCTCTGTGTGAGGACTTACTGTTCTGTTCATCTGAGCAACATTATTATTAGAAATACACCAATAATCAAATTCACCAAGTATCTACTTTGTTTTCATTCATACAAGCACCTGTAATGAAGGCATCCTTGAGATTTAGTGCCTGTATAGCTGAGCATTTCAAGGTTAAAAAAGCAGAGTTCAGAGCACAATTTCTTTTTCTATCCCTGTTCAGGTTCAGTGCTGCATTTGAGGAGGTTTCCTCCCTGCATCGGCTCCCAAAAGCACTGCTCCACCCCTTGTCCCAGCCCTGGCAGGCTCAGAGGTGCCACCCCTCCCGGAGTTGAGCTCTGTCCCTCTGAGATTCCTGAAAGATTCTGGCTGAATCGCTGGCATTTCTGTGCTGGCTGTAAAACGCCCCAAAGCCAATGGTTCCAGCATTTCTGAGATGTATTGTTTCCGTGATAAGCTCATGACTTTCCTATGAGTTACTCCAAAGGCTCAAATAATAAACATGCAAATGATGTGTCAAGATAAGACCCAAATTAAGCTTTTTATCCTACCTTGAAGAAGTTCAGATTGGAAGTAGCCAACTCTCAGATAATGGCACAGTGCTGCGAAAGGATCTTGACTTGTGGAAGGCTTTAAAATAATAGAACAGGCAGCACACAGGGCTGTTTTCTCACATTTCAGTGACAGATTATTTCAGAGAACTCTCTGGCCCATTTCCTATTTCCTTTGCCCTTGGCCTGCTGAGTAATATTTGCATTTTTCCCTACACCATATCTCCTCTCTGGGAGGAAGCTGCTGATAAATGTTTTCCGCTGAACTTCCCTCAGCATCCACATTAAACAGCGCCTTTGCCAGGGACCATTTCCTGAGGCCTCCACTTTCTGCTGCTGAACAACATCCATGGCACGGGGTTGGGATTGCAGGACATTTCCCAGTCTCTAAAAGCCATTATCTAAAAAACCGTGCCAGAAAATTTCTCCAAAAATCAAAACTCTCCCTGAAATTACAGAAATATTTCCTACAGGGTAATTGCAAAGCTAAGGAGTAACAATTCTGGAGAGCTGGAGCTAAACTTTGGGGTGTTTTTGTCAGCTAAGGATGTCCTTTGAGCAGCAAGATAAAGGTGCATTATTATGTGTTTTATGCCTTGGTGTTGGGAGGTGATTAGAATCGTAGGAGACCAGAGAACACACCAAGATGAATTATAGTGAGACTCTCTGATAGCAGCTTTCATTTATTTTACAGAATAATATTCAGCAACAAACCCCTTCCAGCCTGCTAAAACCTTTTTCTGTTCAGGTCCATTTTCCTCTGAGTCAAAGGTTTAATAAGTTTTCAGTTGTAACAGTTGAATTCAGGTTTTTTCATGCACGTTTCAGTGGCAGCTAATGATTCATTAGAGTTTTACTGTGAAAATAAAGTTACTAAGTGAGCTGCATTCATGTTGGGATTAACTTTAAATTTAAAAATCTCTTAAAGCAGTCCTTTCAAGATGACATATAAAAGGTTGACCTTTAAGCTGGCACATAAAAAAAATTCTTATCTTAAATTTCTCTTCAAAACATACTTTATAAATAACACTAAGGTAGATCTGACCTGTAATATAATATTCAAAAAAAAAAAAAAAAACAAAAACTTTGAAAAGCTATTTTTTTCTAAAAATAAAATAATGCCTACTGAGTAACTTTTTTCTTGTCCTAAATTTCTCTTTTGCTGAAAACTGCAAGCAAACACAAATTCAATTTATTTCTCCATGTATTGCATAAGTATTGTCAAAATTTGATCCTAAAACTTACACCATTTTCCACTACAGAAAAAAATACAAAACATATTCACTTTAAAATGTGCTCCTTGAGTGCATTTTCCATTGAAGAGTTTCACAAAGAATTACCCCCAGTGTAATGTATTTTAGCTCTTGTACTGATGCCCATATTCCCTGAAAGTCTTGTGAAAACTGATAAAAAAATCTGTAGTGCTGGCTTACCAAGAATAATTTTTAAATCTTAGTAATTTATCTTGAGAGACTCCATGATCAATATCATACAGCACTGTGAGCCTGCTGCTTTATTATCCTTTTTATCCAAGTGTGGAGAGATAAAGTATTGATTTTTGTTTGCTGTGTGTGCTGTAAAAACAAAGGAGAAATGTCATTTTTGAATGCCAAGGTTATATGAGTATTGTTTTATTGATTTTAAATTAAATAAAAGTTATGTAAGGCAACAGTTGACATCGCTTTGGGGAAAAAATGAATGCCATTGAAATAAATTTTTAAAAAGCCAAGCAATACCTTTGAAAATAATTTATGGCAAGTTCATCTCCCCAGCTGAGCTTTCAAAAAACTGTTTTGCCATTGGATTCAGAGTAGTGCAGTTTAGATAATATTGTACAAACTTTAACATAAGTATAGATTTACAATATGACAAAAGAGCAGTGCAGTTCTTTATTTTGATGATTTCCCACTTTTGGGGTTTTTTATTGTGATGACCCAATGCGTTACAACTGATTCCTCTAAGAAAAAAACTGAGAGATTTCATATTTTCTCTACTCCATTTTCCCCTATTATTAATAATTTATTCAAATATTTTTATATGCTTGTTAGAGTAAATTTTATTTATTCAGAAAGGCCATTTGTTTAAGTCTGTAGTGTATTGAGGACTGAGCTCTTGAATTTTAACACAGGAGGAAGGAAGCCACCTGCTGCTGAGAGACAGAAAAGAGAGTTCTGCTGCTTAATTAGAGATAATCAGGGCGAAATTCCATATTTAAATGCATTTGGAATTGAATTTGATACACCTGTGCTATAGGAACCACAGGATTTGATGTGCTCTCCAAGCATAGCCATGCACTCAGACATTAACCTTTAAAAAATGTGAGGGATTTCTAGGGGTCTGTAGTTCTGAATTTATATTTTCCTCCCCTTTTCTCTTTAACTGTGCACTCCAGAAATGTCACACACATTTAAATTACTAGTGAGGAGTTTCTATAATCCCAAAATGCTGGGAATTTAGCTGCTCTTACTACGAAAGTGCTGCAAAACTTCAAGAATTGGAAATGTGGGTGGAGATTCTAAAATATATAATTTTATATATATATATAGCTTACATAGTGATATATATATAGATACTATTTAGAGATCCTCAAATTCTCAGTTGCTTGCATATTTTTATAAATGTATGAAGTAAGAAACTTCTGTAGAAATGCCCCAACAGGGTCTCAAACAGGCAGATTTGAGAAGTCAGATAAAATAACCCCAAACCTGTTCATTCCTTTCAAGTTTTGCTGACCATATGCTTCCTGCCCAGCAAATTCTGGTCCTCTACTGAGTTTTTCAAACTAACTTACAAGTTATTGTATTCCTTGCCTTTGTGGTGATCAAAACCCCTCAGTGTGTCAGCTGGGCAGGAATTAGCATCTGCCATCTGTCTTCAGTGGCATCCTTATCAGCCAAGGGGGGAAAGAATTCCTGGGTATGTTTTGGCAAATATAATAGGATTTCATTCCTTTTTAGCAGTTCTTGGGAAGAGAAGAACCCAAAAGGTATCAGGAATGTGGAAAAGAGAGATCAAGATAATCAGTGAATAGAAAAGAGAGTGTGTTTTAATGTTTAGGTTGTCTCTTTTGTTGGAACACTAAATGAAAGTTTTATCTTGGTAAATTATCAGAACTGTCCTGTCATAAAATAATTCTCTGCAAATTGTTTCCTGTTATTTGCCATGTTGCTATTCTGATACGTTTATAAATTTCTCCATCACCTTGGCAGAGATAATCAAAAAGTTATTTCCCCGAGCGATTTATTTAACTGCAGGTAAATTTTTACATGTCCATCAAAAAGTATGAAAATTTGAAAAAAAATAGAACCCCTTTCTGCTGACAATCACTTTATTCTGCAAGGCCATGCAAGTGTAAGAGTTAAGAAGTTAAGTTAAGAAGACGACATAAGGGAATGGGAGAGAATTGCAGGGAGGGAAGGAAGGAAGCTCCAAAACAACCTGAAGAGGAAGGAGAGGAATTTTTAGACAAAGGGCACAGTGAAAGTATTATGTTGTGTGCAGGAAATGGCTTCCTTGTGTCTTGTTTTATTGCAATATCACTTTTATATTGACAAAAATATTTTTTTTTAAATCTTAATTAATAGGTTCAAAGATACACCTAACATCAGGTTTCTGTCTAATCAGAGTGAGTTACTGGATTGTAAACTTTGTCTGTCTGTGAAAGAGGCAGATCTGTAAAGGTGAGGGGTTTACAGTTTCCAGGTTACCTTTTTCTCTGTAAATAAGACCATTTAAGAAACATTAATAGTGATTAGGAAACAAGATACTTTTCCTCAAAGCTCCTTTGAGTCTCAAAACCTTACTGAGTTGCATATCTAAGAAACAAAACCAGGTTAAATCTGTAGTGGTTGGAACCTGATTTATTTTTCTTTCTCAATGCAGAGCAGAGCTGTGTGATGGCCCATGTAGCCTTTTCCATGAAATTGGTGTTTCAGAACACTGCAAACCACTGTGAAGCAGACAGCACAATAAACTCTTGTCTGAATTTGCATTTACAGAATTTCATAGCTCACAATTTTTTTTTAGAATAAGTATTCTAGAAGCGTGGGGGCTGTCACAGTGTGAACAAGCATTGATTATAAAGGTGCTGCCACTTTTGACCAGAAATGATATTCTGGGAGTTCACAGAATTGAAGAATAAAAAGCAGAAAGTTATAAAATACCAAGTTCCTGCAATGTGAAAAATTAATTGTTTCCACAGCATCATGTCTGGCTAAGCTGCCATGGCAACAATTGCAAAAGTCACTCCCTGATCAAATTTCCCCTCAAATTAAAGATGCAGATAGGAAGTGTGCAGAACCACACTTTCTAAATAAATGTATTCCAGCACCACTCATCAGCAGGCTCCAGCTCCAGCACTGTGGGATGCTCTCTGCAATCAGACATTCTCTGCAGCCTGGGATTGTTTTCATGTGATCACATTCCCATGGACATCCTGTTTAGTCCTGAGGAAGGCCATGGTTTAAAGAAGGAAGGCACAGCCTGGGAGATAAGTTTCTGCTCCTGCCTCAGCCCTGTTTCCTATTTACTCTCAGGGAACAACATAAAACACAACCAGATGATTTTCTTAGCTCTGACACTGTGGTATTTAGCAAATGGGTACCAGTCAACCTCAATACTATGTAATTGAGAGGTAATCTTAAAATATCACAGTTTTTATCGGAAATGTACAAACACGAAAAGAGTATTTATTATTTATGTTTGAAACCTCACTGTCCTGTATCAGAAATATTGGTACTTTGTGTGTTCTTGCTACTTTACACACTATCTGGGCTGTGCCTAAATAAAACCCAGGTGGGTTTTCATTCAAGGGTTGGGTTTTGGATGATTTTTAATTTTCAACTGAAGGGGTCCCTCTGCTGGCTCCTTCCAAAATTCCTTGCACAGGTTTGGATGGGCTGGAGCTGTTACCTTTCAAATGTAAGTACATCATTAGTAACACAGAGCATTTTCATAATGGAAATAAGAAAATATTACATAGTGAATACAGCTGTCTTCACGTGGTTTTAGAATTTAGTTTTACAAGGACATTTTCAAGACAAAGATTGGCTTTTACTAATGATATTTTAATGATAAGTAAAACACACCATAACTTTATTAGAAGAAGATTATGGGAATAATACCCCTGAAGTTTGGGGGAGGTTGCCTTTTTTTTTTTAAAAAAAAGTCTGTATTGGAATCAGAAGCTAAAGATAAAAGTATTGCCCTGGGTGCAGTAATTTCCCTTTCTTTGTTTAGACCCTAATTCAATTTATGTGTTGGATTGTCTATAAATCTTTCAAATATATTTAGAAGACAAACACGTTAAATTTTTGTGTTTATCTATATTATTTTGATTTTAAATGAATATGAGAATTCTGGTTGAAATATGGATATCGACACTGAGCAGGGATTTTGAAGATGTAGATTGAGTTTTTAGTGATTTTGATCAGAATTTCTGTAAAAAGCATTGAAACATCCATAATAATGCTTGGAATGCATAGATAATTAGATAATGCTTCAATAACACAAGGAATTCTGTGATTTCTGTAGATTCCCACTACCATATTAAGAAATTTATTGCAACTGCTTATGGTGGAAACTGTTACCTTTGAAGAATGCCTTTTATTGAAAAATAAGATTATGGAATTTTGAATGAATCACATTGTAATTTCATACCATGTCTGAAATACAGACAAGTAAAAAACAATATTTTTTTTCTATTTAGCTTAGCAAACTGAGCCCTAATTGCTGTTATTCACAAATGCTCAGCCAGGAATAAAAGTGCTGCAGTTCTAAAAAAAATATATATTTTGGCTCCATCCACTGAGTTCATTGGGACAATCACACACTGTCCGCCTGTAAAGACTTATCTCCCTGCAGCCAGGTCCTGCAATGTTGTGGTGGTGTTATAAACCTGCCAGCCCTGATGGAGCACCCTGTGTGCCTTTCACACCTGGATGCTGGCTCCTGCTGGCACCTGCAGCTGGGAATTTGTGCATTTCCCTGTCAGCTCCACTGCCACTCTCCCAGCAAATGATCTCTGCTCTTTCCTCTGCAGGTTTGATGCAGAGTCTGGGCGGGGTGTCAGATATCCACAATTCCATCCTCCTGCCCTGAAGGGAGCACTCCCAGCAAGCACATCCATCAGAGCTGGGCATCATCTCAGACCACAAATGGGATCAGGTCAGAGCATTTTGAGTTGTGGTTCCTCCACCGTGGGGTCTTCAGGCTCTGTGATGGCCACGCTACCTGTGAGGGTCTCCTGAATGAGCCACAGAGAGGAGCACAGGCATTTCCACCATCCTGTATCACTGAACTCATAAGGGAAAAAAGTTCTTTCCAGTCTGCTGAGAAAAGCTGAGAGTGAAGAATGTCACCAGAAAATCCAACTTCTAATCATCCCCATCCTCAGCTCCTCCAGCCCTCCTGGGAGCAGGAATTCCCATCCATGTGAGCAGGAATCCCTGTCCACGTAAGCAGACATCTCCCACAAACACAGCAGCTTTGCAATAGGTTAGTTTGCTCACAGGACCCAAAGTAGGTGCCACAGACCTTGCTGAAACACAGGGTCAGGAATTTCCCTCAGGTGCCATTCTGGATGAAAAACTTGGAAAGATTGCTGCATGCCATTCCCTCTATTCCCTCTCTTCATTACAGGTATGAAATATTAGAAAGTGAGGGTGTATTTGGCTATTGATAGGTTCTGTTTCTGTATGCCAGCCTAGAAATACTTCACAATAGCATGGTAAATCATCTGCTGGTTACTTGAGAACGTGTTTCAAGATATTGTTTTGCATGGATAATCCCCAGTCTGAAATTACTTATCATATTCAATACCATAAACATGTAACAGCAACCCAAACACAGCATTTTTACTGCTCACTGCTTGGCTACGATTTCATTTGGGAGTGAGGCTTTGAAGTGAGTTGTAAACATAATCATCAAAAATAAATCAGAATAGACATCTTGAGAAAACACAAATTGCTGCTACATCTATTAATTGCTACTGTGATTTTCTTCATGATTGGAAAAGAAAACCAGAGTACCACAGCATTGAGGAAACAAACCTTCCTTTGGCTCAGACCTTCCACAAGGAAAGTGCTGATCTCCCTTTGTTTAATCCCCATCATAAATACTCAGTTCCCATTGTTTGAAAATGTTTGTACCTGAATTTACTGGGAGGGCAGGAACAAACCAGAAGGAAGCAGCAACTGACTGCACAGCTGCAGCTGAATGTCATTCTCTTAATTCTGCTATGAGTATACATTTAAAGCTGGATCACCAGAGCTGCCTAACACAATTAAAATGCTCCTTTGAGCATTCACCAAGCAGAGTGTGCATGAAAGTTTGTCAGAATTGTTCAGTTATACTGGAAAATATTGCCCTTTGGGGGGTAAAATGGCCTGAAGTGTCACAGATTTGGATACTTGTCCAAATTCACCTTGCCTTACTGATTATTTGGTGTTTTCAGCAAAAAGGTGTCCAAAGACTGAGGCAAATAGGCAAATATAGAAGATACTGACATCTCCTCCAGCTCACCAATGACCTGTGGTCAAACCAGACCTGACTGGGATAACAGTAACATAATTCATCACTAATTTTGGTGGATTTCTGTAGTGTGAAGCCAAAGCAAAGTAAAACACATTTCTCTCCCACAGGTACATACCATTCTGCTCAGGCTCACTCCTTGATTTCCAGCCCTTCTGCCTTCCCCCACCCTCCCTGGGCAGAGAGGGGTGAAACCTTCCCTGTGAGGGGGTGATTTGTAATCCCACAGCAGCTCTGAGGCTGTTTGTTATTTGTAATCCCACAAGCTGTGAGGACACTGCTCCCCCAGCTCTGCCAGGTGAGAGCTCAGCTGCTCCAGAGCAGCTCTGGGAAGGAGAATTGTGAGTATTGGTCCTTCTTGGAATATATTCACTCATTTTTCTTGTCCTCGAGTTTATTCTCTCATCCCTCTGCCTGCTGCTAAGGTGTGGTTTCAAGTTTAAATTTGGGCTTTAGTAGAGAGTTTTGTCTATGGGGCTTCAGGGGAGCAATTTAGTTTTCCCAGAGTCCTGAAAGAAGCTCTGAAATCTTCCAGGGAATTGTTAGACCCTTTAACATTGCCACTTCTGTAGACAAGGTCATGTAGCAGAGGCATCTGAGGGGGTGGGGATACAAAAACTGTGTTTTTAGAGACTTGTGATTCTCATTAGAATATGCAAGGCAGGTAATTCCATAAGGAATGGCAAAGGGTGACTAACAAACCCCATTGTGTGGGTTGGCTTTGATGCAATGGCTCTTGCCCAATTAACTGAATTTCGAGGGGCCTCTCAGAAGCCTCAATACAATGAAGAATTTGTTCAGCTTCAAGCATGTTCTTATGTCCCTCCACTGTTTGTGTGTCACAGTGCTGCTTCCAATCAGAGTTTCAGCATCTAATTTCAGACTTGAGCATTATGTAAAATATAAAAATGGCCTAGTACAAGCATTGAAATGCCACACGCATTGCAATCCCAGGCTTTTGTCACCTCCTAATGAAGCTGGATTCTCAAGGCAAACTCTTCTTATTATCCAAACCCACTACTCTTCTCCTTGCCCTCCTGACAAAAGATAAACAAACTCTGACCCAGAGAGTTAAATAGGTTTATATGTCTGAATCAATACACCTAAGTATAATATTGGCATTTAGATTTAGAAAGTAATTCATGGTAAGTTTAGACTTGAGCTTTAAGTACTCTGTAATGAGTTGACGTTTGTCTGCTGCCCTTGTAATTGAAAGTAGTGACATTTTGTTTTCTTCAAGAACATTTATATTACCCAGGTGGAATTGGTAGCTGTCATTTCCACAAGGACAAAATGATTGAGCAGATAAAAATGAGGCAGAAAAGTTGTTTGTACAGAACCAAAGCTGTATTTTTGTATACGTTGTAAGATAGGAATAAAATAGCCAAGGATCAACTACTTCTGAGATCCAAAGTCTACTCTCGTGTCTCATTTAGTAGCTGCATTTTACAGGGAGCTGAAGTTCAGAATGAAGTATCTGAAGCTACAGAGTGTTTTGCTTGCACTAAGATATTGTGTGTGATATTACTGGATTGCAGTTACGGGTGGGATTTGATAAAGGAGCATTTGCAATTGCTGCTCCATAGTCAGTGTTGTATTGCCACAGAAGTGCAGGAGCTGTGAAGGAACAGCAGAACATAACAAAGAGCAAAAATGAGAAATTCTCCTTTTCTTTATCCCCCCAGACTGGCCAAGTCCAGAAAGCTTCAGAAGAGGAGCTCAGGCTCAAAAGATCTGATTTTGTCAATTATTCACAGGTATGTCCTGAGAGCTGCTGAGCTCCTCAGCACAGATATTAGGCTATTTGTAAAATGCCGCTACTCACAGAAACTGTATACCATAGTAATCAAATAGCTCAGTGATATTTTTTGTTGTTGTTGTTTTTCAGTATTTTTGTTTTGTTTGAGGTTTTTTTTTTTTTTTTCCATTTCAAATAAGGCAAGGAAATCTCACGCACAAAAAATACAATTTGATAAAAAACATACAATGAGGTACGGTGAGGAAATGAGCAGCTGACAGACATAGTTTGCTGTGATTGAGAGGAAACATTTATCTGCCTGTGAGAAGAGCATGTTTGCAGTCAGATGTCTCAACAGAAGGAGAGCGATGGTGGAATATCCCCCGGAGCAGGGGCACTGGAGCGTTCCGAGGGAAGGAAGTGTGCTCCTCCCCAGAGAAGTGAACACTTGTTTCCTTGGCCATTTCACAGCCTGCCTTGAAAGTGATATTATAGATGTTTTTGCACAGCTGAATGAGGAATTAATATCAGCAGAGAAAGCAGGTTTTATGCAATATTATCTCAGGTATCTGGTTTTTCTGTGTTTCTGGGCACGAGCAGCCCCGGGCAGGGCAGTTCCAGGCAGACTCTGTGTGTCAGGCCCTGGGCTGAGCTGCAGCAGCACCACAGAGACCATTGAGTGTGTGCTGGTCTGGTGAGCATTCTGCAAACCCTCACTGGGTTCATCTGGTGATGCTTCAGACGTCTGGCAGGGCTCTGTGGGAGTTAACCCTTTGGGATCAGGGGAGTTCCCAGCAGAGCTGCTGTTGGTGCAGGACACCACACTGGGATCTTTGGGATCTGCACTGCTGGGTGTTCCCCCCTTGTCCCACAGCATCCCAGCATCCACTATTGCAGTGCACAATTGCTGCATTTAGGGGTTCTGGGCAGGCACAGTGTGTATGTGTCGTGGGGTAACCTTAGTCGAAACTCCCAGTACAGAAAGAAGGAGGGCAACCCAGAAATGACGTCCCCAAAAGGAGGTATTACAGTTTCTGCCTCCAGAACTCATAAAACCAGGAGAAAACCTGGAGAAGCTCTCTTTTAGACTTCTGGTTCGCTGAGGAAAGACACCGCTTTCTCTCCCCTCCGCGCCGTCTGGTGAGGTCTGCCCAGGCCACGAGGCCTAGGCTGGCGGGCTGAGATGGCGCGGAGTGGGAGGGGAGGGGGAAGCCGGCCCAGCCGAGAGGGGCCTCATTCTGCTGCCCCAGGTCAAGGAGCCTTGTCCGGGCCCCGGTCAGCGGCGTGGGACAGGGCTTGGGCTGGCCCCGTAGGGCTTGGACACGGCCACGCCAGGCCCTGCAGCTGAGGAGCGGCTTGGATGGAGAACGGCACAGACGATCTCCTCTCCCTCAGCTCAAACGCTGAGCATGCCACACTTGAACAACGCGGGCAGGGGTCGTGTGAGCACCGCCTGGCCCAAAGACAAATTAACTGTTTGCTTTCAATATCAGGATGGGACTTTAAAACATCCATTTTCCCCCCACACAGAAAGAAAAGGAATGAAGACACAACAGGTACAACATAAAGACTCCAAGTTAAAGAAACGTAGCAAAGCCTTTATCCGGAGAAGGAGGAGATGAGGAGTGCCTTAAACCTTAGGGCTGAAACTTCTCTTGTGAAGACATATTGATAAACTCGGCTATAATACATCCTGTAGTATATGAACAATGGTCTAAAAGAGTGAAAAAGGGGGGATGAAATGTTCTAGCTACAGCCAGTAGACTAAGACTCTTGTGTAAAAATTCCTTGCCCCAGGAATAATAGAAGAAGACTTGTGTTGCCAATACAGAGAAAAGGGGATTTTCATTGCCACTGTAATAGGAATGTTCATCCTCAAAAGAACACCTCCACGACCATCATATGTCCATTTGTAGTAGCCCTGGGAAAGCTACTGAAGTGGGAAGGGTTTCCAGAACAAGCAAATTTTTCCCCTGGGCGGTTGCTTGCTGTGAGGCCAACAACCATAGGAACTGTATTTCCTGTGGAGAATCAACATGATAGAGCAAGAGAAAACTTCTCTCCCTACATGAACTAAGAAAATAACTGTTCCAGAGGTGGTAATTTAACTACAGGTTGAAGTGCTGTCTTTTGTATGGTCAGTGGGAAACAAATGACGAGGTGTGGGGGGAAAAAAGGTGTTCTAAAGGTTTTGTTCGGATTCCTGATTATTATTATCATTACTCCTATTTTAAGTCTGTTAATAAATTCTCTTTATATTCCTTAAAGTGTAAACCTACTTTGACTATTATTAATCCTCATCTCACAACAAAAATCAAGTCATTTAGGTAAATGTGCTGGCATTTGGCCAGAAACTCAAATAGGCGAAGTAAAACCACTAGAAATTGGTGTTTCTGCCCAGTTTCGATTACCCAAACCTCTAAACCACAACAGGATGGTTTGATTTTACTTCTCCTTGAGGAGGTGTTGAGAGGTACCTCCAATTTTCAGACAAGACCCAGAATAATTTGATGCAAACTCATTAAGGGAATGACTACCTTGCAGTGACCTAGATCTGAGGAAGAATTATTATGGATGAATTTTAATTGTTGGAGGGATAATATAAAAAAAAGTTAAAGGCTGTCTAAAAAATATTGTGTCAAAAGTGATTCATGGAAAGTACTTCCTAAGGTCAGGCTACATTTTTTTTATTAACAATTCAGAAAAACTTTTCCCTGGACACTTCTGGCTGAGCAGTGGTATGAGAATACAATGTTGGTGTGCTTGGAGATGGTGATGGAGATGCTTTGATGTTGGGTGTGCAGATTCAGTTAATTGACATCAATAGAGTTCATTGTTTTCAGCCTTTTATCTTAAATCAAAAGATGTTCCTGAGGCTCTATTCACCTATTGAAAAAAATTTAAAAACCCACATTGAGGCTGATTAAATCTCTCAAGATCATGCTAAAATTTAATATCCAAGGAACAGGATTCTAAGAATATAAAAATCTCCATGACAGGAATTCATTGCCTGAACTGGAGGAGGGACAGAAAGATTTGCAGATGTTCATATGCTTATATACTTTATATATATATATATATTATCTTCTCTTGAACATTTTAAGTACCTAATATCTTGTTTTGGAGAAAGGTGAAGTAATAAAGTATTTACACACTGAAAACTCTCTCAGTTCTTGTCCATCTCGAATTTCACCACTGGAGGGCGGTAAAATATTTTCAACTTTCTTTTTTTCTCTTCCTTTTACTTTCATTTTCAAATTTTCCTTTTAATGTTTGAACTGCTGTTAAAACTTGTACCGATTTTTTAAAAGGTGATTTATACAGTACCCAACTTTCCATCTCCAGATTTCATATGTCATACTTATAAACTTTTATTCTTAGGTCTCTCTTTCCTCCCTTGTGTATAGGAAATTCTGATCATGGCAGAGAGAGGAAAAGAGGCCAGAGCTGTTGATCAAATGTTTATTAAGATTTCCATGATGGAAATTCTTTGGAGTTGACATAAAGACATTGAAAATTATGCATTGGCATGGGCAGGTGTCAGCTCCTATGTCCTGATTTTAAAATTAAAAGCAAGATTTTTCCATACCATGTTTCTATTGCTGATATTATCCCAAAATACTGTCTCTCTACATGAAATGTGCTGTTTCTTCAACAGTAAAGAGAACTGTGCTCTGACCATGACCCTTACAAACTGCCTTTTCCAAAAATCTACATTCTACCTGTATTTGGGCTCCCGTGTGTGTCTGTGCACCCTGATTTCCATTAAGTGCCAGAGGATGGATTTGGGAGTATCTTTAGATAGAGGTGTTCGATTTTTCTGGCTATTACTGCACAGGTATCCAACATACCTTCAGATGAGCTTAATACCCCACTTTTACCTATTTTAGAAAGGTAAGTAATATCATTGAAGAAAGCATATATTGTAACCTACGTGGTATTAATATTTTACTTATATTTCAGCTGAAAAAACATGGAAGGATGAGTTAATAGATAGTTTTAGCTCCAGTGATTGCAAGCTGTAAGGTACAATATGATTTTTTCATTCCTCTTGGATCTTCTTTATTTGGATTTAATACAAATGATTCAAATAAGAGAACGTGTTCACTTGAGCAAATATTAGGTTTCTGAAATGGTGTGTAAAATGCTGTTCACTGCTGAACAGTGTTCTGTCTGTTGTAATGGGTTTGCTTTGGAGCAGTTTTGAGTGAGAATGTTCTTGTAGGGACCTGCATCTAAGAGGCACCTTGATGTAATTAGTCTGCTCACAAATTTGGTTCTGGAGCAGTGTTTTATTGCCATTTCTGTGGGGTTTAGTAGCTGGGCACAGAATTAGAATATTCTTCCATTGTAAATTACCTTACCCTTTTTTAACCTTCAGCTGCCAGAATTAGTTGTTTGGCTTTGCTTTTTTGTTTGTTGACTGACCGAATTCTCTTTCTCAATGACTTCTGAATTATTTTGCAAAGCTTTTTTGACTGCTTTATCTCCCATTTCATTTCCTTTAATATCTCCACCAGCTGGAATCCATACAAAAATGACATTGTTGCCGTGACATATTACCTTATTATAGACATCAATAATTTCCAGAGCTATTCCTACTCTAGTGATTGAAATTTCTAGGATGATATCAACGGCACTTAAAAGATCTGGAGAAGTGACAGATTGTAAAGGTTGTACTCCAGCAATCTAATTCAGTGCCATCAGGGCAGGAAATAACTCCCCAGTATAACCAGGTACCCAATCTAACTGGCTTCTTCAACTAAGTCCTCACAGGAGGCTGCTAAATCCTAGCCCACTACAACATCTTGAGGGAAAATGGGGAACAAAATAGAAAAGACTGGGGAAAAGAAAAGAAAAAAAAACCAAAACACATTAATTAGAATTAAATTATTGCAATGAAATTTTTAAGGAAGTAATTATTGATTTTAGAGAAGGAATTTTCAAGCCTGACTCTTCCCCCAGGCTACTTGCAGCACTCCAGGGTAGATGTGACGTGGTGAACTCAGGGGTTGGAATTGGTCCTCTTAAAAGTCTTTTCCAACCTTAATGATTTCATGATTCTGCTTTCTCCATAATTGTTCCAAATCCAATGAAACTGATCAATGATCCATCATCTCCTCCTATTTTTTTTTCACTGCACTCTCTTATCTTTGAACTACCAACAATTAAATTGTTTCCCTGTGAGCACGAAACTGAGATTGCCCAGATCACTTTATTTGCCCATTTCAATGCCCCTGCAAAGAGCTTCTGAATCCTCCAACTATCTGATTTTCCACCATCTGTCATTCAAAATTTAATTATTTGTACTACAAGGATCTTCCCAACGTGGATGCTTCTTTAGCTGTGCCTTCTCCATCTCTCCTTGTGGTGTCAGTGTTCCTGCCTTTGGCTTTTTCACTCCCACAGGGAAAGTCTTTGTTCAATAAGGAAAATGTCTGCAAATATTAAACAGACATGATCATGACACTCAGAAATTCTGAGGAATCCTTTAAATCTGAGGAATCCAATTTAAACATTTATTTTAATGCTACTTATTCAAGCTATTCCTTAGTAGCCAACCTCTACTCAAAAAGTGATAGTAGAAATGTGGGTCCAAATCATGAAGATCAGCTTGCAGGGCTCAACATTTGACACAAGCAAGCAATTTAAGTCAAAATTTTAGGATTTAGAAAGAATTCACTTTCCCTATTTCCCAGAAGCCTCTTGATGTACTTCTAATTCTTCATTCCTTCATTGTTCAATTACAAAACTGAATTTGATGACCATAAGTCATTACTCAGCCATTCCTCTAAATATTTAAATTCTGCAGTAAATGTCATTTTCCCTTATTATTGGAGATATGGAGGTAATGAATTTTCAGTAGCTTGAAAGAATTCATAGATAATTTAAATAACCCACTCCTGAGCATACCTGACCTGCAAATTACTCTGTGCTTGTGCTGGAGTTCCACAGGGCAATGTTGTGTGTTCTGCAGTCCTGACATTCCATTATCTTGTCATTTTATGATATATACAATGGAGAAGAGGCAGGTTTAAAGTAAGCCTTCACATATAGGCTGTTCCACATTAATCCCTCTCTTCCTTATAACCTAAAAGGCAATCTTTGGGTTATGTAGGAACACTAGGATATACAGGAATGCTAATTATAAATAAGAGCAAAATACCATAATTAGTGTACATGTTGTCCATTACTCAGGCTGCACCTTCAGTTGACTTTTGTCTCCCCCACTTGCTCCCTTTACTTCAGACAGCATTCCTGGCAAACTGTTGCTCTCTTGCACACAAAATATGCTGGAGAATGAAGAAACTTGTGGGTTAAACTTCATTTTTAAACAATGCCACAGGCAAGTTGTCCCCTTTTTAAAGAGGACATTATAGCTTTTCTGTGTCTATAAATACAACACATAAAGCTCCTTATTACCAAATGCTTTATTAACATCAGCAGACAGTCTTATGACATGATCTATGGTTGATTGATTTGCCTGAAAGCCACTTTAATACTGAGGAAGAAGATTATTCATCTCCAGAAAGAATGACAGTCAACAATAAATCATTCCCTCCATCTTCTTACATAGCCATGAAGTTAAGGCTATCAGATGATAAGAACCTAAATCAAAGTATCATCTGTTTTTTTTGGGGGGGGGGGTTGGGTTTTTAATAAGAAATGCATAAGATTGCTTTCTTATTTTTTCATCAGCCTAATGCTACAAACACAATCACTGCAAAATTGATGAGCTATCAGAAATTTAACATGGGCTTAGCATTTCACAGTCAGAACAAGAGCTTTTTTTACCCTAAATTTAATTTGTACTCGATATTTAGGATCATTTGGACTTGCATTTTAACCTGATATATTTACAAAATTACCCAAACTGGAGATTTTTTTCTGTTATATCAAGGGTGAAAGTGTGGTTTAGTAGAGTTTGGGGCATTTTATACAGCTCATTCAGGGCAATATTTGGCTGATCCAGTGGTTGGATTATTTATGGGATGGTTTATTCCTTTGTTCTTCCATTGCTTTTCCACATGTGCACTTCTCCCTTCCTGTCCTTGTAACCCTGAGCTGTGCTATCCCATGGGATTGCCAAGGCAGGGAAGCAGCAGCAGGGAGATGATTTCCAGGAACACCAGGGGGTAGGGGCAAGTCAGCAAGTCAGGACAAGTGTTCAACAGTCACTGAAATCCTGGATTTTGAATGGATTTAGGGTTTTTAAGCCTCACACAAAAGCAGGAATACTCAGCTTTGGACACTTTGTTGTCTGGCTGGATTTGAGTGAGCACAAACAGCAAAGGAAGACGAACCAGGAGCATGGAGCAAGTTCAGTGTTTGAATGGTGACAATTTGCCAAACTGGGTAAATCTGTGCCCTGTTGGGCTTTGGGAAAGTAAAAAGTGGATTGTAAAAGAGGCAAAGAGTAGTATTACAGCAGTATGGAAAAGAAGAAAAAATGTGTCTGTTTCTGGCAAAATTATTTCTTTGATATTTCTGTTTCTGTTTTTTATGAAGTCTTTCCCTTTTCTGTGGAGGTTGGATGATCCAGTGGATTAGAGGCTCCTCTGCAGTGTTCTTGTTTTGGTTTGTTTTTTAAAAAATCCTTATTGCTTTTAGCATTCTGAAAGCTTTATTGAGGGTCTGATTTTCCTTACACTACTGCTGCAAAGCCTCTCTAGCATTGCCTTATCAAGTGCAACTAATTAACATCAAAGGGATATTGTTATTCATTATGGCTCTATGATCAGCCATGTATCCCCTCTATGCTGAATTGGCTCTTTAGAGTCTCATCCAGTGTGCCTGCTCCAAGTCCTTTATAGATTGCCTTCTTCATTTGCCCAGCACTACCCAAGTTAATATTCACATGCATTTAAGTGGAAAATTATCTCTTCCTAAAGGACCATCAGCCCTGTCTGGTGGCATTTTCTGTAAAATACACACTCAGATATTGCACTGCTAACAGGCAGAGCCTGCCTGTGCTTTATTTCTCTGTAACCTCTTGACTTAGCATGTCCATGATGACAAACCTACAAAATTCTGCTGCTTTTCATTTAATTTCATGTCCAGGGATCTGTTTTCCTTATCCATGTGTGGATATAGACACCTTGGCCGTTTTTTGTTTTCCTGCCATCACAGTCTGCTGCTTCCACTCCGTCTGTGCAGAAAATGCTGTCCAGTTCCTGGAGTGAAGAGGGAATTCCATCAATGTAGCAGGAAAATGCATTGTCTGAAACAACCCCCCAAAACTGCAGCTCTGTGGGTTTTCAGTTTCCTCTTGGTCAGCACATCCAGCCAGGTCTGTTCCATATATTCTGCAGGTTTAGAGGGAACCTTGATTCTCATGACTGAGAAGGGAGTATAAACCATGCAAAAATGCAACGTCACACTTTTCTAAAGTTAGTGTATAATTTTCCATTGGAAACAACTTCCCTGCCAATTCATGGAATCACCATAATTCCTGTCTCATGATATGCACAGCTACATCCAGAAAACTTAGATATGATGGAATATAAATGCACCCTTTCCCTGAATTTCCAGCATATTTATATACCAGCTTTATATTTTTATGCCTCTATAATGCCTTACAGTTCCTTGGAAGCCCGTTTACGTGTTGTAGATATATTTCTGGCTTTATAAAAGGTGTTCTGTGTGCGTTTTATTTTCTTTTCTAATTCAAAGCATCTGAAATACAGTGAGGTTTGTGCTGCAGTCCATAAAAATGACACTTTTCTGTTACAAAACTGAGATTGTGTTATGTGCTTTGGAGTGTTCTGAACTTCATGGGCATTTGTTCACTGTTGCAAAAACTGCAAAAATGCCACTTGTACTGAGATGCAGATTTTGGGGAGTATCTGCTTACTCCAAAACCTGCACTTTTTTACACCTAATTTGGCACCAAGTCGGGCAGAAACCACACCATTTAAAATACTTTTTTTAAGGCTAAAAAGAGGTGTGCTGTATGTGTATTAATTTGGAGTTTCTAACTTTGCCTTAAAAAAGTGAAAAAACTGCTTTAAAATAGTGGCATCCTTTACTTTCAGATTGATGCACTAGAGGCAGGTGCTAAAAGTGATTCTTGAAAACTTGTTTTTCTGTATTAGAAAATGGTTTAAAATAAAAACAAAGCAAATGTGAACAGTAAGTCTTAGGGTCTTTCTGTAGGCCAGGTCACATAATGGCACCTGGGAATGGAAATGATGAAGAACAAAGACGAAAAAAGCCAAAATTCTTATTATTCCATATAAATGTTACTTAATTTGTGCATATTTAAATATTAATCACCATGAATATTATTGTATAACATCACATACATAATATAAATATTATCATATCCTATTATGAATTAAATATGAATATTTGAATTTTAATACTTTACAGTAAGAGTTGACAATGAAACAAGCACGTGTGACACCCTCGTGGTCATGTCCCCTGTTGAGGGCCAGGTAGACCTTTTTACATTTAGGACTAAAATGCCATTATTATCACTAATTTGGTAACTGTTTCACTTCCACCTTGTAGAGTTCGACAGTATTTTTGTTGAAAATATCCAGTTTAAATAATTTTTAATAGATCACAAAAACTCCTGCATGCCAATGCTATTAAAACCTTCATACCTGATCAACACACTGCCTGTCCAAGGAGTGCAGCTGCTTAATGTGGGGAAAAAGAAAAAAATTAATCAGTTCCTATAAGATTTAAATTGTCCTAAAAATCCAATATGAAACATGGTGCCTGTTTAGCCTTTTTGGGTTTCCCTTAAGTTTGGAATAAGTCATCTCGTGTTTGGTGCTGACTGAAAAATGTAATTTGACATTTTTAAAATTAAAACCGTCATGGTATTTAAAGATGAACCTAAGCTCTGCTAATTTTATTAAACTGCAGGCTGCCAATGAGTTATAAAGTCTAATTAATCATTTTGTCAGCTTTGCCTTCTGAAGCTAGTCAATATAAATTTGAATAAATAGGAAGCTGTTGACCCAGACACCTCTGGATGTTCTGAATAAAGATGTGCCAGTAGTAAAACACTCCAACAATTACCCACTTTGCACGTAGTGTGCACAAATGTGGCAGGGAATTATGTGCTAACACACAGGTGTGGCGTTAGTCTTAATTTAAATTATTTATTTGTGGTGATAAACAAAGGAATACGTGCAGTCATTCCTCCTGTGTTTTGTCAAGACTGGGGTTTTGAGGAGGAAAACTTTTCAGCCCAAGTTTGTCGCTGACTCTGCAGTGTGACATGTCACATCAGGTTGCATCAATAGAGCCATGTTATGTAAAAGTAATGAAATGTGACTGATAGAACCCAAGATACTGTAACATACTGTAACATAATGTGTCAGCATTTCTTTAATGGAGCCTTTCAGGAATGCTGTTTTTGGTAAAACACCTTAAAAAGTCAGTCACAAAGAGCGATGAGGAGAGAGAAGATATTTGCACTCAGTTGCTGCTGCAAGAAACACAGAGAATAATCTAAATAAAGATATTTCCAGTAGTTTGTATCTATATAAATGAATTAGAAATTCAGAATAGTGAAGCCTAGGCATCATTTGTTAATTCTGTCACTGTATTTTATGAAATTGATTTCCTGATCATGCACAGGAGTAAAAACTTGCCTGTGTTTGACACAAGATTTTCGAGATGTCATGCCCATGGTGTTGGAAGTTCTCTCAATCCAGCAGAAAAATTTATATTTCCCTAATATATCCTAACGACCCAGGAAACCTCATTTCCATTATAAACAGCTCCATGATCCTAGAAACAAAATGATTATTTACATTTGTAGGGGTCAGATTGGATCTTTTTCTCCATCTCTCAGTGAGCTTTTGGACCTGGGGGCGGCGTGGCCCCGCATGAGGGATGTGACACATAAACCACCCCTGCCACCAACATCCTTCTTGGCAGGAGGGGAGACACCGAGCTGTTTGTCTTGGGCAGATTAACAGGGAAGGTTGTTTTTGTTTGTCTGACTGGTCAAGGACAATTTACAGTTCAGTTACTCTGAAGGAAAGACTTGTTGATTTGAGAGCACTCCTATTATAGCTGCAGGTAGAGGATGATGGATTCAGCCGTCACCGTGATAAACTGCAGCCCGCGCGCCGGCAATGCGCTAAATAAATAAAACACTGGTGGATCTGTTTGCTTCAGCTACTTAACAGCAAGGGCTGGAAGCTTCTTGACTAGGGGGGACCAAGGATTTCAATGCTCCCTTAGTCCAAATGTGTCTTGGGTTTTCTGAGAATATTCAGATTCATGAAGAGGGGAAAAAAACGGAAAGAAAATGAAAAGAACCCAGATTTTTTCCATAGGACTTTTGAATCCCAGTAGGTCAAAGGCAAATTTTTATAGTTTCTACAAAATATTTTCCTTACCTAGCTGAACACTTGTTTTCTCCATTTTTTCCTTATCTTTGAATTTCTGAGACAGAGTTGTTAAAAATCCGGTTTATCCCCTGGTCATGGAAGACTGTTCTGTGTAGAACATCCTCTCTTGGAACAGCCACTGTGACAAAGTGGGCACCAATTTTCACGTAGGTTTAATTGATCTATTAGCTCAGTTGCTTATTATCTGGTTGGATATCACCCTTGATAGCCATTATCGTTCCATTAGAGTAGTCTTGTCAATTTTTAATTGCTTATCATTTTAGATATATTCAGTATATGTAACAACTCCTGTTTTACTCAACAATGGGAATTGTTTGCTGTGCTACAAAGCTTTTAACTAATAGGAATTTTTCTGCTGTGTCATGTTAGTTTTTATGATTTTTCTCTTGGTGATGTGAGACAAATCACTGCTAACAGTACTAATTCCACTATATTCTAGTCAATTATACCACTACAAATTTGCATTTTAAATTAAAATTCATACACTTGAGAAAAACTATTTTAACCTGTAGAATAAAGAAATAAAAAAAATCTGTATTCACCCTTGACTTTCCTGCACATCTCATTCCAAGCTCTTCAGTGCAGACAGGGTGTATGGGCTGATCTTGATTTTTCCAGTATGTTGTGGTGCAAATAACACTAAAACTGACGTATTTTGTACCTGCAAGGCTGCTGAGAGATCAGAAATAGAAAATTGGGAAAAATTTATGTCCCCAACCCAAAATTTAAGCTTCATTTTTCATTAGGAGGTGATGCTGAGTGCTGCCCATGGTAGCTGTGTGTATCTCTGTGCCATTTAGTGATTAGATCAAGGATTGTCACATTCATATTCCAGATTATTTCCATCTTGCAGTTCAAGGAGCAAAGATGAGATCTAGATTGAGAGATCATACATATAGAGTTAGTAAGCTTTCCAAATTCATGAGGCTTTTTCCAAAGGTTTTTTTGTTTTTCCTGATATTTTCCTGAATGCTTTTTCCAAGCATTCAGATTTGCAGAAATGCTTGAGAGGTTGTTGATAGCACCCAAAGTCCTGAGTGAGTTTCCCCCCGTAAAAAAACCACTGATCCTTTGTTGTCTTGTGGCCTTCCTGTGGTGTGATTGTTAATCTCGAGATGAATTTTTGTCTGTTGAAATCCTGTGAAATCCCCACTGAGTCATGAAAACTTTAAAATTCAGGGAACTGGCAATTCTGCATGAAAAACTTTGACACACAAAAGACAAGTGGAATTCACCTTTTCTACACCCAAAAAGAGGATGGGAGCAGAAACCAAACCTTCTGCTTTATTCCTCTCTGAGCCTTGAGTGGAACAGATAACATTATTATGGGATACATTACAGAGTCATGTTGGACAGTTCTTTCAGCAAGGATGGATTCTGTTGTTCCTCATTCTCTGTTCAATATTGATATTGCTTTAGTGGCCACAAAATACTATTTTATGAGTGTTTTTTCTTTGCTATCAGGAGGACCCACATGGTTAAACACCTGCCATTTGTAATAATAGTGACTATTTGGGGGTAAAGTTGGAAGGGGTGATACTGCAAATAAAAGTCAGTCTGACAGTGAAGAGTGAAACCAGTGTTATTATTGTTTGTTTGTGAAGAAGCGCTGATAAATTGAAAAGTCAAATTAAAGCATTAGGTCTGTATAGCAAATGAGAATTAATAATCTGATAAAGATATAACATTAGGAGGTAATAATAGAGGAGGTGTAAACGTTTTCAATAGGGCTTCAGTGCAGATAAGCTTTTCTTTGGGAGACAGAAGTGTGGCCATGGCTCTGGTTTCTGCTTTGGTGCACTCTGATAGAGTTCATTACTGAAAGGGAAATGAGGATCTAATATTGCAAATCAGCCAATTTCTACTCATCCAAATCAAGCTTTTGTGCAGAGCACTTTAAAAGCTTTGAAGCTGGTAAATTTAATATTTTCTTGGCTTTTCTTAGCAAGTTTTACACAACTCTCTTCTCCCTGTTTATAGGTTGATTTTTTAAACCTTCTCCCTGGTTTTTGCAACTATTTTTGTTTTATTTCACTGAGATCTTATCTGTGCTCACAGTAAGCTTAATTCGTTGCTCTTGCTCTGCACAACACTCCAGTAATTACTGAAACTGCCAATGAAGAAACAACTACAAAGCAATGAATAAAATGTGTGCTATAAATAAGGTATTGAATTGTATTTGACTGCCCAGGGCAACAATTTCTAAAAATTGCTGAAGAGTCCAATAACCAAGGTAGATAATTTCACTTGAAGATGTTGTGTCTGTACAAACCTGCAGAGAAACAGCCACAAGTTGCTTTGTACAAATGGGAAAAGAGAAGTTTTAAGTTATTGCAAGTACTTACATATATTATTACTTGTTCAAAGAGTAATACCAGTAAAAACATGGAGAATCCAAAATGGGCTCATTCTTGTCCGTGCCCTTCCTGGTCAGAGTGAGCAATTCTTAACCAAATTTCACAGTTCACACTTCACCCTGTGCCTGTCAAAGGTTTTTTAATTGATTTCTTAATCAGTAGAGCAAGTTTTGGAGGGTGGAAATGGTGAATATGTTTGAGGTAACTGCAAGTAGGACTAAAAGGTCACTCAGTCCCAAGCCTCTCTGCAGCTCAGCTCCCAAACATACATTTAAGTCCCTGACTCCTAAAATAAATGTTCAGAGTAGCCTCAAGTGTCAATTCCAAGATTTTCAAGTCAGTTTTCCACTGAAAATTTGATTTGATTCAGGAGTCAGCTGAAAATCAGGTGGTTCAAGGGCCATTAAAAGTGGAGGAATTCTTGGAAGTGTGAGAGTCATCCTTGAAAGCTCAAAAGCAAATCCTGTATAGCTGGGGACTCTCTGGGAGGTGTCTCACGATCCAGCTGAGGCTGCAGAATTCACATTGCACTGTGAGGAATCTGATTGTGCCTCCAGAAGCAAAACCTGTGCAAATGATGAGATTTGAGCATAAGGTGACTTGGCCACACTGATGGGATTTTAATGGGAGAATCAGCTGGAAATTCACGTGCTGTACCAATTGCACAAAGGTACTGTAAATGCATTCTGCTTGGATATAATTTATTGCTTTTTCCTCTGTGATTAGAGAAGGCAGACAAGCCCATCCCTGCACTCAAGGAAATTAGGGAATCAATTTCATGGGAGAGGCAATAACAAACAAACAGAAAGCTCTGGGTTAGCACAGGAATATTCACATTTACAAAGTTGTGCAGGTTAAGCAAAAAAGTTTCTTCTTTCTGTACAGTGATTTTTCATTTTGCACTACAGGCTTTTAGGGTTATTAAATGTCTGGATTTTAAAGTGTATTTCATCAGCTGAAGCAGAACAGGAGCCAGATTTGGGGTTTTGATACGCAAGCATCACTCTCACTAATTTCATTATGAACTTCACATTTATATTCAAAAAAGCATGGCCTGACTCTGCAGGGGTGTGTTGTATGAGATCACAGAATCAGGGAATATTCAACTTGGAAGGGACCCACAAGGATCGAGTCCAGCTCTTCAGTGAATGATCCACACAGGGACCAAGCCCTCACCTTGGTGTTACTGCACCTCAGGAAGGAGGACTCATGACACTGCAGCACAGACTCTTCTCAGTAACTCAGATTTCCTTACAGCTCAAAGTTTACAAAATAATTGATCTTTTTTTATCGTCTTGTTCTTTTTAACCTTGAAATTATATTTTATCTCCACTAGGGAGCAGCAAATGACATAAAAATATCATTACTCTCTTCTAATCCCACGGAAAGGAGCAGTGGAGAAACTGGACTAAGAATTTTAAATTCAAAAATCTGGCAGGTTACAAATGCATTCACTTTCAATTCTTGTTTGAACAGCTGGGATTTTTGAAAATCGTAGAGTAGCTTTATCTCTTCTTCTCTTTTCAGCTCAGTTAAGTCCCCCTGCATAACTTGTCTTTTGGTGGATAAAATGGGTTTTCTTTCATTTTTGAACTTCTGTAGAAGGGTTAAGGAAGGGCCTGAATGCTTCAATTTGCCTCAGATGGAAGATCAGTTGGATTTCTCTTTTACTCTGTATATTTTTTAAAATAGTATCTTTGTTATAAGAACACTTTGAATTTAGGCATACATATATATTCTGAATATCTTAAATTAATTTTTTATGGAATTTAATTCCTTCTCCCCCTACTTGTCTTTGCACTCTGAAGAAGAAGAAACAAAGATTCATTAAAGAGTGTACTCAAAACAAATATATCACATTCATCATTTTTGGTCTGGTTAGACTAAACACACGAGATCATATAAGGAGAGTGTATATACACAAATTAAAAGAGCAAACATCTGGGATGGCATTGAATTTCTTCTGGACTAATGGGCTAAAACTTAAGAAAAAAATTAAACTTTTTTTGTGGCTGTCAGCTGCTAAACTGGAGAATCATTTTCCAATAAAAGTGATGAATGGTCTTTTTTGGAGTCCTTTAAGAGTGGCCAGGGAAAAGCTCTAAACAATGCAGTGCAGAAAACCTGGCAGTGACAGCAAGGGAGGCTCCATCACCACATTTCTTGTTCTGATCTCTTCTTCCTTCTGCCACTTAACTGGAATATGTAAATGACAGATATAAAAAATAGGGAATTTCTGAAACAGATTTGTGGCTTAAGTTTTCAGGTGATTTCTTGGTTGGAGAAAGACATAACTTTGTAGAAATAACAATGATAGGTGTATAATCAGTGCCCTTCATGCATTTATTTTTGCAGTGGATATTGCTGGGTGTTAAAAAGCACCTCTAAAACTCACCACCTTCCCAGAAAATAGGAAATTGTATTTTTGAAAGATAGATAATTTTGGTTGTTTTTTATCAAATATATAAGAAGGAGAAAAGACCTCACAACAACTTTGAAAGCTGCTTGCTGTTAATTCTTTGTGGATGTTTTGAATATCAGCACTTCGACGGTGATGCTCCCAGCCCATGAGGCAGCACTGATGGCACATTTTGTCCTGGCTCCTTGGTACATTAGGCAGCCTTGAGGCAATCCAGGAGTGTGTGAGGATCTCATCCACCTGACCTTCCTGTTTCAGCTCCTTTCTCCTGCCTGTCACCCGCACACGGGAAATCCGGATCATTTAATGTTTCCAGCACAACTCCCTCTGTTCTGTCCTTCTCTTCCAGGCTGATATTGATGCCTTAGGATTTTAGCTTTTATATTTTTCAAATCCTGTGCTGCATTAGTGTTTAAACTCCATATAAAGTTAACTGTCTTCACATTTTATTCAGATAGAACAATCCCTCTGGGCTGAGATCGAAGGACACCCCACAGCCTCAGGCCCTGAAAAGTATAAACAAAAGTGAATTGAGGGGAATGTGAGTTCATTACCTGAAGCTGTAATTGGAGAATTAACCCCTGATATGTAAATAGACCAAACTTTTATCTGTCTGAAAAACTCATGACCATTGTCGATCTGGGGTGTAGCCCCTTGGGGAGCTTTGACTGCCCTTAATGTACCTGAAGGCTCTTCAATAAATTTATCCGCTTTTATTATTTAGCTTTGTCTGGCCTCTGTTTTTAGGTAATCCCGAAAAAGGCATCAATATGCTTAACTCCTTTGGCTGAACTGGAGTCAAAGTCTTTAAAGCTGCTGAGCATATGGCAGGAGCTATTTGGAGATGTCTATTTTGTGTCTGAGTAGCGCTGCCCCCAAAAATGAGAGCGCGGAGGTGCCGAGGGTGCACCCAGCTCAGCCAGGAGCAGGAAGGGATCAGGGCTTGGAGACTCCCAGCTGAAATCCCCTGGGAAAATCTTCATCAGCAGGATTGGATCCAGCCCAGAGCATGGTCTGGCACAGCTCCTCCTGGGCACTTTCTCTGCTCTGCCAAGGGTGAGAGGGGCAGGGTGAGCCCACAGCTCCAGAGCTGCTCCATGGGATGGGTGGGACACACTGGACATTTCCTCCCTTACCTCAGAGCTTGTCTGGCTCTGCTGGGGAGGGAGAATGTGCTGCAGGGTTTTCCTGCTTTGTCTGGTGGAAGTTATTTGTGCCCAGGCTGTGTCCAGGCTTCACAGAAAATCAGAGCACTGTGAGTGAAAAAAATACATAATGAGAAGGTAATGAAAGTATTTGCAGTGGACTTTTTTCTTCTACCAAAAGGAAACACTCAGATTTCTCAGTTTTCATGTGCCGTACATGAAAGTGATTGGGATAATTTACATTCACACTTGTTTTGATAGGCAGGGAATAGATAAGTAGTGAATTAAACTTTTTCTCTCTGCCATCTGTATCCAAAAGCAGGAGCATTAGGAGCATGGCAAATGATTCTGCTTTGGGATGCAATTATATTTCAATAGAAAGGTAAATGTATGAAAAATACCTTAGAGCTGACCATAAGTTTGTGGACATATTAGGATTGCCATGAACATAAACTATTGAATTCCATTGAATTATTTATGGGGTTTCAGGACATAAGATTTCTGTCATTCTGTTGACTGTGTTATAATTAGAATAACTCTGGCATCAGCTTCAAGTTGCACACAAACCGAAAATAAATAAGATCAATCATAAGATCATGATATTGAGTGAAAGAGCTAAAGTATGATGAGTTCCTAATATATGAAAAAAAAATACCCCAAACTTCAGCTGCTCTGTTAAGACAGAATGTTGAAGGTGTTGGAATTTTTCACTGACACAATGGTACAGATTTCATAACATATTTAAATATTTTATGCTTCTTCCTTGTAAATCTAACAAGGAATCATCAGTGACTATTCTGGTCAAATTTACACATTTGTCAGAGCCTGAGTTGCCTCCTTAGCTGAGCTGCTAACTCTGACTAAAAGCAGTCTGTAGTCTCAGATGCATCAGCAGCATGATCTGCTTTAATTTCTTGGATCTGATTTAATTTCTTACTCTGCAACTAAGGGCAGAATTTTGCCCCAGCACCTCAACTAAAAGTATTCTGCCATCATGTCTTTTTTTTTTTTTTTTTAATGAAGTTTTTGAGTTTAAAAACTAATCTCGTCAAAAGTTTTTCTAATGCAAACCTCTGGCCTTGAGAATTGGAATGGATTTTTCATCCCTCTTAAGCAGTCATCAGTTTTCCTACAACCAGTCTCTGTGTTTTCCAGGATTACTTAGTGTCAGCAAATTTCCATTCTTTTGATTTGCTTTCCTAAGTAGAACTTCTGGTAGAAATAAATTACTCTATAACTAATCCAGCTTGCATATTTTATCAGCATTCTTTCCATCATTTGTTTTCTTTGCATTTATTTTAATCTTGCCTGTTAGAAATAATATAGTGATTTAAGAATCTACCCTGTGCAGCGTTGTTGTAATATCTTTCAGGAGCAAGACAGGGCCCTTTAATGCTGCATTTTACCTGAGGTTGCTCCCTTAAAAAGAGAATTAAAAATAATTTCTGATATGCACCAGTGAACCAAACCTCAGCTCCTTTTTGCACTGTGCTATTGATTATTGTTATTTCATATTCTAAGAAACAAGAAGTGTGGAGAGCTTCAGTGGGAGTGTTTCAGGGGTGGTTTCTTTTGCACCAGTCCCATTCAGGACCCTGCAGTGGGGCAGGGCCGTGCTGTGAGTCCTGGCTTAGGGGAACTCAATATTTTGTCCACAATGAACATCTGGTGACAAGGTGCTCAGAGCAACAACAACAAAAACAAAAAAAAAAGGGAAGGGGAAAATGAAGAGGAGAAGGGAAAAGCAAAAGGCAGTAAAATCTTTTGCATGCCTGCTACTTTTATGGTTTAAAATATTTTTCCTTCAATCAGTGCATCTAGGGGAACTTTTTTTTGATGTAACAATCAATTTTTAACAAGGAAAAAAGTCTGAACTCATAAATATTGTATGTATTAATTGTGAAGCTTAATGGAACACTTTGTGTTTCTGAACAACTCGTTTACATAATTAAAATCTCCTTTGATCTGTGAGTAAATGATTTAATCTTAATGCTCATTAGGCTAAATGGGTCTTCTATTCAATTGTATCAAGATGCTATGGAAAATTCTCAGACCTTTGGAAAATATTTGTTAGTTGTTAGGTAAACAGTAACCTATCTGTGAACAGAAATCTTTTATCTCTGCAAAAGAATTTGACTCTAAAACTAATTCAGATTAAAGCTTCTTTTTTTCTTTTATCTGACATTTTGGTTTCAAGAGCAGTTCGATGAAATATGGGGGGGGTTGTTCAATTTATATTCATTAACTACTTCACTACTAAAAGAATTTAGTCCTTGAAAATAAAACATGAAATAAAAAAAAAATAAATGTCAGATAGGTTCACCTCCAACTGAAGTATGAATTTTTGTAGCTGTAGATCACTGCTATTTTCTCGTGGGTGTTGCTCAGAAATCCCTGTGGATGTGGCAAAGCTCAGGAACATCTGGGACATGTGCAACAAGATTTTTCATCTTCTCTAGAATTCGTGTAACGACAGAAGCGCCGCGGCAGTTTTTATCTGCCAAAAGTTATCACCTTTGGGTGTTCAAGAAAGGATCCTTTCTTCCAGTCTTTTCCCTCTCAAAGGCTGAGTACAAAACCTCTTACCAACACAAGGTGCTGCAGATCTCCCTTGAATCTTCAGGCACTTGTCTGACCAAGCCATTTCCTTATATCCTGGTTCTAACAAAATAAGCTAAGAAATTGGGCATCACTGTCACAATACTCTTTTTTTCCTCAAAACCTCTAAACCAAATAATTTATTTTGAAAATGGCCCTTTTTCATTATCCCATCTGTAATTTTTTTTTAAAGCCACTTCTCATTCCCACAGGGAGCTTTTTCCTTTTTTTAAAAAGGTAAGAATTTTAATTAGCTCAGGTGGTGCAATAAACACAAACATCTGTGTCCCTTTATTAAAGGCTGTTCTCAGTCCCTTCCCTCTCTCAAGAACAAATCTATGGCACAAAAATACTCCAGAGTCACCTTGCTGAGAGCTCCAGTGCGTGGTGACCACGGCCCTGCCAGGCTGTGTCACTCTCCAGCATCTCCTGGAATATTGGGAAAAGCAAAACCAGCCCTTGAGCCACTCCTGCCCTGTCCCCAGGGACACTTCTGGCAGGCTGCAGTTTAGGGACATCTTGAGCCAGAAGGTTGTATCTATATTTTATTCCTCTTGAAATTGTTCTTTTCCATGCAGTAATCCATGGAAAACATATTAATGGTGTTATTACCCAGCTGCAGAGGCAGTGGGGATGAAACACACTTGTGTACCCTGACAAAATATTCAATGTTTAAATATTGAAGATGAATGTTTCTTTAATATTTCCTTTGTAAAGTTTGTTTTATTTCCCTTTTGTAGGGTTTGAACTGCTGTGTTTGTTTTATCTACTAAAAAAATTTAAGATAATTTTAAAATAATTTTAAAATATCAGCACTTTATTTGGAAGTTCCATTTTCAACACTGGTCTTACATTACAATTGCCTGTTTCCAAAGGTCACCTAATAGCAAGGTGAAACTTTGGGTTTATGATACCAATTCAGTATTTAACAAAAAAGCAAAATTGTCTTGGCTCTAACATCCAGTTAATTGAACTGTTACTGAGTTGATTTCAGTGTTTAATTTGGATTATTTTCTGCTGAAATTCCAGATTTACCATATTTTAGTTCCAGAAAATGTGACATATCATTTTACCCAGTTTTATCTCATTAGAATTCTTTCATATTTGTCCAAAAATACTGGCTATAATTCGGTCTACATACAAGTAAAATACCAACAGTGGAACTCCAGCTCATGTAAATAATTAAGGCTTGGGTTTAATGACTGAAGTTGTTGGGTATTTTTTAATCAAAACAAAAAAAAGCAAACCAAAAAATATTGTGCTATCAATTTCAGCTGAAGGAAACAGGTTTTTGGCTGTGCTGAGCGTTGAGAATTTACATAGCAAAGTGCAAACACCCAGGAAAACACACCTCTGTCCTCGGAAGGATTGGTGTAATAAACGTGCAAACATTTGGATTTGGCATGGATTGCCTTGGCAGGGGCTGAGGATCTGTAACATTTTTGGAATTGCCCGAGGGATTTGGGCTCCTGAAGAACTCAGAGCAGAAAAGAGCACCAGAGCTCTGCATTGATGGCTGCAACACTCGCTGCTGCTCTGCATCTGACAGACCCCAATGCAGATTTGAGCTGTTACTTGCTTTTAAATTTGAAACAGACAAAGAATTTTAATGTGGAAAATCGACGTGAAAGAGGGGTTTGGGATTTTTTTTTCTCTTCCGTGTTTTCGTAGCTTGAATAAGCATTTCCTCTCTGTCTCCCTCTTTATGACTACTGATAATAATGTGAATAAACTGCCTGAGCATCCCTTAAATCACTGTGAGGACTGCGGGGTGGATTTCTCATTTCAGCAACATCGATACAAAAATAACCACAAAATAGAGGTGAAGTTCACTTATCCCGAGTTACTGGCTAGGATTTACTTGCATGGCTTTATAATAAGATAATATAAATAAGCATCTAACTTTGGGAACAAAACTAAAGAATTTGAACTCTATTCGACTGATAAAGGTTGGGAAAAAAAGTCAGAAAAAAGCGTTTTAGCAATAGTCTCATCAGGTCCTAATTTCTGTGCAAATAAGTGGTGTGCAATGATTTTAGGATTGTTTTTGTTGGCCAGAGGGGTTTGGAATAAAACATCTGGGGTGGTGACATGTTTTTGAATTAAGACATCAGAGTTTGGATTTCTGTCCATGGATGTGTGTGTTGTGCAACCCCCATTTCAGATGCCAAGGTACAAAGCATCTTCCATAAAACCAGCCTGATGTTATTGCTATAAAAATGTTACAGAATTAACACACAGACATTTATTATCAGCCTTTTCAAACATTATCTTCATGGACTTGAGTCATGATTCTGGAGTGGATTCGTGCTGAAATCTCATGGGAAAATTTAATTATGCTTAAAACCTTAAATAAGTGCATTGTAAATTGTGAATTTTAGTAATGATGTATTAAGACAGTATCAGAGAGATCTAGCAATTTTTTATCAAATTATATTATTTTCTTCAGCCCCAATGAAAATTGCCCATGACTTAAAATTTTAGGCACTTTATAAAAATATTCTGAGTGAAGTTCCATTCAATGCACACTGCAGAGAGGGAATCCATGGAGCACAGATTAAAGAAAGATTTCACAAATCTATTAATGTACTATATTGATCTGAAATCAGCTTTAGATTTGTAAAGAATTTTAAGTATTTTCACTATTTTGTTGGTTTTTACTTACCTAAATTTCTTGAGCAACCCTACTACATGATGGATGATTGTCAGCATAATAACTTGCATTATTGAAAATGCTATGAAAGATAAGCATTCCTGTTTTTTCTGTACACCAGAAGCTGGATTTGCTTTAAAAGAGCAAACTAGAAATTTTCCTTTCTGAACCATTGTTGACCAAGCTATAGAATTATGAGCAGTTTAAAAATTTATTTTATAAAATTATTTTTGTTCCATCAACAAAGGAAAAACAACTGGAAAAAATTTGTCAGTCCTGCAAAATTTCTGCATTTAAAAAGAAAGGAATAAAAAGAAGGGGCAAATATGATTGGATATAAAAGAACAGGTAGAAGTTAAGAAACTGAGTTCCAAAAGATGTGGTCAAAGAGTGCCTTGTCTGTAAGGTTTGGGATCAAAGACTTTCTTTGCCAAATTAGAAGGATTCTTGCAATGAACTTACTTTCTGTAACATTGGGGCTAAAGTGTTTCGCACTGGCAAAATATTTTTACAGGACATTCTGACAAATGCTATTTTAGTGCTGTTTTAGAAGCAGTCGTGTTCTTTGGAGATCTAAGGCCAGGGGTTTTCCCTGAAGACCAGGAAAACAAAGTGGCCCTTTATGTAAGAACACTGCTTCATTCAGGAAGAAACTAAAACTCACAGGGAAGAGTGTCAGCGAGCTGGCTGGTAAGCACAGCAAACCCAGGGAAAGTAGCAGTGAAATGTCTTTTATCTTATTAATTCACAATTAATGTTCAGGGAGGTAGAGTTAAAAATAGTTTAAAATAGTTTAAAATACCTAAAAATTTTTTAAAATAGTTTGGTCATTGTCACTAAAATTCTCAATTTCCCTCTTTCAGAACAGGTTTGTTGATGATGACTGGATGTCACATGAGGAAGGGCACTTGACAATGTCCAGGATGAGCCCAAAATGCAATTTTCCCGGAGTATTTCCCACATGGCAGAATCTTGCCCTTCCCAGGGCACAGGGGATGTTCCTTTCTTGGGTAACCCTGGATGGATTTTTACTTCTCTGAACTCGCACAGGTCCTTCAACAGAAGGACCATGTGGAGCTGTTTCACTCTAGGAGTGATATTTTAGTTTATTTTAGTACAGATAGGTGCCACACTGGCTGTACCCTCACAACACAGCCGGTCCAAGACAGAAAGCAAAGCCTGAAGTCAGTTTTATATTTGTAAAAAATAGAAATGTATTTTTCAGGGACTCCAGCATCCCTAATTCCTTCACTCCCTGATTGACCTGCACCTGTACCAGAGGCTGATTCTGTCACATCCACACTATACCCAGAGCCTGTGCCCACATTCCTGTTCTGCATCATTCTCAAAATGCAATGCCAGCCTTATTTTCTAACCCAGCACTGGAATTTTTCATCGTGTTGAATATTGCTATTTGCATTAAAGTCCAAGCTCTGATTAATGAGATAAGTATTGTAATTGCTAAAATTGAATTTAATGTTCATTGGAAGAGCTGAAGCACAATGAAATTGCTTCGTTTCGAGCTGCTACCAGAACACTGTAATTTAGAATTAGGGAATAATCCTTTCCAGTCATTTTTTACATTATTTGTTTACATAATTTTAATGGTGAATTTTGGACTGAAGTTATGGAGCATTTGTTCAGTAGAACAACTGGTAAATATTAGAGAAAGAATTTTTTTCTTTGTTACTCCTCAGTCTCTCAAGTATTCTGGAGATCTAACAAGGCATTTTGGATGCACTTACCTCATGTGAGGTACTGATGTCCCACTAGGCCACCTGATATCCAGAGAAAACCTTTAAATTACTCCTGAAGACATCCCAGTTCTGAAATATTCCCTATTATTTAATAAATATTTTCCTGCTTGCATCCTACACTCTGTCCTTTCATCACTCCACTCATGCCTCATTTTCCTTTAATCACTTGTAGAAGCTTATTTTTTCAAGATAGAGAAGGGTATTTTTAATAGCATTTTAAGGTTTCCAAATCCCAGTGCAGAATTAAAAACCCTAATAGCATTCTGAAGGAATTTTATGGCTCCTGATATATTACAATTAGTGATCAAACTGTGCATTGTCAGCCAGCTTTTATCTCTGGTAAACAGCTCAGTAATTAGGATTTCATGGATCACAAGAAGTCCCAGATTTTACTTTACACATTTTGAGGCCGATATTTGCTTCCTTGGGTTATAAATTTAAGTAAAAGTCTGGTGTTACAGGTAGAAAATTGAAATTAAAAATAAAATTTCCTTAGAATGCAGAGTCAGGTGTCAATGCCTGACTCAAGTACAGGAGGTCTTGACTCTCCCCCTTTGTGGTGATTCCTCATGATCCATCTGTTAAATAAAAACTATTTTTAGGACTTGTTGGAAATGCAGACAAGAATTTTCTCTGTGCACTTATATTTCAAAGCAAATCAAACATATACAGAAAGGTTTTCTTTTATTATTCCATGAGCTGCATTTTATTCCAGAGATTATGGGATTTTTTATAGTTTTATTATGAAAAATAAAAATGTCTCTTCATTTTTTTTCATATTAACATAATTACTGAAGCTCTTTAAATGGACAAGTATTAGAATTTCAGTCTCTTGTCTTTTTCAAAATACCAAGGACACCAAGAAAATTCTGAATGTAACATTTTCCCTGAAATGGAACTATGTATTTTTCTAAAGCACAGCACACCATTAAACGAACTTGTAATATTTTGGGGGATATTATGACAAAGTATGGACTATTCTGGATAAATTACTGACACACCAACGACTGAGACACTGAAATTCAGATTGCTTTTGAATATACAACTGTTTTTAACCCATAAAGGCAGGGATTCTGAAGGACAAATAGCCTTGGCTGACACTGTATCATCACAGGATGCTCCTATTAGCTCTTCTAATAATTCACTGTTTTACAAATGTCACCTCACACCACAATCACACCAATCACTCAGCCTGGCCAGCAAGGGTCATTTCTCACAAATGGATGAAAAAACAGGAATTAAATTATAAAACTGTAGGATCTAGGAAATGTTTTACTAATATGAGAACCTCATAAAAGCAGCTCTCTGGTTAAAAGAGAGCAGATCCAAATCACAAAATAGATACTGGGTGATAATTTGCTGTAAACAAATGGGAATATGCTGAGAATTCAGGAGCACACTTAAAGAGAATCAGATATCTGCAAGATTTTTAGCAAAATTAAATTACCTGAACATTTTTAGCTAGACATGGATGTTGTTTAAAAGGTGAAAGATCAAGTGAATAATAATCAATAGATTATTATTATTATTGTTTATTATTATTATTATTATTATTATTATTATTATCACCTCTTTGGGAGGGACAGGGATGAGTGATGCAGGTGACACTGACATTTCAGGAAAACTGACCAAATATTTAAACCAGAACACGGGTGAGACTTCCCAGAAGTTCCACTCTGCTCCCAGGATTTCTGCCTGCTCCAAGCTAAACTCTGTCAGCCCTATTTCACCTCTTTTGGCTCCTCTTAATGATTAAATAAGACTTCATTATAATGGCTAATCTTTAAATTAATTCCATTCAATACTTACCATTTTAGTTAAAACAGAAAAAGGAGCAAAGGGGAAGAACATCAATATTTTAGCAGGCATAGAGCACAGGAATTTCATAAATAAATGACCCATTGGTACAGAACAAATCCCTACAGACCATATCCTGTTGTACAATTTAAATAATTGACTAAAAGAGCATTCCTAAAATAAAACAAACTTGCTTAGAGGAGTTTAGAAGCAGAGACTGAATAATTTTTTTTTTTAATTGACTAAAATATATTTAATTTAAAAATAAAATTTCCGTTCAGTCAGGTTTCACAGCCACATTTAATTTGTAGAAAGTTTCTGCAAATTAATATAGTATAGGACATATTTCTTTTAATTATGAAATATTTCAATGTTAGGCTCAGTGTGGGAGAAAATTTATATAATATGTGTTTAGTTTTCTATAGAACTTCTTTAAAGCTGAGAAAGTTGTCTCATCCAAAGCAAAAATATTTTGTCACTTGGAGAGCTACTGATTCTGCCTAGCAAAATCTTTTTTACAGGAAACCAGGTAGGCTACAATTTTCTTTTTAATTCTTATTAGCCAGTGGAGATTCACACCTTTTGTGGTTATCGAGTGATTGAAAGAAACTCATTACTGTTTACCTCGATTCACAGGAGCCTTTCCGTGATAAAAAGTGAAACACTTTTCAAAACAGAAACTTCGAAGCTTTCACTTGTGACAAACGTATCAATAGAAGTACTGTAGGAATTTGAATTTTTTGAAAAAATTAAGTTTGGGTTTGGGTTTTTTTTGCTTCATTAAGTAATCTCTGTATGAGGCTATCGCTCTTTCTTTTTAATGTTTCATCCCCAGAAGAATCGAATCAAATGAGAGCCACCTGTGCAAAGCAAGAAAATATATCATTGCCTATTCATCTTTAGCAAAGTAGACCTGGGAAATTCTGGCAGGGCACTTGAAAATCCCACAGCTCAGCCCTGTGGGGGAACAGGGCTGTCCCAGAGCTCAGGAGGAAAGATCTGTGCAGTTTGTTCCTGGGAAAGCTGTTTGGAAAGCAAAGTACATTGGAATCACAGTGAATTTTGCTGGACTTCACAATTTGAGACTCTGCATTATCAAAGGCATTCAGCTACAGGGAATAATACACTGGAAATTTAGTGCAGCACTCCAAATCCTGACGAGATTAATGGAATATGAATTATAATATAAATAATAATATAAATTCTCTTTGCTCTGTAGCATTTTTCACCTCCTGGTAAGAGTCTGTTAGGAGGAATCATTGGGGTTTTTAGTTTATGTAACGAGACTTCAGTTCCTGTAGGAACAGCTTAAAAGTCTTGGGTTGGAAAAGACCTCCAAGAGCATCCAGTGTTTGATCTTGTGTTGATTTGGGGATTTTGAGCTGATCACTGAGCTGGGCTGAGCTGAGCCCACCTCAGGCTGAGCCCTGGCGTGTTCATCCCACCACTATCTGTGAGCCCAGGTTTGTTCTTCACCAAAAAATCCCAAGAACAAGCCCCAAACCCAGGAGAGAGATGGCCCATAGGGTGGGGAGGGGTTGGGAGGCTATCTCTGTGTTTATTAAATCTTTCCATCAATGCTATTGCCCCAGCAGAAGGCACAGACCCTTTTTAGTTCTGTGAGGTCACACAAAAAACAAAAATCAGCTTCACAGGTGCATGTTATTAGACACACAAAGCACTTGCTAACAGCAAATATGAGATGGCTCACATTTATCAAAATTATCCCTGACTTTTCCTTTTGCTCAGCTGAAAACAATATCTTCAGCTCCCAGAGCAACATGTAATGTGTGAGTGGAGAAAAAAAACCCTAAACCACAACCACGGTTATTTTTTTTATAAAGGACACCCAAAGGAATACGTGGTGAGCAAGTTGTGTTTGTGGTAAAGACCAGAGCTGTCCAAAGAGCCATATTTTAGATGTGTTAACTCCAATTAAGCGGATTTAAAATTTTTCTATCTATATTTGTAATATCCTGACAGCTAGGGACTTGCATACCTCTGAAAGCATAAAAATCATAATCCTGACAGTGCTGAAAAGTGATGTCCTGTTATTGACAGAGGAGACATGGTGCCACAGGCAAGGCAAACACAAACGTGGCCATTCTTCTCCCATCTGTGGTTTCAGCCTCATGGCAAAAGGGGCTGCTCTTAGGGATGAACAATCAGCCCTGGTCAATTAGAGGTCCCTGTACCAAAATTGCAAATAGAAGTGTGCTTTAGCCACAGTTTCAGGGATTGTTTTGTCTGTTAATTATTTACTTGAAAACTCTGTCTGAAAGAGACTTTTTTCCTCCCTCGAGACTGCTATTGTGATGCTAATAAGTATCTGTATGTACTTTGTTTGTGTGCTAATTAAATGCTGTCGTTACAAAATTTAACTTGGATAGCTCATTCTCAAGATGATGTGTATCAATAAATAAAATATGGTACCTAAAACAAAAGCAGTTTTGCTTGCAGAGAAAGAGAGGAGACGAGCTTTAAAAAGAAGTCATTTAGTAATTGCATGATGTATTAAGGCTAATAAATCTGCTTAATTGTCACATTTGCCTTAAATTAATAATTTATATCAACATTTGGTGTGGGCAGATATGATGAATATTTTTATGTTGTGATAATCCCGGAAAGTGGCACTTTGAGCACTTTAAAAAACAATTAATTGCAAACCCTGTCTGTTTTTACACATTTGTGGTAGTAACTGAATAAACAAAGGTGAGAAAATTTCACAGAAACCAGTGGGAAGGACAGAGCTTAAACCCATTAAAGCCTCCCAGTGTACTCGTTGTGCTAATAAGATGAGTTAATAACGTGCCAGGCTGTGTGTGCTGCTGTGGCAGGTCATCAACACAAACTCCTCACCTGGAGAACTTCACCACCCGTGGGTTTGCTGCTCCCTGGCTCTCTGTGAGCTGGAGGAGAGGGGAAATCTGCTCCATCTGACACCAGGGTGGGATTTGGGGCTGGCTGAATTCGCTGCTCTCCCTCTGCACCCCCTTTACACCTGAACCCCTCTGCAGCCTCTTCCCACCTCGTGCTCTCACCACAAACACGATGCAGGGACTTGCTTTTTGGTTTTTTTAATATGTTTACATATCATTGAACATAAAATAGGTGCAAGGCTTCAAAAATAGTAATTTGTTTATCACAGGTTTACTGGGAAAACCTGTTTGGAGTGATTTGTAGGTTCCTGACTCCCTTGGTGCTGGCCTAGGGAAGCTCATGGCTCCTCTGCTAATGGCCTGACTCTTCTCCTGCTGTTCCCATCCTCCTCCACCTCACTTTACATCTTAATGGTGTACATCTGTTACTGGACAGATTGCACAAGATGAACATAAGGCACTCTTTTCCAGGGTCAGCTAAATTGCCAAGCTAGGTCCACTCAGGCTATTGAAATGTATGTTCAAAATTCCAGAAATTCTACTAATGACAGATATCTCTGTCATATTATGCTGCATAATAATTACACTTCTCCGGGCCTGTGTGAGGTCAGAATAAAAACATTGTTTCAGCATCAGCTATATATTGGTGAGAGCAATAAGTGTAATAATGTGGGGTTTGTTGTGATTTCAAAAACAGAGATTTTTTTATTTTCATATTCAAACTTAGTTTGCTTTAGAATAAGACATGTGAAGTTTGGGAAGTTTTGAATCAGCAGTTTTGGAGTTTCCATGTCTTGAAGTGTTATTTTCAAACGCTCTGGGCGTGTTTAAGGAGTCAGCAGATGTTAACAATTAGGAAAAGATAAAAAGAAACTGGGGTACCTCCTGGCCCACTGTTCTTTGTGTACACGTGTTTCCTAGGATTTATATTTTTTTTAACTGTGGGATTAGTGCAGAGCAGCAAGGCACTGATTTGTCTTGGTTCTGCACTGCGGAGTCGGACACGGAACTGTCGCAACACATGGCTTTCAAATGAGTTGATTGTAGACATATTGTCTGTCAGTCAAAACTACAATATTGTAATTAGAGCAGGCCCTGTCTCTCCATACGTGCTTCAGATGGCAATGAAACAATCTCAGGAGCTATGGGGATTCTACAGAGTGGATCAAAGCTTATATCCTGATCTGCTTCAAATTTTAACTAATTCACAGTTGGAATTACTGAAAAAATCGTATTTTATCCTGTCATTCTTGCGACCTTTATATTTTTGAAAGCTAAAGTATTGCAGGTATAATATTTCTCAGTAACAATATATCAAATTAATATGTTGGAAAACCCTGAGAAGCTCAAGAAAGTTCTCTCTATTTGCCCTGATGCCTGTGACTGACTCAATTGGTCACCCTGCTTGAAATGGAGTTTAGTACTGGCGCTGCTGAAAAGTTGATTTTTATACTACAGTTCATATACTAGAAATCCATAGGATAAAGCTTACACAGGTCTAGTCCAAACATGGAGAGGAGGGATATTCAGAATTGTTCATAGAGTACAATAAAAATGTAAGAATAAGGTATTGTTTGTGTACCCCAGAAAAGAGGAAATTCTGCTGTCATGAAATGAAGCTCCCTGGTAACAGACATTGCCTGTTTTACTCACTGATATGTCACAAAAAGCAGATTTACTTCCAGATTCTGGGTCCTGGGACAAGGGAGATGGAAGGAAGATGTTTAATTTAAATAAGGTCATCTTGCTTAAACAATTGGTAATAGATAAATAGAAATAATAGACCGTAGGATCAAAACAGCAGCGTGGCAGTGGTACAGCTGGTGCTGGTGATGTCCTTGTTGGTTTGCATAAAACTTACAGAAATATGAATGTTTACTGTGTATTGTATTCACTTGGAGGGGAGCCAAGGAGCTCCAGAAAAGACACACAAGATAAAAGTAAACCCTAAAAAATTTTTTAAAAAAAGGTGAGGGACACAGAAGGAGAATTGAGTTACTCACAGAGTTACTCCCAGTTCACCCTGGGCACTAACTGGGATATTGTAACTCCTTTGGTTCTGTGAGGAGCCCAAATTCCTGTCATGGACACAGTGGCAGTGCTGATGAGTCAGACTTCTGATTTTGTGATTTACAGGGAAGTCATTTGAAAAGTGGTGCCATATGGGATGATGCTTGATTTGTAATTCTAGAAGTTAACAATTCGGTCTCCTGCAAATCCTGAGTCTGTCAGGGATTTCTCAAGTGATGTGCAGCATAGAAAATGTCCACTTTTATTTTTCTGTTCTGAGTTATTTTCTACAAATCAGCCCTGGATTTACTGGCAGAGGACATAAAAGAGCAGGGAGGTACAAAGGAGGGAAAGGCTGCTTCATTCTCTGCCAGCACAGCCATTCCCAGAGTTTTTCCCCAACTCCATCCACACCTGAAAGCCAAAGTAATATCAATACATTTTTTTAGATCCCCGTGTAAATTTTATTCTTCAGTAGGACCATATTCTGCATCTCTACATGCATTATTACGGATTTAAACCTTAATTTAATGCCTCTGTAATAAAATCCCTGTTTCTCTATGTCTCATATGGTAGGGCATGGCTAGGGCAAGGTCTCTATCAGTCATGGCAAGGGAAAGGAAATTCTGTTTTCTCCATAAATTAATGCATTAATTTCAAAAGGGATTTTGGGCAGTCAATACTATAATTTTTTTTCTGATATTTTTAAAGACAGAAAGCGCTTTAAAAGTTCTTGTTTTCTTTTAATACACTCACTATAGTTAAGAGCTTAAGTTTTTCTTGGCCTGATACTTGACTTGGAAATCCAGCTTCTTGTAAGTGTCATTTTCTTGGTGAGAAAGAATCCTCAGCCATTTTCAGTCATTAATATTGCATGAATAGGGGTTCTTTAGCCCTGCACTCATAAAATTGATGTCATCTCTGGTACCCTAAAAGTATATTTGATATCAGCAACTAGAACTGTGCCTGTGCCAGTGCCAGTGTGTGCTGGTGGTGAAGCAGGTGGTGGATGGTGATGGGGAAATCTCCATCCCAGCCAAGCCTAAATTCCATGTTTGTTTTGTACAGATATCTGTCTGCATGCTTGAAGGTATTCAGTTATCTAAAAATGTGATTTTGCACCAAAGAATGAAACCCTGTCTCCCCAGCCTGGCTCAGTGTGTCCACAGCCACAGCAAAAAGCAGCTGCTGCTGAATGTCCCATGAAATTCCCATCCCTCTTTGACTCTTGAAGTGATAAGGACAAGGCTTGGTCATTATCACTTCTCATTGTTCCAGTTTGTAATTCTCTCTCTCACTGATGCACTTTAGAAGGCCACCCAATAACTCTGCTTGTTTTTCTTTTTCTTTCCATATTTTTTTCCATTTGATCAGCAATGATTTGTTGTCTTGTTTCTCATGGAGCTTGAAGTTAGCACTGGCAATGCCAGTGCAGTGCAGGAAATCTCTCATCACGCCTTGCTGGTACAACTCCACTGCCACCTTGGGACAGCACTGGTTGGTTGATTATTAATGCTGAGGGGAGAAATTGTGGGGGGAAATCCTTGCCAGTGTTTTAGAAAAAGTCAGATTTCCATCATCAATTATGTCATTAATATATTTATACTTTTCTCTCCTAAATTCATGGTTGGGTTAAGAGCTTCTGGCTTACCTGGCATCACTTCTTTCATTGCATCTTATCCATTAATACTTGTTCTTGCTCGAAATGCAGGGGTTCTTCTCAATCTCAGCACAGAAATCTTGCTTCAATTTCAAACTGCACAAGAATTTAACTATTTTTTAAAGTATCTTTTTTTCCTGCTCAACTGTTTTTCCCATCTCTCTCCAATTGGGCTCCGTGTGATGGTTTTAGACATAACAGCTCAAGTTTGAGTTGCCTCCCTTCAAAGATTTGAAAATGTGCACAGATCCTGATCAACATAAATTAGCATGGCTCTGCCTTCTGTTATCAGTTATTTCAACTATATGAAACAATCTGTTTCTGTTTCGATATAAAATAAGATGGTGTGCACATTTACAATACATGGCACTTCAGACATAAGCGGGAATACCTGTTGAAGGGCCCTGTGAGTAAAGACAGCCTGTTAAGGATCTTTTTTATGCATCCTTGCAGTCACTGTGTTTGCAGGAACGTGTGGGACTGGTTTGGAATACAAAACAACATTTCTGTGCTGTGACATAGCCTTTTCCTTATTTATTTATTTATTTTTGCTGGAGGGGAAAGGTTGAAGTGGTGATACCACATCATTGTAATCCATGGGAACTCTGAAAATAATTCAGGGGATTCAGGATAAAACTTACACTGGAAAAAACACTAGCCAAGGAATGTGTATGTGGCTACACTGGTGTTGTCTGCCCCTTTTCCTTACAGAAGTCTTGGGAAAGGAGTTTGCTGCCAATATTATTCATCTTTATCTTGTGCTCTCAGGATGCCTCTGACATTTGATGGGGTCTGGAACAAACTGGTTTTTTTTGTAATAGAATTTTTATGTCTCTGACTGGCCAAGGAAAGAAAGAATTAATTTTTTGAGCACGGAGTAAATATAAACCAGAACTTTTATTCTTCTCCAAACATTATTTTGCTTTTATTTTTGCTTTATAGCTAAAGGATGTCAGCAGCTCAGAGCACACTTTTCCTTCCATCAATGTTCTTCACTCCAATGTCTGAAATCTCTGGTTCTGCCTGTGGCTCATATTTGTTACTCCATGAGGTGAAGTGTCACTGCCCCCCAAATGAACACGTGAGGTTTAAGTGAAGCTGCACTTCCTTGAGATATCCCAGGATGATAAACTGACATTGCCACCACAGGTGGGAAACCAGGATGTGGGAGCAGAGGGAATATTTTCATTTACTCTTCCTTTTTCACCCCCACGTGGAGTTCAGCACCAGGGAAGCCCCCTGAGATCTTCACAGTAACTGCACATCTGGGAGAGGGACAGACAAATGAGCTGAAAACACAGGGCCTGTCTTTTGTTGGAGTATTTAAACTTTGGGTGAGACAAGAGGTATGAGTATGTTGGGCACAAGATTCTGGAAATCAGACCATGTGAATGCAAGGAAAACCCTCAGATTCTGTCTCCTGAATCATCTGCTTTGTCCTCATCAGAAACAGCACATCTTCCTTCATTAACACATTGTTTTGAAAAAAATGATAAACTATTAATAGAGAATAATACTATTATAGAGAATATATCTATTCATGAACTGAACAGTCTATGTTGCAAGGTTTTCTGAGCAACCTGAGCTCTGTTGGTAAATGAGTGCACAGAAGGATCTTGGTGTTTATTTTTTTCCTACTCCATTTATTTTTATACCAGGCCCCAGTGGAGGCACCTGGAATATTACAGTTAAAGGCAGCCACAAAAATTTGATTATGTTTAACAAATCATTGCTATGCACTAACAAGGTAAATTGAGTCCATAGAAATAATTCTCCTAGCATTTAGGAAATCTGTTGATAGAGCAAAACACAAAAGAATAATCTGCAAGGTCTGTAATTTTGATGTTTTATAGTAGCTGAGGTATGTGAATAGATAAATTATCTACTGAGACATCAAAGGGAGGTATTTGTGAGTGGGTAGTGGCTTGGGAAAGAGGAAAGTGATTAGTAGAGTGCCACAGGAGGTCAGTATTAGGACCAATTTTGTTCATTTTATAAGCCAGTGGTCTGGAAAAAAGAAAAGACCACGCAGCCAAGGGGTAGCACACACTTGGGTTCCTGTGTTGTGAGGGAGTGGCAGGCCATGAAAACAAGAGGTCACACAGCCAAATCCAGAAAGATTTATCCACGATTCAGACAGATAAGCAGCTATCATTTTAACTGAGTGGATGTGAATTGTGTGGAAAGATTAAGGAAAAGAAGGGAAACAAGAATGAGTGAAAAGGCTGCAGGAGGATGTTGCTTCACTGGGCGGTGTGTGTTAAGGGAAATATTTTAAATAATTTTAGTTATTTTGAGTGTGTATTATTTGGTTTATTTCACTTTTTCAGTGAGGAAGTCAGTTTAAATTCCATATATTTAAAAGCTTACGTGAAAACTAGATGGAAATGGTTCCCTAAAATCCAGTGTCTTCAGCTTCCAAGCTGATTACTAGAGGGACAATTCCGGGTGGTTCTTCACCTGTTCTCTCATACAAACCCCTGGGACCATGGAAACAAGATCATGTTGCACAAGAGGTCAGAAGGAAGGAATGGCTCTAAAGGATCTGTGTGGTGGAAAATACTGGAATTTGGATAATTTCAGTGGAGATTTCAGTTCATTGACTAAAAACTGAAAATTAATCCAATTTTTCACCCATTTCAAAACTCCCCTGTTCTATTTACCAAGGGGTTTAAGGAGGTTCCAGAACCCAAAGTGTGTTTACTTTTACTTGAACGTTAGCAAAAATAGAGCTTGCCAAAGAGCACAAAAGTCTCTGCAGCAATTGTTCCAATTAACTAACACAGCCATCATTAGAGAATCATTAAACTTTGAGCTTACGACATTTCTTCATTGAAATAGCATCATCCACAAGCTACCACTGGAATCTTTTGGTTTAATCTGTGCAAGAGTTTATTATAACTGAAATTTAATTTAAAAAATAAGCCCTAAGCCAAATGTCCTAATAAGAAGCTATCATGCTACTTGAGGAGATAAAATAAAACTAAACACTGCCTGAAATAAGGACAATTTCTACTGAAACATCTTCCTGAAAACTGAGTAATCTCAGTAGTAATTGCATGGTTTTCCATTTTTTAATGTTTTTGCACGAAAGCTTCACTTTTAGTTTAGAAAGAGGTATTTATCTTGGGTAGCTCATGAGCAGTGGATGATCTGCTCTTATTAAGTTTTTGCCTCCACAGAGTCATTTTCTCTCACTTACTCTGCCCTTAATTTTTTTTCCAATGTATCTAACATTTGCACAATTTGTTCAAACTACTTGACTCAACACAGGTTTTTTTTTATTCCCTAGTCTGAGGTGGATATTGATGCCTGGAAAGATTGCAGCCTGATTCTTGTCGAAAGGAAATTCAAACACAAAAATTAATCCCATGCTTTGGAGACCATTAGAAATGTAATCGTGAGAATCACTGCTTATTCAGTTGTGCTAATTCCTCTTTAAACCAGCATGAAAAAGAAATGCCTTAATTATTAGCGTAATTAATGTTTTAGGAAACGAGAAGATGATTAGCTGAGAATTGCTTTATGTTGAATAAACAAGAACCCAGAGAACTGAATGTGAGCAAATGCTGCTGCCATGAGCTGTGAGTTCAGTGTTCAAAGCTCCACAATTTACCTACAGAGTGCTGTTGAATATTGACTGGTGATGAAGTGTCTCTCCCTGCCAGTTCCAAAGTCAGGACAAGTCATTTCATCTTTGTCCAAATAATGGTGTGTTTTGTTTTAGGTGATATCTGGCTTCTGAGGCCAATAAATGCCTTTCCTGGTGGATGGATGTTTTTTGTGAGGCCGTGTATTCCCTTTGAGTTATGTGGTATCATCAAAGAAAACCAGAAAAGTGTATATTTTCCAAAGAGGCGTGTAAAGGTTTGTAATTGTTTTCATCTTTTTTTATATTTCTGCTTCACCTTTTGAGCGCTATAAACTCTGATGGTCTTCTTTCAGCAGAGGTTGAAGGGATCTGTTTCATTTTTAAAGTGTTTTATTTCTTATTTCCTATCGGAGCAGAGAATCAAATGGGGCTGTTACGGAATGTTTTTCCTAGTGGCATTCATTGCCTTTGAGCTCCCCATGAGATGAGTGGGCTTGAGGAGTGAAGAATCCTAAAATCCAGGTCCTAGTCCTGTATGACTGAAGGAAGAGAACCCTGATTACCCTGATTATGTGTGGATTCATTAGGGATCTCCTGGAGGAGGAACATTAAGCCTTGGAGTGTCTCTGGTTGAAACTCGTTGTGTCTTAAAATTTTGTCCAGGTCTTTCTTGACTTGACCAACATTGGGCATCTTTAATATCTGCTTTTTCAGAGACATTCACTCCAAATTCACTCCTATGCCTCTGGGAGTGGGAAACCCTCTGCACATTTCTGGATATTTTAGGTCCCCAATGAAATTCCAAGCACTTGTGCGAGCTTGGAGAGCAAGGGATCCATGGCCAGTTCAAGGTCACCTTGGTTTTCTTTTTGACATGTTCCTCTTATTTTCTTGTGATGTATTTCCCCTTTAAGATGGGGAATAAAAAAACTTCCTACCTGGAGGTTCCCTTAAGAGAGTGACAGTGTGAGACAGGCATTAAAATACAGAAGTCCTTTGTGAGAGAGGTGTTCTGAGCTTTAAAAACTTGTATATATATATATATGTTTTCATAATGGACTTTCCAAGAAAGTATATGAAACTGGCAGGATTTCACTGCAACTTCTTTAAGTTTTTTTATGTTTGCATTTGTTATTTATGTAATTTGAGGTGTTACATACGAGAGTAACAACACCAATATAATCTGACCCACTTGCTCCAGTCATTATTGTGTTTGCCAATTTTCCTAGGTCACATTTGGCTCAGTTTTAATGTGTACAATGTGTTTTGGTTTAATTTGCTATAATCTATAAGTTGCAGGTGAATATTTTAATTTTTCCTTGAGAAATAAAGCAGGAAAGTTGACAAATCAAACCTGTGGGCTAAAGCCATGCAGTAGCAGGGTGCTCGTGTTATCTGGCAAGGGACTTGTGCTGTCTTTCCATGGCAGCTTAGAAGATGTTGAGCAAAACAGAGGAATCAGTGATTTACAGGAAAATCCCAACAATCTGCGTGTCCTGCTCTCATATCCAGTGTGAGACATCTGGAACTTTGGCTTTTTGCTATTCACAGCCTCCAGATGCAAATTAAAAGATTTCAAGGTGTGGAAACCGAGTTTGGATTAAAATCAATTAGCAACCGTTTTCTCTGTTGGTTTTTCTACTTCCTTTTCCCCTGTTCAAAATGACAATTTGTGCACTCTGAGGCCAGCGCTGCTCAGAGCACAGTTTCAGACATCTTTATTAGCTGGGAAATGCTATCGATTGTGATTTCCTCTAAAACACCCAGCACTCTGATCTCAGATTTCTCACTGGCAATGAGATCTCTGTGCTCTGCAGTGTTGCAACACCAGGGCTTGGTCAAACACTTGTTTTGTAACGTCACAAGAACAGTGGAAAATTAAATGTTTATTACAGAGTGAGGCAATACTCTTATTCATATTGTAGCAGGATGAGGCAATGCAATCTTCTGATTCTGATGAAGACTTATGGAGCCTAAAAATAACTCATCCCCAGTGCAGGAAAATATGTGAAAATATACAGTCTATCCCTTAAATCCACAGCATTAAGGTAAATTAATAGAAGAACTTGTGGAGGGCCTGATTGAATCCATGAGGGATATAGTGTGATAGTGTATATTTGCCTAAAAGCTTGCTCTGACAGCAAAAACAATGTACCACAGTATGTTTCTTTCTTATCTAATGGAAAGAATAACACACAGAGGCTCAGTTCTTGTAATGAAAACCCCCACATTAATTTTATTTTTTGATGTGTCATTGTAATTCAAGAGATGTTTTTAATCTCAGGATTGCTAGGGCACAATAAACCATTTAAAAAGTATTTGGCAAAGATCCCTGTGCTTAGCAACAGCTCCTTTCATTTAAAACTGTTTTTTGAACCAAGCTATTCAAAGCTTTGTTCCACTTATTAAAATAAAGTATCTTACTTCAAACAAGTATTTCAGAGAACATAATCAAAAGGACAGCATTCAAATACAATGCACAGAAAACATAAAAGGTAGCAGCATGAAAAACTGAAATACTTTGTGTAGGTTTCCTTGTTTTTCATTAAGAAAAACCGTATAAAAGTATACTCACAATCTTATTTCTCTTTGTGCCATTAAGGGATATTTAATATTACATTTCTTACCACGTGCTGAAATTCATTGCTAGATTTAAAGTAAAATGAGCTGGACAGTATTTTAGTGAATAAGATATTGCATTAGTGGTGTATTTTCCAGCCATCTGGGTGACATAAGACAACAAAGGAGGAGCTAAATATAGAATAATATCTATTTTTTTTGCTGTTGGCTTTATGCTCCTCTGTGAACTCCAGTGTCAATTCATGGCACAGTGTCACCGTGGAAGCTCTTTCCAATAAGGTGAAGTTTTACCCAGCTTTGTTACATAACTTCACATTGACAATTTATTTCAGATTTTCATGGATATCATTTGCACTTTGGTTTAATTCTGCCTTAATTTGGTCTGCTTTTGATGGCAAAGGCATTGCCAAGACAATGATGGCTCCAGGAGCAATGAAAATGCACTTTCCCTCCATCAGTGAAGAGATGTTGTTCCTTCCTCAGTGTTTCCTGTTTCACCTGCACACTTTAGAGAATAGGGATGGATGCACCAAGCCGGGATCCCCAAAACAGAGGATTTTGGGATGCCAGATGCTTTTTATATTCCTGAGTGCTCAGTCCTCTCTGAAGTTAAGAGAGGTTGAGGACTAAAGAGGGTTGAGCCTAAAGAATAATTTTGTTTTGCAGATTTTGCTATTTTAAAATTTTGTTTTATTTAGAACTGAGAACCCCAGACTTGAAAAATTCCCCTTCAACAGAAGGCCCTGGATCTGTGGCTCTGGCTCAAGCTCTGCCCTCGTTCCTCAGGCTGTGGTTGTGGGGTTACAAACACAACCCACAAAGCGTCTACCCCACCATGGGTTCATAGGAAACTCTTGGCCATTGTAGATGGAACTGATAAAATTGTCACAATCCACCAGAATTTTGGGGGTAAAAACCTGAAAAGGAGCTTTGAATAATGGTAACTCTGCATAGATCATGCTGTATAACTTTTTCAAGATGGCACTGACTGTAAAATCAGCGCAATTTTTGATCTCACGTTGTGTGGGCAGAAAAATGGTTATTTCCAAGATGTTAAAAAGCTAATCTATTCTGTTAAGTTTTTGTATCTTGCATAGATATAGCTTATTTCTTTTTTTTTTCCTTTTAATTTTACAAACCAAGTTGGGAGCCTTGACATTTATTGGGCCCCCATATTTTTCATTTATATTCTCTCTAGTCTTCACCATCTGTTATGACAGTAAATAAGTTTCAAATAAGCCATATCTTCCTCAGCATGAGTTGCTTTTTCTGCAAAAAAAAAATTAAAGTTGCAGTTGGATGTGATATTTGAAGTCACAGCTTGTCTTCAAATATTTAGTAGCGTATTCCTGTGCCAAGGGATATCAATCTGCCATTTGCCTTGCTTACAGTATAATAAAGATTATCCAGGCCCTTCTTTCATAGATATGTCAAGGCTTTTAATTACCATAGCTCAGGAAGTGGCTCTTTCCACTGGCTTTTTCCATTTTGCTTTGGGTTAATATGGCTCCTTCTTATCTTTTTGCACATTGAATTCCTAAAGGAGGTTGTAGTGTCTCATTTTGGTGGATGTGATACTCCCTTACAAATAAATTCTTTGGCTCTACCAACACCACTTTGATCGTTGTAAAAGTCAGTGTTTGATGGATATTTCAGATGTTGGTGCCCAAATACAGGGAATTTGGTAAAGAAGTTGTTGGGTTTTGTAATTCTGATATAGGTGGGCTGAGGGGAAATTTAAGGTAAATTCATTTTGTATCTTTCCTTTACACCATACAAGAACACTCCATTGAGTAGGGATGTGACCTGGAAGTCACCTTTGTACCATCTTTGCTTTCCAGCTTTATTTCTTTCCTTGATTATGAATACTGTGTCACGTGGAGGCATTTTCCACATCCTTTGAGGACAGTGGTGTAAAATCACAGGTTGTTTTCATTGTCTATGAAACTGCAACAAATTCATCTTGAAACTCTCACAAATGAGGTCCTCTAACAAGGAGGAAATTTCAACCCATTCCACTCAAAACTGAAAATATTGCTAGAACACCAAGCATTAATGTTTCTTGTGGACTGTATTTTTTACAGATTTTTAAACTGTTCCCTGGGTAATCTCCACCCCAGGAACATCCCAGATGTGTTAGAGGTTTTTTAGGACAAACAAGGAATAATCAGACATAAATTTTCCTTGTCCCTTCCACTCATCATGTGTAATTCTGTGGCTCCAACTGGCCCCATCCCAAATTATCTTTTTGCCTCATCCTTTGATAGTTCTGAAGGCTCTACATATATTTAGTGGGTGGATTTTAAAATCTGCATCTTTCATCAGTGTGAATTGGTACTTCCAGAATGGCATCAAAGAGAATATTGTGACTTAATATCAGTTCTGCAAAACAAAAGGAGGTTTGACTGCAGTGAGATTTGTGTGGAAAGACTCAGGCACATTCTGCAACAGCCACAACATTCATTATACAAAGGTACTTTTGAGTAAAAAATCAGGTTTTATAGCATTAAAATAATGTTGTGTTATAGTCAAAACTGATGCACAATTAAGATTAACCCTTTTGTTTGTAAGAGGATTTCGCTTCCATTTCCATGTTCATAAGCTTCTTACTATGACAATAAAGCTTTTATTTTTATGTATGCAATTTTTTCCTTTTCACCTGTAAATAGAGTAATTGCACTTTTTTATGCTTTTCCAGTATTAGATTAGTTTTATAGCATGTTCTGAAATTTCATTCTCTTTCAGCATCAATCTTTGTTTTGTTTTTATTACAGAATTATACTTACAAATAACATCATTTCATAACAATAAACATAAAAATACAATGCAATATAGCAGTTACAGCTTTATAGAGTAAACATTTCATTTGGAAGAAAATTCCACTCTCACACTATTATTTCACAAAAGCAGCAAGGTCAGAAGCTCTGAGGGTTAATAACAAAGTTGTTTATATCCTAAAATGGGGGGACAAATATTCAGGGGTCAATGACTACACCTGTGAGAAAACACAGAAAGAGGATTTCTTATCTACAGCTTAAATTTTTGGAGAAGGGGTCTTGGATAAAAAACTGATTTTCAATTTGGAGTTAGTGTACAATGTAGGGTAAATTGTATCAAAGCCAAATGATATTCCACAAAATTAAATTTCTTTCACCTTACGTTGCTCAGTGCCAGGTGTTTCAAGAGAATTAAAAATTTTCCATGCTACTTTTGCAGACTAAGCACACTCTGGATGGTGTAGAAAGATGGCAAATATGAAGCCAGAAGATTAGTGCAAGGCAGGAGTTGCTTAAGCACAATGTATTTTTCTTAGACTTCTAAGAATTTTCCAAGGTGCTGAATTGAAATTGTGATCAAGGTGGGAAAAGAAGAAAGAGTCAGGAGATTCATAGGAAATTTGGAGTAGAGAATGGTTTTGCCTTAGATAGGGATATGTCTGGATCTGATCACTTATCAAATCTTTGTTTAGTAAATATAGATTTGCTTACCAGAAAACACTGAGCTGGACCAACATCTTTCCCTAGCTCTTTTCTACATCAGTTGTAAAATTGCATTAGGAATATTTTGGAATTATATTCATGTCAAAGAGAAACTTTGCAATTAGAAAGGTCTTCTGGACTAAGAGTCCAATTTTCTAATGGTTATATGTCATTTTGATTTTGTTACTTTGCAATGCAAAAATGTACTTAAATTCATGCTGAAGAACTTTTAGAATTGCATAGAATTTTAAATGAGGAGTTTTGTTTCATGATACAGTGCAAGTTTTTTTCTGACATGGAATGGCTTCTCCTGCGGTACCTGGCACATCCTGTAAATGTTTGTCTCTAGTGCTCAGCTAAAGCACTTCCATTCTCCTAAAGTAACATTGCATTTTTCAAAGACTCTTCTTTAGAAACCCAAGAATTGTTTGCAATTCTCTCAAGTCAGAGCCTTCCTATATTTATTTTATTTCTTCATTTTTAAGTCATACTTAGTAAAGAAATGCTATGTAAAGTGAAATAAAGTGGCTTTTCTTTGGACTGTTTTTTGCAAAGTAGTGTTGTCTCTCATTTCCTTATTGCCAGTATTTGCAAGTAATGTCTTTAGACTCCAATTCCCGGCTCCACTTCCCATTTCCTGTTCATTTCTAGTCAATGTATGGGATTGATATTGTCAGCTTTGTCCTTTTTCAGTCCTCTAAGATACCAATACCTGCCCTGAGAGCCTGTGAACAGTTAACCAGCAGGGAGATGATCAGCTCCTGCTAATTTGAAAGGGTCTGGTTTAGTCAGTGCTTTCTGACCTGGTATTTCTCTATTCTAGGCTGAGGTTTTACCTCATTCTTGTTTGTATTTGTGGCAGTTCCCTCCCTGCCTAGCCATGGAGTGAAGGTGGGTGCACATGGCTGAAGGTTTTAACCTGTAATTGTCATTTGTTGCTGAAGCCATTGAATACAGAATTACTGAGCCACAGTTTTCCTCCTGCTGGCCTGCTCACAGCACTTCTTTTATGCATTAATAACTTCAGTGTTTCTTGCTACTTGCCACTGTGTCCTTCTGAGTAATCTCATGTTATTGCATGTATTCCCTTCTGACCTGTTTTCTGTGTGCTTCTCTCTGTGACATCAGTGAGTATTTTACATTTGGAGTGTTCATCATTTGATCCACCTGCTTAAAATCAACAGATTTTAATGTGCTGGGTTTCTTTTTTTTTCTTTTTTTAGGTTCTGAACTTTCTCATCCCATCCCACTTGCCTTATATCCACCCATTCTCAGCAAGCTTCTCCCTACAAATATTAAGAACATTTCTTGTAGTATCTCCTTCAGTTCCAAAAGATGTCATTGATGCTTTCTAAGCATTTGCAGGCCAGTTTGTGTTTTATTTCCTTTACAAATAATAAAATCTCTCTGTCTTGACAAACTCTTTCCTAGTGATTTTACCAGTATCTCACAAAAAACAAACAAAGCCCTACCCAACCTGATTTTCTTTCTCTGGTATTCTGTAGAGATAGTTATCATGATAAATGCACATGTTCTTTATAGTTACATGTAATCTTGCTCTTTGCATTGCTGATCTTGAAGTAAATACATAAAGTGTTGTCTTCTAACAGAGACAAATGATGGGAGGGAAGAGGCAGAACTCTGGAGTGCCATCCTTCAAAGTCGATCTGGTGGAGGCCTAATTCAGCTGGAGGAGCAGAGAGGGCAACCTTGTAATATTTGCCCTTTGAAATGCTATCTTTCAGAGGTGACCTTTAAGCTAACTTGGGAGTCTGACAACCTGGGGCCTCAGCACAAGATCCTTCTCTCTGTCAGCCCCTCACAGCTGATATCTCCCGTGCCTTTGTTCAAAATAGTATCTCCTGATTTTACCTGCCTGGCTTCATAACTTCTCCCCAAATACAGATAGCACCTGTTCCCTTTCTCTTCCAGGTACTTCTCTGAGTTTATGGCTCTGTTGTGTTCTTTATGGACCTTATTCCTTCTAGGGTAAATTTCTTCTCTCCAGCAACCAAACCTTTCAAGGACATTATAGCACTCTGGGGAGATTCATTGTCCCTCATTCTGGAACTTGAGCAAATGTAAACCATGAAGTTAATGAGGAAAGAGCTCAAACACTCTCGTGAGCTGGCAGAAGTGAAATAGCAATGTGGCAGCATACAAAATTAGGGGAAACTGTTCAATTCTATGGATGCTTTCCAAGAACAGAGGAGTCCTCACGATTGCTGCATCAGCCATTGCCATCTCTAGCCATGACCACTGTCCAGCTGTGCTCAGGCTTCTCCAGCCTGTCACAAATGCAGGTGTGTCCAACAGCAGCTTTTAAGAATTCTCACATTCATTTCCATAGATTTTGGAGTGCTGAACCAAAGCTGCCCATTTTAATAAATGAGCTACAAAACTTAGAAGGCAGATTCTTACTAAAGTAGCTGAAAATTCAGTGAAACCTATCATAAGCGATCAGATCTTTATTACACACTTCAGGAGTTGTTTCAGTTTCTTTAAAAATACTGAAAACTTTTCAGAGTCCACACTTCTCCTAAGGGCTGTTTCATTGAAGACTCCTCCTGCTGAGGAATCCTGCTGGAGCTCACTCCTTCAGCCCTGGTGACCCTTCCATGGTGCCTCAGAAGCAGAGGTTTTGTGGGATGGAGCTTTTCCCTACAACTCCTGGAGCCAAACCCTGTTTCCCTGTGCAGAAGCCCTGACCTGAGATGTGTCCCTGGTTCGTGGGACCTTGTACATTTTTATCAACAAGACAATCAGGGAAGGCAAATCCTGGAATTTCAGCATTTTCCCAGTGCATTGCCAGGCCCTGTCAGCACTTTGTCCCTGATTAGGCAGGCAGCTAATGGAACCCCACTGCTTCTCCACACTTTTCTGTGCTGCACTGTGTCCCTGCCTTGTCAGGGGTTTGGGGTTTTTATCTGTCCAATTGTTTCCTTGGCTGAGTCCAATGTGTTTGTTTTTCTAAATGGTAGCAAGCCCCTATTTTGGTGTAGTTCCATATTACTTCATCAATCACTGGAAGGGGACGTTGACACGGTGTTAGGTTCTTTTCAGTAAAACAAGGCTGGTTTTATTATTTTGTTGTGTATTATTTTCCACTATTCCCCTTGGACTGGGAAAATTGAGTTTTCATAGGCCTAATCCTCTCAGCTAATGTTATGAGCTAAAGCTAAGTAGCATTTGTTGGAAAACAAGAAGTTCATTTTGTGCTCAAGTCATTCTTTTGTTTGGCAGAGATGTAACAGATACCGTGCAGGAATTCAGACTGGGGTTTTTTATTCACTGTATGGCTCAAGTCCTATTTAGATGGTTGCTATTTAACTGTATTTCAAATATTATGTTTATTTTTTAATGAGAAAATTTTTGACTCAGTATCTATAGTTGGAATAATGTCATGTGATGCAAAAAACAAATTTGTAAGATTTGTACAAGATGACCTGAAGGGAAGAGACAACAGGAAAGAGAAACAGAATTTACAGAAGATCAGAACAGAAAAAAACCTCTGGTTTGGCCAGAAATAGGTCTGTGACCATCAGATATGAATTAATTTGTCAGATGGATTAAAGGCCACGTGAAGGCTGAAAGGCAAATCGGTAAAATGGGTCAAAAGTCTGTTCTCTGCTGGAGAAGAGCAGCAAGTTTGCAAGCTAAAATAGGACTGGTGGGGTTGTAATGAGTAGCATGAGCAGTATTTTGAGAAAAGGAGTAAAATGTATGAGTGGTTTCTGTTCTGGGAAAGAAGGAAAGCTGCCAGAGGAGAGGGCTGCTGGGTGTGAGAGACCGGGGATGGAGGCTGGGGAAAAGTGACACATTCTCAGTGACTGCAGATTCCCTGCAGGAAAGCAAAACACACAAAATTGGGTGCTGTTCCCCAAAATTGTCTATTTTACGGAGAATCTGAAGTGCTGAAGGGTTTGTGTAATATTTTGCCATGTAGGAGAGGGATGGGACAGGATTTCTGTTCAGGAAATCCAGAACAAGGGAACGGGGATGTCAGGCAAGATCCCAGCTCATTGGAGAGGAACCACCTCGTGTTTGGATGTTCTCCAGATGAGCTCCTGAACTCACAGGGAGGAACTCTGCACGTTCTGCACATGCCAGTAGTGAGTGTGAGATTTTTGTGGTGTATCCTTGTGTTCGTGGATGTCTGAATTTGACTTTCTAGTCTTTGCAAATTCTCAGCAGGTAAGAATTTTTAAATGCTTTTAAAAATTTTTGCGTCATCTTTCTCAGTCCACTATTACAGATAAAAGCAGAATATTTATGAGATAGCATACACTTGTCAGCAGTAGAGTTTCATCTTTCTCCTCCATCATTCTATAATATTTCTTTCTTGATTACACCTGTTCAGCTATGCTGGATCTACCTCCTGACAAGTTTAATAGAGTTGATGGCACTGATTTAGAATTTTGTAAAGTCTAGGAGTAGAATTTTGTTTTACTTACAAAAATATTAGAATAGCTAGAAAAAACAAGTTTTTTATACAAGTTTTATTACATTACAAATTATTTCGGATACTGAGGGACCAAACTTTGAAATCCTCTGTTCATCCTTTGCCATGGTGAACATTGCCCACTTGCTTCTACCAAACATTTCCAACTCCTTAGACAGTCTTAATATTTGTAAAGAAACTTTCACTTTTATTATTATTTTCTTTAATGAATGATGTTGAAAAACTGACAAATTTTTAAAGTCCTCTGTAACTATAATAATCCATACAACAGTCATAACAACCATTGGAAAAAAATCAATATATGTGTGGGCTTTAGTGCGCTGTCCAGTGAAAGGTGTCTAAAAATCTGACTTTATTCTTATTCTGACAGATTTGGTAGTTATAAACTTCTGCTTGTGGAAAGCTCAGATGCCTCTGCTCCTTCTCCAGGCCAGGGGCTGGAGTGGAAGCAACAAAGTGCTGTGGAAACCCCCTGTGGAAAGAGTTTTGGGGAGATTTTGTCCCCTGGGATCCATCTGGTGTTCCACCTCCCTCGGCCATTGCAGAGAACGAGGGGGGACTGCTCTCACTGAACAAAGATTATTCTTCATGAGTAATTTTCTTGCCTGTCGTTTTTTGGATAAGAAGCAATTTTTAAAATGTGTTGTCAGAAATCCATCCCTTATGCAATAAAAAACTCCAAAGCTGTGCCTGATGACATACAAGATGTCCAGATCTGCATTGGCTCCTTCTCTGCAATCTGTTTACAAAAGTTAAAAAATGCAGCAGAATGAGTTGGTTTGTAAAGGTGCTTTTTTGAATGCTAAATCATAGCTACAAAACTGAAACACTAAAATTGGTCTTGTTTCACTACATGATAGTCTTCTGAAACAAGTTTTAACTTGAATTGAAACATAAGATAACACAAATGGAACAGAAGAATAAATTACACAGGGTCCATTTCTCTTTCTCTCAATGGGAAGAACTGTATGAATTGAATTCATTTGATGTTTCTATGGTAGTTTGTGTTATTTGCAAAAAAAATCTGAAAATTATATATCTGCAATTACTATAACCTTTTCCAGAAGTATTCATCTTAAACTGTCATGTTGAGTTTTTTATCTCCTGAAAATCCCCATCAAAATACTTTTGAATTTACCCAAATATTAATTACTAATATGTTTTGAATTTTAAAAATGCATACGCCAGATATTTCAAAGTTGTATTTTGATCCTGAATGAGTAATCTGCCTTTTAGAGATGTGATGTACCTCATTTGCCATCGATTTAATGTGAGCTAAAAGGCTTAGCATATCTAAAACTAATTCAATAATTTTATGCTTCTCTTGAGATTTTTTTAAGCCTGCAAGGAATCGGAAATTCCCAAGCAGTGATTAGGAAACACTGCAAAAGAAATAACTTCTTCTGCCTGAGGTTTGTAGAAATTCCAATTATTGTATGGAGTCAAATTTCTGTTCCCTGTACCACTAGAAGTGTTTTAGTTAACAAAGGTATGGAGTTTTGGAATTACAAGGCAGCTGAGCTCAGTTTGTTATTGTCAGAGGATTTTGGTGGTTCCCTTTGAAGGACATTCCTCATTTCCCTCCAGCATCCCTCACAGAGAGCACCCAGGGACCAAAATCCTGGACAGGATTCCCCGGGAGAGGTGTGCCATGGAACCCCTCAGGGTTAATTCCTTGGGGCTCCTCAAGGGAGCAGCTGCTGGGGGGCAGAGTCTGTCCTGCCCTGCTGATTGATGGTGCCCTGGTGGTTCCCTAAATGCCCCTGCCTGGCTGTGATTCCGTGCATTCCCAGCTGGAATCAGCCCTCACTCACTGCTGCTTTCTGTTTGTCAGCACCACTGCAGTGAAATCACAGTAATTCACCTTACCTGGCCAGCTCAAACCATTGTCATGAATTTTTAAAATACTTTAAGCGTGGACTGAAACAATTCTTAGAATTCCTAAAACTTTCTGTTCCGTTTCTTGTCCTGAGTGAGTGTTTGCAGACAAACCCCAGCAGCTGTATGGCAGAAGGGCTGTGCTTGTCCCTGTGCCTCTGTCACTTGTCCCAAAAATCCTTAAAAAATTAAAACTTTTTCAAATTAAATTAAAATTTTTAATATACCTGCTGATTTTCCTTGGCTCCAATCTGTAGCACCATGTCCCAGGAAAAACAGGCTCTACATTTCTGGCTCATTATTTGTCACGTTCGTGTCCACCCCTGGGCCATCAAGGGAAAATCCCTCTCTTTATTTTCAAACTAACAATGGGATTACTGGTCTGTGAGGGGGGTTTTTTGTTTGTTTGGGGTTTTTCTCAGTGTTGCATGACACGGTGCTATTAGTGTTTTTACAATGATGAAAGAGGAAACTGCATTCCAGTGGCAGGTCAGCTCCAGGTTAAGAGAGGAAAAAACTAAGCATTCTCTGTCATAATTGCCTGCCATGGAAGGAATAGTGCCTGAACATTAATATCAAGTGTTTTGTACTTAGTTGTCATCTGAAATAAACCTGGTACAAGCCCAAAAGCACGAAAAGGGTAAAATGTAAAATTATTTATACAAAGATAAAAGTATATGTGGAGGTAAAGGAGTTATAGACCGTGGGCTACAGACAAATTTAAATTCTGTGTCCTCTTTGAGCCTTAGAATTTACATTATTCCATCTGCTAAAACTCATAAGCAACTATCCTGATTTCATGAGCTTTATGATATCAAGACAATTTTCACAATCAGTAATAAGCAAGTCAGATTTTTTTTTAATTCTATAAGAATTTACCATATATTTTCATCACAGTCTTCCACAAATGCATAAAAATGTGAACACAAGGGTTGGCTCAATGTTGACATGCAAAGAAACATGATTTGTTTTCTTTAAGATAGGTAACCTTTCAGAAAAGCTGCCTGAATAATTCTATCAGCAGGAAATTATCATTTCTACATACCTGGCATTGTATAATTTAATGTTGTTTTCCCTTGACTTGTGTAAACTACAGAGGAATGGCAAAGGTTACCTGTGTGGTCCAATCTGTTGAAAAAAATCATTTTTATTTGGCTCTTTTAGCCCAGGATGCTCTTGCTGGTTTGGGAATGTCCACGTTTTTCCTTGTCATTAATGAAAATATTCAAAAAGCTGAAAAAAATTACGTTAGTCTCATTAAGATACCTTTCAAGTTCTAGCCATGTGGACTGAATTAGGGAAGAGTATTTTTATACCCCTGGACCACAAAGGAAATGAGTTACACTCGGCTGGGCACTAAAATGATCTTCAGAGAGCAGTATTGGGCTGAAAATATAAAGATCATGCATAAAACTTCAGTGGAAAAAAGAACCTCAGTCAGCTGGTTTGGGTTTGATTTGGTACCAGAAGAAACCCTCACTTTAAACATGAAATATCGTGAAACACTTCACTCTTTCCTGAGAGGCAAAAGCTTGAATTCTCACAGGTCTAGTTCAGATTCATCACAAGTTCTGCTGGTTGGCTGAGTCCAATTCCTCCAGAAATACAGGTGTGAACTCAAAAAAAAAAAGAGAGTTTCTATGCAAAATGTGTGGTGCTTGGTGTTAGAAATGGGTTCAGGGAGCCAGTCTCTCAGCCTTCCATGATTCCCAGCTCCATCTGGGCCTGCAGGGACAATGCCATGGATTGGATACAACTGTGCCTCTTTGAGAGGTTGTTTATTTATTTATTTGATGGGGCATTGGCATATCCTGACTGAGCCCCCATTATCAGCTGATGCTGCTTGGGGAAGAAGCAGGGAAAGACCCCTGGGAATTTTTAATATACCTGAAATACCAGGTGCATCTGCATCTCCATGAATTAGAATATTCTGGTTTTGAGGAAGATAACATTTGTAGCATCTTCATTGCTGTTTTACCTTCTCCAGAAGCAATATCACTAAAAAAATTAAAATTCATTTAGCTGCACTAATATTTAGTTCTTTTCAGCTCTAAACGTTTCATTTCTTCAACTAAAATTTAATTCATTATAAGAACGTTAAACAAGCTAAAATTGCTATTTGCAAAAATAACCACCCTGATTAGATTAAAATCACAATTTCTCAATTTGCCTGTGGAAACACATTAATGCAATGGATTCTGTTCTGCAGTGAATGACAGACAGATTGATGTGTCAACAGAGAAAAGAGTTACAACCATCAATGTGTCTCTCATTGTTTGACAGTGATTTACTACTGTCCAAAAGTCTGTTAGCTCAACTTTCAGATTGAGTTATTCAGAATTATTCCATGTCACCCCCTCAGAGACATTTTCTGTCAGTCCCTGCTGCTGCAGGGAACCCAAAGTCCTGTAGGAACTTCTCCTGTTGTAGGGACAGGCTCCAGCTCAGGGGTAGGTTTGGGGTTTAGAGGGTCTCTTTTGGAAAGTCAAAGCTGCATTTTCTTTTTATGATTTCATTCTCAGGTCTGAAAGGCACTTTTACATATTAAATGGATAATTCTGAATACTCACATTCTGTAAAACCAGGAAATTTTTAATATGACCACGATCAAGGCAACAGAGACCTCGGAGATGTAACATTGGCACATTAATGAATGGATAGCCCGGGATTTCAAATAGAATTAGTACAATTTTACCACCTAAATATAAATCCCTGTGCTCTTAAATCCCAAAGTTTAGCTCAGGCAATGAGGAAAGCCTTGAGATCCCAAATCCTTGCTGAATCAGGTGGAAGAATCCCTTTTCCTTTCAGCTGTTTCAGAGCCAAAGCATTAATTTTTCCCCTTTGCTATCACTGGATTTTCAGCATTTATTTCATCAGAATATTTCATTTTCCATTGATAATTTTGTATTTCCAATTTTGTGTCTACCTTTACTTATGATCAACTTTGCTGTTGATTTTAATACAAAGAAAAGCTGATCTTTCATAATTGGTTAGCTTAATTATCTATTTTTTCAGTTTTTCACCCTTACTAAAATAAACTGCACTAAAAAGTAAATTTTCCCACATAGCACTCATCAGAGTAGGAAGCTGCTTGCCTTCATTTTCGGTGTAATAAAATAGTGCAAATACTGGTTTTGAACTTCTAAAATTAATAACTTTCAAGACATTGAAGCACCAAAAGAAAACAGAAATTTTGATCAGAATCGACAAGGCTTCAATTCTCTCTTTGGTTTTTTCCTCTATTATTTTGGTACAACTGATATCACCAGATTAATAGAAAAATTCCCAGCCTGGCTTTCCTAGTTCTGTGTGTCTGTGCTTTGCTTTTTCTGAGCTGGGTTTCACCAGCCACCACATTTTTCACATCACTTGGAAAGCCATGGTGTCCTTGGGCCCTTTTTCAGCCACGTGACTGAATTTTCACGGTGGTTTTCTGTAATCTGTGTTGGCATTAGCAAAGGACATCCTCGTGTCCCTGACTCTCTTGGCTTGAGTACGTGCTGGTAATTATATTTGAATTGAGAAGTAAATTTAAGAGTTCAATACATACAGAGTTAACAGTGACTTAATTCTCTTTTGCTCTATCACTCTCTGTTGCCTGTTCTAAAAATCTTGCTCGTTTTTAATGAAATAATTTAGAATTTGAATGAAGCCCATCAGGCCATCATCTAAATGTCAGTGTTCTGCACACAGAACTTGCAGAGGTGCTGAATTGGGTGTTTCATTCCTGGAGCACTTTGATTTATGTGATCAGCAGCACTTTATAATCCTGAGACAGTTTAGAACAGAGTTGGAATATCCATTGAGTTCTCAGGGAGGGGAGAGCTGTTGAATACTTGCCATTAAAAGAACTTTAAAAATAGAAAAATATGGTATTAAAGTTATGTACATTTGAAGTTAATAGTTTATATAGTTCACAGTAGTACATATATGGGTTGAGCACTGTGATTCTCCTTTGATGGGCCTCAGTGACAGAAAAACAATTGTATTGTGCTGTAGATGTCCTAGTATCCCTCAGGGCTTTTTATTAAATAATATGGACATCTTGAAGACTATCAGGTGATAGCATCATGTTCCAAATTAATGACATTTGTGGGGATAATATGTATAATTTCAGAAGAATGAAGATTCTCAAGGTTTGATTTGTCCATTGGGTCATGTTCCAACTCAACCTTGGGGATTGCCTCCAGCAGCTGCTCAGCTGAGGGACAGGCCCAGGACCACACTGGACACTGCAGTGAGGCTACATCAAACCTTAATGTCATTTACCCTCTTCAGACCACAGTTTATTCAGTTCTAGGGAATAGAAAGGGTCTATTCCAATCTAAAATCTGATGGAATCTGGTTTCTTTCTCTTTGTTTCATGGCTGTTGGATTCCTCAATAATAATGATGGAATACTTGGCCTGGAGGAAACAAAAGAGTCACACACTAATTTTTATATTTCTTACCAAGTTGCATTTTATGTTGTTAATTTCTTTTGTTCTGTGTCAATTATTCACTCATTCCTGAGTGAATATCACACAAGTGATAACACTACACAGGAATTCAGTTATTCTAAATCCTTGACACAAACTGACAAATTTCCAACACATTTTTCATTTGTCAAGTTCCTTATATTTTTTTACTTACATTCCAGTTGATATTCAGATTTTCTGTATTCTTGAGTACAGGAATAATACTCAGGTGTGTTTCACAGGTGATATGGAACCAAATATTCCAAAGTTGTTGGTGCAGTTGAGTCAAGCATAAAAGCCACTACAACACCCTCAGTTTTCCCACAGTGCAATTTGAAAACAAATAAGCATTTGATAGATATTTATTGTCAGGATCTTTTGGCTAAAACATCTTAATTTTATATATATATATATATATATATTAGTGTCCTGCCAAATCTTTTCCTTTGACTCTCTGTGCTTTCTGTAGACTTTAAAACTATTGCCCAGGGACTTTTCAAGGGAAACAGACTTTTTAATAAATTACCAGCAAAAAGAGTAAAATTTGGCATTGAATTAAAAGACAATAAATCACTTTTTTTTTTGCTGTTAAATTAATTATCATCAAAGGTTTCATTAACTGATTTCTTATCAGCAAAGTCAACAACAAAATTGGAAACTGGACAATTTTCTCCCATTATCAAAAAAGAAAACATTTTACAGCCCCTTTTTTCTCACTTTGTCCTTTCTAGGAGACTGACTACAGCATGCAGATTGGGACTCAAAAGTCTTTAAATCTCTTCCTGCCTTCTTTGTTTTAACTGGAGTTGAAAACTGTGATATCAAAACCAAAATCTATATGTTAGTCTGAGACTGTCTGAAAATAGGCTTCTGTAGATCATTAATACAGAAATATTGAGTTTAGGATGCTGTGTCCATTTTAAATAAGCTTGCTTTTTCCAATAATTATCTAATAATTAATCAATAATTCAATAATTATCTAATCATCCATAATTACTCTTCTATCTGCTAAAATTCACTTGACATTCAGGTCAAATTACTTTAAACGACCTTGTTGGAGTTCAAAATATTTGCCTGCTGAAATTTCAGCTCAGCTTTATGGGAGCATTTGGGCTGCTCAGTAACCATTTAATGGGAAAAAAACCAGAAAACCCACAAACTCTATTGTTCTTTTGTTATGAATTTTTCCAAGGGGGGTTCTGTGGTCCCAGTGGGAGGGGTTGGCTTTGCACAGAGGGTCAGCACCAGCACAGGGCTCTTGCTGAGTTCCTGGAAGGAGGGAAGCTTTGGGATGAGCTGATTCCTTGGATTGAATTCCATAATTAGAACGTGGCAGCATTCCTTGCACAACTCAGGAGCTGTCACCTCACTCCTTGCACAGGGACTGATGTAAGGGGTCTGCGAGGTTTGTGGGCCGTAATTATCCCGAGTAATTTAAGAATCCATTTACCCTCTGCAGATGGAGATACACTTCAATCAAATACAGTGTAAATCAGCCTTTATTAGGCACGTTCTGTGGGCTATTATGGAGGTGTTAACGTTTAAAATGCTCCTGTATTAAAGTGTTTCCCAGGTGAACAGACCCAGGTTTCAATTGTAAAACAGAATTTTGCAGTAATGACCAACAAAACGCTTTATCTTCAGAATTTGTGCTACTTTGAACAGAGACTCTTAATATTTACAATTCACCTACTGTGGTCACTCTGTAAACCAAGTTACCTCTTTGGAAAATAGTTACTGAAGTACTGATTTGGTCAATAATTAACCAAAAAATTTTGAAGCTGAACATTTGTAGCAATACATTTTTATATTAAGATGACTGGATTTACAGATTTGCAGATATTCCAGATTTGCTTTTAAATGCTTCAAGCAAAGGGATGCAAATCCAAATTCCTTCTGTAAATCTTTGGTTATATGTGAGTTGAGATCTATTTCAATTTTTATGTACAGGGCTATAGTTATGGGAAATTCTGTATTAATATTATACTTCTGTTCGGGGGTTTAAAATGTAAATGCTTTGTGGATTTCTCTCATTAATGGTATAGCAAATTAATTATCCATATTGCACTTGCAAGGTCCCACAACAAATCTGCAGTAGAGAGGGGGTTCTACAGATCAGCAGCAAAGCTGGGTTGGTGTTTATGGAGTCCTGTGTTATTAGGATGAATTTTGGTCTGCAGTTAGCACTAAAAGCATCATTTTCTAAGGCTTTTCTAGTCCAAATATAAGAATATCTTCCTCAAAGCCTCGAAGTCTGCAGAGGCCTGTGGTGATCTCAGGTGCAGCTCTTTCATGGCAGCTGCTTTGGCTGTTAACAGGATATTGCCACCATCAATTCCATTACCTTTTATATGGACATTTTGGTGGGAATATTAAGTGTTGGGATTTGACTCCTTTGTGACTCAGAATAACTTCAATACCCAACTTTTCAGGGTAGGGAATGGAAAGGTCCTCCAGTCCTTTGAGGATCCAGACTTTGAAGAAGGATTATGCCAATTTTTCTGAGTAGTAAATCTGGCCTGAAGCATCTCAGCTTGCATTTACCACAGAGTTCTGTGTTTAGTGACTCAAAACAGTGTTTAGTGTGCTCAGTTGGCCCCTGGTTTGGCAAAGGCACTTGTTCAATGGGTCAGGTGAGCTGGGTTGGGCTGTTCCTGGTTCACTGGACACAAAATCCATGGAAAGTGTAAATGGCAGCACACAGTGATCATAACGAGAGTGATCAGGCCCAGAGAGAAAAGGTGGAATGAGGAATGACAGCAGGGTGGAGAGGTGCATTCCATTTTCATGTGATATATATTTAAAATGGAATTGTGGGTGCAGTATGAGCAGGATTTCTTCTCAAAAGCTCAATGCTAATCATCAGCCCTGGTACATTTATCTATTAGACACTGCCCTCTAGATTTATGGTAATTGTGAGTTTCGCTTCCTCTGAATTCTGGGAAAATAATAGAAATGGAAGGAATGCCAGCTGGCCTTTTTGTTCTGAAGAATTAAAAAGAAAAGGAAAAGCAAACATTTGATGGGGCTGATAGCTGCTTGCTTTGTGAGCAAAAAGCAGCATCTAATTTCCATTTCTACATCCCTCACAGGGCTGGTGCTTTCAAGCCTCCCCACATAGAAAGAATGGAAATCATTTCTCAGTTAATAAGTGCTACTACTGGGTTTCTTGAGCAAAAATGAGAGCTTTTAACATCCATAATGTGGTGTCCTGATAGAGTTTGCCCAGTTTGGGATTTGCAAGGTGAAATGCAGACCCCGTGGGGGCCAGGTGTTCTAATTTAGCAAATACAGGCAATAAGGTGCAAACTGAGCACCCTTGGCTAATAAAGACTTCACTCCTGCCATCCCAAAAATAAAGGCATAGGGTCAAATCAAAGTAAAATATTTCCTTTTTTTAATAGTGATGGAGCCAGTGATAATTCAAACAGAAATGGCAAATATTTTCTATATTGAGGGTTGGCCTTTATGTTTTATTGTCCTCTGTGTATGACTCAATGATTTTGTATAATAGTTTATTCATTAATTAAATATTATAATATCTTTGTTGCATATGTTTACTTAAGTTACCAACTTTTCAGTAGTTCAAACAGTTTTGTGTCTTAGAGGTAAAAGGCCATTGTGAATATCCTCAGCTGTCCTGAATGAATGAAACATTTACAGCTCTTCATTTTAGCAAATGACACCGAAAAGAGCATTAAAGTGTGTCAGAGAGGGGGTCTATGGATATTGGAAAATAAGCACAGGGAAAAGGAACTTAGCTCTTTCGGACAAGCTAACAAAGGACCTAAGCTATGAATCTTTATGTCCTAAAAGAATAAGAATAAGAAAAGAATAAGAATAAGAAAAGAATAAGAATAATAGTAGTAGCTCCCCCCCACATGTCAATGAATTAAATTCAGCTGCTCTCAGGGTCACTGTGTGTTCTGTGTAAGGAGAAAGGATAAAACCCCATCCTTTTTTCTGGAGCACCCTGAAAGCCATTTCTGGCCATACAATTAAAATCTTGTATTTTTAGTAGAGTTCACTCTGTTTCTTTGTATCCCATCCTGTTTGAGATTAGAGAGATCCTGAGTTGCTTTGTTTGGATTTATTGCAATTTATTCATCTGTATTGCCCAGAAGGACTTGGATTGAAAGTCCAAAGATTTTACCTGCTGTGAAATTGCCTCTCACTCCCACCCTGCATTGCCTGGTTCAGGATCTTCCTTTCTGTCCTGTAAAACATCTCTTTCAGGAGTTCCCATTTTATGGTTCTGTGAGATTTTTGGCTTTTGCAGCTTTCCACCAGCCTGGCGTGCTTGCAGGATTTAGCACTAAACAAATTCAGTAACTTTTTTTTTTTTTTCAATCTCCCAATTATTTCTTCCTTCAGGTGAAATACAAATAGAGTTGAGCAGCAGATTAAAGTGTTGCTGGAGGCTCTGATCCTCTGCCATCATCCTCAGGAATGTTATACACGTGTTTTTTCAGAACAAAACAAACAAAAAAACCTGAATATGTCATTTTTTTTTCTTTCATACTTCATGGAAAATGCTTTTTCTGTGGTATAGTCTCAAAGTAAACCTCCACCTCCTGTCTCTGAAACTATTCCATCAGCAGCCTTTGCTCTGTGACACAGTGTTTGTTGGAGGAGAGATAAGAAAGGGAAAGGGCTTTTTGTAAAGATTGTTTATTGGGGAGGAAAAACAAAGCAGTAAAACAGAACACATAAAAAATGAAAATTGCCATATACTTTAATGAATATTTTGTAAAAATAATTTTCTATTCTCCTACAAATTCATGATAGCAGCACTGCTGGCTGCTTGTACATGATTTATCATGTCAGATTATATTGCAGCAAGCAGACTATCTACCCTTTGACCTTGAAGGCTCCTACTACGCTGCAATAAATTTTGGGTTCTTAAAAGCAGAGATTGAAAATGGTCTTTTAGACAGTTACTGAGCTTAAATACCTAGCAAAAAGAGTCAGTTCTTTTTATTCTGCTTTGTGCTAGCAGATAATATTTTGTTGTTCTGGATTATGTAGAAAAATATTTGGAATTTTTTGCATTTCTGACTTGGGGGTGTGTGTGTCTGCAGCTAAATGTCATTTTCAGCACAAGTATGTGAACCATGTTAACAGAGCTTTGCCATGACAGTGTTTGCTGAGCTGTGAAAAATGTGAAGTTCTCAGTGCAGCCTCTTTCAGAACCTGATTTTTAAGTATTTCAGCTTCAGCTTTGTGATAAACAATTGCTGTGGGACGAAAACCTGGAAAGACACCTTGTGAAACAAGGGAGCCTCACTTCCTGTAAATGTGTTCCTACATTCAGCAGACCTGGAACCAGAGTTTCCCTCAAGCCCACAACTTCTCCTTTACCCACCAACCCAAAAATTGTGGCTGGCTCCAAAAATGCCTAGAAAACTGGTAAAATACACAGTTTGTTGGGACAGAAAATGTCAGACTCTCAGTCTTTCCTTCTGTAGGGTCAGTGGTTTCCTCTCACGCTGCTGATTTTTGTAGAATTCCCAGAATGGCTTGAGTTGGACAGGACCTCAAAGCTCATCTCATTTTTCCTAATATCCACTTTAAACCTGCCCTCCATCAGCTTAAAGCCATTCCTGCCCACCCTGTGGCTATTTTCACATTTTCTGAACTGCGTATCTTTGAGATCTCTAATATTTGTCAAATTGAAGTTGATGAGTGGATCCAAAAGTCTTGATGTTGGGGGGAGGGCTGGGTTGTTTCCAAAATAAGAAAAAAATCCCTATTTATAAAGTGCATTGTAGTTAGGGAAAAAGTGAATTTGTGATGTAGTTGAAAGGACCCAAGTAGGCAGTTCCCTTTTTTTAAATTTTTTTCTATAGAAATCTGTATTTTGGTCTCTAAAACCTTCAAAACCATACTTGGCAGAGCCATGTCTGCAGAAAATACATCTGCTAAATGCATGTTTTATAAATACTCTGTTACATAAAGGGTTCAGCATTGTGGGGTTTCCCTCTTCTGTTTTTTAATGTGATCCTTACATTCTTCCACCTGTGTAATTAAGTTTGCTCTTGTCTCAGCCTGTTTAATCACAGGAATTTTGGGCTAATGACACCTCATCCACTGAGGAGCCCAAATTTCATGGCCACTTTATTCTGCTTTGTGGTAAAGCTATTGAAGAGCTCCTTCACCCACAAATAAAAATAAAAATAAATAAATTATCTTCATCTCTACTGAGAGAGGCAAATTGTGCCCTGGAGCACTCAGAGAAGCTCCAGCTACAGGAATTCTGACTTTGATCCCAGGAATGGATCTGTGCAGAGGAGGGGTCATGGGGAGAATTGTGTAATAATGGAGTGGCTGCATCATTAGTGCAAATTAATTAATCATTTTGCAAAGGTGTGCAGCCTGTTGGCTCAAGCAGAAACCCATGTAAAAAAGGCAGGGAAGTTTTGGTGTTCAACTCATTTTTTCAGTACTGAATTGGAAGAACCTTCTGTGAAGGAAAAAGGAATTTCAGTTTCTGTGTCACTTCTGTCAATCTGATAATGACAACTGAATGGAACTCAACCCCAAAACCCACATTCATTCTGAACTTGTCTTTATGTGAAAATCCACTTGGACATTTAAAGCTGTAACTTTCCATTCTTCATCCTGTGAAGATGAAGAAATATAGGTTTTACCTTTCTTTCTTTTCTGATTTTACTGAGGACTTACATTTTATTAATAACACCTTAAACCATCCAGACTCCTGTATTCAGTACTAAGAGAATTGTCAAAACCAAAAGCAAGAATCAACAAATTTTTAAAAATACTTTTGAATTATTATTTCAAGAAAGAAATTTCATTGCTGAAAATATTACTTTAAAATGAAAAGCAGAAAAAAATCCACACCAGTGAAATTATTACAAAGAGTAAAAATACAAATATTAAGACGTATAAACTGGGTTTTATGTGTAAAACTCTCATACGATAAATAGTAAAAAAAAAAAAAAGAATGGAGCATCAAATATTAAGAGAAAGAGCATGAATTTATAGCACCACTAATGGAGGAGTCCATGGTTCTAATGCAGACTCAGATGTTGATTTTCATTTACTTTAAGTGTTCATTCAGTGCAGTGCAAAACAATTGAGCAGCTTTAATTTCAGAACTAGCAATGGCAATCCATTGAAATACCTCATTGATTGGGATACTGCCTCTCCTTATTATTCCTTCTGCTCTTCATGGAATTTTAATTAATTTCCACTGTGCTGTCACACCTGGAGAGAAGCAGGAGAGGATTTCTTTTCCCCTGAATTGGAAGCAACATTTTCCTGCAGCTCTGCCCAGGACCCACAGGCAGCAGCTTTAACACTGAACTGATAAAAGGAGCTCGAACTTTTTGCTGCACCCTGAGGAATTCTCTGTTGATTGAAAAGATCCACACACGACCTGAGTTTCTATTTTTGCCTGGTAAATATTAGGATAAAATAAGTGAAGCCCTGTAATGCTGACCGAGTGTTACAGTGGGATTCACTTAGCAGAGAATTGTGCATAAATTGCTGGAAAACAAAAATAAGAATTATCTGCCGTGTCTGTAAGCAGCAACTGAAAATACCTTTACAAGTGATAATGGACTTAGGGAACTCTGCTGGTTTTTAATTTACTTTCAATAATTCATTAACATGCACTTTAACCCTAATCGCCAGTCCCCACAGGATCTGTGTGCTGTGCCAAACGAGGTTTCTCCTAAGCAAAATTAATTTTCTACAAATAACTCCCCTATTTTTCCTGATTCAGGAGCACCAGAAGGTAGCACAGCTTTGGTGATTTGATCTCGATACATGAGATTTCAGCACTTGTTTCAGCCGGCATTCTTGTGTATTGAATTTTCATTTTTAGACTGCTTAAATATTGGGTGTGACTTGGAGAAGGATATGATTCATTTTGATGGAACAGCTTCTAGGTATCTGTATTGGTGCTTATTAATTACTTTAGCAGAAGTGTTTTGTTCCTTCAGTTCCTCTGGAGGATTAAATACCACATAACATATGTTAGATTTTGGCAATCTTATGTTTACAGAAGTTTAAAAAATATTTTGAGCAGTTGTGCATGAAATTATTTAATATCCCTCATGAGAGGAAACGCTAACAATGTTAAACCCAAATACAACTGCTTTCTATGAATACTTTTATTCATATCTCATGAGAAGGTGCTGAATATGAATATGGAATTTCCACATTTTTAGCTCTGGAAAATCAAGTCAACAATGATACCTGAACACAAATATTAAGAGAGGAAAATGTAGCACTGAAAACAGTTGAAAATAACACATTTTGGCCCAGTGACAGTCCCTAAGTAGGAAAAAAGTTGAGTTTGTTTCCGAAGTACATCTCAGTAATTTGAGAGTCAGGCTGTAGTACAGAATTACAAACACATTGAGGGCATGGCAAATTCTTAACTTTTCTTTATTTTCTTTGTTTTGTTTTCTTTATTTTCTTTTTTCCTTATAGAGATGATGACAAATCAGAAGTTAATTCCTAAATTAAATTGAAATGGCCTCTGCAAGAGAATTAGGAGTTTTTAGGAGTTTCCCTTCCTTTGCCTTCCCCAACTGGCACAGCACTGTCATCCTCTGGAGTGAGGTTTTAGGAACTGGAGAAAAGATAATTTTCTCCTTCTGTATCAAACTTTGGAATCACACCTTCCTGCTCAGGTTTTTCCTCTCACCTCCTGTTACAGCCACTGCTGGCTTTAGAGGGGACAAAAACCTCTAAAAGCAGAAATGTTCCTTTTCCCCCTCTCCTGGGCTCCCATAGGGATGGACAGCTGATCCCAGCACCACCAAGACTGATGAACCCCTTTCCCAACATTCCTTATTAACTTGGACAGTCACATATACAGGTGAGTAATTTGCATCCTCCTGCTAGCAGCAGTTCACACATACTTAATTGGTTTGATTTAATTTCATGCTTTCTGCTGCTGCATTCCAGGAGATTTTGCACTGTTTCACTGCTGCCCTATTTCCTCCACCCCAAAAAAAACCCGAATATGAAACATTTTTGGAGCCTACCTTTCTCTGCATTCATTTTTTTTCACCACAAATCCATTTTATTTAGGAAGACAATAATGTTGTTTTCTGGTTTACATATAAGTGAAGAAGGACATTATTTGCTATTGCTGGCTAGGATTGAATTACTCATTTAAACCCAGTGTGAGTCTCTAGGGGACCACCTGAGCCTTGGCCTTCTTGCTCTGACTTTTTTTATGTCTCACTCATCCCCATACTCAGAGACAATTCAAAGCACAGGCAGAGTAAATATCCACCTCTTTTACCCACAGCCATTTCTAGGACTGTTTTTTGGAGACTTGCCACAGAAATCTTCAACATGGGAAGAGAAGGAGCTCAGATGTTCTTCACAGGAGAGATGTCCCTGTATGGTGAGTAATTGTTGACAAGGATGGGTAAATAAGGAAGTGAAAATATTCCATTTACAAAGCCTCTTCTTGCCCTTCTCAAGAAACTCCCTTTTCCCATTCCTTTCTTGTGTTTTCTCTGAGCAGCAAACTCACCTTTCAGCTCCCAGATCTCCTTCCCTCCAACCCACCCAATTCCCTTGCTGTCCCTGCCTCAGAGGTGAACATTGTCCCCAGCCCAGAACTTCAATGACTCCCTGGATGTCTCTTTCCAAATTGTGTCATTACTGAGTCAAGCCCCAAATTTCAGTGACATCTGAAATGCACCTTATCAATTCCTGTACCCCTGAACATCAACCCCATCCCTCATCTCCCCAGCAGGAAAGAGAAACCCATTTCTAAGAACTTATTACTATTTCCCACAGAAATCAGTGAACTGTGCTTGTGGAAATCACCACTGGCACCTGTAATGTTCTCCTGTTGTGCTGTTACCTCTGTGATCTTGGGGAAAAAAGAGATTTTTGCTTTATATATTCTTTTGACTTCCCATAGGACTGAAATGGCCTTTTTAAATTAAATATTTCCCTACAGGGGAGTGATTTTTTTTTTGTAGACTCAATGCTGTTCTAATTCCTCAGGATAAGTCCCTCCCTTCCAAAACTCTCGTGGTAAAGCAGATTTAATCTCTTTGTAGCTGTTTGTGGAATGAGTAAATGTGTCAGGACTTTGAAGACCTCTAAAAATGAAAGCTTGAATTGACATTTTACTTGGGAACATCATGAAAAATACTCCTTAAAAGCAGTGGTGCTGCTGTTTGGGCTCTCATAATGAAAGAGGATTCGTTTGTGTCATCAGGTGACTCACTGTGAGTTGTCAGAATTCTGAATATTCCATGTTCCTTAAAATAATCCAAAATTGGAAAAGCAGATTTGCAGGAAACTGGCAATACTTGAGTGGACCTATCCATAGCTTCTGATATTAAACATCCTGGGAACAAAGAGCTGCTGTGCATTTTCTGTGTGATGTTTTCCAAAGTTGCTTCAGGTTGTGTTATGTGCTGTTTATCATCAGAATGTGATCAGGAGTTGCAAAGATCTGTTTAATCTGAACTGCACGAGTGAGATAGTCATAAAAAATTCTATAAAATTTCAAGTGTTTTTACTTGGTTTAGATTCCATTCATCTTTTTCCTTCCTTTTCCACATGAGTAAAACCCTCCAGCTGTGCAGTCTCTCAACCAGGTCTTTGGAGAGCACAAAAGAAAAGGCAAAACCAAAGCAAGCAACTTTCCCTTTTGAGCACATTTTCAGTCATTCAACACAAGAATTTCATTGTTCTGGCTGTACAACAAGACCTAAAATAAAATGAGTGGCAAAAGAAATCCAGATATTTATCTTATTGCTGAATTAGATAAAACTTACTGAAACCAAAGACATCATTAGACTGGAATATTCCTTCCCCTAGTCCCTCAGTGAGGCTGGATGAGTTTTCTTGAGGAAAAATTATTCTTTTTCTCTGTATAAAGCACATGGAGCTGTCCTTGTGTTGCCTTCATGGCTTTTGGAATGATAAAGCCGAGAGTGTTGGATTTCCTGCAAATGAGCTTGGATGAGGTTATTTTCCAATTTTAGGCGTTTTTTTGGCTTTTGTTCTTTGGCCTTCAGGAGGAAAATAATTTGTAGACAAACATGTGCACCTGGTGCTAAAACAATAGGTACTAATGCATTTACAGAGAGGATGGGACTGCAGCCCTCCCAGGCTGGGTTTCCAGGAAAGCTCTCAGCCATGACTTTACTCCATGCCAGAAAAATCCCTGCTTTGTTTTGTTGTTTGCACTTAGGATGATTTCCCCCCTTTTGTTTTTTTACCCAGAAATGAATTCCAAACAGCACACACAAACAGTGTTGCAAGATTTAAATGCTGATAGAGGCAAAAGATAAAGACAATCGTGAATAAATAAAATTGCTTTCTTCTGAAATTGCGTAAATTTTAGCTTTGGGGGGAAAATAATGCTCTTTGTTTATTCTGCCAGAAAAAGCAAAGTCTTCTGGAGTTATGTATCAAGGAGGCTGATGTCGTGGAGGTGACTGAGACTAAAGCATGATGATACCAATCACAGAATTATAATTTTGTCTAAAAAATTTGAAGGAAATTACATCAGCACCCTAACATGGTCCAGCACTGAAGTTGCAGGTGTAATGCTTTTATCCATTGAAATAAACTCAAGGTGAACATTGTCAGACCATGACATTTATTTCACCTATTCTGAATATAACAGCTAATATTTTTACACCAAAACCTGATATTGATCTCCTTTGTTTTCTGGATTCACTTCCTATCCTACCTATCTACATCAGCTGAAGTCTTACTCAAAAAGCTGAATGATATGAAAATCTGCTTGGATATTATTTAGAATATTTGCTTATGTTATCATTTTTTCCTTTCTCCTGAGCTGTAAAACAATTATTCTCAAAATATAATCAGGCAAATATTGGAGAAAATCTACCAAAAGGTATAAAACCCCCATGAGAGACATATGATGAGTGGGTGGGTTTTCTTCAGAGTCCATCTGTAAAATATTTTAGAAAGATGACATCCCACAAATCTTGGTTAGAGGGAAGGATTGGGTCTGAGATATTCAGAGAAGATAGTTCATGGAATTGTGACAATTTAACTGGGATGTGTTCCTGAGAACTGTGTATTGAAATCTGAGAAGATCAGGATGTGAGAAAAGAGTAACACCTTGGGCAAACAAATGAAAAAAATAAAAGAAAATAAAAGGTATGGGTAGAATTCATTCCTTGATCCAATCGAGTATTTCAGCTTATATTTAAGTGAATTTATTGCACCAGTGCTGAATTGGGAAGGAATTATGTGTAAGAGAGCCCAGACAGAGGCATGGAATAAAGGGAAAGAAGGATGGGATGTGTATTCTGGGATTCCTACCACTTTGGAACAAGGAATAAGAAAGAGAAATGGTGGAATTAAACCTTGAAAAGGATGTGATAGAAGGAGATTGGAGCTTCTGAAGGGCACAAGTCAGGGCAGAAACACATCCCTGACTCATGCAGGGAGAACAGTATGGTCAGTGAGGAGAAACAGAGCTAAGCTGGGAGGAGGGAATTGATCCTGTGTGAGTGGGGATTAATTCTGTTTGCCTGTGGGCAAACCAGATCAATTCATAAAGACTTGCTCGTGGGTTGGATTGCTGCTGCTGTTGTGGTGCTGTTACAGGGAGAGACATTTGAATATGTATGTCAGCATGAGGGGAATTGACTTTGACTGGGGAAGACAAAGTGACTGAGAATTGATTTTTATTGTGGAAGGAAATTGATCCAGGGAGAGGGGGGAAATCACTTTGATTAGTGTGTAAGGAGAGCTCCCACAGTGGCAGAGAACTGACGACAGAAGAAATGGACTTTGATTCTGGTCATGACATGATTCTGAACATGGTATTTGTAGCAGTTGATAAGTGCCCTCCGTGAGATAAGATTTTGTGTCCTGTTCTGTGAGATGGCATGAGTCAACTTCCATTCAGAAGAGCAATAATTCATATTTGAGTCAAAAACTCTCATTATTGAAAGCAGTTTTGACCAAACATTAGAGCTAGGAACTGTATCTTGAATCATTTCTGTATATTGACACTGATAGTTACAAGCATGATGAACTTGTTGAATCCAAATTTTCAAGTTTTAATTTATTTTTATGGCTTTAAAAAGTTGGCCTGCTGATTTATTTCATATTTCAGTTGCCATTTCCAATCCAAGGGAGGTCCATTTACTTGAGGCTGAAAAAATCCAAAAGAAAAAAGTAATTCAAGCAAATTTCCTACACTGCCAACCATTGTGCTGCTTTATATTTGGCACCTGGCAGAGATCTCCTCTTCCTGCCACCAGAAATTGTTTTAATGTTTGAATCTGGCTCTAAGACTCACAGGTGGTTTTCCTTCTTGAAGGCAAGGAGAAAGTGGAGAATTCTGAGCCTGGAAAAAGGAATTTCAGTTGTGTCCTCATGGAAATAATTTCCAGGTACAAGATGGAAAAGGTGACTGGGTTGAACAGGAACAAATCATTCCTGGCCAAGCTGATTGATTTCTTTGCTAAATTAACAGCCTCTCTGGACTGCCTCTGCTGATTACAGAATATTATTTCTCTGTTGTGTTTTTTGCTGTTGAGTGAATATTGGTATTTTCTTGAGCACTCTTGAAGAGAATGAGGTTTTAGTAACTATTTTATCAGCAGATTTCACGCTGGGCTTTTTATCATCAATATTTTTCTCTAAGTTAATTTTTTGGTCCTTAATTGCTCCATCACAAAACTTTAATATTCTTTTGCTATTACTTACCACCCATAGGTGCTCACTGAATCAAATAACTAGTAAAGCCATTTTTTAAAAGTTAACTGAAGTGCCTTTCAGTTTCTGTGTGGAAAAATACATAGAAATGTTTAATTTTGGTCATACCAATATCTCAGTCATACTCTTCTTGTTTTTAAGGAAGTGCAAGAAAGGGGCAAGTCCAGCATCCTTGCGTTGCCACTGGGCTGTAATGCAGGAAATTTCAGTACAGGGAGATTGTGGAAAGTGAGAATTCTGCAAGAGTTTATGATACAAAAATGGTAAAAAATTGTTGTCCTTATGCAGAATTTTTATCTCAAAACTCCAAGGCAATCACAGTTTGTCATTTCAAAGCCAAAATCTGTCTGGAACCACAAGTATTAAAATACAGATGGGCAAAAGGGTTTAAAAAATACAATTATGAGCAATCTAGAAAAATTTCACTGTTTCTGTGCAGGTGACTCATAAATACTGTCATTGTCAGGAATTGTTCTGTCTTTTTAGTTCCTCTTCCTGGACTTACTATTGTTATTTTTGTCTGACAATATTATGTTAGTCTGTTTTAAGAGGATTTTTGCGATAAAATATTTTACAAAGCAAAATGGCAAAAAAAAATGTAGGGAACCTAAATACTTCAGTGCATATTTAATGATTCAAAATCAAACAATTCACAATTATAGACCAAGCTTAACTGTTGGCAGGTGAAGTGGTTGTCATAGAATTACACTTATCTTTTAATGGGTGAGTTCAACACATCATAAAGATAATAAAGATACGAGGCAGTACCTGCCAGTTCTGAGTTCAGGAAAGCTAAGGAAGGGCTAGTTTGAGACAAAAAGAGATAAAATTGAAACAAGTACTATGAGAAAGGAAATGATTCTTTTCATATAGGTTTTCTTTCATTAGGTAATATACGGGATGTAATAGGAAATAGATGGGATGTAATAAATCCCAAAAACAGCACAAGATTTTTCTCAGACTTTAGAGGTCTGCGTGATACATGGTATTTTATAAATATTGGGTACTTAATTGTCTGTGTGAGAAATAACTGTTATTTATGGCCATTTTACATTTAAACTAAATTAGGAGCTGTAACCAAAGCCATCACTCCAGGGTTTATACAGCAATGTCTAGATCCATGTGATGTATTTTAACCTATGCACATATCCATTTAAAAGGGGCTTTATCTCCTGCTTGACAATCCTTAATAACACAATAGGCCACTCCTGTATCCCCTCTCCATCCATTAGTCAATATATCCACAGCAACCAGCAATAACCCAGCAGCAAAAAGCCTACTTAAGTTCTTTAAAACCTCCCACCTGAATTGCTGTAGCCAGGAAAAACAAATGGGCCCAAAAATGTGTGGCTATGTTTTAAAATGTGCTGAGCACCTGCAGCTTCATCAAAGGATGCTGGGTGTCAGCACTTAACAATTTAGCCCAACAAATTAAAAATATTAACTGTGTGAATTTATAGAGGCTGCAGTGATTTGGGTCAGGGCTGGCATTTTCCCAGGGATCCCTCCTCAGCTGGGGGTGTTTTCCATGCCACTGTTCCTGGGTATTTTTGTGGCTGCCTGTCCCATGCCTTGCTGGCCTTCGTGGCCTTAAGATTTTAGCTTTTATATTTTTCAAATCCTGTACTGCATTAGTGCATAGCTCTAAACTCCATATAAAGTGTTAACTACTGTCTTTGCATTTTGGTCAGACAGAGCAATCCCTCTGGGGCTGAGATCCAAGGACACCCCACAGCCTCAGGCCCTGAAAAGTATAAACAAAAGTGAATTGGGGAGGAGTAAACTGGAGAAATGTGAATTCATTACCTGAAGCTGTAATTGGAGAACTAACCCCTCATATGTAAATGGACCAAACTTATTCCTGTCTGAAAAACTCATGACCATTGTCCATCTTGGGTGCAGCCTCTGGGAGGTTTTTGGCTGCACAAGGTGTATCTGTTGAAGGCCTCTAAGAAATACCTGTTTTATTCTCTTAACCTTGCCCAGCCTCTGTTCTAGGGAGCCATTCCAAGGCACCAGGATCTGCCCGTGCTGTTGGGGTACATTGGCTCCAGAGCCAGCACCTGGAAGCTGCTTTGGGATCATCCCCAAAACCAAGAGAGATCAACAAGCATGGTTTTCCAAAATCTGGTTCTGAGTGCAGTGTGATCTCCTCTCCCAAATCCCTCTCACTTTCCCCAAGATTTGTCCCTGTGTTGCAGGCTCTCATCCCAAGGAGTGCGGACAGAAACTGGGAAAAAAGCAGGGCTGATATTTTTCCAGGATCTGTCACCTTTTACACATCTGTAGAGGGTAGCTGTGAGCTTGCATTTTTGTATCTGGTTCTCAGAGGACATTAGTTCCTAATAAAAAATAATTAAATTAAAACCTCATAAATATGAGGCTCCAGTGCAGAACTGGAGGCTCATGCTGAAAGCATTTACAGAACTCTCAGCTTTTTACTGTTGCTCAATATCATATAAAAGGTTTGTTTCAATGTCACAGACCCAGGATTTTCCTGGAAATAAGTCTGTAATGAAATCCTTTATTAACTGCTCACAGTCATGCAGAAAAACAAGTATATTAAATAAGGAGAATATGTTCTGGGTTGGGGGTTAGTTTTTCCTACAGCTTTAAATTGAGCAGTCTGAGCATTTTAACAATCCTCCTACCGCTATATGACACCTTAATAATACTATTTAAAAGGTTTGAATTGTTATTTTTTGATGCTGGGTCTGGAAACATGGATGTCTACCTCCCTCTCTGCCTCTCTATTTCTCTCTCTGTAAACATATCCCCAGTTTCCCAGCAGGTTCAAACACAGATGGCTGCCTTATTGCGACAGAAGCAAAAATGCTACATTAATGTTTAAAGAGATTAAAAATCCTCTTGGCAGCAGTGGCATATGTTACCAGTTAATTGTAGCACTGGAAGCTTCCCTGCTGTTTTAAAACATGGACTCATTTTACTTGCTTTCTGCAGAGCAGTATGAAATGTCAAATTTGTTGGTATAAGTTTTGAATCCAGTCTGACAAAAATGAGTCATAAAGACAATGTTGTTGTCCTTCTCTAACATAGTTTTCGAATCCAAATAATGTTCTGCTCCCATGCCAGCTCTGGCAGAAAGCTGGCTCCCTGCTCCAACCCAGCCATCATGTGCACACTTTATGATTTCAGCAGAGGGTTTGCCTTTGGAAGGCAGTTTTTAGCTCTTCACCTGCATTATTTCCGCTCATTGTCATCCTGGCCAAAGCAGGCTGCTGGTTTAAATTGCTTTAAAGATGTAACAGTGGCTTTTTTTGGCCCAGCCTCCAGCTGGAAACAGAGCAGTCAAAGCCACCCTGTGATAGCCTGTGAGTGATGAGTGGTTTTGTTGTGCTGGAGCCACTTTTGAGTGCCGTGGTCAGGGATGAGCACACTGCTGAGGAGCATCATCCTGCCTGAATCCCTGCTCCCAGATCAACCATCCTCAGCAGGGCACTGCTGGCAGTGTGCAGAAATAGGAAAAATAGGGAAAGAAATAGGGAAGAATTGTTGAAAACCTGAAAATTTCTGTCATTCCTTGCGTTCAGTTCTGTTGCTGTTATTGGAGATTCTCCAGTTCTCCTTAAATCGGGGAGCAGCTGCCACATCAGATATACCTTAGGACAAAACAAAGGATTCAGTCTTCCTAACTGGCCTTTCAACCTCAAATGCTGTTTACAGAACACCTTTTTACCTGAGAAAAGCTGATAAAACTTCGTATTCTTGCACTGAATGGTGTCACCTCACCGTGGTTAGAGCTGCACAGGCTTTATGGAGCTTAAGCATTCTGGAAAGCAATTGTGGCATAAATACACTCTCACTTTGGAAAGGTAAACAAAACTTAGCCTCACGTATTGTCTGTGATCCTTTTTACTATTTGTTCTTTGCCATATGTGCACATTAGGTTTTACAGACAAGTGGATGTGATCTCTGCCCCTCGGGGGTTTGCAGTGGAGATTCAGTATCACATGGAGACGAGACATTCCTGTTGGTGTTCTCAGCAGGGAAGGCCAAGTGTGGGGTAGGCATGAACCATCCTGGCTTGTCTGAAAAAGAGACCTTTGAAATGAAGGCTGAAACGCAGCAGTGGGAGGGAGAGCACAGCTCCTTCTCATTTCTTCAGGGGGCTTCAGACTGCACAGAACATGCAGGTGATATCAGTTCCTGCCATTGATTTCTGCATTTTGAAAAATCTGTGCAAACCCAGCTGATTTCCCTGGTCTCACTGCTCTAAGTTCACAGTTCCTCCTCCTATTATTTTTTCTCTCCTGATTTGCTTAGATCATAAGTTCAGGATATAGACAGTGAGAAATACAGCTGAAGATATCTAATTAAAGAGCAGCTTGTTTGGTAACACAACGGGGATTTGAATTCCCCACCATGGATCCCTGTCCTGGAAGGTTGATTGTTACAGGACCTGTACAAGCCACTGGGTCACAGAGTCACCAAAGGAAATTCTCTTCCCTGAGCGTAAAAAGTTCTTTACTGACACAATTAACAGCTCCATAAATTATATTTGTGTGCTAATTAATACAAGCCTTTCAGGATAGACCTCCAGAAATTAGCAAGAAATTTTACTTAATTCTGAAGGGTGTGGAATGAGCTGGTTTGTGTCACCCACTGTCTCCTGTTAATGGAAAAACTCAGTCCAGTGGTGACACGTTCTTGCTCAACTGAAACAGAACATTTATTCTGGATTGTAAAGCTTATCATATCTTTGAGCTGTTTGCAGCAGAGCAGACACACAAAACCCAGTAACACTGGCTACTTTCTAAGCATGAATAATAAATGAAATCTTCATATGGGACATTAATATTCTGAAACACTCGATAAAATCTTGTTTACATCTCACAGCAACATTAGAATACACAAATTATATACCAGTGATCAAGTAGTTGCTGAGAAAAAGATTTTGTAAAAATGATTTTAGATAAGAGATGCAATTTTTCTTGGCCCATCTGCAAACTACTTATTTCAACACTCAGTGCATATCAAGACATCTACTTTCATAAAATATCTTATGAAGGATTGATTTTAGGGACTAGTATTAAGAATTCCAGCCTTTCCAACAATTGGGGTAGTAGTTAATAGAAGAGTAATTCAGCAGAAAACATTTTTTTCCAGACATTCAAAGTCTGAAACATGAGATCATAATATTATTTTGAGATGGAAAAATCTCAAATTTCTTTTCTACAGGCGCATTGAAGATGCAGATTGTCTCCTGTTTGTGAGGGCACTTGATATTTACCAGAATTTTTGTCCCACTGCTTACAGATATTCTTTGCTAAAATGCTAAAAGCATAGACACAATTTCACAAAGGCAGTTGGAAAACATTCTGTAATTTTCTGTACAGCAAGAGGCATCACTTACACTGTTTAAATTACAATTACTGGTCCTATTATTTGTTTACAGTTTTATTGGAGCAACAAGATGAGTGCAGATGTAGCAGCAGTACCAATTCCTTGGGATTCACAGATACCCTAATTAAATTATTTTCATACTTTGTTTTCTGCCAGTGAAGTTTGCAGTTGTAGAGCAGTGTTTTTATCCATCTTTCTCCTATTTGTGAACTTGTGATTGTAGCATAAAACACTAAAAAAATGAGTCTTTAGCTTTGAAGTTATAGTGAATCTGTTAAACACATAAACAAGCATATTTGGTTACTTTGCATTATTCATGTAACTGCAAAAAGATTCGCTCTGGGCAGACAATTACTGTGTATTAACATCTTGCCTTAGGGCAGTTGAAATGGTTTTTAATGAGGTGTTACCAATCCTGAATATCTTCCACTTGCCACTTGACCCAACAATTTATTTTTTGCTGTACGTGGGACATCTTGACATAAAATACTTTATTCCAGGGATTCTGTTAATCATCTGCTGTGCTGACACAGAATTTTTATTGGCGTAAAAGGTATTTATTAAACTAATTCATATTGTTTTAAGTTAGGATAACTAGTACCTACAGATTGAAATTAATTGGAATTTTCTGGGTATTCAGATCCAGAGCCTAGGAAGCACACTGCTAAATTAGTATTCAGGGCATGAAAACAACTAATGAGGCTTCAGACCTATAAAAGTCCACTCAAACAAACACCTGCCAGTGTTTTAGAGAATATTCTGGCCCTGGCATCTGCTGTGACCTGAAGGGCAGAGCAATATGAACTTAGCTACGACAGTATTTCAGATAATTTGAGATCTAGAGACCAGAGCAATAAAGAGAAGAAAAATGGTTCTTCCTCCAGTGTGAGGACACAAATATCCACTGCTCAGCCACACAGCAGCAGCTTGAGCAGAAACAGGATTTCCAAAGTTATTTTCTTCAAGTAACTTGGTTCAGGTGCTTGCACTGCACCATTGGGACTGAGTGGTCTGCTCATGGCTGTATCTGGTGGATAAAATTATAGTTCTGAAAAGCTTTGGTGTAACGAGGCCATCAGTGGCTACAGAGTGAATTTTGTGCAGGAACTGCTCACAGCAGCAGCCGTGGTGTGGGCAGAGTGTCCTTGCCAGGTACCCCTTGCCATGACCAGGGTTTGCAGCCACGCCTGGAGCCAGCTCTGATCTGTGCTCACCTTCCCTGCTTGCTCCACAGCACAGAGCAAAGCCCTCCGTAAATCCAGTTGGGATTTTGGAGCACAGAGAAACACCAGCACAGAGCTTTTCTCAGGCTGTTCTTACCCTGAACACACTTCAGGCATCTTTCTCTTTTGCTGCCACAGAGGGATTCCCACAGCACCCCACGCTCTGCCATGGCACCAGCCTGGATTCCACCAGCAGCTGTGACAGTGCAGGGTGCAGGAATTAGACACCTCAACCTTTTACAAGCCACAGTATTTCTGTGTTTGGCCCAGAACCACTTGTCTAGAAAGGGGGAAACAGACATAGCACAAATTAATTTATGAAGAAATTACAGCCAGCAAGACGGAGAGGTTGACCACTGCTAGGTTTGGTGCTGGAGCATATGGTGCACAAATATAATTCATCTTCCTGATTGGGAGGGGATACAGGGGAAAGGGGAATCTCTCTGGCATGGATGCCCATGCAATGCCAGTTACTCTGCTGGAGCCTCTCTCTCTCCCTGTATATGTAATCTATGTTGAATTAATTTGTAGTTGGCTGAATTTCAAACACATCAACTTCGTTTTCATGTATGTTGATGGGATTTTCTTTTGGATCAGTTTCTTATGTTAATTAGCCCTCCATTTATGCTACATTGTAATGAGGTTTAGCAACTCTGCATGTGCAAGCCTGGTGGGAAATGGGCTGGATGTGCACAATTTCAACCTTTGCAGTTGCCTGGTTTTGATACGTTTTAGTTTTTCCTGTTTCCCAAGTCATGGAAGTCTTAAGTGGCCCAATCAGTTCTTTTGTAATTTTTCAGTGCAGAGGTTTTATTTGTTGAGGAATATAAAGCCTGATGGATTAACTTGCATTTTAAAGGAATGAGGGGGTATTTTAACTGGGAGACTTTTGGTTCTTCAGATCTTCAGTGGTGAAGTTAAAAAGAATAAATGGGATGGGTTTGCTGTGGCTTCCAGTCAGGCCTCTGCTTGGAAGGGAAATACCGGAGATCCAAAGCAAACTGCTCGATATTTAAGAAGAGATTAATGCAAGCAAATCTTAAATGTCTTTGTTTTTAGCAGAACAGACACACGAGTTCTTCTGATACAAAGGAATTTCCCCATTAATTGCTTTGCTCATCTGTTCAATACCTGAAAAACATCTGATATATTAATCATTGATAATTTATGTTACTTTATTAGAAGTGCCAGGGTGAGCATGACCTTTGTGGGGCACAGAGGCTTCCTGAGTGTCCCTGCAGGAGCTGGTGCCACATTTGGGATTTCAGCACATGGATCTGGAATTTTATATCAGAAATTCTTGCTCTGCCCTTGCCCCAAGGGAAGCACAGCAAGGTGTGGCCAGTCCGTGCCAAAGCTCGGGGTGATCCCATGCCCAAGTTCATGTGGCAAACCCCGGCTTTAAAATCTCTGTTAAATCAGCTCAGCATTGTACTAAAAATGTTCAGCTGGTTTTTGGTCACCCAGCCAGGCAGAGGCAGAGGGAGCCTGTTTCTGCCTGTGGAACACCTCCCACTCACCCACTCCCTAATACAACAACTCAGCTGAGCTTGGCACTTAAAAGCTTTTTTCTTCAGGAGCCCGAGGCAGGAGCTGTAATTGCCAGGTCATAAGTAGCCTCTTTAAAACAAAACCTTATTTGTTCCCTCTCCCACACAGCACAGCTGTTAATGGTGCGGGAGTTAAGAGCAGTTGTCTGTTTTTCCCTCTATAACTACCTTCATTTTCCCTTATAACAGCAGAACTTGATAAGTACAAGCTTCTCTCAAGCAACATTCCCTTTTGAACGCAAGAATCTTTATCTCTCCAAATATATTTGCATAGCAAAAATACTCCTATTGCCTACTGAAGTACCTTAAAATATTTAGTATTTTTCTGCTATGTTGTGGGGAAAAAAAGTTAATCTGGATGACGTGGCTCTGGCTGTTCCCATTTCTCAGAAAGTTTGCTATAAATATTCATCTTAACCTGAGGCATTGTCGTTAATATTCAAACTCGGGCTTTTCAACTTTATATTTTAAATAAGTGCTCTGGAAATGTATGAATGGCCCCTCATTCTCAACAAATCCATGTTCCACGCAGAGATGTATTTTTATCTGTAGAATTATTGATAGGATAATAATGAACTTGTCTGTCCAAACCGTTTGGTTCATTCAGCCATTATGGTCAGAATTTATTGTGTTGGAACATGCCTAAAACTCTTCTCCTCACTTAAGTGAAAGAATCTATGTAGTACCAGAAACAGAATTTCTGAAAGGTGTTTGTGAGATGTCCTCCCATGTGAGCACTGAGCAGGGCCATTATGATAAGAATTATATCAGCACTGCCTGTTATGTAATCAGCAGTGGGGAAATTATGCTTTTTATTCTGTTGAGTGTTGCAGTGATCATGAAGCAGGGGGAGGACTGAGCCCGAGTTCCCCCTATAAATAACAAAATCAATACCCAATGTTTGTTTGTGCTAAGGCTTGTCTGCTTTACCACAGTGAGAACTGGAGGCTGCACAGAGAATGAGCACAGGATAAATAATAAGCACTGGCCTTTAACGGGGCATTTCAGGAGGTCGGGTGGTCAATGCAGCAGAAGCATTTTCTAGCTCTGGGAAACCATCCAGCCTCAGACTGTGGTCAAATACAGAGATGACCGAAATCCCAGTATTTCCTGAATTTAACCTTTTAGGAAATCAGACCCTCAATATATAATTGAATGTGCCATTCCTTGGGGAAGCAAAACAGCATCGTTGCCTACTACATTCAGCTCTGTGGTTCTTGCAGTGTTTTAAGTAAATCAATGTGAAATAGAGAAAGTTTGCAGTATTTAGTTGAATGAAGTCGTTTTTAGAACAGGAAAGAAAATCCCTAGTGCTTATAAAGTGGCAAGACTTTCTTAATGTGCACTTTCTCAACAGAACTTGCTGCACAGTCACCCATGGTCGAGTCTAGAGAAGGGAAATGTGCAAAACCATTTGCAGCCATGCACTGCACCAGAAACCAAGGGGAAAAGAAAAAATCAAGGTTAGTAGGCATGCCTATAAGTGAGCCTTACCATAAATAAATAAAACATGTAAGCACATCATTTTAGTATGCTTAGTTGTTTTGCTGAACTAACACACTAATGACTATTGTCTTTCCATGAAGAAAATCCTGAGCGTGAAGCAAGACTTCAAAGAAGAAACTGGAAACTCTGCTCTTGGCTAAGAGATTTCAAGGGACCCTACAGCTGGGTGGGAATTTCTGTACAACTAAATCTCCTAAAGTGCCTTATTCACTGCTTGTCTGCCATCTAATCCAATAATCTCTTAACCCCCTAACAAAGCAGCAGCTCTTTGCTGGGTGCTCTTGTGCAGCTGCAGGATGCACTGCCCTGTTCCTAATCCTGTCCATACCTGTCTGCCCCCATGGCACAGCCCAAAAGGGGCAGGGATTTCCACACCTGCCTTTTGGGAGCATCACTGAACAGAAGAAGAAATGCCACACTTTGAACACAGCAGCCATAGAATTGTCCCATGTATTTTCCTTTAAATCACTGTAACAAATGTGCCCTTGGTTTCCCCCATAAGGACAATGATCCCTGGCATGGCACCACAGCAACAATGGGGATTGGTCTCAGTTGATGGGGATTTTTGCCAGATTTTTATAGGACTCTTGATTTTCAACAAACCAAAACAAACAAGGATCCCACTCGGGGAGGGAGCACAAGGATATGGGTCTGAGAATTTATTTATTAACAGGATGTACCTGTTCAGCAGATGCCCCCACCTAGGGAAGAACAGAAATGTCTGAGGACATGAGGGGCACTTGCAGCATCTCAAAATCACAGAATTAATGTGCAAGTTGAATAAGACCCCAAAACCCATTGAGTGTGACTGCTGACCATGTTCCCAAGTACCACATCCACGTGTTTTTGGAACCCTTCCAGCAGGTGGGAGCAAGCAGTGGCTTCTCATCATTCAGCCTAAGGATCTTCTTGCTTTATTATCCCCAGAATAACCTGATGCATGCTTGAGCAGCATTCCTAAAAGCCTTGGGAGTGGTCCATGATAGGTGGGTTTCAAAGTGCCAGCTCTAATTTAAGAACTCCCAAATAAACAACCACAGCAAAAAGCTTTTTTTTAAAAAAAAATAATTGTTAACTTCATTGCAGAGCTGATAAATTGCAGAATTTGGTCTGCAGACATTACTAAGGAAAAGGAGATGAGATCAATATATACAGTATGTACTACACAAATAAAATTGTTTGAAACAGAGTATTTTGCAAGCTACCGAAGGCTGATTAAAAACAGTTTGCCTAAATTTACTTTGGCTGCCTTGCAAAGAGATTTTAATTTCATAATCACAAATACTTCATCCAGTGCACTTCTCCCCCCGCCCAATTACAATGGGTGAACACACAGAGGAACAGAATTAAAGTTTGGAAAAATTTAAATGTAGCGTGTCTTACATTTCCAGTGTTTCTCTTGGCAACCTAAATATTGTTTTAACTTGTGGTGTGATTATACATTGGCTCACATAGGGGAACTGCAGAACTCTGCCTGCTGAGCATCATTAAGCACTTTGGTGCTCAGTGGGAGTTTGTTCATTAGGAAGAGTGTGTTATGAATTTTACTCCGTGAGCATCTTTGTCTGTGAGAGGGAGGGAGAGCGAGGTAATGAGAAGAAAATATCAGATCAATCATTTAAACATACGAAACAACTAAATATAAATACTTCTATTTAAAGGAATTAAAGTATTGCCCGGAAGAAAATAAGCATCAACTTGAGGGCTATGAAAGAACTCTGAAACCTGTTGCTACTTCTGTTCAGAAATTTGCATTATTTCCTCAGATTTAATGTTGTTGGCACTGATCCTCCAGTCTGCCATATTTTGCCTTTTGGTTTATCATATCCTTTATACACAATATAGTAATTTTTTTAAAAAATCTTGGGACATATAAAAGTATCATTGTGCAATATAATTTATTCTAATAGTTACCCATACTTATAAGTAAATTCTACTAGCAAGAAAGGGGAGTCTTAAATGGTAAAGACTTAAAATTACATGATTTTTACCCATTTCATAAACTTCAAAATTTTCACAGCTGAGAATAACCTATAGAAGATCATTCCTTAAATCATTTGACACATCAGTTCCAAGGTATCAAACACCATGTGGTTAGAGTGGAATGTTGAAGTTTGTGAAAAAGGATGTATTTTGTAAGATATGCAAAACACATTTGATTTTTCATTGCATTATTTAAAAAACGTCCTAATTTTATATTCAGGGGGATTTCATTCTAATGCTCTGTAATTCTGTTGGCATCTCTGATGTATAGGTTTATTTACATCAGCATGGTGTGGAGAAAAATCAAACCCACCATTTTGCAAATGTTTTTACAATGCCAATGCAGTGTTGGACCCACCTGGCATAAGTGACATCCACAAGATTTTCCAACATACTTATTTTAGCTTAATATGTTATTTATACAAAAGATGGCATTTTTACCTGTGAACATTAAAAACAAAGAAACAATTATTGAAAGAGGAGAGAAATGTGAACAATGGGTAATATCTGTTCCTTTAAATTATGTCTCCAAATATTTTTTCCCTCTATGAAAGTAGCAAGAGCTTAAGCAACTCCTGCTGTCTTGTTGTTCGACATCCACTACTGCCCATCTGCCTATTGATTGGTAGGAAACTCCAAATGGGAATTTCATCTCATTAATCATGTCACATCACAGGGATTAGGACAAAAAAAAAAATCCTTTATGCTTCACAGCAGCCATCTAATGCCCAGTAAGACAAGTGAACGAATATGATATGGATAGAATATCTTCCCACTAATTAAAGGTCATCTGCTAAAAACTGGGAGTCAGGCTGGCTCAAACGTGCTCTGATCTGAGCCTGCACATCCTCTGCAAAATGAAAGCAGCAGTAAATATGTATTTCTAATTCCAGTGTTAGCAGAGCTGGAGAATAAACCCATCCATTACGGAGCACTGCTGTGACAATGCTGGCAGCAGTGGCTCTCCCTGAGCAGCTCCCTGCAAATCCAGGCCCATTGATTGTCTCCTGTTCCCCCTCTCTCCATCATTAACATCCATCCACGTGGCACTTCCCACTGCCACGCTCTGTAATCCTCTTACAGCACCACCAAAATTGTTGCTGTTCTCCTCATAACCCCCATAATCTGCATTATAAGATACTGGGGTTTTTCTAAGCCTGTTTGGTGCTGTAACGAGCAGGAAAAAGCAATTAAAATCTCTGAGATGTGCCTGAGCAGGTGAGGTGAGGTTTCCTTACAGGGAGGGCACCATGGCAGATGAGAGGGACACACACAGCCTTGGAAAAAAGCCAACTTATTAATGGAATTTGACCATGCAAAACTTGTTGAAATCCCTCTAGAACATCAAATGCCACATTATAATATCTTTACTGAGGTCCCTGCCATTCCCAGGAAATCTTTAATTCCATTTTAAGAGCATGATTTTGGGGGTTTTTTTCAGTAATATTTTCCAAAGCAAGATTTGTGGGATGTATTTTGGTTTCCATTTGTGTTTTGCTTTGTCTCTGTAGTGAAAGCTTTAATCAGTTAAAAACAGGTAGGTGGGCTCTGGGGTTTTTTGTTGGAAAAAACCTTGAGAGAGATACGGTTTATTTTGACAGAACTGAACAGCTATTTTTTTTTTGCTTTTGAGTTAACAGACAATTTAAAGTAATAATCATCTCTGAAAATCTTGCTTATGATATTGTATTTAAAATTTTACAGTTCATTTTTGTCATGCTAATGACTGGAAATGATGATAACAGGTATAGTTTTAATTAATATATTCACTAATGGGATAAGGTAACAAATATTCTCTCTAAAGCCAGCAGAATAATGCTGGTGCAAAGACTGATGAAATATGGGTATTTTTATGATTTAGTATGTACATTTTGAATGTTTATGAGCTTGCAATTGTTTTACACCACTTTTTTCATCTTTCTAACATTCTAACAAATTATTCAATCTCTGATGACTGCTTATAACCACGAGTTTTACCAAGATCATGACTTTAGCAGAAAGATCTGAATTTTTCCATTGACCTCTACACTTAGAGGAAGTTCATGCTGAAGCCTGAATGAAATGAGAAATAGAAACATCTGTATTTTTGATACTGCCAAACCTCTTGGTAGGAGGCAAGGGATAAAGACAAATATCTGATGAGTGGCTGTGTTCCTCTGCTGAGTAGACTTAAATATGCCTTGCATCCTTTTATTTTCCTTTTTTTTCCCCCCCAGACTTGCCTCTTGTCCCAGACTCTAAAGCACTTTCTAAAAGTCCTCTTATCAGACCAGGTTTCCTTCCAGCTGAGTATTTCCAAGCCCTCACCTGATACCAGACCTCTTTTGTTTTAATTAAACAATCCCCACCCTGTTCTCTGTCTCTAAATTCTCAGTTTCTGCTTCCCCTTTCCATTCACAGCTGACCTTCTTTCTGTGTTTAATCCTGGTTCCCTTCCCATTCAGGCCCACATTTCCCAGATTATTCCATCGAGGCTTTGCTGACCCTCCCTGTTATTCTCTTTTCACCCCCGTGCATTTGTAGCAGCTCAGGTGCCTTCTCCATTCAGAATCCACTTCTATCAGGAGCAGGGTCACTGATCCCAAAGGAGATCCAGGCTTTTCCCCTAAAGCTCCATCCACCCACTCCTGGAGCAGCCAAGAGCAGGATTACACCAGGGATTGTTCATAAATGTCAGCTTCTTGGGAATTTTCTGAGCGTGAAAAGAGATGTGCAGGGAGAATATTATTATTATTATTATTATTAATAATAATAATAATAATAATAATAATCATTTAATTTTTAAGATGTTTAGGGCTGCAGGTGTAGAGGTTCATGTTAGATGTCCCCACTGGCTCAGAGTAAGCTGGGATGTCAGTCCAGAACACAGAGGATTACTCAGGCTGTTTGCAGGAGCTGCAGAGCTCCTTGTCCAGGTGCTCAGGCAGGGCTGGGTGACGTGGCTGGAGAATTGGGATGTGACCCCACAGCAGGGACCTCCCTGCTGGTCCCTGCTCGCCTCCTGCTCCTCACAGCTGAGCCCAACAGGTTCCTGACACAGAAGGTCTTTGCAAAGTTCTGCCTGATGCAGCTACATATCCTTGCAGGTGTTGAATTTTGATCGTATAAAGCTGTCACTATTATTTTCTTCTCGTGTAGTGACAGGCAATCACCTCAAACCTGACAAATATTGAGTAATCCACTCAACCTTTTGCCATTCAGAGGGAAGCTGACAAATCTTTCTTCTTGGCTATCTTGTTTGTAACAACATTTTTTGACCAAAGAACAGCACTTTTCCCTCAGACAGCAGAAATCTTCATCCCAAACTTCCTGACATTCAGCGAGCAAGTCACCTGTGTGCAGGAGCACACAGTGGAGAGCAGCATAATTCCCACTTTTCTCTTCAAACAATTATCTTAAATACATTCTACAATGACAGAACAGGCTTAAAATAGGCTCCAAACTTGAACATTTGCTTCAGCACTCAGCAAAACAGATTTCAGTGAATTGTGAGGCATTTCTGTTACCTGGTGCCAAACCCAACTGCTTTGATATTAAGATAAAAACATCCTGAATCTGCCCAGCAGGATAAGGAAAACACATTTGATGTGTTGCTTCCACTCTCATTTGCTCCTAGCCAGAAAGACAATGTGTTAAAAGCTTTTAAACGATTCATTTTTCTAACTTAAGGATTACATTGTTTGTAACCTTTCTGTCCTGTTTCTGGTTCCAGGGATGCTCTGGTGGTACATGGCAGAGAGAGGACCCTGGAAGTGCCCTCTGATTTAAATGATGGGAGAATCCAAAGAAGAGAGATGTTAAAGAGGAGGGAACAATCCCTCCAGACACCTTGTGCAGAGCTCATATTGATTTCTAGCACGTCATGGCAAGCAAAAGTTTAACAACCATAATTTTATGAAAATGACAATTGAACAGCACATCTGGTGAGAATTCATTTATGCTTTTTACATTTTTAACAACCTGGCTATTTTTACTCTTCTCATCCTCTCAAAGGGAGTACAATGCAATGAAGCATGGAGCTGGAACTAGGCCACACCTCAGCTGGAAAATGTCAAATTCTATTATGCCATCCTCAAAAGCATAAATCATAGCTGCACATTTTTAAAGGTAGAAATGAGGGAGGGAACAACATAAAACATGGATTTGAATTCATGCAACGTATTTATAGTACAGAATAGAGAGTATGAGTTTTTATTTATGTAATGCAGAAATAACCAAATATTTCGGAGTTGAAATCTATGATACACCATATTTTCTCTCTGCTGAGAAATCCCTTTGAACACTCAACTCTCTTGCATTTAATTTTTTCTGGTTGCCAGCTAACAAACTAATCTGCTTAATTTCAGGAACTACTAGTTCATTTGTCACTTAAAATCCTTATTTTAGATAGGGAATAATTTTAATTGTCTAAAGTTTAAAGAAACACTTGACTAGTATAATATCCAGGAGTCCACATTTCATTTTTTTAATATTAAATTGTACCTTTCACGCATTGTTTCCCATGTTTGATTGCTTAAATTATGTATGGGGAGGAAGTTCTGTCTCTTTGGCAGCAGCAGTACCATAGTTCATAACTATTCAAATAAATAAATAGCATTTACTGAACACTTAGGAGGAGGAAGGAAGGTTTTTAAACTCACTTGCTCTTCCTGTTTTCTTCAAAATTCCTTTTATTCCAAGAGGTTTAAACTGTGGAAGTCTATTTTACAATCAATTTGTTTTTCTGGATGTGTTCTACACCTCTCAGTTCTGTAACACAGTTTTTTAAGGGCTTTTCAGTATATTATACAAATGATTGGATGACATTTATGGGGACAGCTGATATGGTACATAATAATGGGGTTATTTACATTCATTAGATATTTTTGCCTGCCTTTCAACCTGGAGTAGATGAGGGTCTTGGAAGAGTATTTAAAATACTTGCACAGCATAACTATACTAGTAGGCTGATAGGGATTATAGCTGATGTTATATTTAATGTATAAAAACGGGGTACATTCATTATTATGTAATTAAAATGGACTCAAACTCATCTCACTGCTACCACTAAAATAAAACTATTGTACAAATCACGTTACTTATGATGTAGTGAACATGTTCTTAATCTGAGCTACAATTTCTATACCTCTACAGCTTTTGAGATCCTGGTTAAAGCTGTTGAGAGACAAATTGTCAGGTGAAAACCATTTTTAAGAGCCATTTGCACAACAGAATTCAGAATTCCACATTCTGAGGCACATTTTGCTCTGTGCAGGTTCTCCCATCTTACACACAATGGTTTTATCACAGCAATCTCTGATGTATGAACAACAACCTCTGAGGTGTTAATTCTTCTTAAGTCCTTTATCCAGAGAAATCTTGTGAACTTTGAGGGGTCATTTCTGACTCAGCCTGGGATCAGTGGATCAGGATCTTTCCCAATGAACATCCCTGTTACCCGTGTATGTCTGTGATACAATAATAACATATAATTATAATAACAAATATAAACATGGAATAGCGTGGTGCAGCCTGTGCTGCTCTGCAGTTCCTGTAGGCATTAATTCCCTTGTTCCTGGCTCAGCACATCCAATTTCTGTGGTTTAGGAGACATTAAACTGTCAGAGGAGCAGAGGTGATCATCTACTGCTTTGACCAACATTGCTGGCATCATGGACAAACCTTTGAACCAGCCATTTAAACCTGGATTAGAAAGTGGAGGACAGGCTGAGGACACTCCTGAGCCTGTTTTGCTGAGGACTCACATTCCAGAATCCCACACCTGGTGGTGCTTCCTGGCTGCTGAACACGTGTGTCACACTGCTGAGGCCATCCAGGCAGTGACAGGGGCTTCACTGTCACATTGATTCATCCATCTGCAATCCTTAATCCTGGATCTGGAGGTGAAGGCAGTGCAGGCTGTTTGCTCAGAATGTCTCAGGTCACCCTTGGATGGGATGGGGCAGGAGGGCAAAGGGAATTTGCTCTGCTCAGTGATACACACATCACCCTGTACAATAAATATATAAACAACTTGATCTTTTTATTTTCCTTGATGAATAAGCCATGTAGATTTTACTACTTTGTAGAGAAATCTCTTGATCCAAACAATTCTGATGCCATTTAACTTCATTGTGTATCATTTGTTACCAGCTTATACGCTGCTCTTGTGCAGTAGAAATTTTGGTGTTGAACATTTGAAATCTTATCTCCCATTCTGTTCTGACTGATTTAATCTCCTTGGCTTTAAATTGTGTGCCTGAAGTCACTGCAGAATGGATCAAGAGGGGAACACTCACCTCATTTAGAAGGAGGTTAAGAAGCTATTCTTGAGTTATTCTTAAGAGCACTTAACCTATTCTTAAAATTTCAAAGAGCTTTTCTTAGACTGGAGTGTTGCAAGGAGTGAGTTGAAGAATTAAAGTAGAATCCAGATAGTTTAAGAATATTATGGTTTGTCTTGTACAGTCTCAGCAGTGATTTCTTTCCCTTCCTGACCACTCCATGCCCACAGCACATCTCCATTTCAGTCTGGGCTGGTCACAGCCACTCTGCAAACCAGGTGGTGAATCAAAGCAGCTTTAACAAAATGCTGAGGAATTTGAAGGAGAAAAAGTAAAAATAGAAGTCAGGGCATGAGCAAGCTGGAAAGGGAGGCTGTTCCCTGGCAGCAGGGGCTGAGCAAAGGGCAGCCAACACCCAGAGCAGTCAGTAAAGTGTTAATGCTCAAGGGTTCTGCTCAGCCCTGGAGAGACACATTCCTGCTGATTTCCAGCCTTCCCCTATAACACTTAGCTTAGAACTCAGCAGAAAACGGGTTTTTCAGTGTTTGAGTAGACATTTGGCAACTTGTGAAGTGTCAGATGAGCACTGGTGAATTTGAGAACTGGGGTGAACGTTTGTGTCAGGGAAGGAAAAAAATCTTCACAGCAGAAAGTGCTCTCTAACCTGAGACTGGAGGTACCTGAAATGAAGGAACTTTAGTCTGTTCCAGTTACATTAAAAGCCAAATCCTGCACTGCTGACACTTTACAGACTTTACAACTATTGAAACCTGGCTTAAGGGACTGGCTGCATGCTGGAGATTTAATCAGTATAAACTGAAGATGGTGAAGGTTTAAACTGTGGCCTAAATATAATTTACCATGAGAGATTATGGCTGGAAAGTCCTTTTTAAAGTGCCAGCAAGGCAGAGAGGACAGTCTGTAGGATTCAGGAAAGCAGCAGTTCCTGCTGGGGTGTCCTGTCCAACATCAAGGCTTTGAAAGTCAAGGCAGTGAGGGTTCTCCTGCCTCGATTCCTGGGCTGCAGCCCCAAAGAAATGCACAGCTCCAAGTGTTCAGCCTTCCTGATTTTTTCTAACCCCACTGGGACATAATCCCTTCCCTATAGATTCTCATCTACATTATAAAACACTCCATAAATCTAAAACATAATTCACTGGAGTATTGTTAGGGAATTTTAGATTTATCATCCTACTAATTCCATTTAATCTATTAATTTACCTTCTGTTAATTTATCACAGCTTTCTGGGCTGGGTGGGATTTTTTTCCCACTCATCTGTGAGGTGCTGGACGCTGACAGTGACGGAAACCTCACAGGAAGCATTGACAAGGTCTGAAAAATAATTCTGGAGCCCTTGTGTTGCTAAGGAAGTTTCATCAGTAGAACCAACGATTTGAGATTGTTTTCTCAGCAGTGCATGAGATAAATGAGAACTATTTCCAGATTCAGTAATTTTGAAATCTGAAGGAATGATCTTATCGGTTTGCTGGCCACCCTGAATGGAAAGCATCAAAAAAGATTAATAGGGAACAGGGGATACCTGCTTTCTTTCAGAGCAAAAAAAAGGCCTTGCAAAAATATTTCATGGAGCTGTTTTCACCTACTTCATTTTGTGTTAAATATAAAATCAATATGTTTTGTATAACTGGCTTTTCATTCTGCACTGCTGGGATAAGCAAATTGGTAAATGAAAGGAAAAACAGGTGAAATTTATTAAATTAGAAAAGAAGACTCTCTATGAGGTCTGATCTGCTGGAATATTTAATTCTGCTTGGGTATCTTCCAAAATTTTTCCAGTGGGTAAAGAAATCTCTCAGGAAAACTTTGCTTACACAGTTTAACCTAAGATGCATCTGCATTGAAAACAGAAGGAAATTTTCTTTACCACCAGCTACAAACTTTGGCCATTTTGAAATCCACCATCCTCAAATGTATGACAAAAAATGTTAAGACTAATAAGGATAAATAATGTGAATGCAAAAACCAATGTCTCAATACAAACCAGCAGCAACTCTTCTTGAGTCACTTCCCTATGCACAGCAAGCCCTGGTTACATTATTAAATATTAAATATTCCACTTCCATAGGAGCAGGACTGGGCCCACGGTTGTTGAGTGATGAAAACTGTTTTTCAGTTAAGAATCTATTGCTTTTATTAGAATTATAATCTTTAATTTTGACTTCAAATCTTGTGTGTCCGATACTCTGAGTCATAATTGTATTTTAACAGTAATTAATCTCGTGTTAATTCAGCACTGAGCAATTTTCAAAGTGCATTTGACCGAGTTACAAATAAAACCTCTCCAGGTTTAAAGTGTTCTGGTTTTACCATGTGGATCTGATTTGGGAGATTTCTGGTGATTTCTTTTGCCAACAAAAATTGATCATGTCTATTTTTGGGCTGTAAATTTCTAATTCTCAGACCATGCCATGAATCACTGAATATATTTCCAAAGTCTGAGCTCCAGGGCCCTCCAGACTCAGCCCAGCTGGTGCCAGTCAGCAGAACTTCCCTGCTCCCTGCTCAGCTGGCCCTGTGCAAAGCTCTCTTATGCTTTTAGAAAATTCTCTTTTCTGATGCTTTGATTTTCCTTTGCCTTTTCTCACCTCTCTGGAGCAGTTTCAGCCTATCAATCCATGAAGGCCTGAGTTATTTTGGGGGACAGCTCATTTGTAACTGACTTTTTTTTGTTTTTCTCCTGGGGCAATATGATGTAGGTTGGAAGTGTTGCTTTGCTTTTATATGGAGTAGTTAATCTGATCAAAGTGCTCCAAATGTGCTCTATGCAAACAAATCCCTATAAATCTCAAAGCTGGATTTAATCTGTGTCCTCCTCCAGCTTTTTTTTTTTCTACTCCTGTGGTGAAGGTGTGTTTTTCTCATGTGCATTTCTGTCATGAGCTACCTAATTCTGTTCTTAAACACGTATATTTTATTTCACTAAATGAAAATGAACTAATTAATGAACTTGGTGTATAAATCCTCACATATAAACTGGTCCACAGCAGCCACAGAAATGGGAAGATTCTGATAATGAAGATGACAGTAGATGGCTGTTTCCTCTCTTTGATTGCAAAAGAAAAGGCCAACTCTTGGCCAACACGTCCCGGTGGCAGGAGCTGTGTGAATGTGTGTGTGTGTGTGTGTGTGTGTGTGTGTGTGTGTGTGTGTATTTTGGAAGCAGTCACGTTCCTCAGGCCCTCAGAGCACATCCTGTTATGAGGGAACAGCAACTCAATTGTGTCTTGGTGCAACAATGCACAGTTCTGGAAGAGTTTCAATGATAGTCACCGATGGATTATCAGGCAAGGCTTCCCTGAAGGCATCACGGCCTGGCCGTGGGATTTGGAGGTTTTGATAAAAATGGGGAAATCTGCCCGTTTTGTTACTCTCTCACAAGAGTTTTCCTTTTCCTCTGCAATCACAGAACCCTAGAATGGTTTGGGTTGGAAGGAATTTAAAGCCCATCTCATCCCAGCCCCTGCCATGGGCAGGGACACCTTCCACTATCCCAGGCTGCTCCAAGCCCCAGTGTCCAGCCTGGCCTTGGACACTTCCAGGGATTCAGGGGCAGCCACAGCTTCTCTGGGCACCCTGTGCCAGGGCCTCCCCAATAATAAACTTAAGTGAAGTTTAAGTGCTCTGGTCTAAGGCTGTGGCCCCCCTTTCTTTTCTGAGCTTTGGTTGATGGGGTGCATCTTGAGGCACAGACACATTTCTGACCATCCTCTTTTATTTCTCTTCCCAATCCTCTATCCAAGCCTTTCATCAGCTTTTTGGGGGGGTTGGGTATGGGTGGCGTGTCACCAGCTTCCCTTTTTGTCAGGTATTGTTATACAAAGAAAAATTAATGTAAGGTAAAAAGTAGATGCCTTTAAAAAGATACCAATAAATCATTCAAAGTCTGTCAGTTTTCTGCACAGGCTGCTTGAAGAATAGATTTAATGGATCTCCATACAACAGAGATTTTCTATATTGCTGAAGTTTTCTTATCTGGCAGAGCTTTGCATCATTTGGAACCAGCCCCATATCGTGGGAAGACTCCACTGATTCCTCTCAAGGAGTGCTTTGGTTGTGGGGGAGTTATGTAGAACTTCTCTATAAGTGTTTCTGGATGTATATTTTGAGGCACAAAGCCTAAGAATACAGCACAGAATGTGACAATGCAGGATATAGAAGGAAGCTGTTGGTTACCATTTGTATTTTTAGGCTCCTCGTTCCAGGAGGATGCCAAAAGCAAACTGCAGCAGTCAGATCCAACTGCATTATTCCTCCTGACAGTATAAAATAGTGAGACAATTTCAGAAACTAGATTAAGAATCATAGTTTTTCTTGCTGCATAAAATTGCTAAAATTGTGTAGAAATCTGTATTGTGGACCATAAGTTAGTGTAAAATCTCCAAGCTATTTTTTTTTCTTTGTCTGTTTAAGCTACTGGGCAAGTTGTTGCATGAATAAATTTATTTTCTTCCTCTGAAGCTGTATAATATTAAATGCTGTGTTGTTGGCATAAAATATAAGTTGATCAGACAGACAAAGATTATTATTCTGACAACTGTATACACAAGGGTACAGTTGTACATTGAATTTCAGTGTGTAATATGGTATAAATCTTCATGAGAGACTCAACTTTTATTGGCTGCACAGAAGGTGCTTTTCCTTATTAAATACAGGAGATGGTCCCGGGGGGATTTTTTTTTTAAATATCTTTATCCATTTTTTTCCCAGGCAGTCTCTGTGCTGAGGGATCTGGAGGGATGAGGAATTCTCCCTGGAATGCCTGGATGGAGACACAGTCGTGCTTCAGCACTAGAGCACCTGGAATGGTTTTGCCTCAGCAGAACCCACACAAGCCTCACCTTTCCCATTCCATCAGCAGATGGGTGTGCTCTGCCTGTAGGACACAAAAATTCACCTTATTTCAGTGAAATGTTACCAGTGAAACCCTAAAATCACTCTGGATCTGCACTCCTGTCATTCTTCACTGCTGCCATCCTCTGTTTCCACCTGCTGAGGATTTTTGGGGCACAGGGATACCCACAGATCCTGCAGAAAATAAAGGGCACAGAGTGAGAGACCCTCGTGTGGAATTTAAACTGCATCCATAATTTTCCTGGCCAGGGCAGGGATTTCAGCCACGAGTAATTAGAAGATCTCATCAACTGTCCATGCAGAGGGTTCCCCAACCCTCCTAAATCAGCAAGACTGAAGAGATGGTGGAATTTTATGGTCTCTCTCTTCCTCCAGGTTTATGAGTCAGTTAATGGCAGCTGGGAGGGCTCTGGGCACAGGGCTCAAACTGCATTTGGAGCTGATGAAATGCCAGTTCTCCACAGATTCATATATTGCATTCAACAAGTCACTTTCATCTTTATTTGGCATCCCTTTCCCCATTTGTAAATGAGAATCAGGTGGATCTTTCCTATGAGGGTCTCTGTGTCCCCACACCCACCCTCTTTATGGATTTATACAGAAAGGATGAGGTTTTGGGGATGAGGGCAGAGCTCACAATGGGCCGTGCATCTTTTCTTTAAATCAGGCAAAATCAGGGCTCAAACTTCCAAAATTTCTCTTCCTTGCCATGAAAAGTTGTCAATTGTGACATTTCAGGCTCTTTTACAGCCCATAGGAAAACCTGGCATTACTAATTTTTTTTTTAACAATTTATAGCATCAAAATCTTCCCAGCTGTCCAAAATTCTCTCTCTTCATCCTGGTACTTTCTGTTATGATTTTATAGTTTGATGCACATCAAATCTTAGACTATACCAGTACTTTTTACACCAGTACCAACTATAAAGTCTGTATGAACCACCTCTATAGCACAAGTAAGGACTAGGAAATGTTGTGTCTCTGCTACTGATCTGTGCATTGTTATGTTGAGAGAGTAACAGCTGTAAGGACAAAGCACCACTTATTTCACCACCCACAGGAACATGAAATTGCATATATTGTTTTTGAAATTAGCTATCACATGTAAAGTTCTATTGTATATAGCTAAATAATAAAAGTAAGTGCGTTTTAGGTGCTCTTGAAATGAGGGCACAGTGCTGATGAAGTTGTCAGTATTTCTCTGATTTTATGAGATTCCAAGAGCAATGATGAGATGCGTGGCACACAGGTACAACGTGGCCAATTTAAAAATGCCTTAAATATAACTTGAAGGGCTAATCACATTTACAGTCTACAAAATGTGTATGAATGCATATTAATGTGATAAAAACACATCCAGTGAGGAAACAATAAACTATTGAATTGAATATGTTTTATTCACTGCTAATTTTAATTAAGGCTCAATCGTGATTCTCATGGAAAGAGATATTTTGGTACATGGTTTCCACAGCCTCATTTTGCACTCTTTTCTTCAGTTAGAAGTGAGTAAATAATTTTTTTAAAGCAGAATTGTTCAGGAGTGGCCTCTGGGTCTCCATCCCCTGCCCAGATGTTTGCAAACCCCACAAGGAGGGTTCAGGGCTCACATTTCCTGCAGACTCTGCTCCCCATGGAAGGACAGCACAAGAGGAATAAGAGGAACAATTCTTTCTCAAACACTGATCCAACTGGAAAACTTCAAAATTTTGATCCAGGAGGAGAAATGATCACTGGGGCTGCCCTTCCTCAGGGCAGCTGGAACTCAGAGCAGAAGCTCTTGAGTTATTAGCTGGGTAGTTTAGCATTTATCTTCTGAAGTCAGTGCCAAAGGCATACAGGCACAATAAAGAATAACACCACATTGATAAACATGCATCATTCCCCCCTGCCTTCCACAAGAATTGTATAAAATGAAAAGGCATAATTGGACTCTTAGTAAATAGAATAGATCAGAATTTATTTTGGGGTGGCTCTTTTTATTTTCCAGATCAAATCTTTGTGACATCAGATTTCAACCTGCTGTGAGTGACTTTCGGGTCTGATTTACAAATCTTTCAGATGGAGAATGTTGTGTGGAAACAAAATAAATGCTTCCTTGGCCATGGTTTTTCAGTTATGAGAATTTATCTGATTGTGGGGGACAAAACCAGGAGAGCAACTGAGCTGTGCCTGCTGAAGGGATGAGTTTGTCACCTTGTGACCTTGGGATCTCCACTGGCCACCTGGTGGGATGGGGAGTCCCCAGAGGTCTCCTGGCTCTCCCATTCCTCTCCTGTCCCACCACAATGATTGTGATTTTTGGCTTATTCTTACATCTGATCTACAGCCTGAGTGTGGGGCTGAGAAAGGAAAGGATGGCAGAGCCACTGAGTGCAGCAATCCCATCTCCAAGCTGCATTTCAAATGGCAAAGGAATTCACAATAAAATGTTACTTCCAGTTTATAATTCAGCAATCCAGTTTTTCTCTCAGGGGCAGAAGATCTGAGATGCAAATTGGATCTGCATTATTGTTTTAGTCTCTGAGGGAGCATCTTTATGGAACACAGCTCTGGTGAGGGCTGGCAGGTCTGGGCTGGGCAGTTTCCTGCCTGTCTCCCACCATTCACTCCATCACGGTGATGTGCCTTCATTTTACCCTTTTGATTATAAAAGAACATTAAAACCAGAACTGAGAATGCCTTAAAATCTTTTCAGCTCACAGTGAGCATAATTTATGATAAACTACAATCAAACAAGAGCATTAAACATTTTTGCTAATTAGAAAATAGTTTGCCAAATATCTTACTTGCTTTGTTTTTTTATTTTATTTTCCAAAAGCCAGTAAGAAATGGCCATAAGAACTACTGGCTGCTGCTCAGGAAGACTTAATGGACTGACCTATGGGCGTTGCACAGAAATAAAATATAAAAACAGAGCTAGCAGAAGGTAAGGATGGCCAGACTGTGTTGAACAAAAAGGTGTCAAGCCCAGGCCCTCCACAAGAATATTCCAAGGCACAGTCAAGTGCCATCAAAGCCGTGTAACTCTGTGCCTACAACTCCATAAGGATGTCTAGGAGGATGTCACAAGCCAAAGGTTGTCTCTGGGTGTTTAATCACCCTAGACAGCTTAATCTTGATTAATTTAGCTGTTCCTTATGCAGGTTATGCTGTACAGCCTCAAAAGCTTAGAATTAAAACTACATTTTTCTAATGTTAAATGATACTTGATTTGCAGCCCTTAATTTGTTCTTGTAGATTAACATAATGTTTCATTACCAAGTAAGACACCACTGTAGAGTCACAAATATTTTATGACAATTTCAGTTGTCCATTTGTTTTGTTCTCTGGCAATAAAATCTCCAGATAGGCTTTTCCCCTGTTTTTGCCTTCACTTCATTTCACACATGGTCACTGATGTGGCTGCAGAAGTCTTTAAGCAGGAGGTGGGCACAAATGACCTCCTGAGACCTCATCACCCTGAATTATTCTATCTGTCAATACAACCTAGAGTCAACAATCTCCCTCAGGGCCAAGCAGAATTACAAACACCTAAACCTGTTTTTAACAATCATGCAAAAGCTACCACAGATTTCCTGCACAAAAAAAACTTGTGAATTTCCATCTGATCATCCCCTCTGTGGCAGCAGCTCTGTAGCACAGCGAGCAGGACACTGAGCATTTCTGTGCTCCATTTAATCCCACAGCCTTGGCCAGCAGCAGCAGCAGGCTGGTGGCCAGGCAGTGTTTGTGGTTTGGCAAAACCTGGAATGAGTGTCTGGTGTCCTTTCCCCACTCCTCCTCCCCCCAACAGGACACCAGGCTGGTTGTTTTTCTTTCCTACCTGCTGGAATGTGCTGACGTTATTTGTGAAATGAGTAAGTGGTGCAGGAGGGTCACAGATTTTACGCAAGAGGCTGAACATCTGCAGACAAAATAAAAAATTTTACTTGTCTCCCTCTGGCCTTGTATAATTGGAACAGACAACTGGGCCAGGGTTTTAATATTACCAAATATATCAGGGAAAAAAGGCCCTAAATCACACGACACGTGGGAAGGAGCACAGACAGAGCACATCACACCTGGCTGAGCAAACAAAGCAAGACCCTGGGCTGGAGGGAAGAGCTGGGAGCAGAGGCCTGGAGAAGGTGGTGGAGGAAGAAAGAGGAAGAAAGAGGAAGAAGGAGGAAGAAAGAGGAAGAAAGAGGAAGAAAGAGGAAGAAAGAGGAAGAAAGAGGAAGAAAGAGGAAGAAAGTTCTGGGAGTTGTGTCAGGGATGGGGAATGAGGTGGCTGCCAGGATTTTCCAGTGACCACTCTGTGGATAACCCAAACCAGCAGCAGCTGGCCAGGAACACCTCGATACTCCTGGAGCCACTTGGTGGACAGAAGCAGGGGGTGGTGACTCTGCTCAGCCTGAAGATGATTTGGGGCACAGAGGGTGCAGAGCACACTTGGGTTTTCTGCCCTGACAGGGAATTCTCCCTGGGGACCTGCACTGTTACAGAGACAACTGCATGGAAAATGTCAGGGCAGGCTCTGCAGGTCCAGTGTCTGGGTTAGGGGAGAAAAGCCCTCATGCACTCTCTGCTCTCAGAATGAACAGAAGCAGACTTAAAAGCAAAGGATTTTCTATGGTGCTTCCAAATATCCAACACCACTTTATCACTGGATTAGAATTTATAACGAATAAGTAGCAAATGGTGCAAATTAGTGCCCTATTCAGGAGTGAAAATAGTATTTCACAAAAAACCCCTCAAACTTCCAGCATTGGCATCACCAAAGAAGAAGTACCAGTGTATTTGTGTATTCAGGAAAATGACTCCTAGAGGAAGACTTCCCAAAATTACTTCTGGCTCTGTGTAATTCAAGGAGATAGATGCATATGCCCATGAATTGTTTAACTGGAGAAATGTCTTTTATTCCTGTATAGCAGATGCACAAAGGGAATGGGAATGTTTTATAACTTAGGCTTTTAAATAATAAATAAATGCTGACATTCTCAGCTGAGACATCTTGACTTTTTTGCGTACTGTGTAATACTGAAGTGTACAAATATTTTTTTAGAAAGACTTATTTTTCCCTTTTTAAAAAGAGTATGAAACCTCAAGAATATGATAAAACATCACAGTTGGTTTCTAAATGCTTTGCATCTTAATATGGTTGAAGTTAAGGCAGTAAGTAATTTCTGAGTTTTTCCCTTGAGCTGCGTAGTTCTTTTCATATGTAATTATTCTCTGAGTGCATTAGATAATGCTATGGTTCCCACAGCTGTATACACATCTATAAATCATTAATGAGGCAGTTAACTGAAACAAAACTATAAAAGATTTGCATTACCCGGCAGAACCCAGCCCTAATTGACTTCCAGTTATTTACAATTAATTTTTCCATTTGGAATAATGATTGCAAGCAACTTAGGGTTTTTTATTACTGAGGAATTAGATGCTGACTATTCATCAAAAGTTTTTACAGAGGGGCTGTGTCAGTGGACAGTAATGAGCTGGAGGTAATCTGATTTTTACACGCACACACACTCCCCCACACTGGCAGAGGGGATGGGCTGGGAGGGGGCACGTGCAGTGAAATGCAGACAGGAGCCAGCACAAACTTTTTTCTGTCCTTTTTATCACATACCTAAGTTTAACAACAATTAATTTCCTTTCTTTACAGCATCCAGCTGAAAGGCAATAGGACGAACAGAGCTGGCTGCAGTTCCACACAGAATAAACTGCATGAATGAAGAGAGAGTAAATATTTATTTCCATCTTACAAGACTGTAAGATAGACACTGGGGAATAAACGATGCAGAGGCTGTTGAGTAAATATTATTCCATTATGCAATTTAAAAATCACTTTTATAGAGACATGGAGCAGAGAATAAATCCTCATTAAGTTGTCATTGCTTGAGTAAGGCCCAGGCTCGGGGCTGTGTGTCAGGACCTGGACAGACACAAGGAAGAGATCAGCTCTCTGTGCCATGAAAGCACAGCTCTGGCTGACATTAATGGGCTGGGGATGTGCTCAGCAGGAAGGGATGGCACGTTCAAATTCCCAATAAAACTTAAGTCAAAAATCAGCAGGCCCATTTGCAGCAGCTGATGTTATCTTTGTTACCCTTCACCTTCCCTTTCCAGAATGCCTGAGCACACAGCAGTGGAGATTCCTGTTTGGGAACCACAGTGGGAAAACGAGTGAAGTCTCAGGCTGGAACAGCCACCCTTGGAAATCAATCAATTCTTCCCGGAGACAGAGCAAATGATCCTTCAGTGATTTCCCCTCATGACCATTATTGGGTACAAAACACCTACAATAAACATTCGGGTTGTTTTCTGTTCTCCCCCTCAGCTACAACTGCCATGCTGAAGAAGTTGAATGTCCTGCTTTATTTTCTTGTTTAAAATAAATAATTTCGTTGTCCTTTGACTAACATTTGAGACTCTTCACTCATGCCAGCTGGCTGGGCTGCCCTGAGGCAGGGAGGGCAGGTGAAAGCAGCCCTGTGAACACAGGGAGGGCATGGGGAGCTCTGATTTCTGTGCCTGTGGTGCAGACCAAGGGACAGACACTGCTGAATGTGGGGGAGTTTAACCCTGAGTGATGGCAAAGCAAGGGGCTGCCTTATCAATAGGTGCCAGCAAGAGGCCCCTGGGATTGATCTGGGAGATGACAATCCAGCACTGGTAACCTTGAAAATCCTGCAATCTCCTGCTGGAGTCATTTTTCCCAGGTTCTGTTCTGCTGGGCTGTGCTGCAGAGTGCAATGTGAAGTCACCTGACAGCCTGGCCATGGGTCATCCAGCCTGTCAGTAATTCCAGCCTTGGCAGATTGGCCCTGCCTCCTCACCAGTCCATGAACTTCACAGACACTTCACTTACTCATGCTACACTGGCTGCTGCTTTATTTTTGCTGGAAAAGCCACTTCAATGTGTGAAGTCTGAGAGGTTTTCCTTTGCAAATTGGGCTGGTACCAGACAAGCAAACAATATTATTATTTTCATTAAGATATCACATCCTGTCAACACACAACATTGGCAATTGCATTTCAAATAACTCTGTCTTGACAAATTGTACAGTACAATTTAGACAGGGTTTTGCTGTGTCCATGATCCTTCTTCCTGGGCTGCTTGTCCTGGAGTGGGAAAAGCTCTGTTTGTAAACTCAGAACTGCAGTAACTCTTTATGCACAGAGGTGATATTTAGGGTTTTTTTCCACTGGGTGCAAAGTATCAAACTGATCAAACCCCCATTTCTTGCAGAGATCCTGAAGAGTCTCTTCCTGCCTGTCTTCAAGCAGCAAAACAGAAATGCCCTGGCTTGGGAATTTCTTGAGGGTTTGTTTTGAAGGAGCCAAAAACAACTTAAACGAAAACAAAACTTTCATTTGGTGAAAATTTCTGTTAATTTAAAAACAGCTAAGAACTTTGAAAAACATGCAATTTACTTACCAGCTTTTACAAATTAGGAACCTTAGTCCTGCAGGGTTTCTCATCCCAGTGGCAGAGTCCTCACTTTCCTGTGAGTCCTTCCAGCTGGGTTTGGTTTGGTGTAAGGGGTCAGCACCTGTGAATCCAGGCTGTGGGTTAAACACAACTGCTTTTCTCTTTTCCCTTTATTTCTTCTAGTATGTTACGTTCAGCTCATACTAACTTGGAGGAAAAAAGAAAAAAGCATAAAGACTTACAGTCAGAATGAGAGGAATTAGTTTTTTTCCTTTGGAATGGAATCTCAGTATTCAACTACAAATAAAAAAAAGCCATGAAAAGAATGAGAGCTTTTTCCACTGCTTTGCACATTGTAGAGTCATTTCAACATTGTAATAAAGGTGTCAAACGTTACTAAATCAGCTGTCAAATGCTATCAAACACTTACTCTGCACAGGTGTAAATGATCACATAAAATGCAAAGCACTGATCTGACACCAGAAATCTCTGTGTACCAGTGCTGTCTTCAGCAGCTTTACAGAACTATCAAGAAAAAGTCCAGTAGGGAGTTTATTCCTTGTTATTTAAGCTTTTTTGGTCAGTTTTCTTACTTTTAGGGATGTGGTTTTCCCCTCTGCTCCAGCTGACACCAAGGAAGAGAATGCAACAATTTGCATGGAATAGCTTTGGGCTGATCTACACAGAACAAAATTATGTTTCATAATAATGTTCCAAATGTTAAAGAATTCTTCCTGCCAAAACCTCTCTTCTGTAAGTGCCCCAGCATCATCAACTGATGGCAGCACAGCTCTGGGAATAAACACTTCCAGCTAATGGCAGGAATTGTCAGGGGAAACACGAAACAGGTATTTCTCCCTGATGCAGAATGAAACATAGGATTAAAGTTAAATGCCAAATCCTGCCAGCACTGGAGCGAATTAAGGTTTATTTTTCATTCCTGCTAATTCTTTCCTCTCTTTTTAGCTAGTTCATCTTGTTTCATTTAATGCCAGTGGTTTTTCCTGTCTGGCCACTTTGTTGGATGGGGGAGGACAATTCATTTTAGGTGTGTGGCTTTGGTAACAAGGTTAAAGCTTCAGGCAAAGCCCAGATCCTGAAGGAGCTCTGCAGGCTCCCTGTGCTGTGTCCAGCTCTCCAACGGCAGGGCGGTGAGCACGAACACCTCCTGCCCCTCCTGCAGTCCCAAAGGTGCCCTGGTCCATCCCTGTGCTGCTGGGACACACAACTGCTGCATGCAGAGCATTTAAACCAGGCTGTGAACAGCAAAAACTCTCTTATTAATCTTAACGTGAGAAATTTATTGTGAGAGAGCTGTGATACAAACCTTATAATGAAACTATTTCAGGTAACAACTCAGAATCACTGAGTCTGTGTCCACTATTTTACTTTGGATTTTCTTGTGAGAGGGAAGTCTGGCTCACTGGGGGCTGAGTGAAGCACACAGTGATTAATTAGAGCTGGACTGATTTTGTATAGTTCAATATAAACATGTCGCTTCTCTGGCTGCTTCATCTCCATCTTCCCTCTGACCAGCCAGAATTTATTCCAGAATGCTTGCTTCTGGTACCAGGAACAGCAGGTATATGTATATATATATATATATGTACACACATAAATATATATATAAATATGTGAGATCAGTGGCTCCTGGGACAGGTACATCAGCCAGGGGATACCTGTGAAGAGCTTGGAGCTCCAAAAGACAGCAAAACCCTCCCCTTTTCCCACAACTGACCCCTCTTGGAGACAAAAATCGATGGTGAAAGGGATCTACTGCTCAGTGAATTCACATTTCTGAAACAGCTGTGAAAGCATTTTCAAACATGCAAGGCTGAATGTTAAAATAGTTAAACTATCATAAAGCATCCAGTTTTTAAAGTATCACTTATCATAAGAACATTTTAATGCATGGTGCTGCATTTCCTTTCACAGTTTTGGATTATGTCAAGAGAACCATATTATGAAGATGCAGTAAAATCTTACTGCATTTGTAACTGAAACTCAGAAAAATGGGAGTTTTATTTTAAAAAATGCGCTCCAAAAAGAATTTTTTCCCCCGTCTTAGATGCCCACACCCAAATGTTCATGCAAAGGATGCTCTGTTCCAACAGAAGACCCAAAGAGGTCTCAAGGCAAGGGTGGGTGCAGCACCCACAAAAGCTGCAGCATTTGTGCTCTGCTGACACTGAAGTGGCTCATTTCAATTGATTTCTTTGATGTACAAATATAAAGCAGTAGCAAATCATTATCCATCCATAATACATCATTATAAAAATACTTTTTTTACTGCCCTTCCATCTCAGTTTTGAATCATCAAAGATGCCCTTATTTGCAGACAGAGCTGAAGTCAAAATGTTTATTTATAGTGATTTTACAAGTGCTGGAAATGCAGTATGTATTAGAAATGGTGATAGCACGACCTGGCTTAGAAAAACCCCTCTGTAAATTCCTGGCCCTCTCTGTCCCCAGCCCAGCAAGGACAGCAGGGCAGGTGGATGCTGTGGGACCACTTTAGGAAGCAGCAGAGGGAAGGTGGGAAGTGCCTCCATCAGCGCTGCTGCCAATGGTACCAGATCCAAACCCAGGCTGGGAATTGTCCCACGTGCATTTAGGGCTCAGTCCATGCACAGGCACAGGAGGGGTTGTGGAGATCAGCTGAGACCATAAAGGAAATTTGCAGCAATTCAGGTTAGCCCCATTTTGTCATGTTACCAAAAATAGTCTGTAAATAAATCTATTTACAGGCTGCTTCCTTGTAGGCAGCAATTACTTAAAGCAGCATTCAGGTTTTAATGCACAGCCCTGCATTTCCACAGGAGTGTTCTTGCTGTGAACTGCTATAGATCCGGGCTTCAAAAGGAGAGTGGGCACTATTGATCCTCTGGAGTTTATTATGGGCTGCAATCCACCAGCCTTGCTCAGCCAAGCTCATGGATGGCTCCATGGCCATTCCAAAGGGTACCCAGACGCCTGGATGGTTTTGGCTGGCTCTGTAGGGCCCCAGAGCTGGCAGGGGGGCTGTGGGTGCTGCACCCCAACCTTGCCCAGCTGAGCTGCCCACAGCCCCCACTGCAGCAGGAGGAGCTGCCCGTGTCCCTCTGCCCCACACCCAGAAAAACAACACCCCACAACCCCAACCCCAGGAGGTGCTGTCCCTCTCTGGGTGCCAGCTGGGGCTGTTCAGTGAGGAGGAGTGTGGTGGTGAAGGCTGAGGTGGCTCCCCCACACCTTTCTCTCACACAAGGTGTGCTCGTCAGGCTGAGCTGACACCCAAACCCCTCAGCCTCTTGCTTTGTCAATACTTACCAGGAGCCACCTAGCAAGGACTGAAAACAGACAGTCTCTTAAGTTTATAAGTCTCCTAAACTTCGTTTGCCAGAATTTTGACATTTAAAACCAATCTGGGATGGGCAGATCAGGAATCAACCAGTGCTCATCAACCCAGGCTCAGTGCTGCCTTAGGAATGTGTACATCAGCCACTAAGGGGAAAAATGCTCAAAAAATCTTTATGGAGACTAAAGAAAAGTGCAAAAATGTTGGTATTTTAAAGACTGAACTGTTTAGTTACATCAAGTCTTTCTAAATTGCACAATACTGGATAACTGAGGAAAGATCTCTCTTCAAAATCTGCATTTCACAGGAGCACTGACAGCACTGGGTCAGCCAGAAATGTTGCAGCACCCCAAGGGCTGTTTCAACTCCTTTTAAAAAATAAGATTTAGAAATACAAGTCCAGGCCTCACTTCAGAAAATCGCACTGGAACTGAAACTAAAATTAATATAATACCTAAAGGTACAATTTAAGTTCTGGTGCTGCAATGCTTTATTCATACATAAGCATTTCTTAAGAATCAGGAGGACTCCCAATTCCTAATGCTCCTGTTTCTTTGTATCATTCAACTTTTGATGGTTTGATCAATGGCAGCATGATTAATGCAGTTATTAGAATACCTATTATAAAAATATCATGGAACAAACCCAGTTTGTGCATTGGAAGAATATTCTGGTAAGTCGCTCGATTGCCTGTAGAACAGAGGGCAACATTTTCTTGAATTGACACTGGTTAAGCTAAAACATTTCTTTTAGGAACAAAAAAAATCAGGTGATTCTATTCTGCAGAGTCTGTTTACAAAAGTCTGCTAATGAGAAAAAAATGCACTGCTAAAAATGAAAGAAATTGTGAACACTCCACATAGAGATGAAGCCAGAAGTAAACATAATCATAGGAAATATATTCCCTGCAGATCTATTTAAAGGTCTTTTTTTGTTTTTAAGTGACAGTGATTTATATTCAGGGCACGTGTGTGTGTAAACGTGTGCATTTGTAAGGAAATAAGCACGGTGCCTTTGACCCAGGAATGAAATGAAAGTAAAGAGGGAACAGGTGATCACTTAATTCCACCTCACTCAAACCAGCCTTCAGTCCCAAGTTTTGAGAAGGGAAGGTTTCAGTTGCAAAGGTCAGAATCTGGAACATAACAATAATTAGGAAAATGTTTAATACCAACCCACCCTCTTTATTAAGTCATTTCTTCAAGTATTTTTAATAGTGCAAAATACTGGTTTGCATTAGTACAGTTACTATGGGAATTCACAGTCCAAAAAAAAAAATCTTAAAAGATTTCCAAAGTCAAACAAAAAACTTTTTAATACTGTATTTTTAGCAAGAACATTTTTAACAAAGAATGTGTACTTTAACTTAATATGGTACAACAGAGAAACCATACTTAAAAGTTTCCATTATCTAACACTCTACTGCATATTCATTTTTCCATCTTAAAAGACCAAAAGCCAAGCTGAACTGAGCATTAAAAAAAAAGCATCAATTATAATCCTCATATTACGTCAGCTATTAGGGTTTAGCTCACACTTTTGAATCGGTCATCTAATGAAAGGACAATTTTTACATCGTTCTTTTAAAAAATGTACACACATTTCTTTTTAAAACGTAATATATATCGAGTATCTGCTTCAGTAAACAAAGCTTAATTTATAAACACAATCGAAACAGCTCCATGTTGAACAGTTTCAGTGATAAACTGGACTTGTATGATGTACAGCCAGTGAGGACCATTGTGGCTTAAAATCATTGTGCCATTGCTATTCAGTAATAGCCACCTCCTAAGGAAAAAAAAAAGTTCTTTTTTGGGGCGGGGTGGGGAAGGGAAATAATTCATGTATGTGCTTAAAAATACTAAAACTCCTTTCTATCTCCAGGGACCTAAAAATGATCTGTTGTGACAGGCTTGGTTTGGTATGGTAAGCTTGTAAAAAGTCTCAGTATTTCTTAATACGGCAGTTTTCAATGCAGCAACAGTAAATTGCTTGAAATTGTCCTTCAAGTTTCATGCTACAAATCCTGTTCCTCACACAGTACTGAAGGCATCAAAGGTTGGAAGGGACATTTCTCAGGAACTATATAGTCTTCAAATAGTGGTCATCAGACATTTTTCAGCAATAGGTGGTTCCTTCAGTACATGATGGTTGGTTTGATGTATGTTCTGTTTTCTGCAGGGAACACAAAAAAGAAGAAAAAAGTCCATTACAAAAATTACAAAAAATAAACTAAATTATATAATTAACTGACCCTTAGGTGGTCTCTTCACTTGGTTGTGGATCTTTTTGTTCCTCAAGCCAAATGAGCAGATATACAAGTGATATAAATTAAACTGTCCAGCACATGGGGAGGTTTGGTGCAGGAAAAGGAGGCACTGGGTGACAACACCTGGCCAAGCCCCCAAGAAAGGACAAAGACCCACCACGACTTCCTCTGGTGTTTCCCAGAAATGGCTCAGGACAGGCTGCAAATACTTTGATCTGAATTTTCTTCCTTTAAGGCTTTTTTTTTTTTAAATCAAACTCCTTTTCTCCCAAAGGCAGCCCGTGCTGGATTGCTGCCTCCCTGGGACAGACCCAGGGACAAGGCACAGCTTTGCCACACACCCTTGTCACTGCACAAAACCTGCCAGGAAACAGGGTGTTAAAACTGCACTGCTTCAGAAAATGTAAATCAGGATCTGTTCTTGGAAAACTGTTCTTTCATTCAGAAACCACCACATTTCGCTTAAAATTATATTTCTTTATTTAGAGAACGAAGCAGAAAAGCACTTCATAAAAATATTCCTAGTTATAGTACCTATCAACTGTGATTTTTCACATTAAGCAACTTTAAGCCCAGAGAAAAAATAAATATTGAAATGCCCACAGAAACTGAAGCTAACAAGAATCCATATTCCTCTTCATTATACAATGAATCATGAATCCACCCAGCTAAATCTGCAAGTACTGATCTGGAAGATGATAGCAAAATGATAATATGGAGCAGCATTTTGTATAATGTTGACATCTCTCCCATTACTGTTTTACATATGCCAATACTGAGCACTCCTAAGGAACGAGCAAGTATTGACCTGCAAACTGACACTGATCCTTGGAGCAATCTCCAAGTTTGCCACATTTCAATTTCAAAATGCATTTCAGCTATAATATGAGTGATTTATCATTTAGCAGTAGCTGTCAAAGTAACCTCCTAGATAAAACAAAAACATCTGGAACCATAAACAGAGGAGAGCAGTAGCTGAATTTTAATCCAAATCCGACATGTTCACTTCATTAGGAACAGGAAACAGCTAATTAGTAATTGAATGTTTTGTGGTTTTAAGGAGGCTCAGACTCTCCAAACCCAGATGATTTAATATGTATTTTGGATGTAAGCACAAATAAAGATCACCAGAGCCAGGGACATAACAACTCCAGAGGAACATTTGGGAGCCTCCAAAGAAAGGACTAAAATTAGTTTCAGGCCATTGGCTGATGAAAATTCTTGTCTTAAACCTAGTGGGGAATTACTAAAGCCTGAGGGGGTGAGCAGAAATGCAAGGCTTGAACACTGTGGGGTTTGTTTATGGTTTGGGGTTTTGTTTCTCCTTTTTCTCATGATCATTAGGAAGCTGCACATTGCTTCTCCCTAGTGGAGGCTCTTCTTTATGTTCTTACTAAATTTTCAGCATTATTTTTTAAATAAAGGTAAGATGAGGGCATTGAGGGTACTGTGGACTGACTAAACTTTGGAACAGGTTTCCATATTTCCTTCCTATTCCCTTTATTTCCCCAGGAAAGTTCAATGGAGGTATCTGGAATACCTGTAAGAGACAAAGTAAATGCCACAGCTCAAGCCCTGTGCAGCCACCCAGGAGACACCATTGATCAGTGAACAGAAAGTGCATAGTTAAATATTTCCTTTTTTATAACACCCTCAATTATCCTCCAGAAATTAAAATACCTTTTTGTTGCTGTGCAATAAACTGAATTTCATGGCATTAACCACGTCACACAGCGACCACTCTGAGGAATTAACGTGTTGGGAGCAGCTGTGCCCCCACTTACACAGGAAAGACAATGTGATGTTGTCAAATTAATCTTTTCTGGAGAATATTCACCATCTCCTCAGTGCAGCTGACTGCAAGCTACAGACCATTTTATAGCACTTTACTGTATTATATAGCAAAGATTTGAATAAATCTGTGTGCAATAAATGTATTCTTTTATCAGGTTTATCCCTTAATCAAATATTCATTTATGTGGGCTTCATTCTATTAAAAAACGAAATTATACAAAGGTGAGCAAAAGTGTAGATTTACAGTAGTTTAAAGCCTAATCTCATTCTCTAGGGGTAATACTGACAATATAAAAACTGTATAAATGATATTCCCTAACACTAAATATGCTTATGAGCCCCCTGTGCATGTTACACTGCTTTACAGCCTACAGAGCAATGCATGACTGGCTTAATAAGCAAGACATTTAGAAAGGAGTTTTTTTCCCCTTAACATTGTGTAAGACAAGTAAAGATCTCTGAGTTACTTGGTGAGCCAGAGTCTGTGTTAGTAACTGGAATTTTCCCTCAGAATGGTGTTCTCTTCCCTGAGTTGTTAGTCCAGGGCAGGTGCAGCTCTTGCACTCTTTTTAGTCACAACATCATTATTTGGCTTTTTCTTTCAAGGTTTTAATGGGTGCATAAAGGACAAATCCAAAGGCAATGATCACCATCTCCATATTCATTCATGTTTAATTTTTTGCTTTCAGCCTATTCCACATCTCTGAATTTTCTGAATCCTCTGTTTGTAAGATCTCTCGTTTAAATTGGGAATTCAGCTTTATTTCCCTAGAACTACTTTAAAACAGAATTTCCCCATGTACCCTTCCAATGTGCCCTGGAAATGCTGGTGTGCAAACCAGGTCCAGGCAGAGGAAAAACACCCTGGCTGCAGCTACACCTTGGGATTGCCAGGGATCTGTGGGACAGTGTGAACTGTGGAGAAATTCACTGGAGGAAGGAAATGTGGGATCTGTGATGTAGTGAGAAAATAGATAAATATGTTGTATCAATAACTGTAAATTATCCATGTAATTGATAAGGTACAACCCAACACCAGGATACCCCACAAATGTCCAACAGCACAGGAGCTGAGCTCTCCACCCTTGCCAGACTGGGTGAACAGCACCTCAGTCAGATCAGAGCCCAGCCCAGCTTTGGAGGAAGCAACACATGGGAAATGCAATGCTGTAACAATAAATTAACTTGCAAAGCTGGGGCTAATGAGTTTGAACCAGTGTCTTACTTTGTACAAAGAAAAAATCAGACAAAACCAGTTTGCTTCTACTGTTGCTGACATCCCTCAGAAAAACCCTGTTTCCCTAAAGCCCTTGGCAGACAGGAGTGCTGCCAGCCTGGAAGGAGAATGAATCCAGTCCCTGCTCGTGGGTAAGGACCAGAGCAATTACCAAACCACAGCAAAGGATCCCTTTGCTACCATGAAAAGAAGATGGATCTGGGCTGATCATTCAGCTGAATGACAAGTAAAAATTACTTCTTTCCCTGCTGATTGGTTGTCCAGCAAAACTTCTCTTTTATCTGCACATATCCTTCCAAGTGGGCAGGGACAGAGCAGGGCATGGCTCCCTCTAGACCCAGGAAGAACATGGGCAATAAATGCTGGTTCTGTGAGCAGCAGCACCAATACAGCTTGGTTTATTTTCATTTCTCACACTTTCCATCCCTGCACAGGAGCCCTCTCTGATGTTTGAGCTGGCGGAGCCCAGGGGATCCTTTGGGATTGGTGCCAAAACCTCTCCTTCCCCCAGGCCCGTGGTGCCTGACCCTGGAGGGCTGCTCACTCACAGAGCTGGCTGGTTTACAGTTTCTTCCCCATTTATTTTGTGTGTAAGGCTGCTGAGCTGACCCTGTCAAATATTTCCTCATCCATGTTAATAGAGCTAAAAAAGTGGTACTAAACCCAGGATTTCAAGGCAGTCACGGTAAGGCCCCCGTTGCTGGTGAGCAGCTGATGGGGCAGTGCGGGCATGGGGTGACAGGCTGGGAACTGCACAGGAGCTTGAAAAGAGCTTTTCTAGAAGATCTGCAATGACACAGCACGAGGCAGCTACCAGGGGTTTAATAATTCACAGCCTCCAGAGCAGGACACGCACCAGGGAGAGAGCACAGCTTGGGCAGGAGGAGGAACAACAGGCCTGAAACTGATAAAGCAGCTTGGATTTGAAAACTCACTGGCTGGATCAGAACATCAATAAACTAAAGTCCAGTTTTCTAAACTATAAACCCCAAAATACCTTCCAAACTACACCAGTCCTTCATCTTTGACAAACAGATGAAAATCAAATGTTATTCACGGTAACTTGAGAGTTTTTGTGCCAAATCTCTGCCAGGTTATGTCACAAACAAAAGCGGCAGCAGCAGCAGCTCTGGGTCACCCTCCTGTTGCAGGCACATTTTCACCTCAGGACAGCCTGCCTGCCTATGCTGTTGCCTCCTTCCTGAAATTCAGAGTATTTCATTTTTTCGTAAATTGTTGTTATCAAGTATTACTGTACATCTACTTTTTAAGATTTTAAGCTAACATTGCTTTGCTGATTGTTCCAATATCCCCTAACAATGAAATATTGTAATACAAAAGTTAACTAAGGTATAAACATGCAAAAGGAGAAGTCTCCCTGCGATCATAAAATGATGTTATTTTCTGTTCAGCAGTTCATGTTACTGCTGTTCATGCTAATTAATTAAAGGAGCTGTTGCTGTAATGTGCAAACAGGGAATCTGAGAAACTGAGAGGGCTTTTAGGTCTCGGAGTGAAGTGAAGTCAATCTGGGCGCGGGCAATCAAATGTAATGAAATCACTTGTCAGTGCTAAGCTTGCAAAAACTGTGAAGTTTGACTAGGGAGTAAAAGGATTATAATTAGATTTCCAATAGGATAATAACTAAATGGCAGAAAGCAGTAAAGAGAAAATATTACTTTGTTAGCTAATGGTGCTGCTGTTCGGTTTTAGTTTTTATCAGCACACTTGTAGTTGTGCTAATTTAATTTGCTTTTATCAGCAAAAATGCACTACTCGAATGGTACTTGAATGTCATTTGCAAAAATCATTGATCTGAAGGTGCACTTAATGACACCCAGTATGTTTATTTTATGTGGAAGGGAGATTGGCTGATAAAATGGTTGATGCAGGGTGGTGCTGGCCCAGAAGTGAGCGCTGGAAGGAGGAGCAGGAGGTGTCTGTGTGCTCATCACCTGCTCTGCTCCCCTGCAGCCACCACTGATCTCCTCTGCCAGCTCAAAACCTCCCAGCTCCAGCTCTGAACTACACCTGGGATATGGAGGATGGAGGCATTAAGACTGTAAAGTTGAAAGAAGTTTTAAGTTCTCATCTGCATGAAATTTCTGTTCAATTAATATACAAAGCAGAGAGAAAATGAGTCAACTAAATGGGAAAGATTTATAATGCAGATCAGAAACACAGTACATGAACAGCTTGTGTTAATAAAATCATTTTAAGAAATGAGCATAAAATATGATATGACTTAATCACTGTGAAAGGTGGCTGTGCAGTAGTTCTGTAATTTTCCTTTAAACCTTCTTAAGGAGATACTGGCAGTGGAACTAATTGAATTTCAAAGGAAAAGCACTGTGTGAATGATAGATTTCTGTCCAGCAGAGCTATTGACAACAGAAAAAGAAAGCTCTGTATTGATGCTAAAGCTTTTTTTTTCTGAGCAATTGAAAGAGATTTTGGAAGCCTGGAAACAGCTTTGTATTAGGGACATGTGTTTTGCCCCTTCCTCCTCCCAGGGCCTGGAAAACAAAGGCAGCAAATGACAGGGGCAGTGAGGGAGTGTGCTCGAACTGTCAGAGCTGCAGCAGCAATAGGAGCTGTCAGGGACACGAATGGTTATCAAAGGGAAAGGGAATAAAAAGTTATTACAGTATCAGCATAAATAAAAATGAAAGAGATGGTGCTGCAGGACAGGAACACTTTGAAATCTAAACAAGCTCCACAGAGAGCTCTCCAGAAAGCTTTTTGCCAGCTGAGAGTGTTTGGTGACCAAGTGGCTCAGCTCCTCACAGCTCCATAGGGCAGGATTACCACACCAGGGGGGTCAGAGCCAGCAGGGCAGAAAAGGGAGGGGAATGGCTTTTCATGGAGGGACAGGGACAGGGGCAGGAACAGGGACAGTGGCAGGGACAGGGCTGCAGCTCCTGCTGCTCAGGCCACGTCCTGCTCTCACTGAGCCCAGGGACACTGAGCACAGTGAATACCCAGCTCTCCCTTCTGACCTGAACAAAAACTTCCTGAGCCAAAGCCTCTGACAACTGAAGGATGATGTAGCTGGGATCAGATTAAAAGAAAAAAACCGAAGAAACCCAACCTGAAACAAAAATGGTAAAATCACAAGGTTTTAATGTGTATTAATAAACTACAGGTAATGTAAGAAAGTACTCTTGATTCCTTCCAGTAAGTAGATGGTAGTTGGAAGTGACTGTGCATCGCTTTCCTCACAATTTCTGATATAAAGATACATGAGCCAAGTGTAATGCTTCTTCTTCAACTGAAAACTGAAATTACCTTTCTTTTCCTTACCAGAGTCTGCCCAGATGCACCTGTGACTCTCAGAGTTATTTTGGAAGATCACTGAGCACTCCTCTCAGCAGGTACCATGAACAGATCAGAAATGTTAAGAACATTTTTCTTTTTGAATTTAAATACACGTGTCCCAAGTGCTCATCCAATATTTTGACTATTTCTGGCAGCAGCAGTTTTCCAATTGCAATATTTAGAGCACAGCTCTCATCATATCTGCACATATATATACACACACATATGTCAGATGTATATATCTGCATTACAATAAAGCTGTGATTCTCCTTCTCTGTAATGCTCAGCATATGAACCTCAAATCACAAGAAGAGACAGCAGTAAAAATATTTGAAAGCTTTCCTGTAAGGATGACAGATGGACGACAGATGCATACCAGAGGTATGCAAGTCAAACCTTCCCCAGCTGAAGGGAAATGCTCAAGTGAGGTTTGTGTCTCCAAGTGCACTGCAGCCCTCCTCCTGTCTGCCCAAACTGCCTTCAGGTACCTCAGCACTGGGCATTTTTGCACATTACCATTACATGATGCAGTAGAAAGGGTGGAATTGCTCTAAGAAGCAGCAGTTCTATGGGGAAGAGGCAGCTTGTCTTCAGGCTGTGAGCAGCCAGCACAGAACTGAATATTCTGGAATGAATATGGCACAGGATTGAAGGGGGAAAAAACTCTGCACACAGGACTTTAATCAGAGAATTTCAATGTTCAAATTGCTCAGATCAATTTTATCACAGATGAGTGTGGATTTTCTGTGAGGTTCAAAGAGGCTTCCAAGGGGAATGGGAATGGGAATATTCCCCAGGACTCTGTGTCTCAGCTCCCCCAAAGGAGGATTTCACAACTCCTCACATCCCAGACCTGCAGCCAGAATGCATCTCCTGCTCCTTGGGAAGCACTCAGACCATACCTGGATGAGCTGCACTTACACACAGTCACACACAGCGAGGGAAAAGCAGCACCACATAGCTGTCCACAACATTATCATGGCTTTTCTTTTTCACTTACAGTTCATGTATTTTTTGAGAACACCTGTGATCTTGATAGGTAGGTAAGGACCAGAGGTAAAATATTTCAAATTATAAATCATATGTAAAATCGCTTTTGAACTAAGGGCATATGTCTTGGTAGACGAATATCAGTTGTAAAACAAATATCATCTCTAAATCACCGCAGATAAATATCACCTCTACTCAAACAAAGTTAATTTCTAATCTTGTAAAGTATGGTTCTTACAAAGGTCAAACAGCAAACAGCAAAACAAATGGAAGTTCTGTAATTTACACTTATCTTAAAGCAGGAAAACAGACATAAAAATGATTCTGCATTTCACTTGATTTTTACTGACAAGCAGCCAGGTGAGGAGCTGTGGTACATACTGCACCTTGCATCGCTGCACTGTCATGTTGGGTTCCGTTGTGTTCTATTTCCATATCTGGGATTCCAGCATCTGAAAGATGGGAGACTGAAGATTAATGCATTCCCCTTTACCCCTCTCTCAGGCATCTTTAGAAAAATATTTATAGCAAACTAGGGTGCTCTCCAACTTAACATGGTCTTGCATAAAACATTTGGTCCTCATAGAATTTGCGGTAGTAAATTGTTTCCAAAATGTGCAAACATTACTGGTCTCACAGTGAATTATTTTTAACGTGCTTCACATTTGTCTGACGATCAGATAATAACCAACACGTGGTAATAATATGTCTGCAAAATCCTCTTGGAGAATGAGGGCATCTGACACATGAAAAATAAAAGTTGAAATTAAACTGTGATAATATTAAACTCCACTGACTCTTGTATCTAGCCAAATACCTCCAAATTGCAGAGCTGGAGAATATAGCTAGTGTCAGGCAACAGTTTTGGGGTGTGTGTGTCTCAGTTTGTGTGAGTGCATGTTACAGATAAGAACTGTGTAAATTGCATTTCCAACCTCAGCTCGGGATGTGTGAGCATGTGTTACCACCCAACCCCAAATTACAGCTGTCATATTATGGGAAATATTTCCAGATCTCTGAGAAGAGCCTTCCAAAGAGGATTGTGCTCTTTTTTTTTTTTCCCCCCTAGCTGAGAAGGAGTCTCATGACACTCAGTTTGGACCTATTTAATTTCATGTTGGTGATCCCTCTGTCTGCACAGTCCTTGGGGTGGGGGCGGGGGCTGCAACACCCCAGGGTGTTACGGTAGCAGATGCCACGATCCACCTTGTGCCAACAAGGATTAGCATGAAGGGGATGTGATTTGAATCCATGGCACCTCAAATCCTGCAGAAACATCTGCTTCCCTTATCACACAGCACTTGGAAATTACAGGAAGGAAAAACCCACACCTGAAAGGGAGCTGTGTGCACAGTTTGGGAGTTTTTCTGTGCAAAAGCCTGTTCTGGACTATCTCAAATGGGGAATAACTGCACTGTTGCTTCCACAGATCCCTTCAGCTGGAGTGTCAGGATCTGTCACAGAGGTGATGCTTTGCTGGTGACCCTGCAGGAACTGAGCTCTGAATGAAAGCAGGGCAACCCTGCCAAGTACAGTCCTTACAGGAGAGCTCAGCAGTAAATGTGTAAATGAAATATATGTCCTGTGTGCATATACAGCTCTATAAATGTATATATGACAAAAAAGCAGTATTTTCACATATACATTTCTTCTTATAAAATTACAAGTGACTGCTATTCTGCAGAGTTTCCCTTACTCAGATTCCTGTTCTGAAGGCAAGTGCAGGGCACTGACCTATCAATCTGAAAAGGTTCTTTCATTTCAAACCCTTCAGAGTACATGTTGTATATACCAAAAATGACAAAGTCATCTGTAACTAATAACAGCATCTGTTAAATGAGACAGACTGTCAGAGTTAAATTAAAAATACTCAGAATAGCCCTTCACATTTTGTTGTCATAAAATTGTACCTGCAATTAAATTGTGGATTAAGATGCTAATGAGCTACCTGATTTGCATGTGCAATCAGATTAGCATGTAAATATCAGCTTCTTGCAGGCACTAACATATATATGACTACCTGAGTGTGCCTGCAAATCAAACTGCTGCAGCCAGGCCCACACTAGCAGATGCAAAGGTGTGTTAATCACACTGCTGGCACGTTGCTATCCCTGGATTTGTGGCCTCCAGAGCTGCTGGGTGCTCCTGGCTGGTGTGTGAGCAGCAGGTGCTTCCCTGCAGTGGCAGCACCCAGGGGAGTGACTTTACAAACATCAGGATTTTAGGTTTTTTCTGGCATTCATCTCAAGGTGCTGGTTCTGTCCATGGGATCCAGTCTGGGCATCTGATCTGATCCAGTGGAGGTGGTGGAGAAGGTTTGTGCAGGCTCTGGCCACCCACTCTGCCCTGGTCACTGTCCCCCACCCTGGTGTGACTGAGGCTGTAAATCCACATCTGAACCCCCCCAGGCACTGCCAGTGCTCCAGGGACACCAGCCAGGCCCTGTTCCAGGGATGTGCAGGGCTGTAAAGCAGCAGATGAGAGGATGCCTCTGAAAGATGCTGCTCTCGTACTCACAGAGTTTCTGTCCCTTGGGTGCCCCAGATAAATCACAGCTCTCAGTCCCCTGCAGAGCACTGTGGTGGGAGGGCACACTCACAGCCTTGTCCCAGCTTTAGGGAACAGTCTGGGCAGCTCTCACAGCTGAGAACCCCAGACAAGCCAAATTCATTAGTTTTGCTCAGCAGTCAGGCAGCTTTTGCACTCTGCAGTCTCGAGCAGAGCTCAAAGCAGGCAGCACAAATTAACACACCCCAGGACACCTGAATGCAGCAGAGACTGAATGTCACTGTGAGTCCTGAGCCTCTGCAGAAACTCCAGGACTAAACTTAGCTACAGAACCTGAAATTAATCAAATCTCAGCAAAGTTCAATCTTAAAGATTCAAACCAAAGCTCTAAACTTTGGCCAGAACCATCTATAGCACAAAAGGCAAATCCTCCCGGTAGCCAGAACTTAATCACTGTTCAGGAGATGAACTGATTTGCTTTTGTTTCACAAGAATATTTGGGAAGTGTTCAAAACCCAGTCAGCTCTGAAAGCTGATACATATTTAACAAACTTAATAGGTCCTGAGGCTGAGCAAACTTCAGCCAAACGGCTTTTAAAATGAAGCTCAGCAGTTCTAAAAATGAATCTGCTGGGAGAGAAGAGTTCAGAGAACCTTATAGGAACCAAATTTCACATTGTCTTAGCTGGCACTGTAACAGATTTCTCCGTAATATATTCAGCATTTCTTGTCATCTCTGTGTAAACTGCTCTGTCTGTTTCTCTAGTTGCAGACTTATTTATTTTTTTAATTCACGACCCAGAGCACATGGCCTGAAATAGATTTTTCATTATTTCAGGAAAGAATTGTGGGGCTTTATTCTGAAATTTGCTCTTTGCATCACCTGATTTTTTTTTTCCTCACTCAATCAAACATCATTTTAAGCTGACTGTGAAAGGCCAACTAAGACATTACCATTTAACATCCTGAGACTGTCACCTGATGTGGCCTGTTTGAGCGCCTGTTCCACTTGTTCTCTTCTCTTGGATTCAAATTCCAAAGCTTCCTGCAATTTTCTCTTTGCCTTCTTCTCTTTCTTCAAGCGTTTCTGAATTGTGGCTGAAATGTAAACACAGTGTAAGAATGGCTGTCAGGGCACAATTAATAGATGATGGGGGCAGTAAAAAATAAGTTTGTGTTTGATATTCGAAGGTCAGTTCTAGCTCGAGACCCCTGTAACAATAAAGATGTGCATGTGGTGATGACCTGAAAGACAAACAATTCTGTGGATGCTGATTATTGGTGAAATTCTCTTTCGAGTCAGGAGCCATCCAAATCTGTGAATGATCTGAGGTTTTTGGTGACTTAACTGGGACTCAGGAGGGGCCCTGTGTGCTGTCCTACAGGGAGCTCAGTGTGTGAGTCCCATCACACTTGGGTGATGCAACATTTCTGGACACCCAGTGCAATTTAACAGCTTCAACTGTATTTACTGACCCTTCACAACTCAACTGAGAAGTGCCCTTTGGTGCCTGTAACTGAGAGCTGGCACTGCAGACAGTTCCACACACCCAATTTCCACTCAAAAAGCACAGGAAGATAGGACTTGGCATCTACACTTTTGGTCTTATCTAGTTTTATCTTTCTGATTTCATGGATGTAATCTAGAAGTAGCTTTTGGCACATGAAGTGCTGTTCCTTTCCCTCAGATGCAGATCTGAATTTTAAAAAGAATGCTGCCTCCTTTGCAACAGCACAGCGAGAAATTCAGATTTACCAATTTAATTGCCTATTATTATCAAAAGCTTCTAACCAGTCATGGTTTTGCCTCAGAAGGCCCCATTTGGGGCATGCTGCTGTACCTCAAGCTCCTGATGCAAAAAGAGTATCTAGGGTTATTTGCTTCAGATCTTGCACTTGAGCTGACAATTTCTCACAGCTCTGTTTTGTTGTGAAGTTCTCTACAAGACAAACTGAGCAGCACTGAAGCTCCAGAATCGTGGACGAATGAAGTAATGACAAAAATCACCCAAATTACAGCCATATCTTTCTCACAGTAAGACTGATTCTTAATGCTTGGAGGATAACAGCAGAAACAAAAAGAAATTAAAGCTGTCAAATGAAGAAATCAGTCTGGGAATACCTGGGCAGAGGTGGTGCTAATACACCTGAAAGCCCTGGAACTGCCAAAACTCTCTGGGGCCAGTTGCCCCCCAGGTAATAATCCTTCAGCCACTGTTCTGCTTACAGAAACAGAAGCACCTTCTGTGCTTCCTTCTGGTTTTATGAAATTTGAATCTTTCATTACCAGTGCAGGGCCACTGCTGCACCACAGTGGAGTATGAATGTCACTTAACTCCGAGCCCCCGACAGCTCCAGCTGGAAATGCCAAAGGGTTTCACATTTCATAGACACCCAAACTCCATTTTTCACTCACTCACCTCTGCTTTGCAGCTCAGCTGTGAGCTGCCTTTCCAAGCTCTCTCGTAGTTCTCGCTCTCTACAAAGCTCCATCTTTAACTCTTTCTTTTCCTGCTGTATCTGCTTTTCCTGGACTCTTGCGTTGTCCACAGCCACTTTCAGCAGGCCCTAAAACACACACAGATGCCAGATCTGAAAACACCATTTTCTTTCAGCAGTGACAAAATTCATCCATTTGTTTCTTTTACACCCTCTAGGAAAACAGAAAGATTAGAAGCAGGAACCTACAGCCCTGGAGCACAACTGGAATTACAACTGGAAGTAGCTAATGTTGGAATATGAGGAATTTTGTGGCATGGAATTATTCAGTACAGCTTTGGCTAATTCATCCTGCTGCTGTGGTTTGTTACACACACAGTGCCACATCTCTGCTTACCTCAATAACTGCAGAGAGAAGCACTGCAGGAATGATGAGAATGGCGAATTTCAACATGACCATTATTGCCAATTATTAAGTCAAATATACAATGTATGAAACACCAGGGAGAGAGGAAACCTCAGCATGACATAGAATAAAAAGAGATGAGAAACTGCAGATACAAAATAGTTTCTAAAACTTCTTTTGAAGAGTGCAAAAGAAACACATGTTATCTACCATGACATAACCTGGCCCTGTAGAGAAGAATTTACCTGAATGTTGGTTAATAGTGTTTCTACTGATGAAAGACCATCAGCAAAAAGAAATGGCGCCGGAAATCCAGGAGGCAAGGCCTGTCCAGCCAGTTGGACTTTATCTAAGGTTGGTTTCATTATTGGAATGGCAATTTGGACCTCTTCTGTAAAGATAGGTTTAAAAGCGACATCAGAAAGCATTGGAAATATAAGGTGACTGTAATTTCTAGAAGCTAGCATTTTGTTTATCTGGAAGTCAAAATACAAGCGTGTTAGTAAAATCAACATTGTTTCAGTCTTTGGGCAGCTGGGATTGTTGCCAAGGAGAGTTTTCAAAATAGTACAGAACAATAATCAATACTTGGAGACTGTAACACAGCTGTAATGGAGTACAGACTATTAGATCTCAAATTCTACAGAATTATACCACAGAATTGTAACAGTATTACGCACTTCATTAAACCTGAATGACATGTCTTCGTTCTATCATGTTTGCCATTCTGTGATGTGCCGTTTTTGTTGCCATAACCTTGGCAAAATTCTAATCAAGGAATGTATCACATCTCTTTGCTCCTTTACCTCTCCCCTTGCCGTGCTCAGCAGTAAATAATCTCCACTGAGTCATCCATCCCCTCTGCCAGCACTGCACGGAGCTGGAGCATCTCCTGCAGAGAGCAAACTGGGGCCTGGCAGCTTCCCCTCCCCTCTTTCTCTCAAATACATGGTGTGGTTACAGATCAAGCTGTGACAGACAGCAGAAATGTGTAACCAGAAAGAAACAATGATAGTAATTGGTTTTTTTCAATAATCCCTTCAGTTTGGTGAGGAATCACTACTATCACCAAAGATCTCCCATTTTTGATTAGAATAATTTAAGCATCTTTTAGGACAGTAGATGCAGCTCCTTCTCTCAGATCCCTCTGATTATTTCCCACGTGTTCATTTTAATTGCTGAATTAAAATCTAGCTGTCTCTAAAGCCAAACTCAGTACACTTCTTTTACTCTGAAATGCAAAGAAAAAAAACCAAACAAACTTCTGTGCAATATTCCATGAAAATCCAGTCTATGTATGTATATATGTATATCACGATCCTGCACTTGCAGAAATGACAAGTATCTCCTCCCTTTTAGTGAAGTCTGTGATCCCTGCCTCGGCCATGAGCTCCTGATGCCAGTGCTCACTCAGGGCAGCTGCACAGCAGCCCCCAGAGTTTCATCTGTCAAGTGCCTTGGTCAAATTAAAGCCTGGATTTACAATTAGACCACACCATATTCAAAAGGTCTCCTTCTCCCACTCCTGTTTTAAAGGAATAAACAACTTAGAAAGAATCTGACAACTAATTAACCCAGGGTGTCTCCACAGCAGCACAATTTTCTGGTCTAACACACTCCAGGAGCCTCCATCGAGCCGCACTTTTTGCCGTGTGTCTAAAACATCCACCTGACAACAAACCAGGAGCATTAGCAGTTTTCAAGTGTTCTTTGAAATCTCTGGTTTGGGAGTGTTTTGTCTTTGCTCTGTGAGTTCATTAAATGGAACATCTTCCTAATGATTTTTCAGGACTAATAACAAAAGCCAGTAACCTCTACACGTCCTCAGAGCCAGCATCTTAGATGGAATTGAAGTGATCCATTTAAAAAAATCCCAACTTGGGTAACAAACTCAGAGCATGGAGTTTGTGCTGATTCAGACACACCGTTTCTCATATTTAAATATATCAGTGGCAGAGTTTTTAAAATAACCCGATTAGCTGTCGCACACGACGCCGCACAGAAATAACAGCCGAGCCACGGAGTCACAAAAGACTAAACAGAAGTGGCATTTGAAAAAGAAAGCAATACATGAAGTATGCATAACAAAACTGGAGCTGCTCTAACACCTCTAGAAATCTCTGCTATTTGGAGATGAAAGTAATAACATTAAATTGGCCGAAAGGAAAATTACTATTGACTGTGAAGACAGGTTGCATGGTCTATGGTTTGTAAGGCTACTGTACAGCAGATTGAAGTTTCAAAATAGTATTACTCTTCTTTAAAGAGATAGACACAGCTAAATTAGGTGCTGCTTGCTGCAGTGAGGATCAAATGCAAAAAGAATCATATTTCATCAGACCTAGTCAACACCAGGAAAATAAATAGAAATATAAGAGGTATGCAGGCAATGATTCATTTTGATAATCTGGCCCAAGAGAGACACATAGAGACAGCACACAGATCTAAGCTTCTACCAAAAGACAAATAGGACACAGAGGGTGGGAATTGGGATGACAGTGTAGCAGAGGTCACATCGATTTTCAGCAGCAGTTTTCACACAGATGAGATAACCCTGGACTCTATTTGGCCCATTGTTCATATCCTACCTGTCCCAGAAGCAATAAATTTCCAAGTCCCAGAAAAAGGGCAGTAAAGAAGAAGGATTCTACTTATGACTTCTTATGATTAAGTTTTTGTGCTAACCAAACATGCTTTGCAGACCAAGGTCACATTGCATGTTAAAGTCTGTAATAGCTGAAACTAGAAGCAGCATATTATGTTTTAGCGTATATGGGTGGAAACTGTCAAACCATTCATCATTTTTTTTTCTGATTGAAATCACACTCTGCAAAGATGAATGATAAATGCATTAGAAATCTATTTCAATCTTGTAATAGGTCTTCACATCTGAACGGTGTCTACATCTTGCCCATACTCTGAATAAGTGCACAGTTAGGCAGAAATTATTAGCTAGACTCGAGGAATCATAATTGGTAAAGCAATTAAAAATGGCACGTGCTGGAAGCATTTCTTGGGGACTCTATCGAATGCATGTCTCTAATGGAAAAAAAATAATGTTGATTTAAGGAGTTTGATTTTAAACACCACTAAAAATATAAATGCTAAAAGCTGCACTCACATATACAATACAACAGAATAAGCAAGAAATAAAGCCAAGACAGCTACAGTCTGACCAAGGACACAAACAACCTTTCTGATTATCGAAGCAAAGTGGGAACTACTTTTATCGAGCCTGTTTGTTAAACCTGCCTGGCTTTATAAAAGCATTCAGGAATCCATTTAGAGTGCAGTCTTTTTATTTTAATTTCTAGCTGACATCCAGATGAATAGATGAAAGCAAGAATTATACTGCAGAGCAAAGAAATACACAGTAAACACTAACAGTGAACGGAGTATCATCCTGGGAAAGCACACAGAAATCTGCTAGGAAGTTTCTTGCTCTTAATTCAATATGCTTAAGTATTTCATCTTCTGTCTTCTGCCTAAATTGCAGGAACAGGGATTGGCAAATGAAGCATCAACCTCCAGACTGAACACAGCGCTGGGAACGGGGGGAATGTGAATTGCTCCCTGCACAGCCCAAACCAACAGGCACTTTTATTTGCCAGCTGGTTTATTTTCTTTCAGAAGGCATGTTTTTAAACCCATCAGTCACATCCCTGATCCACTTGACACGCCACATCCCTCTCAAAACAAGGGAGAAATATTAAAGGTACAATTTACACTGGTTAGACCACCAAGTTATTTCTTCACATGCACCTAAAAACTTTATCTACCTGGAGCTGTATGGGCATTATTCACCTCCAACAGCTCACAGAATACAACTCATATTAAATAAGTACATGGCTTATGGAGGAGAGAGAAACAATTTATACAGCATTTATAGCTATTAACCTGTTAGTTACTAACCAAGACATTTGTTCTCAGAAACCCTTCAGGCAGGGATAAGAAGATGCTTTTGGACACAGATGGTAGCTGGGTCACTTCTTTTCCCTGCCTGTGGCATAAAATTCATAAACTCAAGGACTAAAGTGGTTTATTACAATTATAATTCCTTGAGTTTCATACCTGAGTGATGGGGATTACATTTAATGGGCCATAGTTACTGAAGAGCCTGGATACTCTAATGGACCTCTTTGACTTTTAATAAAATAAAGCAGAGGATCTGCAACATCAGCTGACTTGTCTGTGTGACTCATCCCTGAAAGTAAAATATGTATTTGAAATAGAATTATTTGCCCAAAGACCTGGTACAATCATCCAAACTGATATATCTTCATAGTGGCAAGAGGGCCCCTGACTTCCAGCTCTGTATCTACTTCACAGCAGAGGTAGGTGGTATCCAAACATGGGTATTTTAATAGAATTAGGGCCAAAATTCTAATTTTTGACTACAAAATCAGTTTTCTGAGAGAAAGTGAGAATACTGAGAAGTGAGACTTCTTATTTTCATTTTAAACGTTGGCAACTTCTGTATTGGTCAACTACAAACTAGGGTTTGTTTTATTTTTATAGCAAAACAAGTAAGACAACCTGTAATCTGAAGCATTGGTTATTTCAAGTATTTTGTATTTCTAATTCTGCAAGGGTTATTTGTCTTCCACATCTTAATAACTTCCAAAATCCTGCATAACCCTCTGACTATCTTCTTTTCCTCTCACTCATTGTTGCTCTGCCAGGAGCTGAGACTCCTGATCATCAGTGACAGAAGAGATGCCTCTTGTAAACCAGGCACCAATCAGACTTAGAAATTTACTGATTTAACCTCGTGATTCAGGTGCCAAATTTAAAGTCACTGCTGCTTTTCTTAATTACAGTCCCTGAATGAAGAGGGTCAATGAATACAATTGAGGAGTAACTGATTAATCCAGTGCAGTACCTTTAAATGAGATTTCATTTCACTTCCCAGTGACCGATACAAGCATTGCTCACTACTGAGCTTTGCCATGAAAAAGCTTCACTTTGAGAACAATATCTAGCAATTAAATGTACATTTCCTATACATTTTCACGCTTCCTTAAAAGCTTCTGGAAACAACCAGAGAACAGTATGATCAACTGGGCTCTGCTCATCTGTGTCCAAGCAGGTTCTCACCTGTGTGCTCTGAAATCACTCAAGTTTGTCCTGAACAAGTGTTTAATAAAACTTTTTCACTGTTCTCAACACAGCAGGAAAATACAGGCCACAGAACCATGGAATTGTTGAGGTTGGGAAAGAGCTGTAAGATTATTGAGTTGAATCATTCTCCCAGCACTGCCAGGGCCACCACTGACCATGTCCCCAAGGGCCACATGCACACGGCTTTTGAATCCAGGACTGGGACTCCACCACTGCCCTGGGCAGCTGTGCCAGGGCTGGACAATGCTTTCCACGAAGGAATTTTCCCAGTGTCCGCCCTGAGCCTCCCCTGGCCCAGCCTGAGGCCGTTCCCTCTCCTCCTGTCCCTGTTCCTTGGAAGCAGAGCCCGACCCTCCCTGTGCCCCCTCCTGTCAGGGAGTTGTGCAGAGCCACAAGGTCCCCCCTGAGCCTCCTTTGCTCCAGGCTGAGCCCCTTTCCAGCTTCCTCAGCTGCTCCTGGTGCTCCAGTCCCTTCCCAGCCCTGCTCCCTTCCATGGACACGCTCCAGCCCCTCAATGTCCCTCGTGTCCTGAGGGTCCCAGAGCTGTCCCCAGCACTGGAGGTGCCCCAGCAGGGCCAGCCCAGGGGGTGGGCACTGCCCTGATCCCACTGGACATCATTCCTGATCTCAGGAGTGACGAGGGTGTGTCCTCCCAAAGGACGTCACGGAGCTGCCGCTTGGGCTTTGAATACGAGGAAGCAGCAAAAAGCAGAGAAATGAAAATTTCGCCAGAAAAGGCTGAAATTACAGTTTACAAATTGCCTTTATCTGCACACTCTTTATCAGGAGGTGCATAATTATACAGCTTTGACATTTTCATCAGTGTACTCTCATTAATAACACAGAAAATTATATCTATTTATAACTTCAACATATTTACAATATACTCTGATGTTCACGTGGCACTGGCAGTAAAAACACCTGAAAAAATTTTATTAATTCAAGCCTTAAAAACGAAGACCTGAGTTAGATGAGATGCTTGGTTTGCAATAATAATAAAAAATGAAATTAAGAAGTGCAGCAATTCACTGGCTCAATATCAGAACAAAAGAGTTTCATTGCACGTAACTTCAGGCTAAAGTTCATTGTTAAGAAAATGTACAGATTAAGAAAAACAAATACAACTGATGTCACTGGTTAAATTCTGTTCATTAAGGAGAATCCTAAATACTCCCACTAAGGTTCCTAATAAATATATAAAGAGCCTTCAAAATGCTATTTTCTTATTCATAATTATTTACAATTTGTAGTTTGTCTGTGTTATTCTTATCCCAGCTTTCTCCTACGAGCTGCTCCTCAGGCAGGTTTTGGTAATCTGGATTCCAAAATATTTAAAGTTGTTCTGTGCTTTAAAATGCTTCTTAATCTAGAGAGAAGCTTAAAAACTATTGATTTGCATTTTCCATATGGCAATTTAAAGTAACTGTTTTGTTCAGGCAGTAATAGTACCTTGTCACTCCTCACCACAATGAGGAGGATTATTTTTACTGACAACAGAGAGAAGGAAAAATGTGAACTATTCAATAAAAGGTGAGTAGCAAAATTACTGTGGCGTGGCAGAAAGGGGGAAAATGAAACAAAACAAACAAAATCCTCCTCATGGTCATTCTCAGGAGGTTATTAAATTTTTCTCAGCTAACTCTCCTATTAACATTCACAAAGGTTTTTTTTCATGGTGATTTTTAAGCATCACTGTAGTCTGACTATTCCTCTACTGAGATTTTAAAGTGTCAGATGAGGATGGGTAGGAGGAACTTGCCAAGAAAAAAAAAAAGATTCTTCAATTTTCTTCGCGGATTCAGCTTTTCCCTATTAATGTTGAGATTATTTCTTCAACTATTTTGTTGCAAATATTTATGACTCCATATGGAACAACAGATGTTGAAGAGAAGGGATAGCAGAAAAGACTTCATTTTCAGCAATTACCCTGCTACTTGTTGTCATACTGTAGGTGTTCTTAGTGCATCTATTTTACATACCACCCTGTCCTTTCACACACTGCAAAAATGTCAGCTTGGATAATTAATGTAATAACTGTAGTCCAAATCATTTCCACAATGAAAAAAAAAATATAAATAGGACAACAGGAGGAAGAAATCAAGAAGGCAGGGGGGAGAGAGGAATTGCTTTAGTTGTTCTTCTGGAATAGCTGATCAGGAATCAGTTTGCAAAGCTACATTAGGTCCTCAATACAAAATCTTTCCCCTTGGGACAGATTCCAGTGACTGTCACCAAGAGCAGAAATCATACCAAGAAACACGAAAACAAAGCTATGCAGGAAGCAGGATAATCCTGGAGGATCATATACAGCCAGCACCACAGAGAGATTACAGTTATAAATTGATTTATGCTAACATGGCAATTATGACACACAAGATACTTAACCTCTTAATATATTTTAAAATAGTATCAAACTAATATCAATATTATTACTGTTGAGTTCAATTTCTTAAAGTACATGTATAACCAGCAGTAAAGCCTTTCAAATATTTGAAACAGGAGGAATACTCCATTTCCTGGATATTCCTGGATAATTATTCTTGCTTTATTAAGGTTTATTTTACAGCTGTGTAAAATAGGTTATAAAGGACAATTCTGCTATTATGTCCCCCCCTGCTTAAGCTTAATAAATATTATATTCCACACCATCCATTAAAGCCAAGCAGTGGAGAAAATAGGAGAGGTAGTAATCTCCTCCACAGATGTAAAATACCTTTAATAAAATAAGGGTGTATAACAGTCAGGAACAAATTACTGAGGTCTGCTTTAATAAAATAGTACCCTTAAAGCAGTATTACTCTTAAGGCACTGACATTCCCACTGGTGATGCAGTGTATCCTTTCAAAGCAGTGCAGCTTGTTAAAATGGCAAGATATCTTTTTGCAATAGAGTGTTTGTGTCCAGGCAGATACAAGGTTTGTATAGAATGCATCCAGGGAGCCATAAAACTGGTGGGAAACATATTTCTCCGTGGTATTTTAGTACTTCGAAAAATTCAATCACTGGGAAAAAATGTTTTGCTGTAAACATCTGAAGAGCATTATAAAAGCAATGGCTTCCCACAGCACCTGCTTAAATAATTTTAAGAGGGAGTGAGTATGTCTTTGCTCGTCTTCTAAAACTTGTAGAAAGCTTCTCCTATTAATTTCCCTGGTGCTGTCAGGCCAGGGCACTTTTAATCAGAAATAATTATGAGTGCAATTGGGGAATGTTCACCGGCAGGGTTTTTTTTTTTTTGCAATGCAGAAATAAGACAACTTTCAAAACTGATCGTTAGGAGAAATACGATTAACGGGAAAATATACCCAGAGAGAGCAGCACCTGAAAGGTTTGATTCCAAATGAATTATGAATTCCTCAGATGTCAATAAAGAAAGACTATGCTTATATATCCCAGTGTTTGAATTCAGTTCAGTTACACATTGATTTTATAAACCCTGATTAAGCATGAGAAATCCATCCCTTTTTAGCCTACCTGTTTTAATTCTGACTTTTCCACTGAAACCTTTAACCTTGCCCCAGCTCCTGATCCATCCCACGCAGCCCAGAGCACATCCCTGATCCCCCCTGTGAGCCCATCCCCACTCCCCAGTGCCACCAGTCAGACAGTGCCAGTACCTCCTGCAGGACTCCAGGTCACAGAGCTGAACCCTGACACAACCCACCCTCTCTTGGGCTAAGGAAACAGCCAGAATTTGGCTTTTCTCTGTGCTCCTTCCCAGGTGAGCCAGGAGGGCAAGCAGGAGCCCCTCTGCAGAGATGCAGCCCTGGTGTGGGGATGTGACACTCAGTGACAGAGTGACCAGACTCACAGATCTTCCAGCAGCAATCCATGTGGAGCTGCCCAGCCATGGCAACTCCTCACCACCAAATAATTACACAATGCTCTGGGGAAAGACAAGTTTTCCTAGCACACAGCCAATCTATCAACAGCAAAACCTCTCCCTGACCCAAATGGCAGCTGTGAGCAGGCTGTAAATGGGAGCTAAGCACCAAGTACTGCACATCCACTACTCTGCAGCCTCATAACTGGGAATTCTGCTGCTGTCACTTGGCCTGAGTGCTTTTAAAGGGTCAAGTATTGGGGAGAGGAAGAGAACTTTCTGCAGAAGGCAGCAGCTATCTGACATTAATCTGCTGTGCTCCTGCCCCAGAGGAGCCCGAGATGCTTTGGAGGTGGATGCTGTGCTGCCAGGGATGCTGTGCTGTGCTCACCTGTGCAGTGACCACCTTCTTCACAGTGACCCCACATCACTTGTAAAAGAATTGTGAACTATCTCAGCAATTCCAGGCTCTGCTTGCCTCTAACTGGTAACCAGACTGGTGCAGGATTACAGCTCCCAGCACCTGTCAGCAGTTTCCCTTCACTCCTCTCCACCCAAGAATCTGTGCCACCAACCTGGAACAGCAAAATTGATAAAGCCACGCTCTGTTATGGCAGCAGAGCCCTGATGCTTGGGCTAATTCCATTAAAAACATCACACCTGCTGAAGGAAAGGCACAAAAGCTGGAGAACTGAGAAATGCGGATTTTTTCCCCTCACAATCCCATTCTTTTGGTGGTTTGGCATTGCAATCCCATCACTAGGAACACTTTAGGAAACTTCATGAACGTTTTGCTTCCAAATCACTCTAATTTATGCCATAGGTTAAGACAAAAAATGCCAGTGGTCTCATCATTACTAAATAAAACCTACTACACAGATTCTTGGATAAATCCCTTCAGTTACATGCTTTTCAACTAAAACAAGATACAAAGCAAAACAAATTACACAGGAACTCAGACCTCTGGTGCATTCACAGATTTCAAACCAGCCAGCTGGTGACTGAAAAATCCAGCTTTATGAACCTGACACTTTCTGTAGCTTCTGGATTTGGAAGCTGATGTCTGGGGAGACGGTGAGGGGCCACAGAGAGCTCTGCCACAGGCTCCCAAAGAAAGTAGAGGGAAGGAAAATAGCACCTCCTTGAGAACCCTCCCACTGCAAAAACAGGAATTTAAAACGGAGTCCTGACCAAAACCAGAAATACCTTGCCCATATTCATTTAAAAAAAAAGTGAGTAACAAAAAAGTATCAAACAACTGTTGACGTTTTTCTTCCAAAGGACAGGAATGAGGCTCTGAACTCCATCAGTGAATCTCTCCTTCCAGTGGGATTCCCAGCAGGCCAGCCAGGAGCATGAACTTACTGCTCTAAGCCATACTATCAACTCTATAAGCATAAAACCCTTTACAAATGTTTAGGTTTTGATTACTGCTCCTGTGACGTGCGGCTTTTAGCAAGCAAAGCATTTTCCTTTCCCAACTGCCTCCCTCTCTTTGCAGGGCACATTGTATCTTCACTTTGGCTGATTCTACCTCCTCGCTTTGAAACCCTGCATTACTTGAGAGAGTGGCTGACATCCCCATTCATGATAGTGCACAAAATGCAGCTTAATGAATCCCCAAAGCAATGTACTTCACGTGCTAAAATCAATGTACATTGCCTGCTACAGTATCTCCCTGTGAAATGGAGGCATTTGCTCAGAAATTTCTATCTCAACAGGGTCTTTTTTCTTTTTGTAGCGTTTAACTGCCTTTTGTCTGCTCTTGTCTCCCTCCAGTGTTGCTCAGATGGCAATCTTTTATTCCTTGTGCAAACTCATTTGGAAAATGCTGGATGGGCTACAGCTGTGTACTGCTATGTAAGGTCTAATCCATGTCAAGCAGTGCTTTATACACACTGAATAAACACAATGAAGCAATGTTTTAATTGATTATTAAAAAGGCAGGGTTCTGGGCTGAAAGCAGTATTTAAAATCAGATTTAATCAGCTAGTTTTGTACCATTCTGAAAGGTAGTGATGCTGTACACGCTGCCACTCGAGCCCTGGGGTTGTCACAGAGGTGACAAGGCTGGGGGTGAAGCTGTTTCTGGGTGCTTTGTGCAAATTTCCAAGGCTGTGGCTGATGAAAAACAAGCAGGGGATCAAAGTATCAGTGAACACAAACCTTACCTGGGAAGGCGTTTTCCCACACAGCTTCCAGGAGAATAAAGTCCACCTTTTTCCAGAGTCAATCCACGTGCTGGGGAACCTTTGGAGCTCAGTCTCAAACAGTAAAATCTGCTCTGCTTTTATGATGCAGAGAGTCTGGATTTACACTCTCCAGTAGTAAATACTGACTTCAAATCAACCTGCACTGCATCTGACAAAGGCATCCCAGCTGGATGTGCAGTCTAGAGCCATAAAAAGTCACTTTATGTCATTTGTTTAAACCAACAGTTATTACACAGTGCAACTAAATTCTTTTCGAACTCAGAAACAGTAATAATAGTAATAATAAAAGGTAAATAATTGGTAATCAAAATACTCCTGCATCCAAAAAAGGTACCTCTGACCCTCTACTACTGGGGAACCACAGATTTTTTGAAGGATTGTTTGAAAGTTTGGGCAATGATTAGTCCGAAATGGCATTGAAAATCTAAATTCTTGTTTACTGTACTTCTCATGGCACCCCATGAATCTAAGGGAAAAAAGCAACTAAAAAGCAACTGTAAAGCAACTAAGTTTTTCTTTCCTTTTTCCTTCCAACAAAAGGAAATTGATTCCACTGTTGCCCTGAAATTTAGGGAGGAAAAACTGGTAATGTCTCTTAGGTGGCAGCATGAAAAATCTTCATTAGCCTGAAGTACATGAATTATCAATCAAATGAGAAATAAGCAGAGAGCAGCTGAAAATGGCAAAGTGCTATAATTACAAATGATGGCTTGTGCATGACTGTGTCTCAAGTATTGTTACAGGATGCTGTGCAAAAGCACCAACATTTATATCCACAGTCCAGAATAATATGGTCCATTACAATGATGTACTTTAGAGCAGAAATATCATTTTTTATGTTTCACATTGTTTCTGTTCTAGACACTAAATCTATATTTTGCTTTCTTTTTTAAAAAGGATGAATTTGCCTTAGAGAACTGACAGCTTATATGAATATTTTAGTTTTGCTTGCAAGTAACAGGAAAAAAAACATGGCATAAAACTCAAGCCCCAAGTTCCCCAGAATGCCTACTGAGAATAAATTTTATGTTTATTTGTATTTCATTTTCCTTGAACAACTGCCTTTCCCTTGGGTATTTATTAAAAGCATAAAAAGAATGAGCCAAATTCACTTCTCAATAACATCCATTCAGCATTGTTGGAGCTTGCAAAATTGCACTAGACCAGCCAAGGGGAAAATTTCACTCACTGTTTAGTAAATATATATAATGTTTTTTTTTTCTGGTTGAGAAGATGTATTGTTTAATCTTTAAATCCTCTGCCTGCCCCTGCTTATCAAAGGAGAGAAAGCAGCTGTTTGGTTCTAAATTTGTGACCTCACACAGGAATAATGTGCTGCATGTGGGTTCCTTGGGGCAGTTCTACCCCAGGCAATTCCCACTGGATGTGCTGAGGATTCCAGCACAGCTCCTGTCGACTCCACTCCACAAAGCAATAGTTACACTTTCTTCTGTACTGTTTGCCTGAAGACCCCCATAAATAATCTTATTTGTCCTACATTCTGAACCCCTCAGATTGAGGCAGCCTTAGTTGGGGAATGGTTTAAAGTGAATTTGGCCACTGGGAGGGTCCATTCTCAGTGCAAGGTGGGAGGAGCATTTTTACAGTGCATGGCAGACACCTCTGAACCAGGGAAATCCACAAGAACCAACGGAACAGAAGGTGCTGCTTGGGCCGTGACCACAACAGAGCGGGCTCCTGATGCAGCCAAGGTGTCCCCACGTGTCCCTCCCACCTCCTGCCCACCAGGCCAGGCTGGGCTGCCCAGGGTCGCTCCTCACCTGCTGCTGCAGGTGTCCTAAAACTGACCCAATCCCATAAACCCCAATTCCCATGATAAAAGATCACTTCTCCCACCATCAGTGTGGGCTTTGTACGGTTTGATCTCGTCTTTTTCAACCAGAGCTTGCAGCAAAGGTCACGAAGACACAGACTCTGTGACTCCTAAACAGAGCACGTGGCCAAGAGCAGGGGTTAGTGCTTCTCATCCACTGCTACCCACGAAATTACAGTTCATAGCTCTGTGAGCAGAAAAATGATGTCTTTAAGATCTAAGCCAATGTTTTCAGGAGTCTCGTGGATTGTCTTCACTGGCAGCATAAGAGCCCCCCCAAATCCAGCAGCGAGTAATGTGACCATTGCCCTTGGCAGCACCATTAAACTGGGCAGTGAACTACTTCAAATAGCTGCGAGTGTTAAACATTAGTTCTGCCTTAAGTAGGTTGATTTTAACAGTCAAATGTGCACTGCAGTCCATGTGAACATTAAAAGCACCTTTCAAACTTAATTTTACAGAAATGTTAACGACCAGAACAAACTATTGAAGGCAAAGAAGAAAAGTAATTATTTCAACAGATGAAAGGAAACAGTAAATTAACACTCTTGTTTTAAAAGGGGGCTCAGTAACTTATCTGCTTTAAGGAAATGCCATTAACTGGAGGTACCATGGATATTTCACTTAATACGTTCATGGTTTGGGGTTTCTTTTCTCCTCTGACCTTTAAAAATGAGGTCTGAGGCGAAAGGAGGGCCGTAAATCTTTAATTGAAATACAACAAGTTCCAGAAACTGCTTCATCAAAATCATAGCCGGGGAATCGGTTCCCAAATACCAACATTACGTGTCATGTACACACACATCAAAGCCATCAACAGCAACAACCTTTATGGCCACAGAGGCCTCTAAATTCAAAGAAAGGAGGAAGACAGAACCAGAATGACTCAGAAATATTCCTAACATACCACCAGTGCCTACATACATAAAAAAAACCTAGGGACAGCTAAAGTAATCTTATTACTACATTAAAAAATACCCAGGGAGAAATTTGTCATAGTTTAGAAAATGTTAAGCTGCTTGTTATAAATACAAAACACACCAGTTTTTGTGCATGAGCTGTTATTCAGTGCAATTTTGAAAACTGTTTAAAAACAGTCACTGGCTTGTAAGCAAGATTTTCTTACCATATGTGTTGCAATATGGAAGCAGATTGTGGACATTTCCAAAGGAATTTCATATATATATTTAAAAAACGTTTACAGCAAAATTTAGGTGATCATTAGGGGGTGTTTTTTGTGGACATGCATTTTCCACACAATAAAAAAAAAGTACTGATTTAAATGTGGGGTTTGAAAATAATTTATTCTGTATAATCAGCACAGCTATATATGCTTTTTATTCTGAAATCCCTCATTTGCAGACCTCAAATGATAAAATGGTTAATTATCCTTGTGACTTGTACATGTCCACTTTGAAAATATGGTCAAATTTAGGGTTTCTTCAGCAAAGCTGCATTGCTGATGAAAGTGGCTTTAATCTGGGCTTTTAATTAATATTTTTTCATGAGGGATGCTTTAGTAAAGATATTACATTGTACTGCACATGTATCAATCTGCAAGTGCTTATGCAGATTTCTAGGGATGCAGAATGCTAAATACACACACACCCATGCAGGACATACACGACCCAAGAGGTAAGGAAAGAACTGCACACGGAATTTAGCAATACTCAAGTAAATTGAGAAGCAGAAGGTCAGGAAAAACTGATGATGTAGTCTCAGCAAACACTGCCTTTGACAGGAAAGCCAATTTAAGTAGTTCCCACGCCCCACAGCACAGCTCAGCAGCCCCTTCTGTGAAAATCTTTTGGATGCCTATTTTTAAACTGCATCCTATAAAGAGTCTCTTCACTAACACCTCTGGATGATGCAGGATTATTATTTTGGGGAGACATTTTCTTGCTGAAGGTATTTTGAAGTGGAAATAGGCACAATCTGGTTCATTCTTACACATTATTTAAATCGTGGCAGTTAATGTCACGTCAGATAAAAATAGGAGTGAGAGCTGTTTAAGGCCCTTTATTTCTTAAATGAGCAAAATGTATTCTTTTGCCCAAATTAAAGAAGAAATTGAGGAATGTGTGGAAAAGTACCCATGACTTTCTGGCATGAAAGGAGAAGTCTAGTCCATAAGTTAAGTCTCCCTTTAATAAGCCTCATTTGAGGGTATTAAAGGGGGTAATTGAAGGAACAACAGCTGAAGACGACCCTTCAAGAGAGTTGGAAAACTTTTAACCTGTGTTATCAGACCCACCCAGCCACTGTCAGATCAGCTCCCCAACCCAAGCTCAGGCTGCCACTCCTGCATCCATCACCCTGTGCTGGATTGATCATTATTTGGTATTGAGATGTGATAAATACCACCACGTTCAAGCCTTCAAACAGCAGCTCCTGAAATGCACGGTGACACTGCTGTTGCTATAAACAAATCTGCACCAATTATGAGGGTGAGAAGAATTTGTGAGCCAGCAGTCTAAAATCATAAGTTTTAGCTGCACACAGCAAGGTATACACTTATTTAAAAATAAATGTGAAATTCAGTCTTCCACAAAAGCAGCAGTGTCATGAGAAAACTCGGGCTTTAAGTTTTGTAAACGCTGCGTTTTCAATATTAGAGTGTCAGTCTTCATTCACTCTCTGACAAGGTTGTCAATCAAACAGCAATCTAGTTTTGTAAGACTTTAACCAAAGATCAAAGCAATGATACTGCTGAGTTCACATTACCTTCCCAGAGATAACTACTCGAGCACTTTCGCAGCACTGCATCGATATTAACTTTGCACCGTTCCTTCCAAGCAAATAAAACAGGACAAAGTTTGACAGCCCTGCTGGCTTCTGCTCTCAGCCCTGATCCAAGCTGAATCCCAGTGCCCTTCCCTCTATCCCTGATAACTCCTCCTGGATATTGAAGGTGAGGACTGCAGGACTTGCGTTCAGTTACACTTTCATCAATTAAAAGAAAATGAAATGTGCTTTCTGTCTCCTTTGAGGAGCACATCAAATGTCTTTTCCTCAATAACAATAGTTGGGCAATAAAAAGATGAGTGAGCAAAATGTGGTATATCATCGTTTTGCCTTTGACTCCAGCCCAATGGCAAATGAAAGGCATCCAAAATCAATTTCCAGAAGCTAATAAATTCAGTATGTGAAAGCAGTGAAAATATAACTTTTGCAGCCTCATCATCAAGCTGATTTGTAAGCAAAGCTGGGCCCAATTCTTGCACCCTATGGCACCCATATTTTCAGTTTCATACAGGTAATATACTATTTCCACACAGTTTCTATTCTGAGGCTAAACAGAGAGCTATATACACATATATCTTCTTTGCACAAACACATGTCCTGGTAATACCATAATAAAAATCTGAATGTGCAGTGCCCAGGAAATCGTGTCGATCCCTATCAGTTCCTCCAGCAAAGGGAAGGTGAAGGCAAATGCTGCTCCAAGGGCACAATCCAAGCACAGCAGCTTCCCACAGCTCCACAGGAATTCCAGGACAGCAGCACAGGGCAGGGGCTCTGGGGGTTTTTGTTTGCTTGTTAACTGCAGCACTTGCCAGCCCATGCCCAGCTAAAGGCAAGATTCCACAGGGAATATTGTGTGACCATAATCACCATTTAAAATACTCCCTGAGCAGTGCTGCGTACCTGCAGGGTATGGCTTTGGATCTCACACTGCTGAGGGCTTCTCCTCACCCCAAGCAGTTCTTCCATGTGACAGACTATGGATTTTTTAAATCTAAACCAACTGCAGACAGCAATATTACACAGGGTCAATTACACTTAACTAACACACTCAAAAGTCATTAGAAGTGTTAAAATTTTGTTGGTGTGGTACTTACTTAAAAAGAAAAAATAAACCAGGAAAAAACCAAAACATCAAAACAAAACAGGTTTCTGACCCTGAAGGTTTCTTTGTCAATATATGGATTTGTTTCCTACAGAAAAAAAAGACATAAAGAGAAAAAAAAAAAAACTGAAGGGAGACAGGCAAGCAGGCAAGCAGACAAGCTGGGTGCTGGAGAGAGCTTGAATTGGCAGTGGAAAATGTGGCTGGGGAGTGTAGCTGAAGAATGATGGTCTATGTGCACTGAGGACATGTGCGAGGTTTGGAAAACAGCAGGTGGAGGAAATTGTGGAACAGAATTATAGTTAAAGGGGAGAAGTTAGAACTAGGTGAGAACAGTAAAGGAATCACACTCAGAGTGTAAAATATTGCTTTGTCACTTAGTTCATACTGTGAACATGTCCAGGTTTTTTCTTCCAAGTCACCAGCAATGGGAAATGCTGTTCTTTCTTACTCTATTTCTCACCAGGGCACCATTCTCCTCAATGCTGGCAGCTCTTGGGAGCCTAGACTGTTATTATGGGACCTGGGACAACTATTTCCTCACACTGCAAGAAACACTGCTGATTTTTTTTTTGTTAGAAATACCAGATCATGTTTCCACTCTCTTTACTCCGGGATTTTAGGATTTAGTTGGAAATGAGAGACTATGAAACCCAACTCAAATCAGAGTAACACTGTAAAACCTTCTTTCTTTCATGTTTGTTGTACCTACTTTACCTGTTCACCTCTCATGTTTACAAGCAAGAAATAATGATTTTTTAGTCTCAAACACTGTTTCTCCAGCTGAAGAGTCTGAGCCATGCCTGCCCTCCTTTCTAAAACACATCCATTAAAAACCAGAAAGTCTGAGAGATTATGTTGCTGATATTTCTGCAGCAGTGAACAAGCGCAAGAGTCTCTTTCCAACCTCCTGCAGACAGAGCAGGTTAGGAAGTGTGAATGGGAATGTGAAGCCAGTTTCAATTTAAAACAGGAACTCTTCTGTGCAGATGTAAGGGGTCACCTGGATGTTGGACGTGAAGTGGTTAAAGTGTTCTACTCTAGAAGTACCTGTTGATAAATCATCTTTAAACTGCTTCTGCTGCTGAGCTCCCTGATGTGAACCAACCACAGAGAGAGATATTACAGAATATCGATATACACATCATTAACAGTTAAGATTTCCTTGGGGTGTGGTGTTTACTTAAAAAGAATAATCAGATTTTTTCAAAAACCCCACCAAAACACCAAAAGCAAACAGATTTTTGTATAGTACCAGTTTCAAACAGGACCTGTGAAGTGCTACCCCGTCCCAGCCTCCACTCAGCACAGAGAGATTTTACACAGCTTCAAGCATGAATTACCCACACTTGCAGCCCGTAGGATTTAAAACTGATTTTCAAAATCAAAGTTTAAAAAGCTAAACTTTTCTGCATTTCCTTTCGTCTTTGATAATGCCATCCAAAAATAGTTTCTCCTAAATTCTGGTAGTTTCTTCTGTAAAGACGAAAGGCACATTTATAAAGGCATCTAAAAACCAGAATACACTTAAATATAAAAATGCCTAACTGTATCCATAACTAAGTCTTCATTTAGTTAGAAAGTTTTGATATTATCTCTTATTATTTATTCTTCAAAGGAGAATAGTAATTAGAAAAGTTCTGCAAATTTGCACTAATGAAGCAGAAAAATCTACTATGAAGTAATGAATTTTATTAATCACCATGCAAGCAAATTAGTAAAAAAATGTTAAAAATTTAAGTACATCTATATTTTTTATAATTATTTTTATAGGAGTTTATGTTAAATTACTTACAGGTTATTTCAGAGAATCACAGAATGGTTTAGGTTGGAAGGGACCTTAAAGAACATCTTGTTTCAACCTCCTGCTATGGGCAGGGACAGCTTCCTCTAGACCAGGCTGCTCATTTCTAAGTCTTTGCAACAACTTGAGCTGGAAGTTTACTTTTTCCACAAATTTGAGCTATTATCAAGGAGTTCTTACTCCCTGAGCACTGAAAAAGAGAGGACACTTAAACATGCAGCAAAATTGCTTTGCTGAATCTGAGCAGAAACATGCTGGCATTGAACGTGAAAGAAAACCCCAAATCCCATTTTTGCTTCCATCCTTCCCCACATCCAGCACCTTGCCCTGCTGTTCCCAGGACATCTCTCTAAATCCAGGGGAAAAAAGGACTCCCATAAAAATGCCTTATGCCAGGATGTGTTAGCACCATTACATGAAATAATTGTTCCTTGGGAGATTCTAGACAGTCAATTAACCCCCAATTCACGACTCAAGTGGCAGAGCAGACACTCCATGAATAAAGGGTAGGGGTTCAATTCTCAATTAGGATGAAATTTTTTCCTTAATAGTTTAATCTTGTGGTCAATTAAATCCCCAAGCGTTCTATTAATTATTATACGAATTCTAGGCAACTTCTAATTTAAAGGTTAGTTATGGTGTACCACAACTGAACCAGAGCCAGAGATTACATTTTTCAAAAAGCCTGTTCTACCTGAGGGGCAAAAATCCCCTCTTCTGAAAAAAGACAAAGAAATGTCTTTACATTGTGCTTTCCTACTCTGGGATACTTTAAATGTCTCCTGGATTTTATACCAGAGGTAAGACTGCACCATGTCACAGATCATTAGGAACCTGTTTACTGCTGCACCACATATTCCTATCACCAGTTATGATAAACAGGATTTCTAAGCAGACTTTTAGGCATTAATCTCATCTCCAATTGCTGAGCTTTTTTCCTATATTGTTGGGCACAGCAGCTTGGAATGGTAGCTTACTTTTCCATCTGTCAGACATATAGAGACTATCAGTTTGTGAAGTACTTTCTTGGTACTCTTTTTGTTAGAATAAAGTCCTGGATTTCCTCAGGGAAGCAAAGGACATATGCTGGTGCTCTGTGGTTTCTGAGTAACTGCAGAGATGAATTCCTCTTGGCCAGCTTTCTGTTGAATAGATGCTGGAATCATATAAAACAGCAACTTGTGAAAAAAAAACACAGTAAAACGGTGAGTTCCCCGGCCAAATCAGTGATCTTTTTTCAACTAATTATTTTTCTTGCTCAAAATGAAGACAGTTTGTCTTTGAAAAGACTGTCTATCATTAAAAAAGAAAAGTATGGAAAGTTTTTGAAACAACTATAACAGATGTCATAGCAGTTGAAAGTACAATTAGAAAGCACAACGCCGCAGAAATAAAACTTCAAACAAAAGCGGAAAGAGTTCTTTGTGCACATCAATAATTTAGAATGATTTAAGAACTGTTTTATAGATGCAAGTGGAGCTCTTTCTGTCTATGTATAAATCGAATGTGGTCTTTATAGGCAAACAAAAAGGGGATACAATCCTTTTAAATTATTTTTAGGATAATTGTTTCCACAGCAAACATCATTATTTATCAGTTTTGAAAAGAAGCCAACTGCCAACATTTGAAATGCACAAACCTTGGCACACAACACAAAAAATGGTAATCTCCCCCCTTTTCAAAACCAGTTTTGCATTTATTTTACACATTTGTCAAGTTCTTATCTGAAAGCCCATGCAGTGTTACCTGTTTCTATCAGAAATCATTATATTTTATTTCTAATCACCTTCCCATAGCTAATTTGGTAACTCAGGAAGGGAAACTGTTATTGCTACCAGATGCTGTTACCTTCCTGCTCACTCACATATTCCTATAAATTGATTCAACAGCCTGGAAAACAAGGTTTAGTAAGTATTATTATGCCTTCTGGATTTCTTCTGTTATAATCTCATTTTTTAGATAAACAGTCTCATTTTAGTGATGCAAGCACTCTAAAGCTACACTACAGACACTTCCCATAGTAATTCCTTCAGGAGAGTCCTGCAGGATGCTGCTGGTCCTCTGCCAGCAGGAATTTCTCTGTAGCTTCATTTCTACGTGTACACGTCAAGAAAAAAAGAACAGGCAGGTTCATGTACAGAGAGCTGAGATTTTCCTTTCCAGATGAGGAGGAATATTAGGGAATAAATGAGGGTCCTTGAGACTCTAAGTTTTCTACAGAGGAAATGGGAACAGATGTTCTTGTAGGTCACAGAAGAGAAACCAGATCCCCAACAACTTCCACACTGCAGTATCAGAACACACTTTCACTGGAGTCAGCCAGGAGACAGAAAGGGAGGCCCCAGCCCAGTCACTGTGCTGCTCCACACAGCAACGACAAGAAAAAAATCGAGCAAAAAGTACAAACTGCAAACTTTGCGACTCCAGTTCTGCCATTACAATTTATTAACCCCCATATCTATGTGGGTTGGCCCTCATTGGTGGAAAAAACCCACATTAATTCTGCCAATTTAGCAACAGCTCTTCCAGAAAGACAATCATACTTTGCAGATACTTGGGACCATTTACCCTCAGAATTTTATGTGACTGATGATGTATGAGCTGCTCGTTGTGTAAAATTAAGGCCCCAGCCTGATCCATACAATATTTAATATGGGCCATACAGGAAGTGATGTTTACAGAACACTCATCCTAAAACAGGGGGCTGAAAAGTTATCTTGTGTATTAGAGAGAATTCTTACTGTGAATCACTCTAATCTGGAAGTATCTGACAATTTCTGCTGAGTTTTCCACATGTGTGTATGGAGGGAAATTAGCAATGACCATTCTTGAAACAACAGAACTGTCTCTCAGGAACTCATTAATTAAATTTTAAATATGGGTGTATTTATTTTTTTTAAAAAATATCAAAAGCTTTGTACAAAGAAAGAAATTATGTCATGTTATAATCCTGATGGTTGTTATTACTACTGCTGGTGATGTTACAGAAATATTACGCTTTCCTTGTAATATATCAGTTAAAAGAAAATTCAGTATGTATAAATACCGATGGTATATAAATATAAATAAGTATAAATATAGATCTATGGCTTTATAGAGCAATTTCAAACTCTCCTTTCTGCCTAAATCCCTCCTGCCTCCAGTGCCGAGGGCTATACGACAATAATGTCAAAAGTCAAACAGCAGCTCTGGTGACTCCTTTAATATGTGAATCTCTCCACACTTTTGCCTGGAGGGCACCATCATTACAGTCAATTTCTAGATTTCCAAACTAACAAAAGCAAGACAACAAGAACAGGCCAGCGTCTAAAAAGTCCCCAGAGGTTGCAGATGTACAAATATTATTTTCTGAGCAATGCTGATTTTCTGGCCTCTGCGAGTAGGCAGGTGCACACACACATATTCCATTTTCTGCTCCAGCTCAGCCATCTCCCAGAGATGCTCCATCATCCAACACACCCCACATCAAACAGGCACCTTCCACCACACCAAAGAGGCTCTCCACTGAACTGTCAGTAAAATTTGTACAGCTCTGGCTGCCCTCACTGACAACACACACCCAAAAAAGCCACGGGAGATGTCAGCAAATTCACACAAGCCAGGTCTAACTATCAAAATATCACAGAGCAGCCCCAGTGACGGCTAAACCAGACAGATTCAAAACTGCACCATGTTTTATAGATTATAATATCTCGGAACACACCTGGAAGCAGAATTTTATTTATTAAACTGCTTGTTATAGCCTGTCACATTCTGTCACCTAGAAGAAAAATCTGCTTTGGAAACTACTGTCACACTGAGTACAAAATAAAAAGAAGAAAATAAATCAGTTGGTATTTTGACACCAACGTGGAAAGGCCAAGCATGACCAAAGAAGTTTGCTGGGGAATTTTGTACTGGAATAATCCCCCTTTCTACTTTGTGCTCATTCATCTCTAATTTCAGGATTCACAGCTGTCTCTCCTTCCATCTTTTTATCAATCCTGCTACAAGAAGGATATTCACAGCTGGGAATCTTCAGCAGGGACCCACAAGGATCTTCAACTCCTCAGTGAATGGCCCATACAAGGATAAAATACCTCTTAAAACCTTGGTGTCATCAGCACCAGGCTGTAACAAACTGAGCTAATCCAGTTGAAATTATATCAACTGATTACAATCGTGGGCTCCTGCTCCTTCAGGCACAATGATGAATTTCCAAAGTACAGCTGATGATATGAAAAACCTACTGAGAGAACTGTCCATCCCCAGAAACGACTGTGGCTGTAGCACACAAATACCACACACAGTTCTAAGTGTTAGAGTGGTGCCTTCTGCCCCAAAAAACAAACATGAAATCTGATTTCCTGCAATCTGCAGCCCCAGTGGCTTCTGAGATCAGCATACGGGTCATTATCAGCTCTGCTAACAAGAATCCATGTAACTTTATCAGTGGAATTCAACACAATGTCTGAGATATGATGAATTTATTCTGGTCTCATGATCACACATCAAGAACAATCTTTTTCTACTTCCAGTCTGAACTTACTTTACTGTCTTCTGCACAGAATCCTAGAATGGTTAGGGTTAGAAGTTCACTAAGGATTGATTACTTGTTATTATCAGGAATATTCTAATGCACTAAACATTCTAAAACACTTTGGAGATGAACCTTAATGTGCAGTTTTGTCACAGCCTTGCTGTCCCCAGAAACCTCTGGGCAGCAAGTCCTCCACAAAAGGGAAGCCCGAGCCCTTAATTGCCATCCTAATGTGACTGTCACACAGGAAACAGCCACACTCCACAGAGCCATCTTAGATATTCAAGATCAAATCAGAAAAAAAGTCCCCGAGTACATAAAAAATGCTACACAAAACACCATCCACCAGTGCTGGATTTGCTCTTCTTACAGCAGGAGCACACACTGCTGTCACAATTACAGCTCTGCATTTCACTGATCTGGAATATCCAGCTGTGGGCAGCAGGACAAGCTCTGGCTCACTGGTAGGAACCCTCAGGAAAGAACTGTGTTTTATGAAGTGCAGCTTCTCTGAATTTCTTGAAGGTCTTCCTCAGTCACAAATACTGCTAAACTTTCAAATTCATCAATTTACGATTTTTATGAGTAATTTGGATCTTTATCTGTATTTTTATCCCTTTCTTCCTCTGTGTGTGCACACAAATGCAGGAGCACGGTGTCCCTGGGCAGGTCTGGTGCTCAGGCAGGGGAGGCTGAGCCCCTGTCAGAACATTCCCCGAGATCCCAAGGATTTCTGTAACGTGACAAAAACATTTAGCAACCTCTGAGGACACAGATTTTCCACATCTTACTGCTCATAATGAGGACTGAAGGCAAACTTATTAAATAACTGATAGACATTAAGAACACCACCAACTGCAGGTCTCAGGTTGATGATTTGCACCAGAGGTAACACCAAGCAGAGAATCCAGCAGGTCAGTTTTAAGACCAGTGCTAAAGAAAAGATTCCTGGGCTAAATCCAAAAGCTCTGTTGGGTCACTGGGTGCCAATCAACAGTTTTTTTCCTCTTCTTATATTTTTCAAATCTGATACAGCTCAGATGAACCTACATAAAACAATTCACAGTATTGGAGGAAAAGTGGGAATGCCCCTGAAGAGACAACTGACTGAAGAGTAGCTACCTGATTTCCCTCTCATTTGCCCATTTTATTCCAGACTTACATGAATACCTCACTAAAAACCTGTTTCAAAGCCTTTCCAGTAAAGAAAATTTCATTATTTCACTGTGTTTATACAGACTCACAATTTGTAGCGTTTAGACAGCGATACATTAAAGTCACTGAAATCTAATAAATAAAACATATTAATAAATTATATATCAATGTAAGAAACTGCCTTAGCCCATCTGCCAGGATAACTAGGAAGTAGGTATTTTACTCATCAGAAAAGAGCATTCTTAAAAAGAATTCTGCAAATAAAGCCCTAATATAAACTTAATGTAAAAGGTGTGACCTTGGAGTGCTTCACTAGTATCTCTTGCATAATTGCCTTTATATTTATAAATCTTTCAGCAATAGTTAAGCACACAATCATAACGACATCAGTACAGACACTTCAAAAATTAAAGCTTTACCTTTATTAATTATTCACATTTTGTGAATCTAAGTGTTAATAGAGTTTGCCTTGGTTTTATGGGTTTGGGGTTTTTTGGATTGACAGAGTGACAGAAGATCACATCTACTATCAGGCCACCTTTTTAACAGTTGTCAGTTCACTTGTAGGTTAAATTTAACAACAAAAAAACGCTTGTGGAAAATGCCTTTACCCAGAATAGAGCACTGTACTTCTTATCTTTCAGTATTCTCTGAGGATAGAAAATGTAAAAATATCTCTGAGTTATCCAGTGAACATTTGCAGTGCACATATCACTCAAGGTTTTGGGAAAAAGAAACCCTTAAATTCACGTATGATGAAATGACCCTGGGATCTGTGATACACACACTCAGAACCAGAATAAACACAACTCCCCTCCTAATTTGGGGAGTTCTTCCTGTATTCATGAACACACTTGTGAAAAAAAATAGTTTTCTCATTGTATCTTCAACATGCCAGTATTGACATGGGAAACAAGCAGCACACAGACCCTGTGAGGTGCTGGCACCTACTGCACACTCTGCACAGACACCGTGTGGCTCAGCTTCGTGCTCCTTGTTCTCCTTCTCATTCCTCCCCTCTCCATCTGAATGCTTTCAGATTAATTGTTGGGAAAGGCCCCTCTCTGGAGCACAGCCCCCACCAGCCTGTTGCTGTTTCAGGTGTTCTGCACCTGCTTGTTCTCCTCCCCTCACATCCTGAGCAGCCCAGTCCTTTGGCAGTGATTAATTTAAACAGCATAAACCCTCTTTTCTGCTAATGAAATCCAATAAATAAATATAGTTATTCTTTCATTACCGTGGTCTCCGGCCATCTGAAAATATTTCACTCAGCAGAAAGAAATGATGCAAAATTCCCCTTTCCTTGAAGCAATAAAGGGAAAGGTGTTCTTTAATAAACTGGGGAAAGGAGAACTGCCAGATGCAGAGTTTGGAGACTCCTGTGTGCTGGAGCATGGGACACAGCCCAGAGCCTGCATTTGGGCTCTGGGGATGCAGGATGGGCTGAAGGAGGAAGCACTGCCCCCGAGCAGCTCTGGGAGTGCACAGCAAGCTCTCTTCTCAGCAAAAACGATCTTCATTTCTACTCACAGACTGCCTGAACAGTGGCTGTCTGACAATACAGGTCATTAATGGAATTTTCCTACAATATTTTCTTCTGGTTTGCACCCCAAACCCCATATGAACATGTTATCCATGTCTGGGTAACAACCAGCAGCACGAGCTGGGGGACAAAACCTTCCAAAAGACCAGGTTTTGGCCAAACTGTTCCCACTGAAGACATCCTGTACATCCCCACCGATTTCACTGTGGCAAGAGTTGGGCCAGTGCCTTTCACTGCTCTGGCCTGTGTGAGGAGTTTGAAATATTTCTTGTCATGCAGTCAAACAGAATAATTGTACCAGCATCTAAATCCGGCTGGAAGGCACGGCCAAATTCTTTTCTGGCTCATTTCACCCTCCTAATGCCAGAATTCATATGGAGGTTTCTGTAAAGCCCATACAGGGCTGTGTCAAACACAATCCTATCCCACACAATGGAGATTTTTTCCAGGGTATGTATTGAAGCAGATGAATTTAAAATGTACTTTCTGTGAGTAATTGTGCAGGTGAAATGTGGGGCTGTTCTAGGGGGGGATTTTGTAACTGCTTCCTTGCACTAGTGATTTCAAAATAAAGTGCAGATTACTCTTGATATGGTTTTCACTCAGAAATAGATGCAAAGGCAAAATGCTGGTGTAACATGACAGAAAAAAGGAATTTGACAAAAATATGGTACTGTATGCAGTAAAAATAACTTTAGATATATATCTACAAGGACCCCAAACCATGCAGACTTCCAAAGATGTTTGACTTTGTTGTCCTCTTAATGCTAAATCTGACCATACTTCCTCTAAAAGGATGATGAAAGGATGCAGAGTAATTGAGATTTAATGCCATTTCTCCTTCAAAAAGCTTAAAGGTATGGCTGTAACTGAGCCCTAGCTCTTCTGCAATGAGACAGCCACCAATTCTGGAAATTCTGCCCCCCCAACACATGCAAACAGATCAGAGCAATTGCAACAACCTCATATTAACTGGTTTTTAAAGAAGCACAGTTGATGTGATGTCATGTTCTCCTCAACCCTAATTATCTTGAAATTACTTTGATGAGACCATTTTTGTCTGTTGCCGAGATCACTTAAAATGGGATATGGAAAACAAAAACTGTGTATCCTGTAGGGTATTTTGTCTATAATCATTACAATAGCTTTTATAATTTTTTTAATGCTAATATTTCACATAAGTAGTCCTCCTGATAAATTTTAATTCCTTAATTTTCAATTGTTGCTACATTAATTGCTACAGAGAGCTCGGCTTTGTGAAGTTATGTCAAGGTGTATAACACAAAAACACATTCAATATATGCCTTCAATAATTTCTTTGTTGTTTGAAAACTTCCAACTTACAGCAAAGCTGGCATTTTATGGCCTGCAGAGCTATAAATCATTTTTAAAATCATGATGATATTACTCAAAACAGATGTGAAAACATATGTTTGCCACGGTTGTATAAACCGCTTACTTGTCATACTTAATAAATGTTGATACTTTTATTTTAACTACATTCCTTCTTAATAACTTTGAAAATCTTTTCCATGGTGAATATATTTTGCCTTGGTGAGAGCAATGGCAGGTTTGAAAAACAAAGCTCGCTCTGTGTACAAATTACATGGATGTTTTCTGCAGGGCAAGGCAGCACAGATCACACTCCTCACACTGTCCACATCTGACTCTAAAACACTCAGCGTAACTGAGGTGCACCAGAGCCCAAAATAATTACACAGAAAAAACAATAACAGCATAAGGAACAAAGAATCTACACAGGACTGTGACAAAACATTGAGGACTAACCCTACTGGTTCCTACAGAAACTGCAATATAGGTCTGTCCCACTGATAAATGCAAGATCAGCTTGGAATCCTGGATAAACAAGGTTGGTGCCTCTAAAAGTTCTGTATCAGTTCCACTATAGTGTCATCATAGGGTTCTGCTTCTGGAGCCATGAGATGACTTGAAAAATCACATTTGTACATGACAAAAAAAAACCCCAAATTTCTCATTCTCATTCTCTTTTCATTTTCTGAGAAAAACTTGACCCCCTGCAGACCAAGCAGAAACTTTGTTCTGTCTCTAAAATGATATTTTAAAATGTCTCATGACTTTGAAGCACTTCATTTCTGATGCAGGTGGATCTCTGAACTCTAAATTAATTCTAAAAACATCCCGTAAGTGCATGCAGAACTAACACATGTATAAAGATGTATTTCTCAGTACTTAATCAATTAAAGAAATTATGCAAAAAAATGTAGACTAGGAAATGAATAAACCTACACAACTTTAATCTTAAGGAGAATTACGGCACACAAACCGTTAGCATCAGATCTTTGTGATTTCATCCATGTTAAAAGGAATGATCACAGGAGTCTGGGAATTGGGTTCACAGGTGGTGGAGGTTCAATTATTTTCCATTTGGGGATTTCTGAATTATTTTTTCAGATTCTTAAACTGTACCTTCCTTCATCCATCCAGAGTGACAGAATTGCCACTACCAAGAAGCACATGATTTGCATCTTTGAACCCCACAGGATGCTGAATTGTTTTGCTGAAAAATGACTGAACATGTGGCAAGAAACCATGCACAGTTCAACAGAACTAAAATCAACTACACCTTCAGGCTTAAATACTCACTATGCAATTACTACAGAAAAGTAATTTTTAAATCTTAGGAGAGAAGGTATGGTTGATAATTTTGCTGGTCTGTAAATGTCAACAGGAGTCAAGAGGGAAGGATTTAAAGAGGATGATCCAGCAAGAAAATTATCTCAGAATGGCACAGAAGGGCTCTTTTGGGGTTCATGAGGAAAGTGCTTAAATGCCCAGAAAAACCAGTGAATAGAAAACAGCTTCTGTCTTCAAGGAGAGTTGAGTTTGAAAATACAAAATATAAGGAGCAAGTTTCAGGCTCTTCCTACACATGACTGGATCAGTCACAGACCTCTAAGGAACAGAGCTGATTCTACAAAACCATGACACTGCTCAAATAATTTTATATAACTCTGGAACCACAGGGGATGGAGGGCCTCCAAATTCTCTTCTGAGTAGCCCATAAAATGGTCTATGCCTGCCTTTCAGTTTTCTCTGAAAATACATGAAAATCACCTCAATCAAAAGATAAATCAGTTTGTGCTTTCATTTAGGATGATAAATATGAGTATTTTCAAGACTTACATTTAGCTTATGTTGTCTCTTCCTTCTGTTTCTTTTCCTTCTCATCTTTTTCCCTCTCAAACCTCACTGTCCCCTCAGTATCTCCTTGCAGTATTTTCCCAGAATAAATCCCTGAGTACCCACTTCTCCCAAGAACCTCTGCACAGAGAACCCAGCAGAGGAGGCAATTCCCTGCCTACAGGAGAATCCACCCAGGCCAAACATCACCTCTTCCCTTGCTGCCCCTCACTGGTGAGCCAATATAAATTTATATTGCTCACCCAGAGCATCAGAGAATCTGCCCACACAGCCCCTGAAGACAAACAAACAACACCACGTGGCTGATCAAATATTTGCTTGAAACTTCATAAATAATTGAGCCAAAAGACCTGCAAAATATTACCCGCATGCTATATAAACAGAGAGAAGCAAAGTTCTGATTGCTTACACTTCCACGTGAGTTCACTGGATACATTATTCATTGCAATTAGGCACTTAGTTCTCTTAAATTAATAATATAATGTCATTGCATATGCAGAATATGAGAAAAAGGAATAAAACATGTAATAAGTGGAATTAAATGTCTGAGATGGAAAACAGTCTGTGATTTTACCTTTCTCCTTTTGTATTTTTTTTAGGCTGGTCCCAGTTTCTTGGTCAATGAGTTCTCCTTCCCTGCTGTTGGTCAGCATAGCTACAAGAATCAGAGGGCACAGTTATATAACACTGCCAGTAAAAAAAAATGTTAAGAGAAAAGAAAATATTCAGTTATATTTCCTCTTGGTCAATATTTTGGTATTTTAACTCCTAGAGCCAAGTAAGAGATGCAGTAAAAGCTAATCTGCTCAAGTTTATTAAACAAGGACACCAAGATAGAACACAAATTACTACTGAGATGAACGTGATTTCTTATGAAATGTTCTAATTAATTAATGGGAAAAGTGCTTCACAAAAATCATTTTGGGGGAAATACATTTAAGGATTTAAATATTAGTAATTATCTATAAAGCAGTAGGCTTAATAAAAATCACAAACTGACAGATCATAGCCCAAATTGTCTGGTGACAGCAAACCACCCCCCACACTTGAGTGCTGAAGGGAATTATTTACTTAACACCTGCAAGCTCAGTGAGAGCTGTGCAGTTTGTGACTTCAGGATGCCTCTTTTCTTTGTTCTTATTTGATTAAAATATTTCCTTCTTTGCAATCAACCAATTACAAACTTCACAGTTTTTCCAGGGAGGACACTTGTTACAAACTCCATCACCGTATTTTAGGGAAAGCTTTTTTTTTTAATTGCAAAAGTAAAAAACTGTGTATCTATCAACAAAACAATATTTATACATCTCTTTACAACAGTAAGATTTCTACACAGAGACCTCAACAGTCTCTTTTCACTGCTGCTACAGAAGTTAAATTTCTTGCCCTGTGTATTTCTAGTCTTATTTTACATAGGAAAAAGATGAGGGGAATCTACTCCACAGTCTCTGCCCTGTGTGTGCACAGATTTAGGCAAAGGATTCAGGTTCTATCCCCTGTGCTGGGCAGTGCCATGGTGCTGCTGCAAGGACCAGGGTCAGAACTGCAAAATCCCAGGAAGCAGTTTGTGGATGGGAGGGAATTCTCCAGTGACTCACATGGAGTGCACGGCTTTTGTGGTTTAAATCTGGCTCAGCAATGCCTGCACGGGCTGCAGGCCACGAGGAGACAGCAGTGTTGACACACACTGACGGGAGGAGATGTTAATTGACTTGCCCTAGATCCCTCTTGGAAGCACCAAGAATAGGATCTCAACTTCCTCTAGACAGAATTAGCATTTTGATCGATAGTGCACAGGCTGTGGGAGCTGTGGTGGAGAGACCAAAAAAGCCAGAAAGGCCTCAGCCTCGGGGTGATGAAGGAACGTGTGGGCACAAGGAGGTGTTTGGAACAAAAAAGTCATCGTATAATCTGTGACTTTCCTCACACACACACGAATAAAAAGATACCTTGCTCTTTTTTAACTGCAGGTGCCTTGAGCAGAGCAGCATCTCCCTACCCCAGCATGCCAGAGGAGCTGGCTGATGCAGGGAAGGGCACGAGGGAGATCCCTCTGTGCAGGGGATGCTGGCACAGGAGGAACCCGAGGGGCTGGGCCTTGCTGAGTGACAAACTTAATTAAAAACCATAGGGATGAACGTGCTGGGTATTTCACAGCAAGGGGAAGAAGCTCAGGAAATTAATCTGTGCCTCAACAAACGCGGCGAGGCGAGGGGCGGCCGGGGCCGCGGCACTGACCGATCCTGTCGGGGGTGTTGTCCAGCTGGGACGGGGAGCTGGACACGCTGCTGCTGGGGTGCGAGGACGCGTGGCTGCCCGGCCGCTGGCTGTCCTCCAGGGACGGCGCCGGGGAAGGGCTGTCCTGGATCCTCTCCTGCAAACACAACACAGCAAGGGCTAAGGGCTGCTCCAGCCACGCCCTCCAACGCAGCGCAAACCACAACAGGGAGGCTGCATTAATAGCAATCATTACAAATGGTCTTTCTGAAGTAAACACAGAGCAGAACTCGCGTCTTAAGAGCAAACAGTATAAGCAAAAAAACCAGTGTAAGAGCAAAAGTATAGTCATCTACAGCCAAAACCAATATAGGCCTCTACAAGCAACGTGTCTGAGCTTAGCTTATCATTTGCCACCTTTTTCTTGTTGGCAACTTTTTATGTTTTAAGTTTTTCACACCTAGGAACATACAGGATATTCTTTCATGTTGCTTTCACGAACTACTTTTAATCTACAGGTAGTAAGACTGCCATGTGTGAGTCACATTTCAAATAAACAATCCACAGTTGGACTGAACTGTCACTAAATGCAGTCAAATTTGTAATTAGAATGTGTACTTTTAAATTTGTAACTAGAATCTGTACCTGAATAAATTACATCAGTATCTCCTCAGAGGAGCACCTGGACAAATGACAAAAGCTGTGGCACTGGTAAGAACTTCCCTCTTGCATGAAAAGCACCACTGGTTAATCAAAACAAAGAGTCTGCTTGCAAAATCTTGTGTATATTTGTGCATGAAACTTTGATATTAACTGCTAATTTAAATATATGTAGTACTTGAGGTAAAGAGAAAAAAAAAAAGCTAAGAAATAAAAAAGGCAAAATGAAATTCTGCAGTTCTGTGTATCTAAACTTCCACATTGCCTGAAGATGCCATGGAATTTTCATCAGTAAAAATCTTTAGGAACAGGTCAGACAAGCAAGGCATAAGTAAAAATTCCTCTTTAAGACAAGAGATTGTGAGATCATTTGAGATCCTTCCAACCCAGTGCTTCCACACATACACTTTTAATTAAAAACTCCAGTGCCTTTCATTCCTGTTCCCAGACCCAACAGAAAATGAATCTTCAGGAAGGGACAACCATGACCTGAGTTACTCCAGATATTTTTCTCTTAAAATGTCTTCTATGTTTCAAAACCTCTGTTAAAGTCCTTGAAGGTGTAGCTCCAAGGGAGAGACACTGATGAGTAGATATGGCTGAATTCACAGAACTCCAGAAATGGAATCTTTGGAGTTGCCCTCATCTCTGGCAATCAGCTGCTTCCTGTGGAAATCCAGAGCTGAAATATTACTTTCTTTTTTTTAAAAAAAGAGATTCTCTTGCCTCCACCTCCCTAAAATTCACAATTACAGCTCATCTGGGAAAGTCATCTCAAAGGAACTTTGCAAGCTTTCCTCCTTTCTAACCTGTTCTAAAGATGTTTCATTAGGAATATTCAGCCTGGCTGCTTGGCAGCAATTTACTGTGTGCTCTGCAAAATAAACTCAGTAGCATCTCAACTTTTAATGCAGTTCTCTAGGTGAAAGCATGAACCAATAATGCAGCTTTGGGAAGAACATGGTGGTTCCTAGAAGTTTTTCCATTGTAAATAGGTGACACAAAAGCTGCTGTTGGATGCATCAGGGCAATTCATTAATTACACCGCCAGCAAGATCAACAAGAATATCCTGTTACCCATTAAAACCATCCCTCTAAGCCACACTCATCTTTGGATTTACAGACACTTCTGAGAGTTGTGCAGAGGGAACATGAGATTGGATCCTCCTCAGAGCATGGGATGGCATTTCCCTACTCCAGCCACACCAGCTGAGAACGTGGTACTGGATGTGGTTTTAATAGGATTGTTATTGTACATTAAATAACAGCCCAGCCTCAAAACCATGTAGCAGATGTGTATCTATTACATAGCTGTTAATCCTCAATGGATCGGTTTCACTAATTATCTGTTATTTAATGAACATACAGTAACTAATAGATCTGAAAGGGAGACTTTTAATGCTAATATTTAACAGATATGAGCCTATTATGTTGAGTCATGAGTTTTTATAATTTTGAAAACTGAATGGTGTTATATAAATCAGCTTTCAAATTCTGTGGGGCGGAAAAACGTCCAAGTCACTGAGCTTAAAGTTCTCTGTGTTTTCTTCCTTCTGGCCCCCACAAGACAGGGTTTAGAGGCTGCTGAGATGAACAGAAGAGTAAAAGGGAGTTGGGACTTTGTGGATGTGCTGCCTACTGAGTTGCCTTTAAAAATCCCATTCTTACCCTGAGAAGTACTGTCCTAAATAACAACGAATCCTACACATGCAAAGCTGAGTGCATAAATCCTGAGTGTTTTTTACCTTTGTGCAAATAATAGCTTCCAAATAGGTTCCTGCTATCAGGTTAAAACTCCGACAGCAATTTCATTTGCCTGGATTTCAGTTCTAACAGTCCTCTTTGGCACTATTTCCTCTCTTTTTACCACAAAGAGCACTCAATTTACAATTAAGATATCATTTTGAAATGATGAATTTTACAGAAGAGTGCATAGTTTAAGTAAATTTCATTGTCTACTACAACCATGAAAATGAATAGCCAAGGAGAGGACATGCCAACTGTTCTGCAAAACAACTCTATGAACAAATATGACTAGGAATTAACACTTAGATATCACACAAACAGCCATATATGTCATCTTAAATGGGAGTTATTTGAGTAATTCAAAAGCTGATGATTTGGAAAAGCAAAGGATTCCAGCTCCTTCTGGTAACTGCATTTCCCACTGTCTCTCACTACGAAATAAGCTCTGCTTTGAGTAATTTGCTTTCACTCAACTCAGGGTCTTGGTTTGAAATCTTCAGGCAGAAGTAAAAGTGTCAAATAATAATGTCCTTCTTAATCACACAGTGAATCACTTTCTAAGAGAATGGGTTGATTATGTCATCTAATGTCTTACCAGTTACACCAATTTCCAGGCACAGGGAAGGCAGAGTTTTCCCTGTAAGCACCAAAGGAGCTGAAATTCCCTCTCTGTATCCTATGTGCTCCAAATGAGGATGAGTATCACCATGTGAGGCTGCATAGGGATCAAGAAATTGTCCATTTCTAAATGTTAGTGTGGAAATCTGCTGAATTTCCCCTACTATAATGAATAATGCTATGAGCAGACTCTTCTTTAGCTGGTAAACAGATCCATTTTTCAGTCCTGTAATCAGTATGCATCTATTTAGCTACTTAACAGCAATGTGCTCTGGTTCATTAGGTAGCTACTGTTGTGGCTCAGCCTAGTTAAAATTTCACAGCAAGTTAATCTATTTTATTACAAATGAGAACACAAGTGATAATGTCCTCACCGTTTTCCAAACACAGGGTTAACAGTATTTGTAACAAATCAATGAGGGCATTTAAATAGGAAAATTGCAAATCTAAAATCTTAACGTTTTCTTTTACACATTGATGACTTCATTTTATTTGTCATCTATGTATTTTACAACCTCATTACTTTTCATATATTTTGGTTTTTTTCCCCTTGAAAATGGCTCAGTTCCCCTTGTACCCTGCAGGGCAGCATGGTCCCACACTAGGTAAACTCACAGTAAAATAAAGAAACATTCCTAAATGAAGTAATATTTTCCCCATTTGTATTTCTTCCTATTCATAAATTTGAAAGATTAATATTCCACGTTATAATTTAATGAATTATACATAAGGATTCTACAGATTGTGAGGATTTTATGAAAAATGAAAACATTTCTCAAGCTCTCACCTATTTATCTACTACAGTACCTACTTTATCTCATCTTTTTTCCTTCCTTTACAGAGCTGTAACATAAATTCTCAAAAAGGACTTTTCCAGTATTTAATCCTCTTGAAGGGTAATACATTTGTCTCACAAAAGATCAGTGTCCTTCTCTGCCTCAGAAAATGTAGCTACAAAGCTTGACACTGTTAATTTTAGTTGTGATTTAGCTTAATGGCACTGAAGTCATGAACTCACCCAATTTCCAGACAGATCCTTGATTTCAGCTCAATATCCCTCTCCTCTCCCCTGTGGGGGAGTATTCCACACCAGTAAGAGGAAATACTACACAGCAGTTTCATCCACACTAGTTTTATTTGAAATATATATGAACAGCTTACCTATTTTTGACATAATCATCTTGACCTTAATTCTTTACCTCTGATTTTTTATAGTATTGATCTCCCTTTTATGTTGAGAGTTTAGAGAAATGATGCTGCTGGATTTTCCTTTCTATTTTCCTTTATTCTTATTTGTAATGTAGTTGTAATTACTCTTCCAAATGTTAATCTCTCGATGAATTCCTGGAGGATTTAATGGCATTTCACTGTTGACAAGCAGGTTTTGGAAGTTTGTCTGAGTCCTGGATGTTTTATTTAGACATTTATCTTGATATTTCATATTTTATTGAGGTGGTGCTGCTCTACTCTACAGGGCTCTGCAGTGGCTGGAATTCACCCTCTCTAATAAAGGAAAGGATGAAAAAATGGAGATTCTATTGGTTTTAGCCCTAGATTAGAGTTTTCAAGTGCTGTAAGAAAGATTTTGAGCTGATGTTGGCCATGTTGGAAGAACAGAGCTCATGGCCTCTGGCAGAAAAAATCCCAGCATCAATTTGCACACTGAGATTTTTATTGTGCCACACCTCAACCTCCCACTGGTTGCAAAATCTCCATTCATATTCTCAAAATGGAATACACAGTTAAAAAAAAAAATAAAAATCTAGAAACCAGAGTCTGATTCCTCTGGAAGGGTCTGTGAAGCCAGGAAAGGAGCTTGCAGAGTCTGCCTGCAGCCCCAGTTCCCTGCTGAGCTACCTCTGCCTCCCTCCCTGGCTGAATCCCACCCTCAGCAAGTGAGGATAAGAAAAGTTAACACAATTCACAATTTCAGTCAGCAAAGACCTGAATTGCTAATATTTCATTTTTTTAGTTAATACTAAGACATATTCCTTTCCAATTGACCTTAGTTGATACTAATGCTGTTTGAATCCTAATAACCAGCACATTTTTAACAGTGTTCGAAAGTTTACAGTCCTTAACTGATGGACTACTCAATTTAGGCTTTTCCAAGGAAGAAAATACCCCTGCCAAGGAAGCAGGAGCTGGGCTACACCTGAACTGACTCCAGCAAGAATGAGGATGGTCACAGCCACTGTTTCTGGGCTACAAGAGCAGTTGGGTTTGGATTTTGAGTCAGTCCACCCTGGCAATGAGCACAAACAAAGACTGGGGGTGACTTGTTGGTCTTCTGAGCTACTTAATGGTACCTGTGATTGCTGTAGGTACTGGAGATGAACAAGGTAAACAGCTGGTCTAGAAACCAAGATAGGATCTGTGTGTCTGAAAGCCAGCTGGATCCCATTCATCTTTTGCAGTGTATCGGGAAGTCATTCGCCTAAAATATGTACTCTGCCATTTAAAATGCAATTTCTTTTTCACTGTGTACATATAGTTGTTGCAGTTGTAGTCAACTGGCAATTATTTTCTTGCAGAATTTAAGAAATCATAGAAACTCCTACATTTACTGATTTTAATACCAGATGTTCACTCACTAATTCCATTACCTCGTGACTACTTCCTATCAATCCATTAATTGCCAGCTGCTCAGCCAAACAGAGATGTGCAGCTAATCAGATGGTGTTGGGAAACAGCCAAACAGGAGCTGCCTTCTTCCCCATTTCTTAAATTAGCAGTCACTGGGACAGCCATGGAAACCTTCACTCCTGGATTAAGACCCTGACGTTTTACTTTGAATCTGAGAGCACAACAGTGCCTCAAACTGGAAAGGATCTCAAAGGAAACTTGGTACTTGTGCCCCTCTCCTGAATTGTTTCACCCAGTGCTGCTGTGGAAGGGAGGAAAGGCACTCCCAGGACTAATGATGATAATGCTCTACCTCATCTACGTTAGAGCCATATCAGTTATTAAGGACAAATGCAAATGACTAAGCTAATACTAAAAAGATCTGAGCCAGAACTAAGAGCTTAGATGTGCTTGGCCTAACAATTTTCCTTTGCAAGCTCTGCAAAAAGAGATGTTTCTGACTGGATTTTTTTTTCTCCATTTGGAAGTTTAAAATAAGTATTCAATGCTTAAAACCTCTCAATGAGGGTGGTGAGGAGCCAGGGGTTCCTGGCACTGCAGGGAGAGGGACAGCTTCCCTCCAAAGCAGGAGATGAGAAGGGTATTTAATGCAATTTGAAAGCATGTGAACATCTCTCAGCAGAGTAATTTCTCTGAATCAGTGAATAAAGAGATACAAACCTGCACCCTCATTTCTCCTTCACCTCAAATACAGCCACAAAAATTAACCTTGTAAGAAGCAAACAAACTCCTGTGTCTCACACATCACTCTAACATATCCCAGTCCCATTCCAGCAATCAGCTGCCTGCTATGGAACAGGACAGAATAAATCTAATTATATGAAAAATCACATCCATTGTAGAGAAGTCCTCTTTAATAAATGTTGCAATATTCTGAAAACAATTCATAATGGATGGAATGCACAGAGAGATATGAAATTACTTATGTTATAAATTCTGTAAAGGAAAATGTTTCTATTGTGAGAAGAAGTGTTTCAGAGTGTTCTGAGATGGCCACATTTTTCTGGCTGTCAGGTAAATATTATGAATGTGAGTTGTAGAGCACACAGAAAATAGCACCTCTCAGCAATAATTACACAGCCCATCTGTACCCTCTTCAGGGAATTTAAAATCGTGTCATACACATCCTTTACAAATGCCTTAACAATCCCACAAAATTGGGAGAAAAACAAAACTCAAAGAGAAGGAGACTCAAAGATCTCTACTGCATGTCTAGATCTCATTGGACAAATAATGCTTTGCTCTGTTGATCAGATTAGTTTCTAAAATACACTGGAGTGAAATTCTCAAGGAATTCTGAACTACGAATATAAAAATCCCTTAATTTTTTTTTAAACCTTTTTTATTACTTTTTTTCCCCCTGAATTTCCCATTTTCACTCAACAAAAGCACCATTTATTCCTAACTGGGACCTCGGTGAGAGCAAGAAAGAATAAGAGAAAAGCAGGAATAGAGCAAGCATGAGGGGATGACAACAGAAGAAAAATGGACAGCAGGAAACCAATTTTCAGAACTACTCCTACTCAGAAGCACATCCCTCAGCAGCTCCAAAGAGGCTGTTTGCCAGAAGGAAAGGGAGGGGAGCACGAGGAGGAAGAGGGTGAGACATGAGCAAGGAGGGTGCAAAATATGTCAGGTAAGTAAAATGAGAAGCAAGGGAAATTTGGGAGAAAACAAGTCTCGGGTCTCTGGCATGAAGTTTTACCTCATTACTCTCAGTACTGTTTGCCTATCCAATGAAAGGAGCAGCTTAAAGCCCCTGGTTTGGGCTTGGTTCCCAGTATTTCAAGCTCAGCCTAACCATGGTATTTCCCACCAGCCTGTTCCCAAGGATGTCTGGGAAAGTGGCCTTTCAGTGAACAAAGACTATCCCAGTCACAGCTCCAGACTTGGCTCTTGCCAGCCTTCCCTTCACTTTCCTAGCCCCAAACCTCTCCCCTGCCCTCTCCTGCTTTTTGGCTGGAATTGTGTAAACCAGTGTGTTTTTAATCAGGTAAGGTCCTATTTGTTACAGGTGCACTGTAAAATAAAAATCTTCTCATTATGTAGCTACTGGTCTCTGGAGCTGAGTGTTTCACAAACTTCAGTGAAAAATCCTCTCACTTTTCTGTAAAGGGCTCATCCCAACTTTCCTTCTGAAAATACTGTCACTGAGTAGATTTTTCTGAGTTTCAAGAACAAAATTACTGTATGATAATAAACTGCTACATTTATTCACAGAATCACAGACTGTTTTGGGTTGGAAGGACTTTAAAAGTCCCCTCATCACACTCCTACCATGGGCAGGGACACCTTCCATGGGACCAGGGTGCTCCATCCAACCTGGCCTTGAGCACTCACTCTAGCCCAAACCATGACTCACATGTACTTAGCCAAATTCCACCTCAGACTGTTCCTCATTTGAGACTCAGGCCATTCCTGGACTACACAGCAGGTCTGGACTGAAGAACAGCTCTGAAAATGAAAAACTAACAAGAACTGGATGTAGGAGGGAGAAGAGAGAGGGTGGTGAAGTCAGTGTTGCTGTCAAATTTTGCTTTTGCAATATGAGACCCTCAATAACAGAGATTCTTCTGAGCCATCAGAGCCAAGTTTCAAACCCAGCAAGCTCCTTCAGATGTGCAGTAAATCCCTGTAAGGCTGGATTTATCACAGGGGCACTGCCAGAACTGCAGCCACAGTGCTGCTGCTGCTGCTGTAATCACATCACATCACATTAGAGATGGCTAAGAAGGTTTTGTGAGCCTGGCCATTGTGCCTCCCTAATTTATGGTGTTCCTGTCAGGGAGAAATCAAGTTTCATAGTTATGACATTTCTTTCTGGAGCACTAAATGTTAACTTTGCTGATCATGCATATCTTGGTAGAACAGCTTATTTCTAAATGGCAAACGTGATATAAAAAGCATAATGACTTCATTCAAAACCTTACAAAGCAGCTGATTCTCACACCTATAGAAAACAGGCCAAGTGGTATTTTAGTCATCAGACTATGGAAACAGACACACACTCAATATATTCGATTCATTTCTCCCATTTTAAGTGAAAACATGATGCTGGGATTGCTTTCTATTGAAAACTAGCCATGTTTTGTACTTTTTAAATGCACTTAAATAATGTCCTATATTAAAACTATTCCTGACAGCAGGAGCAGCAATGCTTTTCCTCTACATGTTTCATTTTGTACAAGAATTTCACGTTAACTGGTCATCATTCTGTGCTGGATGATTGTACATAAGGGAAGGAAAGGACAAAAGGAGCCTGACACTGTAATAAAATTCATCTACAGTTTCAGCACTCAGAACAAACTAGAGAAAGATGCAGCACCACTTGACAGGTGAGAGTAACACAGCAAAGGATGCACACTCTGCCTCTGTCACGTTGGCTACTGGTGCATTTTCCTCTGCAACATGAGAGGAAATAATTCCCACCAGAGTGCTGGCCAGAGCTCGTGTTGCTGTGCAGATGTTGTGTCTCCTCTCGTGCAGGTGCTGGGGAAAAAACTGCTGTAAATGAGTAACTCCCATCAGCAAGGGCCTGCTAAATAACACCCTGAAAGCCAACTGCCTGCAAAAGCTGCAGTTTGAATTACAAAGGACTGGCATTGTTTACAAATACGTATTTAATCTTCATGTTGACATCCTGGTAACATTTAGAGAACAATCAAAGCTTCTGCAAGTTCACTTGCTGCTACAAATATTCCAACTGCTGTGTTTAAATTAGTGTTTTGTCAAGAGGTCTCTGAATGGGTAAAGAAAAGGTTATGGTTTGAAATGAATGGAATCTTAACTAAATTCTAACCATTTAATGACTTGCATTAACTAATGGACAGTTGGACATCAGAAAGTGATGTTTTCCCCACCCAGCCAACAACTGTGCAGGTACGCTGATGATAAAGAGAAGTTTTTACACATCTTAATCCTAAATTGAGATTCTAATGGGAAATGTCCCCCTTGAATTTTCCCAGCCTCCCACAGTCCAAGAAAAAAAAAAAGTCAACAAAAGCAAAGCATTCAGAACAAAACTGGCCTCAATCTGGAAGCGGACTCTCAGTAAAAAAGTGAAACCACCTGAGGCAATTCTGGAGATGCTCAGGGCCAGAAAGAAAATCAGAGGGAAAACAAACCCCTCCAGAAACTCAGCAACAGAGGGATGTAGTATTTTACTGCAGTGATGAGACAAGAGACATTTGCTGTCCCCCTTGAGAGGATGTTGCTATCAGAACACATGGGCATGAACAATAAACATATGCCCTGGGTACTGTGAGTTTCTTTCCGTGTTTGATTTAGAAACAAAATCTCCTGCAGCACCAACCTGTGACAAAAGGAAGTACAACTCAACCCTCACTAATGGATTCTCACAACTGGCCTGTAAAGTTGGAAACAGTAACTTTCTCATCGGTAAAATAATGATACACTGTAATTAAGATGTTTTACAACAGAGATATGAGGGGTTAAGTTCAGCAAATCAGTGACAGTTGTAAGAATAAAGTAACTCAGATTGCAGAGTGACAGGGATACATGAGTGTAAATGAGCATAAATAATGAAGACATTTACTTTCCAGAACAGATAGCTCTATAGACTCATATATTTAAACCCAAAGAAAAATGGACTGAACTAATGAACTTCCAAAGCTGACAACATTTACTTTGTCAACAAGAAACCCTCATGTGCATGCAAACACACACAAGTCACACTGGTGACACCTTGAATTTTTGCTCAGTAGAAAGTGGACATACTGTTTTAGAGAATCCCATCACACCAATCCTTCACATGCACTTTTCCTACACACTTCTATTTTGAAAATTTCTTGTTTTAATGTATTTTTGAGTGTATGGCAGGACAGCAGCTCTCCACAAAGGCAAGAACCTTTCTGACCAGCCTACTTGGTAGAGACTACAACCAGCCTTTCAAAATACAAACATGTTTTAACCAACCAGAAGGAAGTTCAGGTTTGGCAACCAGAGACTCTACTCACTAAAGTACTTGTGATAATTTTCTCAGGTACTTACCTGTTCTGGATTTGCACTGTTAGAATTCCTGCCATGTTCCACAGCCCCATTAAGGTACTTGTGATGATTTTCTCCGCTATTTATCTGTTTTGGATTTGCAGTGCACTAAAATTTCTGTCATGTGCTACAGGATTTTCACTTAAGTTTGATTTTAAACAGCATTTTAGAACACTTATTGAGCTTTCACTGTTCTTACTCTAGCTGTGAGTGTTAGTGTCCATTTTTAATTACATTTCAGACTAATTGACAGATCAGAGCAGCTGAACCTGTTGGCTGCAGTGGTGGGTATTGCTCAGAGTCAGGAGCAGCCCAGGTGAGCTGGAGCAGTGTGAACTCACTGCCTCATCCTTCTCCTCCCTGAGAGAGTCACTGGAAATGCTCTGTGAGCCATGAGGAGCAGCTCTGAGCAGGTGGGAGGTGAGCTCTGAGAGGTGAGCTCAGAGCAGGTGAGAGGGGCCTTACCTTGATGACGGAGGCCCCTGCCCTGGAGAGGGGGCTGTGCATCTGCGCCGCCGCTGCCATGTTGGCGATGGTGTTGAGATGGTTCATCTGGTTCATGGCCATGGCCACCGAGGCCGGGGGGAGGCTGACGGGGAGCAGGGGGTGCGGCATCATCATGAAGGGCAGGTCTATCCCTGCGGAGAGCATGGGCACGTCACTCGGGCACGCTGCAGGGCCCAAAGCCACTGCAACAGCCACTGCAGCACCCGCTGCAACACTCACTGCAACAGCCACTGCAACACCCGCTGCAACACTCACTGCAGCACCCACTGCAACATCCCCTGCAACATCCACTGCACCATCCACTGCAGCACCTGCTGCAACACCCACTGCAGCACCCACTGCAACATCCACCACGTGACTGGGACATCCCCCAGTGCCCACACCCCACTGCAACACCCACCACTCAAACCCAACAGCAGATCATTGTAACACTTTCGGGGTTCCACAGGGGGAATTGTCTGTGCAGCCCAGGAAAGGCTGGTTTGTGGTGGGGAGAGAAACACACAACACAAAATGAGTAACGACCGTGCAAGTTCAGTGATCTCTTTGGTAGGAGAAATAAAGAAGAAAAAATCCCACAAAACATGCACATAATTTGCGTATTTTCCAATATGTCAGATGAGAATTTATTAATAATTTCATCTGATCATACACTCCTACCAGGTCATCTTCCTATCACCACTTCTCAGCAATGTCACACTAAATCTGTATATGTGGACTATTTCTAGAATCCAGGAGGCTTTGCCTTGGACTACAGACACCACTGAACGATTGTACAGAAGGTCTCTGAACTGCAATGCGTAACGAGAGGTTAAACTTGTTGCCAGAGGTTTTAATTTTCAAAATGTCACTTTGAATTGTCTTCTGCTATGGATATAAACCAATTTAAGAAGGTATGAAATTTAGTTGGACCAACTTGCAGATCTTCATATTGCCAAAAAGGTGAAGTTACTGCTAGCAAGAATTGGATTCTCATACTTCATTAATATCCATTTCAGCATGTATATTAGTTCTTGTATTTGGTAATGACTGCACTGGAAAGCAAGACCAAGACACCAATTCACTGAAAAAATTGTTCCAGGTAATTGTGCATTCAAGAGTTCTTTACAGGAACCACCTGAAGATAGCTACTATAGGGCATCCAGAATTTATTTTTCAGAAAAAAATCAGGACTCATTCTGCCAGACAAAAATGTCTTGCCAGTTTTCCAAGTGACATTTAGATTAGAAATCCTCATTACAATATCAGGTGCAAGTATTAAATAACACAAACATACAGCTAGTCATTACCACATGACATTGAGATTGTTCAATGTTATGAAGTTTTTAACTTTTGGGTTTATCCTAACTATTTTGAAGGAGAAGGCCAGTCACCATTTTGGGGTATGACAGAACTAACAATAAAAACTACCACTGACTGACATAGCTTATGTTATTCCTACAGAATTTGACTCCAGTGATATAAAAACACCACGGTGCCCACCAGGAAAGGCAGAATTGCAATATTCCCAGCTCCCACACTATTTCTGTTAACATGAGCATATCATGATCAACAACTGTGATGTCTAATGACTCACTCTCTATTTTATATGATGATCCACGCCAATATTAATTATGATAGGCAATAAGCAAGGCCCACATACACCTCCCTTCCCTTCAAACCACACTGACAATCCCCTCCAGTGCCTGCATCCACAAGCCTTTGTTCCCCTGCAGATCTCCCTTAACAGCCCAATAATCTTTCCTCATCCTCTATAGAGTTCCAAAACTCCCAGACACCATCTGGCCACACTGAGTTGTATGTCTACTTAAAGTCCAATTGACATGCAAACTAAATGCAAACTACAAACAGAATTTAACAGCACATCACCAGTTTTTAAGACACAATCCGTCAAACATTTCAGAGGACCATGAGGAAAATATATCCTGCACTTGCAAATCATTGGGCATAATGTCTGACATTCAGTAAACCCTTTAATGGCCTATAGACAATCACCTACTACAAAATCCACTGGAAAATATCCTTGAGAGCAAAGAACACAATGTGCCTGTGTGTGAAAGAAATTCAAGTATTGAATTATGCAAGAATATAAAATGAAAGGATAAACTACAGAGAATTTGAATCCTGTGACCTGGTGATTTTTAATTACTGACACTTAACCCAAAACGCTCAGGTCTACACCTCCCCACAAACAAAGCAGACTCATTTTGTAGGAATCATTTCAACAGCTCTGATTTGCTCAAGTCTGGGGCCTGACAGAGGTAGCAATGAACTGACTACTCCAAAAATTGTGTAAGGAGCCAGAAATGTCACTCATCCACTATAACACCAAAAATCAACTTTCTGAACTTTGAGGATGAAGAGCTTGAACAAGCAACAGGAGTTCATAAATAATGAGCTTTTCATTCTTCGTCCATCATCAACTATTGGAATAACTTTACTAATCACTAATCTTTAAAATGTTATCCCAAACATCTTTCTTGGAAAGGTTTTTCCTTCCCTTCCCTCTTTGGGTGCAAAGAAGGGGAACTGATGGATTCCCACCTGCTTCCTTCCTAAGGGAAAGCAAAGAGATGGCTTTGCAGAGAGCTTTAAGTTCCAAATCCAACCTGTGTCATTTTATTCCAGTTGCTTTGGATAGCTGGGTTAATGAATGACCTTTTAACTGGACATTTTGCATTTATTCCTTGCTCTCCTATTTTATTTGGCTCATCAGCATTTCAACCTGGAAGAGAATTTCCTCACATAGCTACAATTTTAAGCAACTTTATGACTATTTTTCCTTTCAATCCAGGCCATGGAAATATCAATTAAAGACTGACAGTCCCAAACCCAGTACTGAGTTTCCACAAGGGAACAGTCACTAGGACTGATCCCAGAGGGTGGCTTGGCCACGAGGCACAAGCTCTGCAAGCAGTGAAGGACTGACCCTCCTGTCACTCATGTGTCTCCCATCATTTCCCCCTCCCCGAGGCTGGGAAGGAGGGCAAGGCCAGCCCCCAGCAGGGCTCCAGGCACTGTTTTTTCCCAGTGGGATCCCAGTACGTACTGTTGGTGAGCAGGTGGTTCTGCTGGAGAGGGCTGAGCGGGTGGGCACTCCCAAGGCTCGACTGCCCTGACAGCGTGGGGTGGCCAATGCTGTGCTGGGACCCCGTCGTGATGGGAGACTGGAGCTTGTCTTTGTCCCAGGAGGATTCACTGCCACCTGCAAAACAGGGCACAACAAACCATCAGTGGCATATCCCTTTATTTGGAGATAGTTTGCTTGGTTTGCAACGAGCCAACACTCCTCACCACAGCTGAGCACCTGGCACAGGCACAGCACCTGGAACCAACACCTGGATTTTTCAAAAATTAAGTTAATAAGTAAGCATCAGGGAAAAAATATTATTAGACACTTTCAGCGTCACCTACTATCAAAACACTGGTTTGTGGAAACAGGAAAAGCTAAATGTCTGAGGATGAAATCATCAGTCATGATTAAATGAATTATCAGAACGGGAACATCAGAGAGGCTGAGTCACAATCTCCTGCTGTCACAGGACATGAGGCCACCAATCCCTGCCAGACTCATCTGAGCCCACCCTCGTGCTCACCACATCTCTGCACTGTCAATCCTGGAGGCACTTGGCCATTCCCCCCCTCCAGTGTCACCAATTCCAGCTGGAATTCACCCCTGAAGAGCTTAAAACAGTTTATTCACGAGCTTGGTGATATTTGAGCTTCAGTAGCTCCCCCTTCACTGCTGGGCCTGACCCTGGGGATGCCCCACGTGAAACCCTTCACTTTGTGCGTTAAATGAGCCGGGCACAGGCTGTGCTTGGAAATCATCAATATTCAGGAATTTCAGCTTAGGAGTCCAGGTATCTATTATGCATAGTAATTACTGTCTACAGAAAACACAAAGTCTAGAAAACTGAGTAATTGATGTCTCAAATCTCTGTCTGGGTTTCTGAAGAGTGTTCTGCAGCAATTTTACAGACTGTAGTTTTTTCAGTACTGCACCCTTGAATAACAAATTCCTTTTAAACAGCAGGTGAAGTCAAGCATGCTAGTGAATTCCAAAATACATCTGGTCCACAAAACACAACACCTAAATAAAGTTAGACTGAACATTTCTGGAGTTAAAAGGTATTTTAAGATGACTCCCCTCTCAGGTACACCTCACACTGTCACTTAGATTATCGATTGTTAGAAAAACATGCAACTGCAGTATTGATTTTGTTTTGAATTTATGAACAGGGATCTCAATTAGAATAAGTAAACAGATTACTGGAGTGCAGCAGATAGAGGCAGCAAGAAAAAAAATATTTTAACTGAATATGAAAGTAACAGAGAAATTCCATTCTTTATGACAACGCTTGGCTAATAAACATGATTAATACTGCTAAATGCAAAAGTTTGAAAGATCAGTGATTGAGAAAAAAGGAAAACACTCCATCACTTTAGCACTACGTCCAAGTATGAATTACCTTCCTACAAAAGAGTTGTAATTTGTAAAATGATGAGTAATACACTGACAAAGAAAGATACACTGAATTATGCCACATGATATAATATAGCATGGCATAGTGCAGTAATTAGAACTACTACAGTTGAGGCTGTGTCAGCATCTTTGTTATTTAATATACTGTATATCAGCTCTTTCAAATAACTACACTGCTATTTAGTGTAGAAGTTGTTTCCTTTGACTGTTGTGAATCTGGGCTGGTATTATTTGGTGTGTTTCACAAGTTAAATGTGTGATTTATGAAGGACTTTCTGAGGAAATGTTGAGCATTTGATTTTACCAAGTGAGTTTTAATTTGCTCCATATGCTTTTTCAACAACTTTAATATCTACACTCCATTCTTCCTTAAAAAAGACACATCCTTTTCCATTAATTTTTTGCTTAGGAACAGATTTTGAAGCTGTAACTTCATGTATCAGGGCACTGGCCACAAAAGTCAGGCCCAAGACAGTTTGCCAGGACTTTCTGAATGAAAAAATTGAGTCTTCTGAAAGTTTCCCTCTCTCTGTATTTCTCTGCCCTGGGTAGTTCCAGCCCTAGGCACACAGTCTAAACTCAGATAATTTAGTTAATTCTGGAAGTTTCTCTAGCCTTTCAGAGCCTTGTGGCCCTGATGCTGCAGTAGCAGAGCCCCACCAGTTCTCTGAGCCCAGCTCACACTCTGGAGGAAAATTCCATTATTTCCAATTAGCAGATGGAGAACTGCCCTGTAAAGAAAAGTGACTTGCTTAAGGAAACCCAGGAAATCTGCACTGGAGGGGGAAACCAAATTTAAACTGTGTCACACAGCCCAAATCACTGGACCAGTTCTCCTTATAGATGGGGACAATAATAACTTTTTCCCTCTGCAAATTCCACTTGTAAATCTGCTCCAGCATTCAGTGCCAGCAACACAAGAATAAATTGCAATACACTTATCTCTACAGACCATTCCTGTATTCTTATGTTCCCTATCACTTCTCCTTAGAGAAAGAAAAAAATACAGCTGAGTGTAGGATATATAATAAAAGTGGATGTTAAATGAAATGCATCCTTCGCCTGCAGTGTCCCACGGATAACAGCTCCATCTCTCCAATCTGAACTGCATTTACTATGCAGTAGGAAGTATCTTAAAAATAAAATAGTAATTAGAACAGTTCTTGTGTAGAACTGCTGAGGTGAGAAGTGTTTAATAAGGGCAGTGTGGTCAGCTCTGAGTGGGAAAGCTGAGGGGCAGAATTAGGAAGCTCCTCCCCAGTGAGGAAACTGAACTGGAAACCAGTCAGGGCTCATGGTCCTGCTCCTGTGCCCTGCACCACAGACACCTCTGATTGATCCTACACACAGTTCCTCTGCACAGCTAACAGATACCCATTTTAAAGGAAAATGTGCATTCTTCTCTGGAGTATCTATGCCCATAGGGTAAGAAAAAGATTACACAGAAATTTACAGCAAGCCAGAAGCAGATCCACAGCATAACCCAAGTATGTGACCTGCAAACCTGTGCTGATGCACTCAGTCCTTTAAATGCCACGCAACGTTAAAAAAAGGTATTTATTTTTGAGCACACAATTTTCTTATTTGGTAACAGTTGTCAGCATGTTTGATCAGCAAATTCACATCTGACATGCAACATACCAATGTGTGTTTCCAAATTCTTTGTTGCCATAACAATTAGATGTGAATACATCCATAAAAACGGAATTCTTCTTAATGATTCAGATTCATGTTTAACTACAATTTCTCAGATTTTTGTTCATTGCCATTTTTGTCCAAATAGGTGCCATCTACAAGGCAAAGGTGTCACATTATGATTTCAAATTTTTTTTTTTCAATCCTGTCTTTTGCATGATGAGCTTATAGTATATACAGAGATGCATTTCAAGTTATTCCTTTTAGGTATATGAAACATAAGGGGGAAAATATATGGAAAAAAAGGAAGTAAACATACACTACTAAGAAAAATGAGACAACAGAAAACAGCAACGGGACCTATCTCTTTTATATGAAAGAAAATAGAACTTTTTTATTTATTTTACATGAAAAAGAATATTTCATTTTAAAATATGAGTAACTTGATACATGAGTGCCATAGGAATATTATCAGAGCACCCAGAAGTTATTTGTCAAAATGCCAATACATCATTTATACACTTTACCAAAAGCTTTCTGTTTGACACTCTTACCCATTATCCACATGCCCTTCCCTCCAATTGAGGAAACTGAAGGACAGAAAGGTAATTTTTCCTTATCTTGTTTGCATTGTGGTCGATCTTGTCCCAGAACAGATTGTACTCAGCATTGGAAAAGGGAAAGAGAGACAGGGACCTGCACCTCCAGAGCTCCTGGTGCCCAGCAGGTGCAGACCTGCTCGTGGAGCTCCTGACCACGGGAAAAAGTGGGAAGAGAAGTCTGGGCTGCCTCACCTGCCCAGCTCAGTGCAAGCTCTGCTTTCAGAGGTGCAGCTAAAAGCACAGTATGGGTTAAAAAACTGCCTGAGTGTCTGCACTGTCCAGGGAAACAGAGAGCACACATAAAGATGGACCCCACGTGGATTTGGGCAGTCATTCACCCTATAATAAATGGTATTTACCAGTCTGAACAGGTTATTTGAGAGAAGTTATTTACCAGTGCATGAATTGCACTAATGTTCAACTAAGCAGTAGGAATCAGGTGAGTTTAGGAGTTAAATCACAGGTACCATGAACAAACAGGGAAAATCAGCCCAAGCAATACATTCACCTGCTGTCAGCAACAGACCCCCCACAGACCCTCTGGGAGGTGATTTACCACCACATCCAGGTCTGTAAGCAAAGTGTCTGTTGAAGTTTTATTTATTTGAAGGCAATGCAAGTGATAAGCTCAGCGTCATTTTTCTGAAAATGCTGCTACTCACCCATCATTAACTTTAGGAATTCTTAAATTCCTAAACAACTCCTAAAGCCCGAAGTTTTCTAGCCTCTCTGTGTATTTCTATTCTTCAGAACAAAACTCCAAAATGTGTTGGTTTTGTTTTTTTTTCTTTTTGGTGAAGACATATCTGCAGTGATTAAATTAGTGTCTTGCTTTTAGGTATTGAAAGATCCCCAGAAAGTAATCAGAGTTCAATTCAGTGACGGTTTCTTTTCATTTGGTTTCAAATTCATTTTATCAGCCTTAAATCTGTCTGGTTGAGCTAAATGAAATCCTCTCTGTCAGAGCTACCTTCGAATTCCACAACCACACTGTTTCAATCTATGTCTGTCATTTCACTTTTCCTTGTGATACATTCCTGAAAAATTGAACTCCAATTGTAAAAAGCAATACCATCTTCAGTGGCCAATTTTATTCTCAAATTATTTTTAAACACATCTTTCATCCTGTTGGGCATATTAAGCACAACAACAGCTGCAAAAAAAAGAGTATTCAGTGCATTGCTATTTCAGCACTGGGGATTCCAAAGTATTTCTCATCTCTAACTTCTTTTGTGAGGGTCAGCAGCACACACAGGGCCTTCGGAAATTTTTGGATTATACAGAACTCCATTACTCTCAAAACAACACAGGCCTTTTTGCCAGCACTCTGAATCCCTGTGTTTTCAGGTATTCCAGACTATTTCACCAATATCCCAGTCTCACCCTGGTATTGGGAAAAACAGTCACTTTTTTGGCCGACACAAAATGTCCTCTGCAAAAACATTTCAACCTACAACTTTCTGTCAACATTTTTGTGGCATCAACCTTTGAGTGTCCCAGGAAGACAAGATTAGGTCAAAAACAATTTTTGTCAGATTTGATAAACTGAGGATAAACTGCAGGAGGGTCAGGAAGAGACCACCCAGGTCTCAATCCTGGTCAAGTGTCACTTTCCTGTCAGAAAACCATAAAACTGCTCTGGGTCAGGATTATGACCCATTTAACCCCAAATTCTGCCCCTTCTATTGGCAGTAGATAATGTTATTTACAGAGGCCACGCAGGTGTGGACACTTTCTGTGGTCCCTTATTACGCCCAAACAAAATTTTGAACTTCAAAAATGGGAACAAGATTTTTAATCAGCCCCCACAATCATTACAGCCATCTGAAAATCTAAATGGCAGATCTGCAGTGCATCTAAAGCTTTAATCCATGGATTTGTCTGGCTGTGTGTACTCGGCTGCATCAACTTTTAGATTGTGCCCTACAAGAAAGCCATGGAAGTGTGTAGGGTAAGATATTAAAACTCAAGAAATCCAGTGATGGCCTTACTGGGCTACTTCCAAAAACTTATCAAGTGGTTCAGCAGATGTAATTACTGCTTAGCCCTGCCAAGGCTCTGAAATGTGCCCATTAATTCAGCAATTCCCAATCTGTCCATCAGTCAGTCATACTTAAAAAATATGTCTGTCAGGACTTAGGTGAAGTAATCTGTTGATAATTACACAATAAGAAGGCATCTGAAATCTGAATATCATTTCTAAACTTTTTGAAAAGTCTTGATGACAGCAAAATCAAAGTTTATTTCACAGCAAACAGGACACTGAAGATAACTGGGAATATGTCAGAATATTTGATGCCAATTTAATTAAGAACAATTAATTCCAGAAAGATACTTTTTGAGAAGATAAAAGCAGAGTTGCAATATTTATCTAGGAACCTAACCATCCCTCCCAAACCATCAACTTCTTCCTTTGAAGTGAACAAAGAAACAAGGAGGTGGGAAATGAAATGTGTTCTGAGGTTCCCACGTGCTGATGATGATTCTGGTGCTGAAGCACAGCCCCAGCAGGGTCTCCTCAGTGCCAGGTACCTTGGCAGGTGTCACTGTCCTTCCAGGGCCTTCCCAGCCAAAACAAAATCCCACCATCAGAGCCAAATGCTTGGTGTCCAGGGCTCTGAACAGCAGCAAACCTGTTCTCTCTCTCACACCAGACACAGCCGTTCATCCCTGCGAAATGTATCCACAAAAATGCTCCTAAAATACAATCAAGTGTTTTCTCCTGCTTGCTGCAACCAGTGTAGATGAACAACCAGCTGCAGCAATTAAACTTCATTTTCACCTTCAGTACCTACAGCTGAACTCCAAAGCACCAAACATGCCTCAGTGATTCAACTTCCACAACCACAGCACCCTGTAAGAGTTACATTTAACAAGATGGAACATCAGATTGGCAGAAATGCAGACATGAACTATCAGAACAACTGTCACTAAAATGCACTGGGGTACTCACAAGCACCTCTCAGAGTCAGACACCTGCACTGTATGAAAAAACACCTCGTGGTATTTCAAGGTGTGTTTTGGGAGGGTTAACTTGGCATTTGTTGTTTTCCTCTGCCATCTCCTAGATCTTGTAGTGGATTTAATACTAAGTTATAGAACTCTATTAAGTTTCTTCTATAGAATGTGAAGTACATTTATTGCTAACGTTTTCAGTAACAACTGCGTGACTTTATTGCCATTTATTTTTCTATATAAAGATAAGAATGATGTACTAGAACATGGCATCTCTTCTGGTTTAGGACCATCAACAAAAAACCTGTATTCTACTGCAGCCTGCCTTCAGAAACACAGTCATTTCACGGAGAGAAAGAAGGTCAAAATTCTGGTCTGTCATGTTTTTATTACTGTTGATGATGCACAAGCCAGAAATAAAACAGCTTAACTTTCAGATCTTGAATACAGTTTGCAGGGCTGCCTGCCAGAAAGGATGAAACGTACATCCTTCTGAACTCCACCACTGCAGCCAGCAAGCAGGAACCAGGATTTGTATTCCAGTGATGATAATCACCCATACCCTCACTCACCACAATTTACAATTTTCTGCCTTTATAAAAATTACTTCATATCTTCCCATATTTAACAACTTACTGAAAGAGCCACTGAGATGCATGTACGGTGTATTTTTACCATGACTGTAACTAGGCATATAGTTTAGTTTGATTCTGAGAGACTTTGAGAATGTCTTGACATCCAGGGCAGACAGGTAACTACAAAATCAGGTTATTCGGGCTTCAACAATTCATCATTTACTATTTCTTTGAAATCATTATTAAGAACAGTTCAAGTTACAGATGGCAATGTGCTGAGTTAATCTGCAGTGACATAAATGGATCATGTATTTATAATCCTTCCAAGATCTCCTAATACTAAAAGAACTCTATATAATACAAAGTATGGCTTGAAAGAAATAAAATCTGTGGCCTTAATACACACCTGGACAGTCTTTCAAACCTCCAGCATCTGCACCAAATTCAGGGGAGATTTTACCAGGGCATGAGAGGCTGCCAAGGGATGCCCAACACACTTTCAGATAGAAGAAGGTCTCTAGTGAGATTTAGTGCCACAGTCCCAGTTTCCACACAGGATCAGGGAGTGCAGCCCCTTGCACAGTTCCACCCAGGAGTGTCAGGATGGGAGCTCAGGCCAGGGGCACATTCATTCTGAGGGTGCTCTGTTTCTTACATCTCACAGTTGATCCCTTGCACTAAATTCCAGTGACTCCCAAAAATCTGAGAGTGTCGCCAAAACCAGGAGAGCCTGTGAGTAAACCCAATTCACAGAAAAAGTCAGCAGGGACATCTACTGTGTTTCACTTAATGCCAGCCTAAAAATAACACACAAAACCCCTGGAACTTCTTAAGCAGCCAACTCTGTACTTCCTTCCACAACCACTTTCATTTGTGCTCACAATAATGTCTGAATAGATTCCTATCACAGCACTTGGACATCTCATTCTCATCTCAAACATTCAATCCATCTTTGCTTTTCAGGATATTCTTCTCATTCAGCAGGCCTGGCCACTGGGTATTCCCATCACCTCTAGAATAATTCTCCTTCAGGAATACCAGTGGGAGTTTTGCATTAACTTCTCTAAGGAGCAGGATCAAACCCCAAGAACTGACCAACAGTGTCAAATAAACCATTCAAGAAAATAGATCCTTAACGTGTTACTGTGTAAAGGATGCTCCATGACTTCAAACTACCATTTCTTTCAGAGCTACACAAAGCCATAAGCAACAACTACCATCAGAGAAAACATTATTAAAATGCTGATATTAATACCAGATAAAGTGAAACTATTTCTTAAGAAGAGAAAGTGAGAGGCTTCTGCAACAGAACAGAATAGCTCAGTGCCAAGCTGAACTTAACCAAGCTTGAGGTTTTGGACAGGATTCATTTCTGCTTGTGGTATAAGTATGCACCACCTTGATTATCATTTAAAAAAATATTGACAGCTTGCCTTCTCATACCAATGCCTGGTAACAAATTCCAAATGTTTTGTCACATTTCTTGTGAGCAATGCCATCTGCCAGAGGTGGCATTTCATGGCTGTTTACCCTGACTCCCTCCAAGAATTCATCTGCCACTATCTAATGCTGCCTGAATAAAGGGGATTAAGACTCTGATGCAACAGAGACTATTGATAATTTGGTATAATTGGGAAGAAATGAAGATAAATGAGGTTGAGGATGGAGAGGCAATTAGTTGAGCTGCCTGTACAGCTGTGTTCTCGGCCTGGCTCCCCTGGCCTTTTCTTTGGTGAGGTATGTGCAAATTAAACATAATGACAAATACACTCTTCCCAAAGCTCTTTAGTTTGCGAAGCTTGAAGATCTGTTTTTCACTTCTGAGATTCTGTTTGAAAAGAAAAAGGACAGAGGATCACACTCCCTGCTGAGGTTTTGGAGAGATACAGTTTGTCCCAGCACACCTAAGGCTCAGTACCTGTGGTTCCAGCTCAGCATTCCCAGTGTCCAAAGGCCCAGGGCTCTGACCAAAATGTGAAGGATTTTGTTCCCTCAGTGCCACCAACAGCCATGGTCATTCCACAGCTCCAGATATCTTCACTACCTCTATTCTGCAATATCCATGTCATTGGTCAAGCAACAACCCCAAACCATGATCCCCCTTAAAGCCAAGCCCCACAGTTTGCAGCTGAACCTCCACTTTATAAATTACGCCAGCTTCTAAAAATACTGGTAAAAAAAACCCCTCTGAAACTCCTGCAATACACATTTTACTCTACAAAACCTCTTGGAAGTGGTAAGAATTTTTAGTCATAACACAAAGAGCTACTCAGATAAAAGCCTTAGTTCTAAGCTACATTATTCAGGTGAGGCCAAGTAATCAAGCTTGAATATCTTGAAAGATATTTAAATCTCGAGTGAACATGGTCAGACTACAAACCTCCAAATTAGAGGGCACAAATCTGCAGTCTGATTTGCAGTTCTCATTTTAAATAGACTGAGATACGTTCATACATATACATGTGGAAATGCACCCATATGGGCTTTAACATAAATGTAAAATAACATACATTTGCCATAAGAAATGTCACTACATGTTTCACATAAAACTCACACAGTTTTTTCATAAATGTCAAATAATGTAAGATCCCCTTTAGAAAGAAATCCAGTATTTGCAGAGACAGCTTTGGCTTACAGACATGTTTGCCCAACTACCCAGCACATGTTAATTTTCTGATTTCATGTACAGGTGATTTCATCCGAATTAGGTCTTAGGTGAAAGACTTCATAAAATTGCACTTTTTTTTCTGCATCCATACAGTCTTCAGTTATTTAAAAAATATATTTTATGAATTACTCAAAAAATACTTCTTAGATAAAAACAAAGCCCAGTTTCAATGCACAGAAGAGATTTTAGAAGCCAAATGCTACATGTATCAAAAGAATAAAAATTTAGTAGATTTATTTTGTAATGAATTTTCAACATAGCTGCTTTTTATTAAACAATACAAAGAGTGCAGGTTTTTTGTAAATTCTCAAACCTAAAATCACTTGAAATTATCTCTTTCCAAACTCACAGAACTCCTGCAAAATACAGTGATTTCATGCACATGAAAAACCCTCCTCAACCTCAACACTATGCTCTTCCCCACTACCTGGAGGTCAACCAACATTTCAATTTAACTCTACCTAAAGTACTTTTTCATTTTGGATTAGATTTCTACAAAAGCCAAAAAAAAGAGTGCACTTTTTATGAGACAAACATGCCAAGAAGGGGAAAAGAATATATACTTAAGTTTATTTAAATTGACCTTGTTTTGCCTTAGTGAGGCTGAAAATTTGGCTGAGGTTAAACTGTTCCTTTATGGAAAACGAGGGAAGGGAAGGGAAGGGAAGGGAAGGGAAGGGAAGGGAAGGGAAGGGAAGGGAAGGGAAGGGAAGGGAAGGGAAGGGAAGGGAAGCGGGAAGGGAAGGGAAGGAAGGGAAGGGAAGGGAAGGGAAGGGAAGGGAAGGGAAGGGAAGGGAAGGGAAGGGAAGGGAAGGGAAGGGGAAATAAACACATGAAGATTTGACACTGATATGAACAGGACAAAAAGCTGACAACAAAATGTTCTGTTTTCCCTGTTCATCTTGCTTTGCTTTCCCACTTCCACATTAAGACACTGCTCTAACTCCCTCTTCTTCCCTTGTTTCACACAGCCCCTCCTCAGGGGTGGGTGCTCAATCTCTCTACATCCAAATCAATCCTGTTCTCAAATCATAAAAAGTGACACTCACAATAACTGGATTAGGGGAAAATGCTCCTAAGAAAATACTCTGTATTTTTACAGAATCCCTTCCTTCTGCTGTTCAAATGCCTCTGTGATTAACAATGGGCCTAAACATGAGTTCTGCTCTGCCTCTTTTCAATTCTGAAAATCAGAATCACCCACTTTGAGGCATCAAACCAGACAACACCAATTTGGACTCAATGATCTTGGAGGTCTTTTCCAACACTGATGATTTTTTGATTCTACAAGTATAAGAGAAAATGTACAATACACAACAGCCTTTTGACTGCTGGAGTTTCTTCTTGATTTCTGCTTTTAAGTGATTGCTCATTTTCCCATTTTTTAATGGTACCTGCAGCAATATTAAATAATATTTATAAGCTAAACCAAGAACTTTATTACAAAGGTAACTGTAATTTCTCAAACACAAAGCCAGAACGGAAAACGAAGGAACTGAAGAAGTATTTCTTCAATTTGCAGATGATTAAATTTTGAAGGTGAGATTGTGTAACTGCACCAACCATTTATTAAGTTGACTTGAGGAGCAGTAATTGGTGGTGTTTGCCCAGAAGAGCTGCACACAGCCGTAACTGATGATCAGGGGTAATGGCCACGGATTTCTGCACATTTCCAGAGCTCCCTGCTAGATGCTGAGAACAACAATATCAAAAGGTTCCTCTCTCCAGCTCTGCTGGTGTCAAGGTTAATGAGCTAAAACTTGTTAAATTGATATTACCAAACTAATGACTTTTTTATAGGATACTGCATGGATTTTGACACACAGGCTAATGTGGAATATTGCTGGTCTTAATTGAATTAGAAGTTATTGCATGTGTACAATAAGGTAACTAAAAATGGGGGAGCTGTGACTACACTATTGTCACATACCCCATGTGCTTCAAATAATATAAAGATATAGAATCTCAGACTGGTTTGGGCTGGAAGGGATCTTAAAACCCATCCAGTTCCACCCCCTGCCTTAGAAGGAGACAGATTCCACCATCCCAGGTTGCTCCCAGACCTGTACAACTTGGCCTGGGACACTTCCAGGAATGGGGAGTTCACAACTTCTCTGGGCAACTTCTAACTTTTAAATGTGAAATTATTTAAATAATACAAACATTATTTTAAATTATCTTACATCAACCATACCAAGAATTAAGGAACAGGAAAAATAAATGCCTGGAGTCTCCATTCAAAATACATGAACAAACAACAGGGGAAAAAAATTTAATGAATCATATTAAAAAGCAAGGAGCTTATGAAAAATAAATTGCACTTGTAGATGATTAAATTTTGAAGGTGAGATGTTGCATAACTCCACCAACCATTTATTTCAGTGCCATAACTGCATCTAATAAATAAAATAATTTTTTAAAATCCTAACTGAAGATGCACTGCTATCCTGATGACTTGGATTTTCCATTCACATAGTACAGGGGCAAGGTTTGGGCTGTAATTATTTCAGGCAGAAAGAAAAGCTGTTAGTTGGAGAGAAAATCAGTATCAGCTGAGAGCAATAGGACAAAGCAAATATTTCTTCCACAGACAGAATCATTGAGTTTAAATGCAGAGAGGCTCATTAGAGATTATCCCCCCAAATACCAGATACCTGCAAGTTTCATGCAAATTCCCTTTTGTTTCAGCAGTATTTTTGTATTAAATCTCTCACTGACACAGAAATGCCATTTAAATACAGGATATACCCAGATATGCCTGGTGTTTAAAAAGTGAAATTAAAGATCTTACTGGTGGCTAGTCTGCTTTTCTCTAAATGACTTTTCTTCCTGGATCTAAGATTTTACAGAGAAAGGGAATAAAGTTGGACTCAGCTTCCATAAAATATCTACTTTGTTAAAATCCAGAAAAATAGAAGAGGTGCTGCAAATGAGGGGGAATATTTCTAAAGGATGAAATGCCAAAATCCCCCTCACGTCAAATTCTTGGAGACAGTCAATCAACAAACAGATCCATAGGAACTTGCAAGACATTTCTTCCTACTGCTTGTCCAACTTCCATCTGAAATATGAGAAAATGAATCACAATTTATCTAATATTATAAGTTCTATAGGAAAAGGAGAAAAAAGCAGCCTCTGAAGGCCCATGACATCATTAATTGAATATACAGCTCTTACACAGTTTCACTAGTCCCAAAGTTTCATTGTCTCCATTCTTAAAACAGCCTAAACATCTTCTTACAAAGAAGAATCTATTCTAATTTTTATATTGTACAAATGTAGAACAGTCACAACCCCCTCCAATTTTCAACATTTTAAATATCAATGCCTGTCTGATCTTAAAGGGAAGCTCAACATTTATGTCTTGTCTTGGTGATAAAGTTCATGAATATATAATGAGAGTGGAACAACTCTGCTACTGATTAAATGTCAAAAAAGGTTTTATTGTCAAATATATTGTAAATACAGAAGATATACAACAAAGAGCATTAATTGCAGATGGCTGTGTACAGCTTAAAAAATGCACGGCATCAAGACAGGAAATGCTGATTTTCAGTTTCAACCATCAATTTTAATTTACCTTCAGTCAACGTGTACAGAGAGAATGAACCACAAAATGGCCAAACTCAACTGAACTAAATGCTCCACTTTCCAGGGCAGATGTTAGTCTATATCCTAGGCAAAGACAGCAGAATTACCCAAAATTCTGGATCTTTATTAGAATTTGTATGAACTTTTGTGAAGATTTAAGAAAGATACAATGTGAAAATCTGGTGAGGATAGAGGGAAGGCTGGAAGAGCCACCCTCAACTCAGAACGGGGTTTGACTGCCTGTGTAAATTTAAAGAATAAAAATTAAAATATATATAGTGGTTGTAATAGACTGCAGGTGAACACAGGTCAGCAGAACCCTGCTGCCAGGAAATGCCAGGAGAATGAATGCACACATTTATAGGAGATCAGTGTGTGTACAGTGGGAGGAATTCTCTGTCTCTGTCCTGCTCCACTCCTGCCTGGAGCACCGGCCTTGACCGAGGCACTGCCCTGGAGGAGGATCTGAATCACCTGGAGAGAGGCCAGGGGAGCACAGAGAAGTGAGCAGGGATAGGAAATCCTCAGTGTGAGTCCTTCAGAAGAGCAGGCTGTACAATGGAGGGAAGGGACAACAGGCAGGAGCTCCCTGATTGTCTTCATTAGACAAAGAACATACTCAGTCATAAAGAGGAATTAATTGTTCCCTGTACCCACAGTGTACAGGACAAGAGGCAGCAAGGAAAGACTTAACAAGGAAGATTTGGGAAAAATGGCCATGATCAGCTAGCCTATGAAATTTCTAAAATTAAGCTGGGCAACTGTCAGTCAGACATGAGGCTGGCAGAGCTGGAGTATGGTAAGGAAACAAGTCTGGAAGTGCTGGTTTTGATGATCCTGAACTCACCCTTCTACCTGAGCCAGGTGTGAGCCTGCAGTGCTCACCTGTCCTGCACTGTGGAACCTCCCTCTAACACACAACTGGCCAACCTGAAATACATATTAGTTACCTACCAGGTAGCAGAATATTGGTTGAGTTTCCAAAATAATAAAGCACCTGAAACTTGTATTAAAAATTCCTTTAGATTAAGGACAAATCAGCAGTTTCAATTACACGGTGCCAACAACATTTTCTTCTCCATGACTAAGTGGACCAGGTTTTAATACTCTTCAGTGATCTTATTAATTTAAATTAACCTTCTAAAGAATTAAAAATAAGAATTTCATTTGCAGAAAAGATGTCACAGCCATGGAAATTGAAGCCTCTGGTGGATAAAGGTAAATTTACTCTTGGTCTGAGACAACATTGCTGGTCTTTCCTAATTGTAACTATAATGATCTGATAAATTGCTGCTCTTGTATACAGTCAAGGGTTGGGTTTTTTTAAAAGAAGCTAAAAACATAGACTACCCACCTGTATCTATTTTTAATTTGGTAATGACTGTACTTGCTAAAATTCTACCAAAATGTCACTCACAGCTTTGGATTCCAGCTTTTTTTAAACAGAATATGGAGCAGAAAGCATAACCTATTATGCAAAACTGTCAGATGCTTACTTTAAAATCACAGAAATAAATGCATAATCCTGATTTTTCTCATGGATCAAAACTTCAATAAAGGAAAACAAAACTTGAATCTAAGTGCTCAAGAGAGCCAAGGTATTCTATAAAAAGTAGCAGGGCTCTGATCTGTGTGCGTCCTGCTTACCCACACAGCCCCTGCTCCACAACCAAGGCATGCCTCGTACTCTAGGGGTGCAAGGAGAGGCAGAATTACTGGAGACCAGGGTGACTTCTGTCTCATCAAATTCACAGATCAGCCAGACATTTCAACAGCACCAACTGTTGCAAGGAAAACTGCTATGGAATCTCAGCTGCAGAGAGGTCAGCTCAGGGCACGCCGCACAAATCTAGTGCTGAATCCTTAACTCAAAAACCATGGTATTGAAATTTGGTGGGGGGGGGGGAGGGGGGGGGAATTAATGCTACTCCTTTAAGTCAGAAAATACTCCAAATAATCACACCACAAGCACTTCTCGCCTCAAACATAAATTAACCGTATATTAGGGGACTTTTTAAAAAAATCTGATTAAAATTGTAGTTCATGAGACTCCTGCTGTTGGCAGCTGTATCACTATCAATGACATCCTTTGGGGGACTCTCAGCATGTGGCCCACATCAAAGGTAATATGCCAGTTTTCATCCTAACTTATATGTGCCTTAACAAGAACAGGAATGTTCCAGACTTTACAATGTAATTAAAATATTGAAGTATTTCCTATTGTTGAAACATCATTAATGTCAGACTGAAGTGGACTCACTGCTGTTAACAAAGGCAGCTATCACTGACACTTGCTTTTACTGGAATTCTTTACAGGATTCCTCAAATCCCTACACCCTGCAATGGGAAATCAAACCAACAGAGTTTGAACATGTTACTTGGCGCAAAATGATCAGCAGAGGAGATTATGTGGATACAAGAGTGTACACAAGGACCTGGGAAAAAAAAGAAAGGATGTATCTGATATTTGGTACTTCCCTATCCTTGCAGTGTGGAAAACCTGCAAACCCCTGAGCACTCCTGGCACCCAGAGTTCTGCTGGTCACCAGTGATGCTGCCTGCTCCTGATCTGCTTTTGCTTTTTCCAAGAATGTTTTGACATAAATTCAAGATGCATTTCAGAGGGGTAAGACCCAGATCAGTGTTTTCCCCTTCCTTGCCTTTCTGAGCCCCAGGCAGGAAGGCAGAGGTGCCTCCTCACCTTGTGACTGCAGGGACAAACCTCTCCACCCCATGTCCTTCAGCAGCCACAGGACCCTACTAAAACACCTGAATCTGAATGGCTTTCCTTTTGAAGTGTGGGGCATCCAATCTTCCTTGGTTTTCATAAAATTTTATACAGAAAGTCCTAAATTTGTTGCATTTCTGATCAGTGTCACTCCGCACAGTGCTGTGGAGCCCCTGTGCCCTGCAGATGAACACGAGACCTTGCCTTAATGGGGACACTTTAGAGCCACCTGCTTTCCTCCAGCACACTGAGCCACGGATTTCAGCTACTACCAACAAAAATGAGAATTATAACCAAGGAAAAAATGTAGCCTTGGCTCCAGAGAGGCCGAAATGATTTATGACATCAAGACCTAGTAAAGAGAGTAATACTCTGAGGGGACTGTGTGAGCTCAGCCCTCACTCACATCTTCTGTGCCCACTCCTAATTACTTCATTTACCACTGGAAAAGTGTTTTAACAGACAAAATTAATTATTTTGAATAATCCTTCTGAAATATGATATGCATTTTAATTGTATGCACCCCAACATTAATTAAAGTTCTCTACCTTTTGGTACATTCATTCAAAGATTGTATCAGTGACAGAGCAACAATTATAAGACTGTTTACTGAAATTAAAAACACAGCTGAAGGGTTAATACACTCCTGTGATACACTTAAAGTAATGCTAAAATGTTTTCATTCGAGTTTTTACTAGACATTATTTTTCCACTCTTTAAAATCAATCTCTTTGTTCCAGGAACACATTTCCTGTCAATAAAATGAAAAATGATATAGATTTAGGAGGATAGTGGTCTCAGCGTAGCATCTCTCATATTATTATTCCAGTATCATCTGTTACAAAGTAAGACCAATTCCCACATCTAATTACAAACAGGATTTCAGAGTCATTAAACAAAATACATTTCCATTAGTGCTGCTGTAAGAAGATAGGGGAAAAAATGAAGATTAGTTCATGCTGCACCTCTGTTTTTCAAGCTTTGAAGATTTAGACCTCTGCACTCTGAGACTATAAATTTGTAAAGGATCTGAAAGGTGATAGACATGTGAAAGCTCTCAATTCTCCTCCGTTTAGCCATACCATTTGCATTTTGTCATTAGTTTATCTTTTGCTGCACTCAGTTCTGATAGCAGATATGGCAAGAATCTGGAGAGGTTGTTTATGACCACGCCGTGTGCACCCAGGGGTGTTTGATTTGGTGCTAGGCAGGGCTTTTTGATAGATATGAATCTTGATTTTCTGTATTAAATTTGTTCCAGCAAAAGTTAGCAATCATTGTAAGGAATTTATTTACATTCCTTATTTAAATTCTTTATTTAAAAAAGAAAAAGTACTTTATTCTCTGGGAAAAAAAGGAACAACAGTTCTTTGACTTCAAATAAGATAACAACCTCAATATACCAAGGAAATAGATTGTGTGAGATGTTTAACTGCTCAAATATAAACTTACAAGTATTGTCCATTTGTAAATACTTAGCAGTATCTAATATCTAATTGTCATGAATCCATTTAAAATATACCCTTGAGAATTACCCACTCAAAAAGCATTCACATAACCCAGAGCTGCAAGAGTTAGTAACAACTCTTCTAAAATGAGGCCAACATAAGACAAAACCTAAATTTGCTTGATCTTTAAACCAGTTTACATTAGCTCACAGCATTATATAAACACAGTTAATTTCATCATGTGTGAGATAAGCATCAAAAACCTGAAAGAGAATTCCTCTCATGGAAAAAGATCTCTCAGTTACAGAGAAGCACACAGAGAATTTCATTTTCAAAACTTGTCTGGAGTTATATTTCCTTTATTAGTATTAAAACTAAAGCCAGAGCTACTTTACATTTCTGAGAGCTGGGTGTCAGTCAATCCAAACATGTAAATATTGGCTGGTGTATCAACATTTATGTGTGAATCATTGTCTACATTTACTGTAAAATATTTATGTTCATATTTAAATGAATACTTAAAAAAATACAGTTAAATTATTCACATACATTCACAATAGGTAACTGCTTAAGAATGTATCTAAAATGGGACCCTAAAATAAGTTTGCAGATAAAAAATTCCCTTTTGCACTCTGCTGAAACTGGGGGTCACTGAAGCATCCTAAAATTCTTGGTACTAAATCCTGCCCAGTGCTGGGATAACACAGCACAAAATATCCACTGACACTCAATACCCAAAAACCCACAATCTGCCAAAGAAACAGATATCTGCATCGTATTTCCAAGCTTCCCACATGCTCTTGGGATAACTGGGAGGGCCCATGGAAGTGTCCCATCAGGAATAACAGGAGAGAAAACAGCACAGTGCAAACTGAGCCAAACAAACAGCATTTCCTGCTCCTGGCTTGAGGAGTTGTTCTTTTAAAAATTAAAGAGCACACCCACCTCCTCCTCCAGGATTATCAGTGCCTGGCCCCAGGGAGGCCTCACTCACATCATCCATAGGGAATTCTCTGCTTGTGGCATTCCCAAATCATGGATGTTTTCTGACAACAGCAGTGGGGAAAGCTTTTAAAGCCCCTGTGTTATGAGAATGTTTGAGTTCCTTCACTCCACTTTCACTGAAAAAGCTTAAATGAACTTCTTCACCCTGACTTCCACATGGGTTCAACACAAAACCACACCTTAAAAGCAGTGTATGGAAGCACATTCTGAAATCCAGAGTGTCACCTCTCCCTGGATCTCCTTTGGGTCCCTGGGCCAACACCCCCTGTACAAATCCTGTCCCCACAACAGGGGCCAAGCATCCCCTCTGTGCCTCCTCACCTTCCTACCTTCACCCTCACCATCACCAACACAGCAAAGAATTCCCTGTTTTTAGGATAAATGTTTTTAATCTGTCTGCTCAGGCTGGAGTCACGTCTAGTTTTCAGATGAGACAGCACAAAACCCAAACCATGTTCAATTCTCTCTTGCTTTAACACAGCACATATCCCTCCTGGCCAAAGGACAAGTTAAGAAAATCCATAACTATTTAAGAAAATTCATAACTGTTTAAGAAAATGTGTAACTCTCTGCTCAAGTAACACAGAAATACTTGCCTTAACAAAAGGAAAAACGGCTTCATGAAATCTACATGGTACTCAAGGATTAAAAAAACCTGTTCTCTGGCCCTGTCATTTCTACATTCTTACAATAAAATAACAGCCTTGGCATCCTGCTTTTTAGAAGAAAAGACCTACCTCTTTTGACTTTTCAAGCACTTGGAAATTTTTAAAAGAGAAAAACTCAAAAATGCTGACCGTGTAATAGCTGGGTATTCATGGTGGGTGGAGAACATGAAAGGTTACAATATGGATCTGTGCCTACGCGTTTCTTTTCAACTTGAGCAGCATCCTCCTGCTTCTGCTAACTCGGCAATCATACAGCTGACAGATTTCTGGGTTTTCTAAATAATGCATGGGATTTTCTTTTAACATGTCAGTGCAAAAGTATCAATTCTGCCCCTGTGTCGTTTGTGATGCTGATTTTCCTTGACAGCATTCCATTAAACCAATGAGTTTTTTCCCTCCTGATGGTTCCTTAAATATTCCTCCGAGTGATGTATTTGTGGTTTTTTAAACAGATTGTGAAGGATGTTTGCATTTGTGAGAAAACTGCATGGCAGGTACTGAAGGGAAAGAAGGATAAAAAGATAACACTTTTTTTTTTTTTTTTTCTATGAGAGAGCTTTTTCTCTGATCCTCATATGCCAAAAAGCTTGGGTGTTTTTCCTTTCTCTTCTGCCTAACTTAGCTCCTTGTCTGGAAATTAAGCAACAAGACTCTACATGCAGAATAACATTTTGACTTCCTAAGGAAATACCACTGAAACACTTAGTACTGTTTGATATCTCTCCTGGGAAAGCAAAACACATTTCTTAAATCATGCATGCTAACTCCAAAAGCCACCAGAAGGAAATACCTGCTTTATTCTTTGCTCTGAGGCTCTGCACACACAGCTCCTGTCACGACTGCCAGGCACTGATCCTTCCTTGCTCAGGCAGCCTCAAGGACATCCAGGTAACATCACCCACTCTCTGTTTTACCTTCTTACACCTGTACAAATCACCTGCTGCCCTGCCATTAAAAATAAAAGCTCAGATTTTAAATGAGTTCCAAATCTGCCTAAGCAATGGCAAGCTGATTTCCAGAACACACCTCACCTGATTTAGCGCTGCACGATGATGGAGCTCATCTTTGACAACACTTCTGTGCAACCAGAGAGCTTTTGTTCTATTTATCTTATTTCTACAGCACAACAAAACTGGCTGTGTGGCTGGGCTGGGAGTGAGCAGAGTCAGCTCCAGCTGCTCACTCCAGCCCCTCCTCAATTCCCAAGTGGAGCAAGAAAGGCCACAACCACTCCTGGCAACCCCCAGGTGCCACCAGCAAGGAGTGTCCTCTCCAAGGACTCACCTGGAGGAGCCAAAAAAATGAGGAACAGGATCACAAAACACTTCTGGTCACCGGGAATTTGAGATTCCAGAGGGATGGGTTTCTCCCATATCCAACAGCTTTGTCCCCAACTACCTGGTTCTCCAAATTCCACCTTCCTGCCCCAATCCTACCAGAAGATGGAGAGGGATACTGAGGCACAAGGAACAGCCAGCCCAGGTCAGCTGGACTGTGGGGCCAGAGAGCCTCCAGTGCCAGATTAAAGAGGAGATTTTCAATTGCCAGAGAAGCTTTGCTTCAACACTTCATATGATGAGTAGGAAGGTGCAAAAAAGTCTCTTTCTCTCTGCAGAGAGAGTGGAAGGAGGACATCAATGTTCAAATGTGTAACAGCATTCTTCACAGCACTGTGAACTAAAGCATTGCTTCAATTAAAAAATATCAGCAATTTGAACTTTTGGGGGAATTTTTTTCCCTAGATTTTCAGTATTAACTCTTGTAGCATTTGTTTTTAGTAAGTTATTTAGATTATTCCACCACTACTGACATGATTGTAACATCATGAAAAGGAGGTAGGAAGGACCTGATGGCAAAAGCACAGCAGCTGCATTAGAAGCAGGAAAAGAAGTGGCACATTTACTCCTCACTTCCTTAGACAAACTCGTAAGATTCAATTCCACACCTGCAATTTGCTAGAGGACAATCTAATATCTGAGGAATCAGTCAGAGATTGTGTTAAATTGAGTTGAAGCTCAGATTTTAAACTGACAGGACAAATTCTGGCTTCAGACAGAGAATTCTTCAAAGTTTCCATCATCATAATGATGCACAGAGGAGGAAAGTGCAGAAGTGACAGGCTAGGCATCAATGAGAAGCAAACCCAAAATTATTTCATACTTCAACAGATACAGATGGGGATTGAGATGAATATGCCAAGGCATCCTCAACGCTTTTTTTTATTATACTAATGGCCTGTATATAATGACACACTTGCAAAAAAATCTGGCAATAAAGCTTCAGGAATTAATACTGCTCAATTACACTTTTAATTTAAAATAAACAACAGCAAAAGGAGAGTATTCCACTCATCTATCAGGCTGTGGGATGAGCAGGAAGGCCCATATTCAAAAGTGAAATGTTTAGTGGCATTGTAGGAAGTCAATGTGCAACACTGAGGTAAAAACCCAAGTTAATTGTTTCAAGTGAAACTGCAGCCCTTCAAGTCTTTGTTACAGTAAAATGAAAAAAAAAATCAAAGGAAGCAAAAGGTCCTCGGTGCTGTACAACCATATTTCTGATTTGACAGCTACAATTATAATCATTCAGACATCTATTTCCCACAAACTCTCCACAGCCATAACCTTTAGTGATTAATTATAAAGTTCCAGGAGCAATAGTACACAGACTAATTTCCTAAAACAATAAAACACAGAATTTCTCATTTGGAGCTAAATGAAACACGAACAGGTTGTTACTCATGCTGAAATCTAGATGCAGAGTCATGTTGCAGCCATTACAGAAGCTATTAAACACAACCTCAAATCAAAGAAACTGTAGGTCTCTCTCCTAAAATAAAATGTTTTTCTCACTTACGAGGCTTCTGACTCCTTTGCTCTGTTCCTTTCCACCTCTTCTTAGCAAAAAAAAATTCAAAATACAATTTTCTTCCTCATTTCACATCCCCATTTTATTTTTAATAGTCACTTAAACTGTAAGTCTAGAGCAAAGCAAACAGTTGGTGAAGGTTTCCTGCACACTGAATTATCCTGGCATTCCCTTCACAGCAGATCAAAGTTACAGTGTGTGTGTTCACTTCCAAACAAAATCCCCCCTCTCTTCATGCCACACCAAGGAGTTTTCTGCAGTGAGTGTTTGGTAATTCTTCAGTTATTTTATTTGGTGAAATCTACAGCCAACTTTTACACCCCTTTCATGGTAGTTTTCCTTTTTGACACGTCCTGCTCAATGTAAATCTCTGTAATGTGAAACATCAATAAAGGAGGGGCCCACATGTTTCAAAAATTATCCCAATGCTCACACTGCACATACTGGAAAGAGGGCAAATTGTGATTTTTAACAGGATTAGTTTAGTTCTTTCTGATAAGGACTTATTGCTCTGTCTGCAAGCAACACTGGCACTTGAGCCAAAAAATTTGCTCTTGGCAATTTTACTGCATCAGGCAATGAAAAGGGGACAGAACTGAGGAAAGATCTTTATGGAACTGCCACCATACCCTTATTCCTGGGCCTCACTAAACCTTCAGCTAAAGTCAGTGGGAATTTTTCCAAGTATTTAAATTGGTGTTGAGTTGTTGTAGAATCATTGAATTGCTAAACCACAGAGAGCTCCCTTGTGAAGTGCACACTCCTGCTGCACTGTCCAAAGGCTGGTGTGACAGTCCCCAAAAAACTTCTGATTTCATGAGGTACCCAAAATAATCACATTAAGGGAGATTCTCCCCACATGAAGTACACAAATTTTGCCCTATCAGGTAACACATAAAACCATGAACATTCAAATGAAACTTTTGTACAGCAGCTTTTAAAACCCCCACACCAGCCCCACATCTTTCTGTATGAAACTCCCTTGCTCTTCCACAGTAATTCTATCTTCAGTCTTTTTCTTAGCATTCAGTGAACTTTCAGAATTCATTCTGAACTAAATACAAACTATTTGAGTTACAACCACTAAATAGGCTTTTTCAGTGCTTTTTTCCCTGAATTCAATATGCACTAATTGATTAGGGCCTGAGAGGTGAATAAGAAATACACATCCTACAGAACAGGAAGCTGGGGAAAGGTTTGATGCATGAGTTAGAAGCCAGATTTCTTCAAATACAGATGAGTACACAAAATTAGCAAAAGGCAACACCACTTTTGGAAAGACTGCTTCGTGCATAATTTGTCATGAATTCAAAGTTACTCCTTTAGAAAATGAGTCTAAGACCTCCCAGCTGCTGCTTTATTGCTCTAATAAATTCCCATTTTGATGGTGGGATGCAAATGCAGCACAGAGCAGCCAGGCTGAGCCTCGGGAATGCCGAGGGGAGAGTGGGATGCCACAGGGATCACAGTGTGCCTCTCCTCTTGAATTGGAAATGGAAACAAACTAAATGTGTCCTCAAAGTGGTAGAAGTGCATGGTAGGGTGCAGGAAAAAGTGAGGCCAAGAGAAAGTGCCCTTATTGTGGCAAGTATCAGAGACAAAATGGATCTGTCCTGCTCCACGTTCTCTACACTGTCCAAGTAAAAATCTCTTCTATTCACCTGGAAGAACAGCAGAATAACAAAGATTTCCTCTCCAAAGGATCCATTTTGACTTCACCTTTGAACCCTGTTCTTGGGGAGCTGGGGCTTGGGGAGCTTAGTTCTAATTTATATTAATGTTTATTTGGCACATGAACGTGTTCTGTGCCAGGGCCTCCTGTCTGAGGTGACTCCAGCCACAGCCAAGGATTATCACCACTCCCCTTCACAGCTGTGCTTTGCAAATATCCATTCAAGGAAAGAACAAAATGCAGAAAAGTCATAAACTTGGTGACGGAGTATTCCCTGCCTTACCTTTCTCCAGTGACCTGTGGAGCACAGGAGTTCCAACTACCTGACTTTTTGGAAACTTTCCATCATTTACTGGAAAACTCCAGATAATATTATCAATGGAGAAACCTTTTGTCAGTTCAGATATGTTTAGGGGGCTCTTTAAGGGGTTTGTATCCAACCCTAATGAAGATGATCCTTCAGCAGTATTTTTCAAACAAATAGTGAAGGGAGCTGCTGGGGGAAAACTGGAGGAATATGGAGGAGTGAGAGCACTTATTCTGATTTAGCACTGGTAGAGCAAAGCTTAAAAAATACAAGAGCCCAAGAATTTGAGACCCAGGTGTTGAGAGCTCAGGGCACAGCATCCCTTACCTGCATTAGAATTGAGCTCTTCATTCTCTGACTCGGTTCCATTTTGACTCCCACTTCCATGGAGGCTGTTCATGGCCATAAGTTTCATTTTCTGTAGCTTCATAGCCTCTGCCATGGCAGCTGCTGTCAGACCTGGAAAAATAGAAACAAATAATATGCAGTGTCATATTATACAAAGTGGCACTGCAAGTATGAACAGAACACTCCTTTGCAGTAAGAAAAGTCACAGAAATCCAATGCCCATTCTTAGCCCAGTACAGCAATGCTATGAACACCATCTTTGTTTGAAAGTCAAGTTACTTCAATACACCACTCTAAAATTAAAAAAAATAAAACTTTCGTGTTTATTTTTCTTTTTAACATGTATAGCATAGAGAAATATTTATTTAATGGTGTCCCTTTTGATTATACTTTTAAATACAATTTCCCGTCACTTTGATCACCTTGTCACTTTGATCACTTTCTGCTTGACTTATTTAGCTGCAACCAAATTTCCACACACAGAGTAAGATACAGTATTCCTTAATTTCAACAGTTCAAAGCCAATTAACATGCCATAGTACAGCATTCATTGTTCTATTATGCATCCAAATATTGGTTTGTCCCTTTGGGAATCTGTTGGTTTGGATTAATATTATTGTTACTACAAAATATCATACTGGAAGTGTGCAGAAAAACACAATATGGATAATTACAAAATCAATCCCACTTTTAAGAGACCATTAAGACCAGCAGGAATTCACAGAACTAAGGGGGGGGTATTGGTAGAAGATTTTCAAATTACTAAAACTAATTAATTTCCAGTAGTAAAAGAGAAGAAGCAGAGTAACATCAGGCTAGAGGTTACCATATTATATATATTTTTTTTTATTATGAAAAAAAGATTCTGGGAATCTAAATAAGGGCAAGCTTTTTAAGTTTTATCATTTTGACTTGGCCAGTAAATAAAGAATCAGATTTTCTTCCAGACAGTACCAAATTATCTTTACTCTGGGCAAAATGCGACTGAATATAATCTGAAGTTCTTGCAGGAAAATCCAAGAGATATGGCCATATAACCAAAAATGTATCTACATGTACAATTGTTAATTCACTCAGGTAAGGATTAAATGGGTTTATTCTTCCCCTCACTACAGCAGGACTTGTTTTTATTATTTCCTACCTAGTTCCACAAAATCACTGAATTGAATTTATTAAAACCTGTGACTTTTTGGTGCCAGTGCCTTTTCTATCAGCCCACTAAGGTATCATACATCAAACCAGAATTAAATAATCTGCTTCTGGAAAGTATTGCTTACTGAGAGATTTAGATACTGATTAAAGGGAACTAATAATTTTCACACCCTACCCATAAATTACAACACTCTTTTAAAAGCTGCTACGAATTTGACATTCAGATTAGCTCTGCTGCTCCTCTAATGGGCTTCACAAAGTTCTCATTATTTTAGTGAGAGTCAAGAAAGGAAGGAATCCAGGACTGCATGGAGAGGGACACCATTATCACACAGCAATTTGCTCAATTCAGCAAAGATATTCTGATCATCATCAATAATTTTGTCTTTTAGGTTTTTTAATGCAGCCCTCACTTCATACAAAAGACCACTACAATGCATTTTTTTTTCAACACCCTTTAAAGTTCTTTTACAAATGCTACAGGTTTTTTTATCAAGCAGATGTAAAATCCTGATGTTTAAACTCCTGTTTTTATCTCACACACTCTCACTTAATCCATCACAGAATACATCTTCAATGATAAAACTCTCCACACACTTTGTGAAGGAGATTAAATAGCCTGCAAAATTTTGCACTTTTTTTCCTTAGTGAAAGGAAGTGGGATTGCACTTTGAATTTTACATTATTTTCAGGAAGTTTAAAAAACCTAATAATCATCACAATTCTGAGGAATTGACTGTTTTCAAGACTTCCAGGCACCTTTTACTTTATATTTTTAATTTATTTGCAGAGAGTTCACATTCATTTTAATGGCTACAAAAATACAGCATCTGAACATGGAGTTTTTTATTCTAACATTTTATCATTTTTATGTACTCAGGGATGTACAGATAAACCAATATTCCAGTGCTTTCATCAGGGTCAGTATTTATACAGGATATAGATGGGAAGTCATGAAATTTAATTAAATATGCAAAACAGTAAAGAAACTATTTATAAGGAGGCAAATAGAGAATGGATAATGAATTCAGGTCTTTAGCAAAACAGAAAAGACAAGAGAAAAAATTATCCAGGACACTGTATTAGAAAAAAAAAAATTAATAAAATCCCCCCAAACCTTCTACTGAACAGTTGTACCAGAAGTGCAATGAAGGTAGAAAGGTACCACGGCACAAACAGAAAATAATAAACACAGTCCCCAAATCAGCACGATGCCGCCTGCAGAAATTAAAGGTAATTATTGTCAGGCATTTCTGAGCTCCCTAACCAGACACAGCTGCCATGAGGACACCAGCCAAGAAACAGTGATGTATCAGAGAGCTGTGCTGTGCCATCTGCCACACCAAAGCCACTCCACTTCAGCAGCACGAGTTTCAAGAGTAAAACACAGAAAGCACCAAGGTCCTGCACAGCCAGGCACAAGCTTGAGGATACAGCTGAGATTATCCCTAAACTCAGTGTCTGCAAAGTCTTTATCATCTCATTCACTCCCCACTCTATTTAATTTCTTACTTGAACTAAAAGTCACAGAATCTGTCTGAGGCGCTTTAAAAACAATGGAATAATTCTTCAACATTTAAAAACCATGTAATAATTCTTCAACATTTCTTAGAAATAATAAAATTGAGGCTAAAGCAAATGGGTTCAGCAGTAAGGGGGTGCTGCTGATTGAAATGATGGCAGAAAAGAGGCAGCATTGGCATAATCTTCCATTAAGGTACCACCATGGTTAATGTTACAGAAGCTGTTATTAAATTTAACTCTATTAATAAAACTCCTTTCTATAATTGACTCAGCTCAGGCTGGCTGTGGAGAAGAGAGCTATTCCTCAACTGACTTATCTAAGGATCTACAAAGAACTGAAGAATCATTTCCATCCTCTTGGATGAATCATTATCAGCAGTAGAATCTCACTTAGAGCACCTCACTTTGAAAAATGTCCTGGAAACTGCTGTAACGTATACATCTATCCCTCTACTTCCCCCTAAAATAAAAAGGGATTGCTAGGAAAACCCACGTGCTGGATTACACACTTCAAAGCTTCTGTTTTTTCCTGTCCATTTACACTTTAAATTTTCCTTCCTCCAGTTATCTTCTGCCAGCTGTGATCAGTCAGGAACACCCAGGAAATAAACTGTGGATGTTTGCTGTCAAAGAGGGACATCCTTCCCATCAGCAGAGCACCCCAGGAGGAGGCTGGGCACAGTCAGGATGCTTTCCTGGCAAGGCTGCCCACAGCCTGACAGGTAATCCCTGTCAGCCCAGGTAACTGGGAATACTGGGAGCAGCTCCTGGTGGGATCTCTGGGAGAGACAGGGAATCTGGGAGCCGTGATCTGTGCACAGGGACCTGATCCCAGCTGCTCAGGAACTGCTGGTGTGCATGGCAGAACAAGCAGCTGCCACCTGAGATCTGCTTTGTGTGAGCCCAGTTCAGTCAGGACACTCTGCATCCTCCCTCTGAAGAGTCTGCAGGACTCTGCTGCACAGCACAGGGATACAGCCCTGAAATAACCAGAATAACCCTTCGAGGATGCACAAACCACGCACAGGTTGCACTGAAGAAGATTCTGCATTCTGGACAGACAGAGCAGGCCTAAGAACCAAACCCTTTCCAAATGAGGAGTCTGGATCCAAATTAGGACCATTCTCAGGTGATTCAACAGGCAATGCACTGGTCAGTGGTTAATTGTTCACTCACATATCCCCTGCACAGACAAAAGGACTACTGAAGGTTATTCCTCTGGGAAGCCTCAGGAATTGTTTCAGAAGAAGCAGCATTTTCACTGCACGGCCCAAAGATCACAGCCCCAGGTTGTTTGCAGCCTCCCATCACAGGGCAGTGCTGAACCACCCCGAGCACCAGGGGACAAGGGGACAGTGTCCCTTTGCCTCCAGTAACATCACAATTTACTCTTTAGCAAACACTGCCTGGATAAGAATCCAAAACTCAACTACATTCCTCTGGTGTCTTGGGTGCAAGTGACTCCTCCATGTCCAGTCACTGAAAATTGGATTTCAATGGTGAATACAAGGGCTCTGAGCTTTTCAGGTGACCCTGACTGTCTGCTAATCTCATCCTCCAGCTACAGCTATTTTTTTCCAGTTTCCTGATTAGTCAGACTGTGCCCCTCCTTCGTATTAGTTTGAAAGCTTTTCTGTCAAAACCGTGAACAAGTAAATTAACTAAAGGAGAACTATGAGTAATCAAATCCTGAGGTTTGCAATTAATTAAATGAAATGGTGAGTCAGTGAACTGAAAAATGGTTTTATATTAAAACAAAACATTTAATTAAATTAACAGTCAACACATTGCAATTAATAATATTCAAAAGGAAAAATGAACCCCAGTTTAGCTGTGCCATATTATTTCAGTGCAACAGTCAAGCATTGTGCATTGGCTTGTTTATATTTGCATTCAAAGCTGCTATGGGTCAAGCATGCTGTGCTAAAATGATGAAATATCTGGTACTATGAAATGTTAGTATGAGAGACCATATTGCAAAGCAGTGAAAACAATCCTGAAACCCCCAACAAATTAGGCTTTCCAAGACTGAAAAGGAATGCTCACTTTAATTAAAACTAGTAAGTAAATACATATAATATACATTACATTTTCAGAATGCCTGCAAAATTTTACTAATTCATTTAAAAACAACATTAGAAAGTGAAGGCTTCTCTGTAGCTGAAATGAATCATCCTAGTGATAAACAGGGAGGTAAAACCCAGCTACTACACAAAGGACAGTGAAACTGAGTTTTTGGATAAGAACAGTAGAATGCCCAAAGTCTTAAAGCAGTTTGGAGATGGGTCCAAACTCCTAAGTTTTATTACTGCAGATGTTTTTCATGGTTGTGAACTGACTCAAACAGGAACAGCAGGAAGGTTTAGCTCCAGTGCATGTCAGGTTTTCAATGGCTCTGTGAAGATACCCTGGCCACCACCTGGGAATGGTCACAATAATCCATCAGTGTGAATCATCTGAGAGACCCAAGGATGGAACTGAGGGAGTAACTGGTGCTTAACTGGTGAGAAAGTGGGCACTGCAGGCAGGGGATGGAGTGTGGTGAGAGCTCTGTCATGGCTGGGCTGTGGCAGCATCACCCCAGAGCTGGGAGGGCTCTCAGAGCCCAGAATGAAATCCAGGACATCCATCTGACACTGCCCAGCTGAAATGCAACCAACAGCCAAGAAATGCATCACTGGAGCTTCTTTCACCTGTTCTTACACACAGCCAGTTGTTCTGATAATACAACCATAGTTCAGAAACGTGTTCTTTCCTGTTTTGCAACAGGAGAACCCCCCAAATGACAGCAAGAATTGGTTTTGAGATTCAGTATTTATCACGCTGCATGATCGAGGCAAAAGACAAAATAAAGACTCCTTGTTTTACCTGAACAGGGCTTGGAGCAACCTGGTCTAGTGGAAGGTGTCCCTAGCCATGGCAGGGGGTGGAATGAGATGAGCTTTAAGGTCTCTTCCAACCCAAACCCATTTGGGATTCTTGGATTCTCTAACCACATTCAGTTAATCAAAGTTGAGAAACCACTGAAGATGATCCTTACCAAAACATTTCAGACAATAGTTACAAGCTTTGAGTGGCCTAACATTTTTAAATACCACCACTTCAAAATGTCAAACAAATTATACTATGGCAAAAGAATCCTACTGAGGGGGAAAAATCTAAACAAATATTACTCATATTTGTCAGGAAATGTGAGAAATTAATCCTTCACAGAGAAGCTCCAGTCATCTTGAAAATGTCACAGTCTCTTCTTGAGGGATTTGATTCCCTGCTTTTGTGCAGTCCCTAAATATTCCCTAGGTAACTTCTGCAGCTGCTGGATAGGGACAGACCCACGGACAGGTCCCTTCATCCCTCACAGGTCAATGGATGCTTTACCATCACCCAGGCACTGATGCTGGGGAAAACACTGATAATGTCATTTAAAGTCTTTGCCAGATGCTCAAGGGAACAGAATTAGCATTGCACAAATGTTTCAGAGTTTCTGATGCCTTGATTTTGCAATCCTGGTAATTTCTGTTTAACATGGTGTGCTTGCTCACCTTACTTTAAAATACAATTTCATGCAGAAGTTCACATGAGCATAAACAAGATTAAAAACCCCAAACATCAAAACATCCCTGCCACTCTGTGGAACAATTCACAGAACCAACAAGTTGTCACCCTCTAATTTCACACATATTTAGACAGTAGCAAAAGTCCTGATTCTTACAAATCTGGGTGTTCACTTTAAACACAGGGAGAGTTCCAGATGCTTTCATCCCATGTCTGTCTCTATTATTTAAGCTCATCACCCTACTCATAACCTCTGTCCTGATCTTACCCTCCCTGCCATCCATCTGAAAGACTGGAAACATTTTTCATGTGAACATTTTCCATCAAGTACCTGGGATATTTCATATCCTCATCCACATGACGAGATGATGACCCAAGAGCTGTCAGGTTTCCTGTCTAGACCCAAGGGGCTCAGTTAGAAGCAGACAGAAATTTTAATCCCAAATTTGTAGGTCTGTAAAATGAGCACTCCTGGTCAAGCTGATGCACAGCAAACCCAGTTGTGGATTTTCCAGTTCACTTCCTACCCAAAAAGGGCACCTGCATCTCACATCAAACTAAACTGCAGCCTCCCCTGTCGGAGAGGAACAGGAAAATCAGAACTTCAAAAAGCACTGACAGGGTTAGTTACATTACTTTTTTTTTTCCATAATTCTTATAGTGGGTCTCATGAGAATTGATTAATTTTGTGACATTTTCTGCTCTTTTTTACAATCTATGTCATGAGAATGATTTGTCAAGGCTGTAATGCGTAATACTTTTAGTATTCTGCACTGCTGTGACCTTTCCCTTCTTCTGTATATTTGATTGACTGACCACCCCACTTTGGATGTGCAGCTTTCAGAAGATGGAAGCACACGCCAGACACAGCAGCCATCGAATTACCACTGAAAAAATCACAATCCCTTGGTAACTTTTACATTCTTTGGTGCAGATCTGATGCAGTTTTGGCCATGTCACTGAAACTTTTTGACACAAAATGGAAGCTTAGACTATGGGGTGTATTTTAGCAGTGTTTTCAAACATCAAGAGAGTGACAAATTTATGCGTAAGGACCCTGATTTCACTAAGGATAAGACAAGTTCAAGTAATGCTCATAATCACCCAAACCCTCAGACTATCTGCTTATGCTTTCATAATGCTGTCACAGACTAAAGATTGCAATTCTATGAGATAAGGACTTGAAAAATTAAAAACTAAGCCAGACACATGTTAAATTACCTCCCTGAGAGCAACACAAAATAAATTCCGTTTACAGAAAAAGAATATTAACTCCAAAGTGCTAAACATTCAGAAGCCACGGGAAAGAACTGGTGGTCACCATCAACATCTGCTTCTGACTGCAGGACTTTGTTATCTACTTAAGAATATTCTTGGGTTCCTGGGAACCTAAGGTTATGATATCAATATATTAAACCTCACAGTCCTCATACTGACCATGCACATTCTGTTACTTCACTACAATCACAAACTCTGCCATAGTGCACGTGCTGCCATCTGAAATCAGAATTTGCTCTTGTTTCTTTTTTCTCCACATGTATTCTTTCCCATTACCTCCATTTCTGGGGGTTTCAGGCACTTCTCCATAAGCTGTAATGAAATTGCGTAAGTTTTTGAAAGTCTTTTCAGCAAAGTACCAAAAAGTCTGAAAGCTTATCTGGAGTTGGCACAAATCTCTCGAGTTTATGAAATTAATTGGGCTGGAAGGCCTTCTGAGAATAAGGGTATCTTTGTGAGTGATTTCATGCTACTTCCTACTTGTGACTGGAAAATACCATACAAGTATTTGTTTTGTATCGGATGACACGTGGCAGCTCCATCCCAGCTGTCTCAATCCACGCTTTTAAAATGGTGCATTTCAAGGATTTTAAGTGAAAAGCGAGTGCCATGAATTCATCATGCTCCAGTATTTCACAGAAAACCTCCTCATACTGCCAGGATCAGCACTGCTGGTAGAGACTAGATTGTTAAAATGTGGTTTGCGTATTTGTACAATCATCCCCTACATGCTGCTGCTTCCACAAAAGCCATTTTCAGGACTCTGCCAGAACTCAAACTGAATGCTCTGATCACACACAGCTCTTGGTTACTTAAGGCTGAGAAATCTGTGGCCAGTTCATAGAACCCACAATAATATTATGCTTATTTGAAGCACAATAATCTAAGCAATGAAAAGAGAGCCCAGAAACTCCTCTCCAAGTGGCATTTAATTAACACAACCTCAAAAGATTCAAGTTTGAAAGCAGCATCACTTAGGAAAAGAAATTCCTGGAATCTTCTTCTGAGATCCATAATCACTTTGCAATTCTGGCTGTTGAATTAAAGCAAAATATTAGTGTTTTGAGAGCATTTGGAAACCCACAACTTACTCACAGTGAAAAGTATTTGGGGATTGCCATTAGGGGATCTCCAGCTACAAGCAGAACCCACCACATTCACAATTACTGCAATTGCACAAAAGATGTAGAATGTAGTGGACAAATGTAATTTGCTTGGAATAGCCAGTTCCCAAATGAATACTCCATTAATTGCTCAATGTAAAATAAAGTAACATTTGGGGGAGCAGGGATATCTTCATCTTCAAATGAGGACTCTACCTCATGAGGACTGCCCCATTATGATCTCTTTATACACTTCTGGCTTAACAAAATCTGTTGGTTTTTCATTTTGTTTTTCATTTCAGGGAGTGGAAAACCACATTCCTCCAAAGCAGCCCCAGCCTGATCTTCACACAGTGCTCAGGAATGCAGATTTTGCCACCAAGTCCCCTCCACCAGTGCTGGTTGTGGCAAGAACACTCAGGGTGTGAACCCCATGGCTCTCCTCTGGAAGAAGGAAATGAGATGTTCTGGGTGAGTTCCAGCAGGGTTTGGACAATCAAAGGGCTGGAGCTGAGCAAGGACAAGCTTCCATGCAATGCTCCAACCTGCACAGCAAATTCCCGTGGCAGGAGCTCCCCAGAGCTGAGCTGGTGCTCTGGGCACCTCAGTGAGTGGGTGATGGATTTGTGCAGTCCCAAAACTGCACAGGGAAAATGAGGAGGCTGCCCACAGGCTGCAGGAACCAGTTTTAACTTCAGGGAATGTTCAGAGCACAGGTAAAGAAACAAAAGAGCCCTGTTTTCCTCTGGGGCATGAATGAATGACTATTGATCCCACAGCCAGAGTGAGGAATGTGATTATGGAGGAGTGGGTACCTTTCCTTTCTTTTCTTAAGCATATTTTTTTTACTTCTGATGGTTCTGATCTCTCTGTTTTTAAGTTACTTCCCTACAGCTTTGCTGAAGCTTGTTCAAGCACATTTACTTGCACAAATAACACGGGAGACAAGTAATTTAGTCCCAATAGGTTAATATCACCTTTGTTTATGAAGTTATGCCAGAATAGCTATTTCCATTTTACGCTGTGCAAGGTAAAGAACATTTTTCAAAGCTGAGACACTGACTGGAAGCTTATTTTCTTGTTCCAGGTGGTGAATAAAAATAACAGATAGAAGATGAACTACACAATTTTTAAAATCTTAAAGGATGTGCCTCTACTCATTGGTCAAGCTGAATTAACTTGCAGCCTCCAAGCCAAATGCAGGCTCTAGGAGGAGAGGAATAATTTAGTTACTGAATTGAAACACTGAGTAATCTAAAATTATGCAAATATTCTCTTTGCCCTTGCAAATCTTTACATATGAACTCTACTGGTCTTTATTCCTGAGTCTGCACCAGTATAGCAGTTTCATTTCTTCTAGAACTATGGCAACAAACATTTTTAGCTCCGGTTTTGTGCAATTATTTCAGTAGTCAAAGTATGTTCAGGTTTTAAAATAGATTCTCAAGATTTTTAAAATTGAAATTAAATAAATTTACTTTAAAAAGAAAACTGCATTTAATATAAACGATGGCCAAGATGTACTGAGATATTTTTATTCAATTCAGAAAAATACTGCAGGTATCTTTCATCCTGCTTTTCCAGAATTCTACATTATATAACCAACCACTTGCAAGCACTCCTTTTACAATTATTGTGCTCTGCAGTCCTCAGCCATTTCTCAATATTAATACTGTACTTTTTGCAGCTTTTTAGAGCTGAGAGGTTTAAATCTACTTTAAGACCTTTCCCATATTGCTAAGTTCATTATTATAAAGTTATCTAGGTAATATTCCAATGTATTCCTAGTAAGCATTCAACTCTGGTTTTAGAAGCTTAACGTGCAAAACATCTCTCAATTTTAAAGTTTATTAAAAAGATAAATTCTGCTTCTTCTATAGGTATTTCTTTTAAATAAATCTGTTCAGTATTTATCTGCTATATCCTTTAATTGACATTTTCCAAACAGTAGCACTACATTCATAAGAGTAGATCTAATAGACATTTATCAATTAGTATCTGAGCAGCTCAGGATGTTAAATAGAAATCCTAATTGTAATTTTATTCCCCTGTGTAATTTTAGGAACTGGTATGTATTTAAGAAAACCTACTCACTTCCCTTGGGCTGAGGATGGATGTGACAGACTCCCCTAATGTGAAAGAACTTAAAGATGACCAAGAAACTTATTTATATTCTCTTCAGGAAATAAGTAATTTGTCCTTATTTCTTTCAAAGAGCCACCAAACTGCTCATACTTGAGAAGAAAATTAACCTCTTTACTGATTAATCACTAGGCAGCTTTGACTGGTGAAGGGAAAATTGTATTACAAATGAACAGCTACCTGTTATCAAATTACAAGGTATTTTCATCAAAGGACCCAAAAATGCAGCACAGTGACCAGCTAACGTGTTTCCACTGACCTGGGGGGATTTTTCCAGTTAACAGCTTCTGAAGAATGCTGCCTTTTGATTCTTGTCTCTGACACAAAAATGATTGTCCCATTTAGCCACTGCTCTATCACATACATCAGAGAATCCTATTTACTCACACGCTACTGGAACATTAAAACACAATACTGTGATTGTCTCTGGAAGAAAATTCTAAAGATTGACTTTTTTCCTTTTTTTTTTTTTTTTAAAGGGAGTAAGATCAAAAGCTAACTTTAATAGATGTTTGACTAAGGTCACACTCCTAGGAAATGGAACACTGAAGATGAAAGAGAACAAATAGATTTGGTTTTTGATCTCAGCCAAATGCATTTGGCATTGTTTAGCTTTTATAAAATACTTCAGCTTTAGGCCGTATCATGACTGAAATGAATTGGTTGAAGGTTTCAATAGTTTGGTAAGACTTTAACAAGTACCAACATTTGGAAAAACCTCTGAAGTATCTGGCCAGATTTTTTTCTTACTGGAATGACATCAGGTGAGGTCTAAACCCTGCTGTTAAGGCTAGATGTATATAAACAATTTCAAGCATATATTTTCCAAACCTTAGGCAGATTTAAGAGTTACTATCCACAAGTGCTGCAAATCAGGACCACTGGTACTTCCAGCAAGAAATTTTGTGGGGAAAGTGCAGAGCACTGAGATAAGGTATTGGAATTATTCAATTAAAACAATCAACTGTGTCCCTGACCAAGAGTGCAGATTGGATCCTTTTCCCAAATTATTTCACAGTTCTTGGGGACTTCCACATTTGTAATCTAAACAGGAGGAAGAGAAGAATGGATTACAATCTACAAACCATTACTTTATCACATTTGTCAGCAATAATGGTGTTTGCTAACTGAAGACAACTTGCTTAATTAAGGAAATAGATGAGATAACGCTCATTAAAGCAGTATGCTTAAATCATTACTATTGTTAGAAAAAATTAATTATCATTAACCACCAGAAGAAATGCAGAAACCTCTAAACCACTTAGTAGGTTACAGAGTCGAACTTTCCAAAGGAGTTCCATGAGCCCTGATAAAAATCAGTGATGGCAGGAAATGCCCCAGCCCCAGGGTTCAAAACTGCTTTTCTAGCATTTTGATGAAAATTAATTATTTAAACCACAAACTATATTACAATAAAAATTTCTGTGTCTGAGTTATGCAAACATTTGGCCTCAGAAACGCTACAGGAATTATATAAAGGGAAGAACTTCCTGCTGTTACTTTCAAAATATTCTATCACTGTATTAGAGCAGTGATAAGGGGCTGGTATAGAGCTGAGATATTTCCCGAGACACAAAGTCAGGTATTTATCATCATTAAAGGAGACACACCTGACCACAAGCCCTAAAAGTAAAGCAGGGAAGGAAGAGGTGATTCCCCACACACTCCTCTCAATATTCTCTCAATATTCCCTCAATTCCTTTCTCCAGGGCCACTTAAAACCCAGCCCAAAGGCACCTCGGCCATTTGCTCTCCAACCTCCAGCCACAAATTTAACCACACCAAAAAATGATTCTTTCATTCTTTATACTCTTTATTTCTTAAAAAGGGGAAACATCTCCAACTTTCCCCTCTTTTGTTTTAGAAGGACACGGCCTATTACACCTTTTGCTGTTATTTATTACTTTCTGTAGCACATTTCTGCTGCTGAGGCAAGAAGTGATTTGCTGAGCCCACCTGGACACTGAGACTCTCTGCAGGTCAGAAACCCCACTCAGCTGAGCTCTGACCCTCCCAGGCACAGAACACCTGCACCAGCACTGTTTCAGCTGTGTCACTCTCAACTATCACAAATATGCACCTCCCTTTATTCACTGAACCCACCTGCAGGACCTCGCCACACATCACAAATAAACCGGGTTTGTTCCTCAGCACCTCGGTTCTCTTTCATCAAAAAATTCCACCCTCAGCCTCATCCTCCAGACCCCACCAAAAAAATTACACCCTTAGCCTCATCCTCCAGACCCCACCAAAAAAATTACACCCTTAGCCTCATCTTCCAGATCCCACCAAAAAAATTACACCCTCAGCCTCATCCTCCAGATCCCACCCAGCCCCAAGTGCCAGTCAGTACTGACCCACACTACTGCAAACCCGATGCTTAAAAACCCCTGCCTCAAACCAGAAGGATTAGTAATTAACAGAAAAATAATAAAAATCTAAGAAGACAGCTTGTTTTTACACCAACAAAGAAAAGCTCTTCATCAGTGCTAAAATACCTTGTTTTCAAGGACAGCCATGGAAGCAAGCTGGATATTTACTCAAATGTAAACTTAATTTGAGAGAGGCTGCTATCTACCCCACATGGATGGGGTTGTTGTATGAATATATATATATATAGGAAATATATATGCTTTCATTCTCAATGAATGATCAACAAACACTCAATGTGGAATTCCTGTTTCTCCTCAGTTATATTTCTCCAGGCACAGAAAAATTTTGGTTCTTCTTGAAACTAGGACTATTTTCACTTCTCTACACTTAAGACATTAAGCCCATAAAAGTTCAATAAAAACTTCCTTTGTTTTAGCAGCTGAATGTTTGCTATTCTGCATATCCCTTGAAGGACACAAAAACCTACAACATTAATTATACAGCACATTTAGGCACCACCAAAACAAGTCTTTATCTCATTTATTTCACTGTCCAGCAGCATAAATCTACATTTCCCAAATAAGGTGTAAGTTTATCTATCTAAACATTAAACTGTGGGATTTGTGGGTACTGGCATTTCCAAAGAAAGAAGCTCAAGAATCAGAAAGCTTCTTTATATATTAGAAATGTGCTGAATGACAGAAAAAGATTGTAATTAAACCAATCAGTAGAATGCTATACAAGTAACTCAGATGTGTGGTAAATGAAGTTATATCTTCAGTCTTCCAACTGTTCTGCTGGTAGGCTCATGTTTCAAAATATTGTGCTTCTTAAACAATGACATGAATAAATTCTTCATAATCTTTTGTGTCTGGTTCTTGTGCAAGAAAAGAATTTATTAAAAAAACAAGAGTGTACTTATGGATAAAAATGAACTTCTACCAAATAAAAACCAGAAGACTATAAAGTGAAAATTAGAGCAAAACAGTGCTTGATTAATTTGGTCCTTAGTAGGAATATAAAAGGACCAGCCTGTGGAGGATATCATAAGACTGATTTATATTACAAACCCTGAACTATTGAGGTATATGCTTATATATCACATTTTATAAGAGGCATCATGGGATCACACCATCTGCTACAGAGACATCAATAACTGCACCTTTTAAAAAATAACAGCCAGAGACCGAAAATGATCACGGCGAGGTTTTCTTTTGTTTTCTTTTTAACTATGGAAATTTCCCAGTGAAAAACAGGAGCTCAGGAAGGTGCAGCAGCACTGAAGCCCAGCCCTGGAGGGGCACAGGAGCTTCAGGGTTCCCACTCCACCAGACCCTGCAGACACAGGCAAGGGCAGCCACATTAACTGAAAATATCATTATTTCAACTTTTCTCCAGATGATTAAATATTTTTGTCCTTGAGCAAAAGTATTTAGTCTCCAGTTGTAAGTGCAGAAAACAAACTGCCAGCAGGAAATGAGTTATTTTTCCCTTCCTGAAAGAACTCGTAATATGATGAGCATAACATCAGCAATGATGGGATGAAATGGTGTTTTGAACTGTAGAAATAACAAATCTATTAGGAATAATTCCCACCAGAAATCCTGGAAACTGGACAACCTACTGCCAGCTCTTGTTTTACGCAGTGGAAACAGAAAATTAAGAGGGAGATCTGTTCAATGAATTTACTCACAACTTCCAGTTGCACTCACTCACAGGTGAATAATTGTTTTACATTCTTGTCTTTTCTATTTGGCCAAACCAAACAGGAGGCAAAGATGCAAAAATGTGCTGTCCCCTGGCACATTAGGATTAATTATGGGGAAAAGTAAATGAGAACTATTTCATCTTCAAAGTGCTTTCCTAAGACATTAACATCTAATAACAGTATTAAACTCACATTACAGGTCTTTAATCTGTGGCAGTAATAATGCTGTCTAGTTTAATAAAAATACCCATTAAAATAAATATTTTGGCTATCCACTTTTAGGAGTTTGCAAGTTTGTATTATTACCAAGTTGAAGACACTTTGGGGTGGTTCACACTAAATTCTGAGAGCAGTATTCTTGCAGTACCAGCAACTTGGTTCCCTTTCCTTGCTTACCCAGGCCCTCCTAGAGAAATGAAACCAGTTTTATCAGGATTTCTCATGGCAACACTTTTAAAAGAGAAACAGGCACACAATAGGAGTTGTCATGTATCTTGAAACCATTAGCTAAGTAAATAATCACAATGAAGCAGAGCTCAGGAATGGTGCACATCTCCTGCAAACCTGATCTGCACAGATAGGGCAGCACCCAGCTCAATGCTGAGATATTCCTTACCAAATTCTATTGGAATTCCAGCAGAGGGACCAACTCTATTTCCAAACTGTAATGAGGTAATTGCTGCTTCACCAGGAATGAAATCTTTGAAGCAGGAGCCCTTCATGTCAGAGATTCCTGGACCAACCAGAGTGACCCAGGTCCTTGGGTACCACCTCACCTGGCGCTGCAGGAGGGACTCTGTTAAACAATTCACTGCTGAGGGAGTTTAAAAGTTAGTAAATAATGTTTACTGCTGTAAGAACTGCCCTTTTAATTTGCTAAGGAGTTTGAAAAGGCATCATAACTTCTTGCTGGGTTACATTTACAAAATTGAGTGTCAGCTTCCAAGTTTTGGGAGCTGTGGCGGTCGAACATGAACACATTCATCTGCAACACTGCAGGCACAGCATTAGCCAATGAGAGATTAATTAATTAAGTTGTTTACCAAAATTAAGAAATAAAATAAACATATTTTTGCTGTTGGCTTCACAGAAACTTCAATCAGCATTTTCAGAGTGCAAGGTAGTCTCTCTTTGTCTTTGTTTTTGGCTGGCTGACATTCTCTCACCAACAGTGTGTTATTGCTTGCTCTTTTTTTCAACAATTATTAAATTGAAGTAGCTGAAAGGCTTCTAAATAATATTCCAGCACTGCCTGAACTCAGGATACGGAATTCCCCTGATTTTGTTTTATAAACTCTGTGGTTCCTCTTTACCCCTTTTTCCCCACACAGCACCTTGGTACACGGGCAGATGAGAAGCTGGATAATCTCAATTACAGGTGATGGCAGATGAGGTGAACTGGTACAAAGAACAATGCCTTTCATTTGAGATTTTCTGCTCTTTATCTTTCTTAGAGAGATCCTTCCTGCTGGCCTGGACTGGTGCATTTGATGAATGGGTCAGCGGCAAGGGTCTCTGTGAGCAAATGAGTAAGATGCACACCTCATCCCTCAAACCACAATGAAAATCTTTATGAGACTGGATTCGTGCTTTGAGATGACCTAAGAATATGTTTCTGCTTTTTACATATTACAATTTAATGTTCTCCAGTAACAGCATGAAGTGCCAGCACCAATCATTCCTGAAAGCTGGGAAGTAACCCACACATGGGTGGTGCTACTTTAGGCAGATATTTAATATTAAATTAATTTTAAAACCCCATAAAACAGCAGTAAGACAGGCTTTTCTAATTGTAAGCGTTCCAATCTTTCTGAAGCAACACAGCTGCTACCCAAAAAGCTGAAGATGGAGTTTCATGGGCAGAAAAATGATCTAAATTACCAGAAGTTGCTCAGTCTTTTTTTCTTTTTTTAATTAGCATGTAATGAGACCACAGGACTAACCTACAAGAAATACCTGTCTGTATCTGAGGGCAAAGGATGCCATTATTTATGCTCAATATACCTGCACCCACACCCACACCTCTGTTGCCAGAACTGACCATATTTACCACAGGTGGGATCTTCTTTCTCTAAACCTCACTCCTACAAACCTGCTAGTAATGATAAACTGCAGAAAAAGCTGCAGAGTTCCCCTTCACATCTTGTGAGAAGTCTCAAAAACTTCTCTTGTTAGAACTGTTACAGAAGTTCCCCCGAAAAACGTTTGTTATCACAAAAACAAGTATTTCAGGTGTTCTTGGTGAGTTTTTCATAGAAATTTAGTAATCCTAAAAGCTGTTGGTTGATGATTTAGTGACATGAACTGAAAATTATTCAGGAAAACCATTCACTTTCTTTGCTCAGCCCATGCTGAGTTTGCTCAAGCCAGTGTTTCCTCAGCAAGGCCATTTACTGACATAAATTATATTTAGCAGGTAGAGATTCATTCTTTCATTCTCTCTTTCTCATGATGGAAAAAGACTGAATTTTCTTTCAATTATTAAAAGCCAAGAAGGTGAAAAAGTACAAAAAGAATATGTTAAGGTCTGGACAATGGAATACAAAAATAATAAGAAGAATATACACAATCAGCACATAATTTATTGATCGCCCCTTCTCCAACGAAGGGCCATCAGCTAGTTTAAAAGTAAAATTACATACTAAAATAACAGCAGAGAGAAAGAAAAATTATGAGGGTCAAGCAAGGGGAAAAAGATGTATCTTCAGCAAAGATTTTTAAATGAGATGGAGAGTCAATGAGGCAGAGAAATACAGGAAAGCCCTTCCGTGCCAGAAAGAATTGCAGAAAAGCAGGTTCCTTTAGTGTTAGTGGTGAAATGTGGAGTGGCAGCAGGGGAAGGAGAACGAAAAAAGCAAAGCAGACACTCCTGAAATAAACTGCCCTAATCCTGCTTTTTAGCATGTCTATTAATTACATTAGCATAATGGAAGTTGTCTGAAAGGCCAGACAAAACCAGGAGAAGAAAATAAATGACTTGTGCTAACAAATGTGCTCACAAGTTACACAACTGCGAGCACGAGCTTAAACTGTAGATAATTCATGGACTGCATCACCCAGCTCTCCTGAGCCTTGCAATCCTCCTGCCCAAATCCCAATCCCTGCCCTGCTGCCTGCAGAGCAGCTCCACAGCAAATTCTGCTGCTACCACCATCACTGATGTCACTCCTGTCCCCGTGTCAGGGACCTGCACGTTCCCGGTCACCGCGTCCAGCTGCTCCCAGCTCAGAGCACTCAGGGTCGAGGGAGGAAAAAAGGCAACAGGTGAAAGAAAAATGGCAAGTGCTTGACCACAGTAATAAAGTTCAAAGGATTTGCAGCAGTCGGCAGAAAGTTTAACACGAACGGGGAAACAGAAAGGTCGTTTTTTAACAGCAGGAATAAATAAATGCTGGGATGGTTTGCTGGGCGTGGGATGAATTCCCCATCAGCTGAATCTCTGAGCTGGGCCTGGATGTGCTCCTGGGGTACTGATGGAGCTCAGGCTTCTCCCAGGTGAAATCTGACAGCCCTGGTGACACAGGAGGGTTTTACACATGGTCAGCATGGTCCTCTCACATTCCTGTCTGCTCAGGTGTGCAGCCCATGAGCAATCCAGATCCACAGGCTGCCCCTGCACTGCAAATTTACCCCACAGAGTGTAAAATTCCTTGTGGGAGAGCCAGAATCATTCCTTGGAATAAGGATTCATTTGTGTACCATGGATGTAAACAGACTGTTTGCCTCAATAATTATATACACAGATAGTTATTTTGGGGTTTTAATACTTCAGTGAAATATAAACTTTGTAAGAAAAATTATTCTAATTGTCTGTTTAGTTGCACTTGTCCCCTCCAAATGTATTTCTTCTCTAGAAGAACACATTTAGAGCAGACAAGAAGGTTTAAAGCTGTGCCCAATGTCTGGTTTGTATAAAATGTATTAACAAATTTAACTGTGCCTCATGACCTCAGCACCTCTTTGGTGCCAGCCCATTGCACTGCACCAACCTGTGAGCTCTGGCACTGCTGAGGACACAGAACTGGCCAGGCCATCTCCACACAGAGTGGGAGAAGCCTCCTCATCCTCATCCAAGGCTCCATCCTGAGACACACAAGGCTCAGCCCTCCCAATTACACCCCACACACTGCAGGTGAAATGCTAAATACTAAACAAGAATGAATTCTGCTTCTAGAGAACTGCATTGTACTGACTGAGAGTATTGTACTGATTCATATGTAGCTTTTCATAACAATAACCTTGCAGATGTGTTTGAAGAACAGGCAATGACAATAGCAAACTGAGCTGTTTTCAAACATTGCTCGAATGTTTTTCCTTCAATTGTCAACGCAATGAAAAAATACAAATTATTCAACTGTGAAATCGTATTTAAAGCTAAGACTTTCTCTGGCTGTTAGAACACTTCAGCCCAAGAACAGTTCCCAAACCTGCACAATTCTGATGTTCATTCAGCTGAAGCTGCTGTGCCAGAGCTGCCCTGCTGAGGCTCCAGGAGCGTGGCCACAAGGATGGCAGAGGAGCCCAGGACTGCATTAGCCAGGCTGTGAGCAGCTGATGAGCTGTGCTGATTCATTTCCAGGGAGATCTACTTGGATATGATTGGGTTTCAATCCTTGACCTACAGAATTTTAAGCATCACTTCACTCATATTAGAGATGTTGTATATAGACAAAATACAGATTATGGGTGACTTCTAAGTCAGCTGGAAAGAAAGTCCTTTACAGTCAAGATTATTTATTTTACTGAAGATTTGTTTAACAACAAAAATGAAAAAAAATCCTTCTCAACTCAACTGTAAATTAAGTTTAAAGTTGTTAAGTACATAAATAACTGAAGTGGGAAAGGGTAGCAGAGTTTAAGTGCAGTTATAGTCAGACACCAACACTTTCTCCTATGAGATTTTACCAGAAATAAAAAACTCCCATTTCACATGTTCAGTCTAGTCCTCTCTCCTGTTTCTTTCAGTTAACAGCTCATACCTTGGTTGATGGAAAAACCTGGAAGAGAAATCTTAAAATTATAAATTACCATTAGATTAAAGAGAAATTACAGCACCACAAGAAATCCACTGAATGGCTGAGGTTGGACAGGACCTCTGGAGAGCCTGTAAACCCAACTCTCCCCTTTGAGAAAGTCACCTGGAGCAGATTTCCCAGGACAGGGTCCAGGTGAGCCTCAGGACGTGCAAGGACAGAGATTTCAGCCCACTGGGAGCTCCAAGGGTCACCCATCCCTCCCAACCGGCTGTAACTGTGGTGCTGCCTGGGAAAACATTCCCTGCCCCAGGGCTGATTCCTCAGTCAAACTAAAAACCAGCATTGAAAGTGGGCAAAACTATTACTATTGTAACTAAGGAAGAGCCACATTTATGCAGAAAAAGCACATTGGCTGATGAGCACTAACAGAAAAACAAGATTATAGAGAGTGTTCTACCAGTTCTCACCTGTACGGAAAGCACTAACCCAGCTCCAAACATCTGTGTCTGCACTACACCAAGGAAATGCAGATTTCTTGTGGGACAGAACAGAATCCCTGTAACTGAGCCATCACTGCAGTCACTGTCACCAGCTCTGATACCTTTACCATGACAGGAGAGCACAATCCCAGAACCTTTATTTGTCTTCTCAAAGTCAACCTTCAAAGTTAATCCTCCCTCTGCTTAGAACAATTAAAAAAAATCACTCAATTATAACTTCAGATGTATTTGTTAGCAATTGCTACCCAATGAGCATGCCCCAGGCATTTATTTTCCTTCCCCAGAAGGAAGTTCCTCAAGTACATAAATAATGTAAACAAATGTTTTAGGTGACAGCAGAAAATCAAACTCACCTTTTGTTAATAACCACTGGGTTAAAATAACACCATGTATTTTTTTATTTCAAGTATGACTATTTACATGACAAAATAGGTAATTTAATTTCATGTACTTAAGCTGAATTGTGATTACAGTGCACTAACTTGTTCTTATCCTTACTGTGACATCCCTAAATCAGTGACAATGGAAAAGTTCTAAGAACACATCATGCAAACAAACCAGGGAGGCTGCCCAGCAGTCAGAAACCAAACTAAGAAAACATGGCAATACTTCAGTATCAAGTTTGAGTTTGCTGATGGACTGCCATGATTGCTAAGGAGGAAATCAAAATATTATCAGAAAATACTAGGATATCAGAAAATATGCTAGGATGAAACAAGAATATTTGTAATAAAACTTATTTCTCATGCATTTGTACAGACTAATGTTTGCATATTAGTGTATGCATATGTATATATATATATTTATATATTTAAAAGTCTGATCTTTGGTTTTAACTCCACAAAAAGAGAAAAGGAAGGAAAACAGATTTCACTGTAATTGAGGCCAGAAGAGCCACCCTGCATTTATGATACCTGTGTGGAATTTCAGGCCAAGAGCTCCAAACTTTGTGTTTCACTTGGAAATGACACAACCCCTCTTTGCTCCCTGCACCTTGGTGCATTTATGGGCGAGAACTTCATGCAGGAAAACAACCTGGGCTAGGAAAGGCACACCTGGGGAGGAGGAGGAGGAGGAGAAACAGCAATTGGAGTTGTCACAACTGTACCTCCAGTCCCTTTAGCTTTACACATGATTGCTGCAGCTTCAAGATTCCATGTTACATCTTTAATTGTGGGCATTTAGCAGACTGCCTCTTATTATTAAGATACTGCTGAATTTTATTGTCAATGTGGCCACAGGACAAGGCTAATAATTACCAGCACCAGAAGCAGCTTGTGGTTTTATATTACATTGAGGTAAATTACACTGGAATTAGAGTGGATTACTTTTATCAAATGGGGAATAAGCTGTTAATTAACTCCCTGCTGTAGCAATCTTTTTCTGAGCTTGCAACTGTTATTAGCTCTAGATTAAACTGTTGAATTAATTTCCCACTTACTTACTATTTCAAGAGTTTTTAATTTACCTGGCAGCAGTTTTAATGGGAAATTGTATTAGTGAGCATAAATTGTTTTTGGGAAGGGTAAACAGTTTGTGATAATGTTTATTAAGTCGTTTTGTTTGAGCAAAAATATAATTGCAGTTTTAATTAGTGCATGGTTGTTGGAGTATTAGGTTTGAGATTACATTATGGCATTCTGAGAAAACAATCGCACAGGTAATCCCAGCATTTATGAGTGAGAGCAGAGGGAAAAGCTGGGTCAGCACTGCCCCGAGCCTGGGGGTGCACACAAACACACTCAAATTCACACAAATCCACACAATCACACACTCAAATCCACACAAATACACACTCAAATTCACACACTCGAATTCACACAAGTTCACAATCACACAAATTCACACACACGTTCAAATTCAAATACACAAATTCATCCACACAACCACATACTCAAATTCACATGAATACAGTGAAATTCACACAGACACACACTATAATTCATACACACTCCACACAAATTCGCAATCACACACTCAAATTCACAAATACACACTCAAATTCACACAAAACCACTCAACTCAGATTCATACACACACTCAAATCCACAAGTACACAAGCAAATTCACACACACTCAGATTCACACAAACACACATTCACACACTCAAATTCACACAAATGCATACACATACTCAAATTCACACACTCAAATTCACACACACATACACAACCAAATTCACACTCAAATTCACACAAACACACTCACGAAGGCCAAGCACGTTCAGAAAAGGTCTCAGAGCTCTCTGTTCCCCTGCTCAGTCTCGCCCACTGCTCTCCCCACTCACCAATTCCCCTGTATTGTCCTCTCTGTGATATAAATTCCCCCCTCATTAAGGATTTGTAGAACTAGAGGTGGAAGACACAATTCAGCTCAAAAGTGACCTGGAAAAGGGAAGTTACCTGGGTCAAGCCCCAGCCCATCTCCAGGTGCTGAGCTGTGCACCCCACTGGCTGCCAGGCTGAAAAGAACATTTTCTGATCGTGGTTGTGGCTGGAAAACCACGATCTAGCAACAGATATGAGTGTGAGCAACTCCATCACAGCCTAAAACCAGCCATAAACACACAACCCAATTAACATTTGTTCTTGGGGGTTGTTTCCCTCCATCAGCACTTTTTTCCTGTACTGCATTTGAGGTGTGGTCAGTGTTAGAAACACCATTAAAATGTTCTTCAAAAGTCTGCAATATTGCCTTTTTTAATCCAAACATCAACATAAAAATGTTCAACTGAAGTTTATTCAATTAATTTTGGTTCTCAATTTATAAAGATTTTACTATTCATGCAAAGGAAAATGAGAATTAAGATGCAATATGCTGACATGGAGTGGAGTTTTACAGCCTTTTTAATACAGATGTAATTTTAAAAATAATAGGTTTAAAATAGTAAAAAAACAAAAACTAATAGTTTTGCTAAATTACCTTTTTATTACATGGTTTCAATTAGCATTCCCTCATCCTCCCACCCAACATGCAGATTGTTCTCTCTTTGCTCTGAAGGAAATTATGATAGAAGTACAGAAGATACTTCAACCAAATGTTAGAGCCTCAATTGAAAACACAAGTACACAGCATTCCCAGAATGATTTGTTGCAGCAAATTCTATAAAAGTTAACAGTTCTTAAAGATGTGTATAACTTATGGAGCATGGTTCTTGCATATGGTAATAGATTATCCTCCTAAACTCATCGGTTATTACATTTAATATGCACTATGCTAAAAATTACAAACAATAAAATGCTTTCATCCTGACTGTGGTTTTTCATGTCTTTGAAGGCACCAGAAAGCTGAGGTGGTTTTGGTTAAGGTATTACTCTACAGCATGAGGAAAATGTTATACTGCAGGTGCAGGGAAGATTTAATCCACATGTTGTGAGGTTGAGTATGGATATAAACAGTGGATTAATCCTTGGGTCCCTTCACTTCTGACTCTCCCAGTCAGAAGAAAAATGGCCTAATTCTGAAATTGTATGGTTCCCTGTGTTGTCAACACCTTTTATTTCATCTGCAGAAGGTTCTGTGAGACAGAGCCCAACTGATCACCACTTTATCATCATTTATAACACTGAAGATCACAAAATAGGTAGGAATACCCACATTGAGAGGAAGAACAGAGGTCACTGCTGCAGACAACAATGAGCCCAGCCCCACAAAACCCACTCAGCCTTTCCAGGACTGTCACAACAGTGACCAACCACGAGAATGAGCTCAGGCAGCTCAGGTCATTCAAGTGAACAGCGTCACAGAGAAGAGACTCAAGCCCTCTTCAAGAATGCTTTAGACACCTGAAATCAAATTTCAAGGTGTTCTAATAAGACCAAATTTAATACCTACTTGAGTACATAAAGTATTAATCCTCTTCCCTGATTTAATGAGCACAGCTTTTAATGCTCAAGGTTCCATAGCTGAAGCTCACATTTGAAAACTCCAAACACCTTCTCAATACCTTTTTTAATTATCCTCCTCTTAAGGCATAACTGTTTTATCCTAACAAAATCAGTTTTATTTCCAGAAAGACTGTAATACAAGCACAGTGATATATAAAAATTATAGGGCCTAATTTTCCACGAAGAAATCTTTTTGTCACTTCCTGTTCTATGTTCTCGAACAGGAAAGGACACTTATGGTAAAGAATGCTCAGAAAAAGGAAGTCTGCTACAACTAGAACCCATTTCCAAACCCACCTTATCAAGGGATTCAATCCATGTAACTTTTAAACATCTCTTTTGTTGATTTTTTTAAAAAGAGTAACCTATTTAGAGCAAACACCTGAAAGATTTCTTTGGAGAATTTCCTATGTACCATTTGTAGTATCTTCATATCTTATACCCCATGACGGCACTTCCTAAAAAGGATATTTGTCAAATATAAACCTGTCAGGCTACAGTAGATCTGTGTTAAGATTAGCTCTCTATTCTATACCAGATTCATCGACCTGAATCTGTTTGACATAACTATTACAGGACAGAAGTTAAGAACACGAGCAGGTTCAATCACTCTGTCCAGAATACAAAACCAGAGCTGTCAGATAAAAAAAGTTTTCATTTCTTTTTTTTTTTGGAAACCTCACAGAATTGAAATCTATGGAGAGATTTATGGGGATCTACAGAGCTCAATTTGATATGATGCTTTTTAGGTACGTACAAACACACAGGAATCAATGGAAATCAGCACCGATCTTCCGACGAAGTCAGACAGCAATTTTATAGTTGTGATTCTTATGTCAGAAAGCAGCAAATTGTAGACAGATGTGTGAAACACCAGCTGAACACAGCTTCGAACCAGAGCTCAAACCAGCCATCCATTCCCATGAGATATAAATAGCAGTGAACACCTTGGATTTGAGAAGTCCCAAGCTTTCCAAGCTTCATCTGTCTTTCTTCAGGAAAAAACCAAAGTTCTTAAATCTGGGAAAAAAAACTCTTAAAAGCACATATACACTGCTAAAACTGAATTTAACAATATTGAGAAGTTGGGAATAAAGGGACCACTATCAATATAAAGATGTTTGAAGACAGTAAGAAGAAGCAAAGGTGCAAACGCTCTCAGCACGTTCATCCACAAATCCTGTGTGCGCCACACGCTCTCCCCGTGTATCAGAATCATCTCCAGGTGGAGTTTTGGGCACAGGGAGAGGATGCACGGAAGGACATGCTCTCTGAGGAGCTGTAGGAGAGTTTCCCCCTCTCCAGGACAGCTGGGGATCAGCAGAGCCAGGAAGGGCTCCCGTGACAGGCGGTGACAGCGCCGCAGCCGCGGCTCGCGCCAGCCCTGTTGTGTCTGAGGCAGGTATGCTGTAAAATTTCAATGATGCCTTTAAATTCTAATGGTTTCAAGCTGCTGTAAACTTCTGCAGCCATCAAAAATAATCTGTCATGGGACTAAGGGGTATGAACATCATGTCAGAGCCACTCTGCTGTTAGATTTATTGGAGGGTAAAGCATGTCATTTATGCATCAACTCACAGGAGAAAAAAGCAATCCCTATGAAGTCAATCTAATAATAGACTGGAAAGCAATGATTACTGTTTCATGTGCAGCAGCTATTTGTAGCAGAAGTTGGCCTAATTCAGCAGGCCTTGCCTGTCAGAGCTCTGGGATTAGCAAGTGTTTAGATGAAAATCTATCGGGAAACATCAAGGAATGGTTTAATGAAGAACAAAAGTCTTCATTGTTACATTTAATATTTGCTGAAACTTTTCCATTTGCACCACTACATTCCTAAAAAGCTTACTGGAAGTGACATCCCAAATAGAATACAAATGTTGAGGGGCTGCAACTTCAATTAATCTACCAGAGCTCTCTGCAATTTCACTGCAAAAATCTGCTCTCACTCTTTCTCCTGTAGGCGGAATGCCCTGAAATTGAGTGCAAGATTTTTTAAAGACATGACTAATAATCATGGCCTCGCTGTACTACACACATTTCCCACCATCTAAATATTTCATATCTATTGACTAACCAAGCTTGTCAGTCTCCACACGGAGTAATCCAACTGCTGGCATCATTTTGGAGGAGTGGAAGAGGGATGACAGACAGCTGCCAGTCAGAAGCCAGACACACAGAAATGGCACAATGGGAATGGGGCACCAGGAGATGCAAAGGGAGTCCTCAGACCATCCCCGTGCCAGGCACCTGGGAGTGCCTTAAACATTCTCAATTAAAAAAAAAAAATCTCAAATCCCTTAAACTAGGTTCCAGTTCCAATGTTAACTAACCCTAGGGAAGAGGCTGCCTTTCATCTTCCTTCATCCATGAAGTAAAATTAAAACTAACCCAGAGAAGATATTTCAATTCCCTTCCACTTAAAAGCATTGTTCATCACAGAACACAATGAATGTCTCGAACTGAGAAACCAAGACACTCCCATCTAAAGGAAAAATCAGGAGTTAATCTGACTAATTCATACATTGCATAGCTAATTCTGTCCAATGAAATTCCCAGCAAAGAATGAAAAATAAATAGAGGAAATAAGACACTCCAGTGTAGTTTCATGTAGGAGCTCCCTCAATGTAGGAGGCACTAAAGGGACATTCAGCCACAGCACAAGTTCACCCCTTCCACCAGGAAATGACCCAACCAGCAGGAAAGCACCAGCAGCTCTTGGTATTCCTTCTGAATGTGCAGAAATTGGCAAACACAGACTCCTCCACCTGTAGTAAATACTGACGTGGTTGCAAGTCTGGACTGGCAAAATCACTATCAACCTACTCTATCTCATCGATTTAACTCCTCAATCTTCAGAGTCACAGTTACACCAAGACCAACAACACTGCATACATTCTGCACTTTGGAAAAAGCTTCACTTTTAATTTGAGATTCAATATAAAAACGAACAGAAAGTTATTTTATTTTATTTTATTTTATTTTATTCCAACTGCTTGATGCAATTAATCTTGGTAACTCCTTTTAGACACACAAACCAAATTTATTTTCTTTTATTTTGTAAAATAAACATGCATAAAGTTAAAAAAAATTTAAAGGTGAGGCTGAAACAGTTCAAAGTTTCTTGTGCACATTTTAGAAGGGATGGTTATGGATGCTTTGTATTTGTGAAAAATCATTTCACCACAATATTTAACTGCTCTCCAATCACGGTTGAATGGCATCCTAGAAAATCCATGGCAAAATTTCCATTTATAACTTCACAGATGTGTAAGATCAGAATTTGATGATGCTGATGATGCCAGTACTGCAGCTGTATTACTGGCTATCACCTAGCAAAAATACAATGAGTGATAACATTAAATGTCACAGCTCTCTCCTTATTTGGAGACCAACATGTTTTTATTGAGCTGTAGAACAGAAAATTAGCTCGCTACCAACACCAGCTAGTTCCCCAGTTAACACAGTGCCTTCGCTTTAAAAAATACGCAGGTAGAAAATCCCAAAACTAAGCCATATTTTACTGTGTACTAAACTACTCTGATCTCAGTATCACCTTCACTGTATCAGCACAGAGGTTCTACAGGGATGTCACACAAATACAGCTTCAGACCAGAGCTGCTCCAAAGATCAGAACCTGAACATCTCTCTGACCATTCCTCCTCAAATTCCTCATCCCTGGCAGACAATCTCTGGATCTCAAGAGCTCTGCTGAACTTTCAGGGATGAGATTTCTCTCTCCCTGAGGGCTGGCTTGAGCACAGGAAACCCACCCAAAGCGACCCCAGGATTTATTGCTTCCTCTTTCTATCTCTTTTGTATCAACCCTTCTCTTTATTGCCTGGAAATAAACACTAACTTGAAAGGAAAAGAAAAATGGAGCAGCTTCTAGAATGGCTCTGCTTTTCCAATCAGGAGCTGGGTGCAGAGGATTTTGGAGTGGGCCATGGTAAGGGAATGGCTCAGCTAATTGAGGGCAACCTCCAGGTCACCACAAATTGTGGTGTAGACATAAAAGTCAAGGGCAAAAAAATAAAAAAGGAAAGGCAGAGTAAGATGATGCAAGGAAAAATGGAGATCAGAAGACACAACAGAAAGGGAAGGATGTGTCTGTATCAATGGGCAAAAAACTCTTTTCAGGACATTTTCATGAGTGCAATCTACAGTGAAAACTTCCCATCAGTGAACACAAATTCTCAACAGGATTAGGACTCATGCTTAGCTAATGCAGACTGATAAGCTACTCTGAAGAAATATTATCTGTAATTAAAATTTGTAATTAACCAGTTCCAAAACAGGAAGGCCAAAACAATTCATGGTGCATTTCCTTGACATTTAATACACTGGAAAAAGAGATTCTGCTGACGAGTTTTCGGCAACCTAACCCAGCTACAAACACAAAACAGCTTTACACTGACTAATCTAATGAATTTCAGGACAAAAACTCGGGATCAATACATCCATATACTACACAGGACTCCACAGGACAAGGGAAGCACTAAACCCACCAGGGCAGAGCCCTCCGAACTGCCACTGCGAGATGGCAAAGCTTTCTGGGTCAGCTGGATTTGAATAATAGGGTGTTCTTAGCCCAAATAACCTATTGACTTCCACACCTAACAAAATGGAGAGGCTCTTTCAAGTGCCTCCCAGATTTAGCAGCTGTTGCTCTGACACTGTCAGCAATGCATCCATCTTAATCACAGTGTGAGCCTTTCAACTTTCCTCTTCCTTCCTTCCACCCATCAGCTCCGAGCTCTGTGTGACCAGGAGTTAAAGCAATCTCCCTGCTCTCTCCTGCATGATGCCTCTTTGTTTTAGCATCTCATATATGTGAATCTTCAAATTTTTGTCCTTTTGTAGGAAACCTATATTTGGATGCCTATGGGAGGTGCCTTCAGGCTGTTTTTGCTATTCTGAAGCACTCTGCTGTAGCAGCTCCCCTGTAACTCGCCTTGCCCATCACCACAGGCACTTTACTTTTTATCCTCATTATTCTTTTTTGATTTTTCTTTGCTTGAAATAAAAGCCTCCATATGTTTTGCTCTTCTTTCATTGGAAGATGTTAATGCTGTGTACCAGAGGGCACAGTCAGATGAGGGATTGCCATTTGGACAGAATTATACACCCAATTACTGCCTAGGGTATATCACCTGTATGAGTGCTTGAAGCAGATCTCAGCTCTGTTTCTGCCAGGATTGAAGGCAATATTTTACTGCTGGAAAACAATATTCAGTGCTTTCCAAAGGAGTATTTTTTCTGTCAAAGTCATTCAAATTAACTTGTACTTAATGGCCTACAATTCACTGTAGATATATTCCTAGTTCTTAAAAATGTGACCCATCTGAATTGTAAGTGCTTTTAAAACAAGAGCTCAGCCATATGCACTTTTAGTTAATATTAAACCACACTCAAACTCTTCTCCTCATTTGAGTTCTCATCTGAAAAAATGAAATATTACTTTAAATGTACAGATCATGACAGAATCAGGAGTCCCTTAAAAAGAAAGCAGTCCTGTTTCACAAGCAGGAAGGCATGAGAAGGCTGCACATCTGAAACAGCTTTGGTGTGCTGGGTAATTCACATTCACCGAGTGGATTAGCTGAAATAAGCATAATAAATGAAAGAGAATAAAATAAAAAACAATTTCACACTAAGGGAAGGCTTGACTTATAGGAAGTGGCAGCTCTGATGGCCCAAGGCATAGAATTAGTTTTGCCACTCGATAATTTGACTGATTCACTCGAGTGGCCAGAAAAGGACATTTTCTGCCTGATTTCAGTGTAATGAAGTCACCTGCTCTGTGACTGCCAGGGCCAAGCCAAGAGCACCCCCAGCACCAGGACCAGGCTCCTGCTCGTGTGACATCCAGCTACAGCTGCACATTTCCCCATTTTCATGTGAAACCACACAAGCACCATGGAAATAACCTGTTCCATTCACTCCCCTCTTTACAGAGAGCTTGGGGCTACTGCTGGGGTGATCTCTGAGCTCTGCTGCCTATCCCAGCAAAGAGCCTGTGCTTTGCTTCTTTCTTAACAAAGGAGGTGACAAAGACAGAAATCAAAGTTATTCCAAGGGAGTAGAAATATATATGACATTTTTTCTTAATTAGGAATGATTATGAAATTCTTCATAAGCAATTACAGCAGATTTTACATTAAAATTATGAAACATCCGTTAAATATAATTTTCCTCCTCACACATTTTATATAAAAAGTCTGTAATACACAGGCAGAGATCTGGGAACACATCTAAACAACTTGCATGACACAATGTCAGTTTTCTTCCTGCCTTGCTGAACTGGGGTCAGACTGGTAAATGTAATATATGTGCTCATCTTTAGGCACATGCCCAGTTTCACTGGTTATTATTTACAGCTAACCTTTCAGGGTAATGACTATATGCTGCATGTCAAAGGAACAAAATTTTATACTGCTGTTGAAGAGAGTATTTTCTTCCTTTTATTCAAATTCAGGAGAGATAATCCACTCAGAAATATTATTATTATTATTATTATTATTATTATTATAGTATTAAAGCACATCTAATCAATATGAAAATGCAAAAAAACAGTAATTAAGCATTTTATTTTTTACAATTGTTCAACAGTAAAAACAAAGATGTGCATCAAAATGATTTAAACATTTTACAACCAATTTTCTACTTGACATATGTTAGTGCACAATTCATCTACGTTTTTCAGAATCAAAGTCCATGATCTGGCAAACTAATTCTGTTAATAAAATGAAAAGGTGACCTTGCTTAATTTAATAAGTCTGTGTAGAAATACTCTTTCAACATGTTAAACAATTACAAAAAGGTTATCATAGCTTGCTTTCATGGGAGAGTACTCTACCTTTTCCAGCTCATTTCTCAGGCTTTTACTGTAATTCATTAGATTACATAAAAACAATGTAGATCATTATATTTTAATAAAGGCTTTCTTTTCCTAATAAAATGTCTGTCATTTATATTCAGACGTGTATTATATAAAATGCTTCTCTTTCTGAAGTGCAGCTTTTCATATTCAAGTCACAGGAGGTTGGTAGCTGAAGGAATTTCTATTTTTTTACAAAGGATTTTTAGCATGAATTTGATTTCTAGACTGAATCCTCCAGAAGTGCAGCCCTACATTTATCTTTCAAACAGGTACAACCCAGCATCAGCAACACCATTGCCACCAGCAAACCAAGAGGCCTCAATGTTCAGCAGAGGATGGTGTTCAATACTACACTCATTAAATCTGCTTGTTTTGCTTTACACCCGTTAATGTTCACTGTGATAAAATACTTTATACAACTGAACTATACAATTATACAACTTGCATAAAACTGTACAACTGAAACAGTTTATACAGCACAAACACATTTCCAGTGAAATCCTACTACAACCTCACTCAATGAGAGCAATCAGGCAATGAATCTATTTTAGTTATTCTTGCTTCCAAATAAAAAGTGCACCTCTTCAGACTGCTCAGGAAGAAATGTTTCCTGTTCCTTACAAATCCTAATTTGCTGCCAGCCCTTGGCATCATGTGTTACTGCTTGGGAAGGGCTGAGGGAGGAGCACATTTTTCCTGTGCAGGAGGAGACACCACCCCAGCCAAGGTGTGATCCCACACAGTGGGATGCACCCACTGCATCTGCAATTTTACAGAAGAATCCTCACACAACCTGTTCTCCAAAATGCCATGGGAAGTAGGCAAACATTTCTGTTGCAGTCACCAAGGAATCCAAGCCAAATCAATGGGGATTATTTGTTTGCCTGGTCTTAAATCTGAAGCATTTCCCTCAGGTAGGACTCCAGGACTGCAGGACCAGAGCACAAGAGCAGTTAAATCACAATGAAAGCACTCAATACCTGACCAGAACTATGGAACCACCTGGATTTAAGTACACTTCATGCTCATTTTTTAATCCAGTCAGATTTGTTCTCTTCTTTTTCCTGCTTAACTTCACCAGTGTTGTTATACCAAGAATTTTGCCAAAATACAGTTTTATAAAGGTTTCTTTTAGGAAACCCCACTACTCCAATCTAATGCAGATCTGAACGCTGTATTTCAAGAGAATATTATTAATGTAAATATAGCAGCCTTTAGCATTGCAACCAAATGATGGATCAGTGTTTTTCTGCACCCAGAGCTGTATTATCCTTCCAGTTAAATTTGTACCTATTTAGTTTCAGGTCACAGAAATAAGAATTTCAATGTGTGTCAATAACTTGAGTTTAACAAGTCTTTGAAATAAATTCTGCTGGATACACAAAATGCAGTCAGTGTGGGAATCCTACACAAACACACTGATGCATTTAACTACATTTGTCTGTGACACTGGTAACTATTTGTTCAACTCTATCAAAGTTACTGTAAAGGAAAATAAAGCCTAACAAAACGTATTCAATTACAATAGTGTTACTGCAGAACAGTCCTCCAGAAAACAGGGAGTGCTGAGGTAAATCCTTCACACCTCCTGATGCTATTTATGACTTTAAAGTACTTCTTAATAACTTAAAAGAGCTTAAAAGGTTTCAAAATCAGCTAAAGTTGAGAGAGAGAAGCAGACAGGTCTTATGATCACTACAGACCTCAGTGCCATGAGACAGGAGACGAACAGAAAACCTGGTGGAAAATAATGTCATGGATCCTAAAAACAGAGAGATGAAAACTTACTGGTGTTGTTAACTCTGTGACACGTCAGGCAGCTTTTTCAAATGGTTCCCTTCCATCTGCAAATCAAGGCAAACTCAGTGCAGCCCTACCCTGAGTGTCATGATGATCCAGTCTTAATTCTCTCACTGTGACCACCCTGGTTGAACTCTGTCTTCTCTAAAGATGTAGGAACTCAGTAGGATCAAATTTTTAAAAAAAAGATTTTTACGAATGCATAAAAATTGAAGTATATTGCTGAGTTTCACACTTCTCGGACAGTAATTAGTAGCTAAGGCTAAGTGTAAATTAAATTTACAACAAGGTTAACCATTCAGCAAAATCTCAACAGCTTTAGCTATTCATTTGTCAAAAACGTAATGTCCCACCCGACAGAGCAGACACTGAAAATGGATCCTTACAGAAAGATAATATTAAAAAGGAAAGAGAGGAACTGAGTGACTCACAGTCACCAAGTATAGTTCTCAGATTATCAGAACTCTACTGAATGGCTGCATTAAAAGAGTAATGATATGATCCTGCATTCCTCATTCACTCCAATTCAGGCTTCCTTCAGCACAGAAATCTGCTGGCATGAGATGGGTGGTACTCAATCATGCTGCACACATGGTCTTTAATTTTAAAATCCAGTTAAATAGATGTTCTAACATCATTTTTTATCTAAGAACATCTCACGATAAAATGAAAGGGCGCACATGTGACTTATTTGTCAGCTTTACTGTGTAGTGGATAACTTTCCTATGTTACTCACACGAGCTTTCATTTTCCCAAATCTATCTGCATTCATTATGACAGTAAAAATGAAGAGTTGCTAAAGAGACGTATGCATTTTTATTATTGTTTGAAAAAATAGATCTTTCCACAGTCCTTTGAGCTTCTGAGTGTGTGATTTGTATAAAATATTTCTCATTTTGGGGACACAGCAGATGGAGTGCAGGGCACTGTGGGATATGCCATTTATCACAATGACAGTGCGTAGGTAGCACTGATCCTCTCACCACAGGGGGAAGCTCGAGCTGCAAATGTGGAGCAGCATTAAAAGCCCGACGAGTGGAGTTTGGCAACACTTGTACTACTCATTAACTTAATCATATTAATTTATTAGCCATATATATCAAAGTAATTCACTACTGAATTGTCACCAAGAACAATTTATAAACTGTTAACGTTCCCCATAGGCAGAGGAGTGTTGTGGCATCCTTAATCAGCGTGTTTGCCTTTGATTAAAAATAATAATTTCTACCAAGCCAGGTAATGCCAACAATGACAAAGTCCTGCATATGCTTCTCATTATAAATGGAACTTTCAAATGTCACCCATGACAACTGAAAAAAAAAAAAAAAAAAGGGTAATTGTAAACAGTGAAATGAGCCACAGAAATGGGATGTAAACACAGAGAAATGTTCAGTTAAATGCTGCAAGTGAGGAGAGGGTCCATGGGATCGCTGGCAGCAGGAGCTGCCATTGCTGTGCTGGCTGATGTGTGCACACCTTGACAAACACAACTGGGCACCAGAGACCCCAAAAGCCTCCAAAGTCCTTCACTCCTCTAACACAGAGGTACCACATCAAAATTCCCAAAGACTGCAGCAAATCCTGGCTTATCCTCCCTTTTCTGTACAAAGGCTAAGCGGCTGCTGCTGTCGCTGCTGAACTGAGGGAACACATGAAGTTACCCTATCCTGTGAGCTGCTCTATTTGAGTCCCACAATGATGTGACTTGGTGCAGCTATTAAAATATTAACTCCACTGAATTATTAATTACCTGAAACTATTAAGTTCACAACAGATTCTTTTAACTATTAATAAGACAAAACTGTTCTGAAAAAAGTATTTGTATCTGTACAAATGAGTCAATATTTTAAACACTGCATTCTTGAAAACTCTAGACAAAGTGTCTGTTTTAACTGCTTATGAAATAAAAGAAGAATCATTTCAAGAGGGGTGAAACTAATGTAGCTGATAGTGAAAATAGCAGTTTATCTTACACATTGGCAATGCAGGTGGTTTGCTTCTGTTTGAGTATCCACTTGAAAATGCCTTTTTTTCCTTGTCTTACACATTTCCCCAGCAGCCAGGCTTCCTCCCATTCCTGTGCTGAGCCCCCAGCCCTAAATCCTCACTGTGATCCCTCTGCTGCCCTCCCAGCTGTCCCCTGCCAGGCTGCCAGGGCTCAGGGCAGCACAGCCCAGAAAAAGCCAACAGGAATGTTTTAAACAGGCTCATAAAATGCCAACAGGAAGGTTTTAAACAGGCTCATGCCCATCATCACCCTGACACCCACCCTGCCAGGACTTCCAGCTCCAGCTGCAGGACACAGCCCATGGGCTCTCACACAGATCCCATCCTGCTGCCTGGAAAAACTGCCCTGTGCCACAATCTGACAAAGTTCCAGTGACAGGATGAGTTTCTCCATGAGCCACCCCCCTCAACACCTTGAAGACAAAATGAAGCAGCCCCCAAAATGTTTTTATTGAAATAATAGCAGCCAGTCTACAGACTGAGCAGAGAAATACTGCAAGGCAGAGTGATTTTCTAACCTTCTTTTCAGGACAATCTAAATGAGGGGTAGGAGGACTGGAGTTGCATAGATAACTATCAAAAGATCCAACTACTCTTTCAGCTTCATTCCATATGAACAGTTTGCTGAACCATTGGCTTCAATCACGTAACAGATTTCAGCTTCTCTCCACACAGCAAACTAAAGCTGCAGACCCCAAAACTTCCTTGAGAATCTATTCCACAGATAACTCCCAGCTGCCCTGTTAAGATACACTGATGATAAAGACTTGTACATTAATAGGAGATAAAGCCTTTTTTTTGTTCATGTCACTTCATCACACAGCATTGTTTGAAGGACTGAGCCTTTGATGACCATCCCTGTGTGACACGCAGGTTTTTAACTTTGCCCTCACAGCAGGCAGGGGCACCACGCTGATTCCCACATTTCCTACATCAATACAAGAAGAAAAACACTTTCTCCTAAGTTAACATAAAATGGACAGTGCTTAAACATCAGCTCTTGAAGGATGCAGTCAGGGCTCGGATCCTGTGCTGCCTCCCCAGCCCTTCCCAGGGGCGTGCATCGCACACACACCACCTCATCTTTCTCAGGCACAGCAGTAACCCACGTGTAACCCAAACAGTCCCATTCCCCCAAGGTGGAAAAAGTACCTACAAACATTTAAAAAGGTCAAGGCTTCACTTGCAGCTCCTTCACACATTGCTTAGGTATAAGAGTAGATGGAGTTCGCTGTGCCAAGAGGTCAAAAAAAACACCCTGCACACTGGGAAATGCAGTGTGCCTAATTTAACTACCTGTTTATTACGTGAAAATGACCATGTAAACTGAGCTGACACAAACCAAATGGGTGATGAAAATAACAGCACATTTCAAGGAGTGCAAACACAGATGGCTCGTCTGAGTCTGCAGGAAGTTACTAATCATCACTCTGCAGTACCCCCTCCAGACAGAGCTGCGAGCTCTGCAGCCACAACTGCGACTCCTCGAGACCCATCCATCTCACCCAGAGCCAGCCTGGACGCCACTGCCTCCACTTGAGCCTGACAGCAGGCTGCAGAGGAGGTAAAAATGAAAAAATGCAATGCTGGATGAATCGCTGCATTTGCTGATGTGGAGCCTGTCACTAAAATGAAGGAAGCAACTCAGATGCTGAGCTGGACACAGTAAATGAGGGAGCCACATAAGAGCACTGAGATTTTTTTTTTAACTAGAATAACATAGGCAGACTAACATAAAAATCTGCATGTCTGTGCTGAAGGAAGAATGGACAAGATCAAACACAATGATTATCAAGGACAAGAAGACATCCAGAGGAAATGCTTCAGGCAATTACACTGCAGTTAGAGCAGGCAGGTAACCAAAGAAGTCCTCAAGATGTACAAACTCCTTGCCTCCCTATCAGCCTCTGCTCTTCTGGAAGGGATGGATTCAACCCTACCATGCTGCAAACTCTCCTCAGTCCTGGTCCTGCTCCCCTCCCATAGCCACCCAAACATCCCCATGGGAGCTGGGAGCAGCCTTTATTCCAGTCCACTGCTCACCATTTGGAAATCTGGAAAAAAAACCTCTGTTCTGTGTCAAGTGCTAAAACCCATTTCATTCTTATTTCAGCCAAAGGAAAGAATCCAATCCCAAAGTACTGAAAGGCACCCAGAGCAAAGCAATCAGTAATCTGAGTGTAAAGAGTGTAAAGAGGTACAAATGAAGCTAAAATGAGGTGCTCCATCGAGAGCCACAGCAGCTCAAATCTCCAGGGAGTTTACAAGAGGAAGCCTTGGCACCTTTCCTTGCTCAGCAACTCCCCCAGCTCTTACCCATCCCTTCCCTAGGAACAAGACATACCCCAGGAGCCTCTGGGGAGCTGTGGCCCTGAGGGACAGTGCTCAGGAGCTGTCCTGCCACAGGGACCCTCCTGGTCTGCAGCCCCCAGTGACACCACCATGCTCTGGAAATGAGCATTTCCCCCCCTCCAAGCTGCTCCCAAACCCCATCAGCTGCTCCAGGCACATTGTCTGGGACTCGAGCTTCCCAAGGTCAGGGAGGTGGCTGCCCTGACAGACACCCCTCCCTCCCTCCCTGGATGTGCTAAATACAGGGGATGGAGCCCACTCACACTCCAGGCTCCAGACAGCTCCCAACAGCCTGGAAATTCAACTTAATAATCTTCTACTCAAACTGTGTGCTACTCAAAATATCTGTGAGACACAGAATGTGTCTGTGATACTTCACTGTGAAATATCCTAAAATATTCCCCAGTTTAGAGCACCATGGCAGTCTGTGTGATTTGGTGTCCTATTTGCAAACACACACACACAGAGTGGAAAAGTAATACGGAATATTCTCGATTTCAGAGAAGAACTTACCAATGCAAGAGGTTCTTGTGCTTTCCTCTCTATCAGTAACAACATAAACAAGAATCCATGAAATTCCTGAGCTGAGAACGCGACAGAGATACTAAAAATCCCCTCATTTATAAACTCTAGGAGGGAAATCACAGCTCTGGATCTCTGTCACAAACATGAGCAGTGCATGAAGCTGCAGCAGCCCAGCTGGGACGCGTGGACATGGCCAAATGCCTTCATGCTTTGTGACCTGCTCCACCTAAGGCTGCTGTAAATATTGTTTAGGAATGTTCCTTCTCCCTTTCCACAGGGAAGGCTCCTGGTTCCCTGTGAGATCCCTGGGACACCTGGAGCTGCAGGGAAATTAAAGCTCTCTCTGTGTCACCTGGTTGCAGTGCATAGGTTCTGCAAGGACAGTGATCTGTGAGAGCAGCAGAGACAGCACCCAACTCCCAGCAAGGTTCTTTCTTAATTCTGCTTTTCCTGTTACATACTCTATGACTTAATATTCTCCTAAACACTTCACTAGGCTTATGGAGTTAGTTTATTTAGGCTGGACTTTGACAGCAGTCCTAAAACTGCTAAGCCTGTTGAATACTTAAGCAATTACTTTCATGAATACAGCCTTTGAATATAGCTTTATTACAAAAATCAACTTACCTTGAGCATACAGCAATTAATAAAAAATTAAAACACTCATCAGGATAGCACAAGATTTAATTTAAACCCTATTAATAAATTAATGAAGTGAAATTAAATACTACACGTTAAATTATGTTTATAACTCCACATATTTTCATGCTAGTTTTTTCACTCTATGACACTGAAAGCAGATTATTAAAGCACAACGCACTGTGGCAACGTGGACTTATCTGCTTTTCTTCTGTAATTCCTACAAGCATCTCTGTGTCTCCCCAGCACACATTAATGGGGTTACAATACACCAGGCATTAGCCACGCTGCTCAGATCCCACGAGAACTAAAACACACACACATTTCAAAGGGAAAAAATGCCTCTTACAGGCCTCCCAGACAATAGTTCAGAGGCTCAGGTTGTTGCTTTGGGGTTTTTTTTGCCTTTACTAAAATAACACATTTAATGGAATTTCCTGTAAGGAAATTACAATTAATAAAGAACTAAATTACAAATCCATTAGATTTCAGCTGCAGCAGCAACAAGACAGAGTTTGCACCAATGCTCCAAAAAAAAAAAAAAAATCCAATAATGTAACCTCTGGTAAAGCCTCGCAAAAGCCCTGAAGGACAAGGCAGCTGGATCAATATTAGTTTATTTTAACTGCTGTGCAGTATGAAGAGATGAGGCTGATCATCTGATGGGTTTTATTACCTGTCGGGGAGATCAGCCCTGGTGATAAGAGGCCGGGCACTCCGTGGGGCAGCAGCCGCGCGTTCTCCTGGATCGCCACTCCCAGGGAGCGCTTGGGGGGCCGTCCTGGGCGGGAGCTGGGGGGACAAGAGCAGAAATGAACACAAGGTTTTCTTTGTGAATTGTTTGCTTCCTGCACACGGCATCGATTCGTGTAGAACGCGTGAACTGTCGGTGATACGTGAAAATAAATATTATAAATTCTTGCCTAGGAAAAATCGCTTGATTAAACACTGAAGAACTGCACAGGTTTCACATGAGCCAACAGTGAGGTTTTCCATTATCCAAGGCTTCCATGACCCCACAGGTGCCTGGTGGAGAGGGGTCATAGCAGGGACTGCTCCCAAGTCTGTGCCATGCACCTGAACCACAGAAAATGACAGGCTGTGATGTCTGAAGACGAGGAGTTGAAACCCTGAATGCAGCATCACCTCAAACCTCTCCTCTGGACCATGGCAGGTACCTGCCTCCTTCTAGGGCACCAATAACCTAACCCTGAGCTTTGCAAAGTTCACCACTCACCTTCACAGACTGACTGGTGGGTTTAACTGTTATAGATTAAACCAAGCGTTAGCCCAACCTGCCAAAAAACTCACCAGTTTATGAATTATGGCTGCAGATTTTCATCCCAAATGTCAAAGGTCTATTTCCAGACTGGTTCCACTGAACTCTGGTTTTCAGCTATCACCTTCACCCCTTACATCAGTGTGTGTGCATGCCCCCATCCTCCACTGCCATCATAACACAGATTTACAGGCCAAAGAAACCATTTGAATCGACTCTTCCCCAAGCCATCTAATAAAAATGCAACCTCCTCATGTTTGCAAAAGTATTGCTGCTTCTCCTTGGTCAAAACAGATTTTACTCTGTTGAATAATAGAGCTTTTGACAACATAGAGTGAAACACTGTATAAAATAACTAAGCTGCAACAATGAATGAGGTTTGAATAGAAAGCATTTCCAAAATGACTTCTTGTTCACAAAGAAATTTAAGTTAAACTTCACTCTATCAAGTTACAGTGGCAAAGCCCTCCATCAATGTACAACAAACTCTGCATTTAAATGAAGACAACTTCCAGCAGCACTCCACAGAGGTACCATTAACCTGTTCATTTTTCACACCGTGCTAGTGTTATTTTGTTTTACTGTACATCAAAGTAGCACAAAATCATTTTTTTTGTTTATTATTTTATCTCTATAAAACCATTCCCCCCCTCTTTTTAGCTTCGGGTTGGTCTATTTTGAATTTCATTTTATTTGGCATTTTTTTCCATTTTTCTTTTTGATGCTTTCAGTTGTTTATCATACTATGATGGCTGTGCAGTAAAGCTTGCTACAAGAACCACTGGGCTACAATAAAGAAAACCTAAAAAAGGAGCATTTGATTTCCACGGGAAGTTTGATGCACACATGCATTCTCTATTAAAATCACCTGCTGAAATCATCCCCTGCACAACAAAGTTGTCTAACAGACACTGTTGGGTTGGTACGTGGGGGCTTTGAACAAACAGGAATCATTGTTCTTTTGAATTACAGGAGCCTGTAATCCACAGGTTGTGTAAGTGCTTAGCTGGCACTTAACTGTCTCTGGAAAAAACCCTACAAACCAGCTAAAATTAGCAGCTTTCTCCAGTGGAAGAGCTCAATCAACAAAACAACAAAACATTTTCTTCCCAAGCTCAAATACTAACAAATCTTTTGCAGAAAACTCCATATGTTGGCATTAATCTAAGAGAGACATTTTCTAAATGCAACAAACAGCTTCAAAAGATTTTACAAAGAGACTTTCTAGTTATGATTTGTGTTTTCAGAGGATGAGGGGGGAGGCTGTGGTGTTTCAGCCCAGGTTCTGCAGTTTTTGCCCTGACAGAAGCTCACGTTGATGGCTCTGAGCACGACCTGTGACCCGCAGGTTCAGCAGAGCACAGCTTAAGGTGTTTCCACCAGCAGGTGTGACACCTGTGCTTGAGCACTGACCCACAGGAAAATCCCAGGAGATGAAGAAAGAGAAGTTCACATCAAAAACTTCCTCCATTCCCTTCCAGGGCCCTGCTGGCTGTATCTATATTTATTTTACATATATATATATATATATATTTATATTCATTTACACAGGCAAGAGAAGTTCTATGGGAAAACACAGCACTTGGGTGTCTCTGGGATTGGGGTCCTTTGGGGGAAGGGGTCTGATGGACTGAAGAAAAAAAGCCCTACTGAAGCCCTTTTAGTGAGTATTCCTATAAAGCAGTAACTCCTAGGGGCTGGATTCTGGGCTGACTTACACAGCTGTAGCCAGGGTAATTTGCATGGAATTGTCCCCAGCTCAATCTGTTCAAATAAAACCCAAACCCTTTGTCTCTAATTTAATCTCAGCTTTGCAATGAAAAGCTGGATGCTGCTCACAGCTGACTGTGACACACCTGCAGGGACCTGTTTGGGTCCTTAACACTGAGTTGTGCAGTTTTCACTGCCCTCTGTCTGGTTCCCAGCCAAGGACAGGAATCCCAAAGCCCCCCAGACACCTCACATTTCCAGCTGCATTCCCTGGATATTCCCAGAGAAGTGTCACCCATCAGGAATCACTGCCTTTAGCTTGGGAGGACATCAGAACTCACAGAAAGTGACGTATCCAAACCCAAACACTTCCATTTTGGGCCAGAAACAAATCTTCCGCCACTTCTGCTTAAAGACGAAACCAGGAATTTCAGAGACAGGATACAAATGTATGCCCAAAATCTTGGGCTTTTTAGCAACATGTGCACAAAGGACCAATAGATTAAGGTTTTTATGGGATTTACTTTCTGTTGTGACCGCGCTGCTGGCACCAGCAAGCCATGGAATGGCATTGCTCTGTCCTCAACACTCCCCCAACGTCCCCTCTCTTATTGTCCCACAAGGTCTAGAAATCCACCAAATTTCACATTTGCAATTTAAAACATATGCAACCTCCACAATTCAGCCAAAATTGCTAATATAAGCACTGAACAGTAAACTCAAGGCAAGCAGAATTATCATTTGGGGAGAGTAAGACATAATTTGTGATTATGGAAGTATTAGCATATAAATGCTAATAGCATTAGCATATAAATATTAACTTTATTTAATATTATTGCTCATCTTTTGTCACCCTGCTCTTTTACTGCATTTTCTTTTTCACATTTTCCTTTATCTCATTCAAGAAAGTTACACATTCAAGAAGAGTAGAGAAATCTTTTCCTCATTGGCAACAAAGGAGGCATAAACAGGAACAATCACCTTCAAACAATTTTAAATGCATCTCTTTGAGAGCCTAAAACCTCTACACAAATTTTATACTTGCCATCAATAGATCTTTGTAAATGGAAAACTACTCAAGTCTAAATTAAGTATTAATTCAGTCAGAAACTTCTAATTTATGAGTAGCTTTTAAAAAGTTTTTAAGAAACAAAAATTATGGTCCCAAGTGAAGACTATGGAGGCTAAAACAGAAGTACAATATTGTTTCTTCATGAATCTTATTCTTTTTACTAAATAAAGTCTCTACTGATTAACATCCTATTTGTATTTCTCAAACCCAAAAACTCCTTGGGTCATCAATTACTTGAAAATGAGGATGCTTGGAGGTTTTTGGTTTTTACCTGCATTTACACCATGGTTATAAAGTCATTCTTGTCATCCTCTCCATTCCACCCCCACAAAATCACTAACTCTTAAAAGAGAAAAATGAACAAATCTGAATTTTTTTAATTTTTAAAATTTTGGTTGAAATTAAATTTGTCAGAAAATAAATTACATTTTGAGCAGTATATTTGACAGCTGAAATTTATACAGTAAAATGCTGAGAGATTGTTCATTAATGTCTCTTTTCTTCTTTATTTTCCACTCCTGTTGAGAGCTGATTTTATTATTTTTTTCTCTCAAAGTTTTATAAATTCCCTTGATATCACAAGGATTTTTAATTTGAATCAATACATGAAATAAGGTTATTTTTGTGATTTTCCTGAAGTTCCTGATCAGCTCCATCTTTTGTAACTCTATTTTATGCTCATTATGGACAACCATATTTCATAAAATCCACAAATTCATCAATGCTTTGTGAAATGCAATTAATCAGTGGAAACATGCAGCACATCACTGCTGATGTATGACAGTGCTCTACTTTTGTGCTTTTAAATATAGGAGATTTACTAGAATCAGAAGAGAATTTGCATATTAATCAAGACAAATAAACATGTGGTGATTTAACTAGGAAACTGTTATTTGGATGACAATTTAATCAGCACAGGTTGAAAGGTCCATCACTGCAGCATCCTGTTTCTGCTAAAATATTGATTGTGCTACTGATTTCAGTAATGCTTTATTTTACAGGGCACAAATAACCATGTAATTACTCTTTAATTGAATGGTAATTGCTTCCTGGCAATTATTTGTTAAGTTTTGGAGCGTAATTACTAGGTTATTTGTGTTTTGTGAAATAAAATGTTATGTATTAGTAGCCCAAAATATTTTCTGTATGAATGGTCTGCCAAAAGCAGGAAAGTTAGTTATGATGGCAGGAGTCTGACAAATAACACCATAGCACTAAAACTATTATTAAAAGGATCAGATGAACCTTTGAATGCTTTCCCTTTACAAAATTAACATTAGATGTAACATTTGTAAGATAAATGGAGGAATACTGTACCACAGAAGCATGATTTCCTCTGGGGTCTAGTCCACCATTTAGCATAATTTATCCTGATGTTTTGCTTTTCATCCTCTGAGCTTCTTTAGAGGAACTGAAATAGCATCCTACCCTCTGGAGAGCAAAGAATAAACCAAGTAGAAATATATTTCAACAGTACTTCATATTTCTGCGAGTGAAGTGGATTACCAGCAGCACATTATCTTAGCAGCCTATAAACTCTGTAGCCTTGGCAGCTCGCTAGATAACAAGGGAAAGCATTATGTTTTGCAGTGTCAATGAGATATGACACTTTCTGTGATATGTTTATTCCAAGTTGTGATAGATGAGGTACCCGATACTTTGATCGTTAAGATTTGAATTTTACTTCTACACTTTTTCATTTTTGTCATCAACTATTTATGAATTGGCAGGAGGCAGCCTCGCCAGGACTGCTGATTTGGGTTGTTTTTTTTTTTTCAAAAGAGATCCAGTTAATAAATTAATTATTGATTTCATGAGGCTGGAGCTATTTGGTACAAAAATATGCTAGACCTGTGATTTAGGAAGCTCTCATATGTATCACAGATTTCTTCAATAGCAACATATTTTATTAGGCTTAAAGGAGAAATACTGAAGTAGTATATGACATGCTGTGTAAATTGCCCTGATAATAGTGGCAGTAAGTGGTGCAAGTGCTCAGAAGTAAAAAAACCCAAAACACAACAAAAATAACTTATAAAAAAGCTAAATAAAACAATAAATAAACTCAATCTTAGTTACTTTCCTGAAACTGGAACAGGAACCAGAAATGAAAATTTTTCCTCTCTTCAAAGATCATGAAATACCCCCTAGTGATTGTGCAAGGTACTTTTTGAAGTCTTTACCAATAAATGTGACATCTTGATGAGTTAAAGTCCTTCCCCGTTACCTTCAGATTTTCAGCTGTAGCACGGACTTAAAATAATCTCCTTGCTTTGGCATTTATTACAACATTTCAAAGATGCCAGTGGTAGTTAAACTCTGCCTGACCTTTCAGTGTTTAAGGAGAGAAGCAAACCCTGACCCCGCAGCAACCTGATTCTGTCTCCTCTCGGCGCTGGCAAACTGATCACTTGTCTGGCCATGGCAGGACATCGGATCACCAGCCACATCAAAGGCAACAGGAGCCAATTCAGCAGCAGGAAGAAAGTCATCCATGCAAAATGGGCAATTAACATTAATCATACATGAAGCTGTTGGAGGGTAAGGAGAACCTGGTGCCTATGGCAACGCTCAGGGCCAGCACCACCAGAGCCCAGGCTCAGCTCACCTGCCAAGGGACACAGGACACGTGGAGAAAGGCTCTGACACTCCAGAACATCTTCTTCCCACCCAGCTCTCCAGGGATTCTCAGCCAGGAAGGGTTCTCAGAGAATGCATGGAAGTTTGTTCTGAAACATCACAAACCTGAACTTTCTCTGTCGTGATTGGTGCTACTGTGAGAAAAAACCACTCCTTAACAGCACTGAACGGCTCAGAGCTGGGGCTCCAGTGGAATATTACACCTTTATAACTTTATCATTAAGAATTGCACACAGCACATTATCACTGTGCTCATCTTAGAAATCTCAATTAGTGGGAATCCAGCAGAGATCTGACTAATTACCACACATGGTTCCCTCACCACAAGCTTGGTTGGTTGGGTCAGAATTGCCCCAGAACTCCCCCAGCCACAACTCCCCTCTCTGTGGCACTCTCCAGGTATCCCAGCTCACAGCCCTGGATGGATCCTCACACACCTAAATCACACCAGGGTATTTCTGTTCTGGATGCCAGCTCTGTGTCGTACAACCTGGAAAGCTGCCTGGACAGAGGTCATGCTTTATTATTATTAATTATCATAAGAATAAATAAAATTTGCATGTTTTTGAAGTTCCATTTTGCACATCTTTATTTGGCTTTTAATTTAAAAATCTTTAGAATGTCTAAAAATCACATTTCCCAGCTTTCCTCCTCTAGAAAGGGCCACAGGAGACCGAAGACATTGGTGTTGATTATTTTCCTTGAAGTCTCACAAACTGAAAGCTGAGATTCCCTAATTAGTTGATATGCAAATTTAGAAGCTTCTAAAGCAAATAATAAATATGAGCAGGCACTAAGAAGTGCAAAAGTAGAAGTCCCTCATGCAATAATTGTGATTGAGTCATCTCTAAGAGGTTTCTGTGCCTGACACTGAATGAGACAGGGTGGGTATTTCTCTGCCTGCTACCTAAAGAGGTGTCACATACTACAACAGAACTGCAGAAAATGCTTCTATTTGATTTTAAAATCCGATTCATGAAAACATCCTCAATAAAACAATCTGGAAAAATACTGAAGCAGTATAGAAAAGTTTAAAATTATCTAATTTATACTAAAATCACTAAAATCTACTTTTTTCCCGAAACACCATTGTCTCAGTATATCCCTATGCAGTCCATTATGTACCATTTCATTTTTCAGAAGATCACAAATTCAGGATTACTTATAACTGTGCAAATAGATGACAGAGAATTTAAATGAGCTTTCTACAAATTTCTTAAATGTATAAAAATGCCCCACTAGGGTAAAACTTTGTAGAACTATTCCATCCATATGCAGATGTTTTACAGATTTATCTTACAGATTTATCCCCACAATGGTCTCCAGGATCTTTTCGTTAATCACTGATTAAGTTACTTATTTAAAACTTGGCTTTGGGTCTACAATCTGAAATATTACCTGAATTCTTTGTATTCAATTGTCATTATAGTCTACCCACAATAGAGAACAAGGAATTGGTTCTTACCTAACAAAGTTTATTGGCTTATTTCTGAAATCAGGCATTACAGAATAAATTTAAAACCAATTTGATTCATTGAGATTTAAAACTTTAAGTCACTCTTTAATTACTTACGAGTGTGCCTGCAGATATAACAGTACCTTAACATTCGTGATTTTACTTTTTATTCCTGTCAAACAACAACACAGGAAAAAAGGGGATAAATCACCAAATTTCCAAACTGGGGTGATTCATGGCTGCAGACAAGCTGGGAGGCTGATCCATGTCCCACACTGCCCCAGCTCAATTTGAGGGTATGGCATTGAGGAAATTGGAAGTGTGACTCCAGCAGATGCAGGGATACACACAGGAATTTAATAGGACTGCATGGAATCAGTAACTGTGGCAGTGAAGGTGCACTGGAACAGATAAAATACACAGCATTTAGCTATGGATCACAGCCAGTGGGACAAAGCTCCTGCTGCTGTGTCCTCATTGCCATTGCTCCCACTCTGCCCAGACCAAACCTTGCAGGAGGGGGATCCAGGATGGACTCGTGGCACTAGTGACACACCCAGAGCACAAATTCCAATTACAGATCTGTTGTCTAAACAATGCTCCCCCACCACAGCCAGCTAAACCAAGTGTGGAAGTGCCAGAGACTTGGCCAGGTTTCTCCTGAGCCTTGCAAAGCTCAGCTCAGCTGCTTGGATGGCTCTGCTTGGGTTCTGGATGCAGTCGGAGCTGGGAACCACGGATTATAGCCAACATTATTACGCAATTTGCATTCTGACTGTTGTTATTTTTTTAATCTCCTAAATTATCTGACTATTCAGCAGGTAGAACCAAACCACTGAACACGTTTTTGGGATTTTTCCACCCATGTGTGAAAGCTCAGCACTGATGTGAGCAGGCAGTGGGATCAGCATGGGAACAGCAAAGCTCCATCCCAGCAGCTGATGTTGGCCCAGGCACAGACAGAACCACAGTGCACACTCCAACCCTGGCCAAAGACATGCCAGGACACTGAGGAGATATAAATCTCCTTTCATACAAGTTCATTTAGCCCCAATTTCTTTTAAGAATTATTTTATTTTTACACAGAGATCCACAAATATTTGCACAGAAACTTTCCAAGCAGGGAATCATCATCCATTACACTCATGTCATGTGTCTGAATCGTATCAGACCCTTCCAAGCTTTATTTTTGACCTGTATCTGAATTCAATGCCAATTTAGAGGAATGCAGTACAATAAAAGGTTTTTGAAACACTGCTGGTTTTCACTAAGCTGTATCTCAGTAAGTCTCAATTCAATGAAAGCTGTAAAAAATGTGACTGTTTAAGCCTATCATCTATGCACAGAAACCCAAGAGCAAAACCTGACGTATTTACAGCCCTGAGTATCACGTAACCCAGGGGAGCTGATATTAATTCCCTATCAGGGGTGCATTGTGCTGTGGGGGTACAGTGCTGTCAGAGCAATTTGCAGGCTGATGCAGTGGGAAACTGCTCTTGCCTTAACTGTTTTTCATCTCTGCATTACAAGTTTCGGTGTTTTCACAATCTTGGCAAAGACCCTTCAAAGGTAGAAAACAGAAATTCATCTTTCAAAGAATAAGTGAAAGAGCATGGAAGCAGTCCTCTGTACCCATGTCCATGCTGAAAGGAGGAATTGTTCCCTGCAATCCAAAGGAGCCTCTATGATTAGGTGATTCTGTCCAGGAGTAAACATCTGAGGGCTGAACTCCACAGCACAGAAAATACCCCTCAGTTTGCTGGTGGTCCTGGACCAGTATGAAATTAAACAGGCAGTAATGTAAGGAAGCAGCTCCAGTGCTTCACCTTTACCTTTCCCAATTCTGTGACTGTTGGTATTTCATTTGGCAGCTCCAGAGACAAGACAATGTTATTATTTCTACTGCAAATGTACAGTAGGAGAAGGGTTTTCCAAACAACAAAACACAAACCTTTAGGACCATAAGAAAATAAAAGGGCAGAAGGATTTTTTTTGCAAAATTAACATTAAATTTTGTCTTTAAAACCTTCCAGTTTTAAAAAGATGTTAGTATGAATACACAAAACTCAGAAGTATTATCAGTTATGTTAACTGAGATTCCACCTACAGGAAGTAGAAACTTTTCCAATTTTGTGTATATGTATGCACACAAAAAGAAACTCTACCTGATGGGAACTCCATAATAGCAGATAATTGAAATGACTGTGAAAGCAAGCCCCACTGAATTCTGATTCTGAATGTGGCCAACCTCAAGGCTGACTGTGAGATGAGGAGTGTGCTTCAACAAGAATCTGTAACTCAGCTGAGTGCCAAAACCGTGGGATCACAAAGATCCCAGTTTATGGCATCTCATTCCTCTCCCCACTGCACATGAGCACGAGCGTTTCATTCCCTCCCCTAAGAGATTACAGCATCCCTCTTTCCCTTCTTGGTCGTTTTCCCTCTGCTCCACCAGTCAGGTTTACCCCTTCCCCCCAAGGTGGGGTAACAGATACAGGGAATAATTATTCTCAGCTCATAAATAAGCCTCAAATACTTCTTGTTTTTTTAATAAATTGAGCTACTCTTCTGACCAAAAGCTTGTCTGCTTTTCCATCAACAGCTACACCAAGGAACCTTCTCACCACAGTCAGAGACCATTTCTCACTGAGAAACATGGTGTCATTTTATAAATGTCTCTCTCATGTACAATTAGGAAAAGCTGGAAGAAGCCAACAGCAGAAAAAGCAGCTCAGACTACTGAAAAGCAGCAGGAGTTGTTCCCAAGTTCAAGGATTTCCTGAACTCAAGTATGTCCTGGAGTAGATACAACAGCTGATGTCTTTAAAAGACTTCCCTTCAGACCCAAGGGTTTGGCTCCCCCAAAAATTCCATAGTGTGACTCCCTGGCACCATCCAGCTCTGGGCAAACCCAGCCCTGCCAGGGACTGCCACAGAATCCCACTCACATCTCTCACACACAACTCCTGCTCGTCACTCAAGAGGTTGTTTTAAAAGCTGCTGAAAAAGACCGAAAGAATTCAAGTAAAAGAGTGTTTGTAACCAGATTTCCTGAAGATAAATGAAAGACATACGTTTCCATGGCTGCCAGCCTACTAAATTTTGCAAGCATAAATATTTACCTAGGACTGGGGGGGTGGGGAAATCAGGAAGAAAACCACCATCTAGACCCTTCAAAGTTTAAATACTGTAACACAGAGGTCATTATTTATAACTAGAAATAGAGAACATGTCTTTTCCATGTATATTTCTATTATGTTATTCATCCTCTCCATATGCATTCTATTATTACCATTCTTACACCAGAAAATAATTCCTATGTCACTTGCTCACCCTGTATGCATTCATTTTCTTTTGGCTTTCTTGTGGTTATTGATTTCCTGCTTTGTTGAAGTGGCTTTGTTTCTTTCGCAGCAGGCTATCCATTTTAAAACAGTTGTTCAACAAATAAAAAAAAATACGTTCTAAAATTAAGTCAGTTTTATCTTCCTTTATTTTTATGTGAGGTAAATGCAAGTGACACACTTCCCCTAAAAAAAAGGAAATACTTAAAGCCTCCCAGCACGCAAACAAGTAAATAAGTAATTTTTTTTTTTTCTAATAAGATGTATTTATTTTTATAATTGGAAACATGAAAGAAAAAGTGTAGTATAAATAAAACCTCTTTTGTACTCTTATGTTGTAATCACTGCTGTGGCCAGTGGTTTAACATCAACAAAATAGGATTATCTGGTCCAGAGCCAAATTCATTAAAGTCCTATTTGAAAGTTGTTAGAAGAATCCCTTTTTTTCTTTCAGTGCAAGTGGGCTCATGCTCTAACATGACAAAGTTTGCTGTCCTCTCCCACCAGACCTGTCCAAGATACTCAGATTTGATACAACAAGGAATACAACTACTACTTATCAACTGCAAAACCAAGGGAAACAGAGTTTCTGCAGAAGGTGACACTTGTGACACCTGCAGCACCTTGTTTGGATGCTCTTGGTTTGACAAGGGCCATTTGCGGAGTTCTTTCTTGCTCCCTCAATCCTCCAACATCCTTATAAACTAACTTCAGTGAACTACAGGGAAACAAAGTAGGGAAGCAGACAGACACTCTGTACTTTATTGTATTATATTATATATTAGAGCAGAATTTTTGTCACATTTCTTGCTAAAAATCAAGAATTTCAGGGTACCAGAAACCTCTCTACACTTTCTTTCTCCATGTGCTGTAACAGACCCTCCTCAAACAGCAGGAATTTGCTGTTCTACATCATCTTCCTCACCACCATGTCTTCAATGAAAAACCTTGCACACTACTGCTCAGGCATGGGAATTCTTTCCAAAAGCAATGGGCTTCATGTTCTTCATCCAGGTATTGAAGGAAAAGTTATAAAACACCTTCCATATTGAATGTATTATTCTGTTTAGGGAGGGGCACTTTTGTGAAGGAAAACATATCCAATCAGCAGATCCAGGATTCTCTGATGCATTTAAACCAAGCAGAGATGTGGGAGCTCTTATTTCATGGCCAAACTGGCAGAAGAACAAGCACCAGGATGGCTGAAGATCCAGGTGCACCTTTGTGGGGGGACAGGAATCATCTCAAACTGATTTTGTGATAAATCAAAACCACTCAGAACTTCCTTTTTAGGCTACAGCCGTGTGAGGAGGGAAGAGAAACAATGATAAAACCCTGAGAGGCCGTGTAAAGCAATGACCTACACCCTGCCACACACCTGGGAATGGCAGTGGGAATGCTGCACACCTGGGAATGGCAATGCAGCACACCTGGAAATGGCAGTGGGAATGCTGCACACCTGGGAATGCTGCACATCTGGGAATGGGAATGCTGCACACCTGGATAGGGGAATGAGAATGGTGCACACCTGGGAATGCTGCACATCTGGGAATGCTGCACATCTGGGAATGCTGCACACCTGGGAATGACAATACTGCACACCTGGGAACACTGCACACCTGGGAATGGAAATGGGAATGCTGCACACCTGGGAATGCTGCACACCTGGGATCTGTCTGCACCCAGCACTCGGTGTCAGCCCTGCAGGCAACTCAGGATTGCAGGAAACCAGCACCCACTCTGGAAACTCAACACACAATGGTGCAACACAAGAAGCTGCTGCTTATCTGTTATCTAGGAAAAAACAATTCAGGCTGGGACCCAATCCTGCTCCCAGGGCCAGGGAGGCAGGACAGGGCTGTGACCAAGAGGAAGGGTCAGGGCTGTGACTCCTTCTCCACCAGTGTCTGCCCTTTCCAGTCCCATCATCTGAGTGAAGGATCTGACTTCAAACTCACTGTGCTGGGTGAGGCTTAACTGAACAGGGAGAAAATGATGCTATTTTGACATGGGAACATCTGACAATGAAACAAGTCAGTTCACTGAGATGAGGAGTTTTTTGTTGAGCAGACACACAAAAACCCAAACCCATTCACTGGAAAAAGAGCTTCCTATCACCACGTGCTCCGGATCCCCGAAACACAAGGGATGGCAGCCATCCTTGTTTGGTATTTACCACCTTTTTAAACTCCAACAGTCTTCAGACCTCAGTGGTGAGCACCAGAGCTGTGTCATTTATCCTTGCAGTAAATAAAAAAGATAAATTAATAATAACAATAATCATCATCTAATACACAGTAATTTCATCTCTAGAGTGCAAAGTATTTTCTAGAGATAATGTCACTATAGACAGGGAAGTACAGATCAAACAAGGTGGAAATCACACTGAGGTCTAGGGAGAAGTTGTAACCCTGAATTCACAGCATTTACCACTTAGTTCTGAAATCAAACTGATCATAATTAAGGTATTTGTGCCCTGTCCCAGAGCTTGGATCCCTCACACAGTCCAAAACCATCTGCAAAGATGGTACTTTAGAAACATTTTCAGATGGATAAACTTCAGTGCCCAGAGATCACCCTCTCCTAATCCTCTGCTTAGTAACTGCTGGTTAAGTTTATGATCACAGGAGAAAAAAAAAAAAAAAAAAGCTTTATAAGCAGGCAGCCTAACTTTCAAAAGGAAATAGGCTTTGAAAAAGTTTGCAGGATATAGGAAATGAAAAGAAAAAATGTTTTCATTCAGTTTCCTGTTTAGATGTATGGATAGATTTGACTTCAAATAGATGAGCCACACAGAAGTTTAGTTTATAAGGGTCAGATGGTAACAGTTTCTGTTTAATCCTCGATTTACATTAACTTACAGGAAAATTAATGATTTTAAACAGGCATCAAAGTGAGGCTGTTTTTTTCATTTCTCCAGCTTTGCTGGAGGAACAATTGTTTCCTTTATCTGTCTTCCAGAAAGTTGGTGATTGTGTTTAAGTTAAACTACTCATTTACCCTTCAGGCACAGCATATTATGAGTTGTTTTGCAATGAACATCAGCCCCTTACGAGTGCAAACTCTCTGACAGCTCTCTCAGATTCTTGAGCTCACTCGAGCATTTCACAAAACCACTCTTCACAACTGCACACGTTATAATTTACACATTAAACCAGCAGGTTTTCACCTCAGGTCTGTTGCCAAGAATAATCCTTCAAAACTCTTTTATCTTTTTGTAAGAACATAATTATAAATGTGCAATTAACAGCCAAAGAAAGGTCTTAAGAAAACTCTTGGAGCAATATTGCCTGTTTTAGTGCCTCAACCAGATGGTGGTTTAAAGAAAGCGGTTTAAAGAAAATAAATAAAAAGTCACATTTTTCAGTCGGCAATGATATGTCAAGTGTAAAATTTGAGATATTAAAGCCAGAGTGCTACAGGCCTTTCTAATCACCAGAAGTGCTCTTAATTCTTTTGTTTTGCTGCTGGACAGACCAAGCAGTTGTAAACATCATTACTGATATGCATCAGTACAAAAGCACAGGGACCAGAGGCAAAAAGAATTATTTGTTGCATTTTTTCCATGCACGGAGCCCATCCAGTGACTGATTTTCCCCAAGGATGAATAATATGCTCATTTTTGCCTTTTGTTACAACTTGAATTTGTACAGTCTAATCCTGAAGTCTTTTCCTCTAAAAATACAGGTGCTTCCCTTTTACTAATTAAACATGAGTACTGGCTAATTGTTGACATTCTCCAGTTGGAGTAATCACCTTGGACTAAATGGGTGACAGAAATTCCAGCTTAGCCTCATTCCAGATTACACTCAGATATTTTTTAAAGCTGTAGAGAAATGGCAGAAGAAGACTCTCCCATTTGAAAACAACCCAGCTGCATTATTTTACCACCAGGCCATAATGCCATAAAATATCTGCTTGGAACTAATTAACTTAGGAGAATTATCAAATACATCACACAGTAAACTGACTGACTTGACAATAAATTCAACTGCTTAACTTAATTCTGCAGTGATGGACATCTGGCCTGCTCTTGTTCAGACAATTTAATGTGTCCCACTATTAACAATTTCTCTCATTTTAGATACACATTCTTTTCCTTGAAATTTAAGAGCTTCAGAGTGTTGGGGTTTTTTAAAAAAAAAATTCAGAAGAGAAGCATCTTCACTCAGTGGTTTTAGAAGAAGCAAATATTTTGGCATTATCAGTGATGTGAACATAAAATCAGACTTGAACTACTTCAAGAGATGGATAAAGACAGATAAATATGAGCAAATAAAAGGCCATTTTCTTGCACAATAATCCTACAGAATTCATTGCTCACCATTACTTGGGCTGTCTTGAAAGCCCAAATTAGAGACACTGAAACAACTACAACCACAAAACTTCACCTTGCACTGCACTGAAATGAGGGGGCAGCTTCAGTTCTGTATCAACACATTAGAACAGTCCCATCACCTCAGTGCAAAATTTCCAGCTGCTCAAGTCATTGTTTCTAAGTAGTATTTTTAACTAATAATTTTCCTTTTTATTAAAAACAAACAAAAAAAAGGAAAACTTGAGTTCAAGCAATGTAATCAGTTTCCAGGTCAATGACTTGTTTTTCCTTAATTTTAAAAATAGCTTTTCTTGAAGAAAACACGTTCAAGGAGCACAGATAAGAAGCATGAAAATCTGTTCTGTGTTTGTGTCCAGTCTAGGTAGGTCCAGTAATTACTGACCTGGAGAAGTAACTTCTGCTGCTGATAAATACTTAAACAACCTTAAAAAATGATCTCAGGCTGATGACAGCACAGGGTGGTGTTGCCATTAGGCAGAATAAAGTCTTTCTAGAAAGGGAGTTGCAGACTTAATTGATAAATGGGGGAAAAAAGAAGATGCAGTACATTTAGACCCTAATTTAATGAAAAAAATCAACTAACAGAGTGCCTTGTTCTAATAAAAGATGAGTATGAATGTGAGCACTCCTGGACTGAAACAGGAAATTATGGTATGGAGAGGAGCTACCTTGAAAAATCAGCAATGAAGTGATTTAGCTCTAACTCCAATATCTTCATAAACAGGCTGAAAGAAAGCAGGGAAGTTTAAAAGAGCTCAAAGAAGAGAAAGCATCGACAGGAGAGGGGAAAGATTACAAAACCCTTCAGTGAGATCTGAGTGAATAAAAGCAGCTTAAAAATTAATTCAGTTTTTTCAAAAAGCAAAATTAATGAAGTGTGAAAAACAACAAAAATTTAGCCCTCCAAAAGAGAGGCAACATCTGCAATGTTAATATGCTCAGAGACATTTAGGTGTTATAAAAGACTGCAAATGAGGCAGATGTGATAAAACAAGAAAAATATCCAACTTTTAGCTGGGCTGCAGCCTGGAAGCATCATGGAAAGGCAGAAATTGCCCAAACTCATCTGCTCCTGCATGGCTGTACCTGGAACTGCACAAGGATCCCTAAACCACCTAATTACAAGGAAGATATTCCAAAGCTGGAGGGAATTGAAAGCACTGCAGTCAGAATGATTAAGTTGTAAGAATGGGCTGATTTAAAATGAAATATTAAGATTTACACCACTGTATTCTGTGAGGTAAACAGCAGATGTGAAAGGAATGCTCAACATAAAACACATCTAAGCAGATCTTTGCATCTACAGCAAAACCAGCACAACTTTTCACTGAAATGGCTGTAGAGATCAACAGCTTTGAAATGTGAAAGGGTAAAAAGGCACAGAATTCCTCAATCCCTGAGGGGCAGAGCTGGGACAGTGAAATAAGCATTTAAGATTTCACTGCCCTGATTACACAGCTTTGAAACCCAGCAGCCTTTGCGGAGATTTCCCCACTCCACACTTTATTATTTGGGATTATTTCCCAACACCCAGAGAGGTGTTTCAGATTTCAGGGTAGAGCTTGGTGCAGGAACATCATTTGGTGTTTCCTCCCGAGCACAGCGATGCTGAAGCACTTTCAGTTTTCTCCTCCAGAACTCCTCACTGCTGCTCCCAGCTTTAATTGCACAGCTTCTCCTTGAGCAAATATTAACGACAGAACAAATTCCTCAGCTAACTGAAAAGGTTATTTTCCAGTGATACTTAAAAGAGCCCAGTTATTCCAAAGCATTATTCTACAATGACTAATTGACATTAGAAGAAGTGCAAAGTACATAACTTGATGCTTTTTCAAATACAACAGAAGACATTTCTTTTTAAACCACACAAAATCTGTCTGGGCTGAAATTCTGCTTAGGCTGCAGTGCTGAAATCTCAAAGGAAAACGTACAAGAAAATTTTTTCAGTAATTCCTTGTAAGCCCGATTTTTTTTTCCCGTGAAATCTCAAAGTTTGGTGCATGGTCAGCATGTTCTCACTGCTTTATTTACTCATTGATTTTTATTGTTATTGGATGTAGATGTTTCCTGGGAAAAACAAAAACAAAATAATGAAGTTTTAAAATTTTTTTTTCCAATTTTCATTTCTTAAAGCATGCTTTCCTAAAGAAGTGAAATGGGATTTCCTTTTCAATATTGCAGTGTTGGGACATGCTCATTTTTAACTTTCTAATAGTGATAACAGCAATTCTGCACAGTGTAAAAATGATCTGAAATTACTCAAATTTAAATTTCTTAATAACTGTGTTTTTCCAAATCAGTTCAAAAGAGATTGGGTGCAATCACATACTTCAGAGAGCATTTCCCTCCTGTTAGGGACCAATTCCTGTTATCCCTGTGAATCCTTGGGCATCAATTCTAACTTTCCAGCCAAAAAATGCAGTCAATGACTGATGTGCACATTAAAGTCCAGAAAACCTCTGTCATCTATTATTAGCATTTGTGCTTTCAGTAAAGACCTTCAGATCTGTCACACTGCCCCAGAGCCTAAAATTTGCATTAACTGTCAGGATTCAACTGCAGATTTCCCAAAGCAGGTTTCCCTTACCCAAACTGCTTCCAAACTTAAAACTGGGCAACATTAAAAATGAGAAAATCAGCATGGAGTAGTTCAGAAAAAAAATGGAATTGGCCTGTTCTATTTTCTACATTTGAATTCTACCTTGATATTTCACAATTCTATATTTATATATTTACATTTTCCATCACCAGCCTTTATGTGTTTTGAAGTTATTTTTAACTTGACTTTTTCAATCTCATGATTTTAGTTCTTGATCATGAGCAAGATAAAATAAAAAATGCTCAGAAATAAATGGCATTCACTGCCATGCTTTTATCTATACACCAATTCTTATTGGAATTTCAAAGTTTTAAAGGCTGCAGTTTTAAATGTAACCATAATTACAGTTAAACATTCATTTAGTAGGAACAGGTCAACATAATTGAATAAGGCAGTTAATAAGATAGTTAGCAAACATTATCCATCAGTGTCCAAATGAAGAAGATTTAAAGATGCACAGAAAACACTCTGCCTTCACATATTCCCACAGATCCTCCCATGTCAGGGAGATATTGTGAAATATGTGAAGGCCCACAAGGGTGAAAAAAAGTGGCCACCTATAGAGAAGTTCTGCCTACAAAAAAAAATAACAGTAAAAATCTTTTAAAATATTCAGATGTTGCCCCACTTGATGAGAATATTTCTCAAACTCCTGGTGCACTTCTGGTCTCCTGCTTCAGTGATGAGTTTTCCTCTCCTTTTTTTTGTTTTGTTTTGTTTTGATTTTTTTGTTTTGTTTTGTTTCTGTTTGACCCAGAAGTGTTTCCTTGCTGAACCTCAGAATTTCCCCCTGTTGTACCCAGCCTACAATCCTACTTCATGAAATTCTCAGTCCTTACTCTCGACAATAAAATCGCACCATTTCTCAAGACTTTATTTACTTTTTGGCATTAAAAAATACTGCCATGACAGCAACTGAAAGTTTGTTCTTTCATGTGCTATCATGGTTTATGCAACAGCCAATCCTTTGAATGGGGAGCTCCAATCCTGATAACCAACCACCCTCCCAACCGCCGGCACGGGCACAGGAACCCGGCAGGAACAGCTCACCAGGGCTGTGGTTAAGGACTTGCACCAAAAAACTGAAAAAGGCAGCCTAATTTGTGTGTTATGTTCACCAGTGACCTAGTTTGCAACTGTATTACATGAGGAGCAAACATTTAAATTAAGACAGGTAAAAATGAAATTGTTTCCAACCAAAAACCCGTGAAATACATGGTTCAAAATCCATTTCCTTCCACATTTACGTTTTTAATCAACATCTACCCCAACTGCTCAGTATTTCCCAATGATTTGCCTCCAGACTATCCTCCAAACTCTCTGTTCTTGGCCTCACATCCACCACATCTATCCCACAGTGTCAAGTCTGTTCTCCTACTGCTGAGAAATTTCTCATTCCAGCTGCTTTCCCTGGACCAGTATTATGGTATCAAACACACAAAGAAAGTAAAGAATGACCCAGAACACAGGAGGAAATGAAGCTCCTGCCCCTTCCTCTCACTGTTTCTCCCTGGATGGAAAGAATCAGCTCCCACACCTTCCCACCATCCCAAGGATTCTCCCAGCTGATGGAAAATGGGGGATCTTTGCTCTGTCCCTGAATTGGGAGCAAGGACCTGCACAGAGGGGCAGGGGAGAATTCAAACACCCAAAAGAGAGAGCTGGAACTTCACTGCAAGGGTCCAGCTCTGTGGGTGTGAGCAGGGGGGGAATACAAGCAGATAAATACCGAAAAGGTGTCCTAGAATGGTTTGGGTTGGAAGGGACCTTTAAAGGCCACCCAGCCCAACCCTCTGCAGTGAGCAGGGACACCTTCCACTGGATCAGGTTACTCCAAACCCCACCCAAAGTGGCCTTGAATGTTCTCAGGGATGGGGCATCTACCATTTCTCAGGGCACCATGTGCCAGTGTTTCCTCACCCTCATTAACTATTTACTTGTTTAAATGGAAGGTTATTATGAAGGGGTAACACACTCTTCTTCTCCTGCATAGAATTGTAGAATCATTTTGATTGAAAAGACCTTTAAGACGATCAAGTCCAAATGTTCACCCAGCATAGCCAAGGCCACCACTAACTGATTAAGATGGAGATAGTATTTTGCTAAGCTTAACTGCATCTCTGTAAAAAGAATTTTAAGACTATGGCACTATTTGGGTCTAACTTTGACTTTACATATACTTAAATTCCAAGCAGAAATACCTTGTCTTCTTACCTTCTCTTCCCATCACATTGGTTTTGCATCTTGCAGACTGATAAGCTCTGTCCAGTAAAACACCAAAATCTGCACTTGGCTAATACTCCCCATGGTTCTGCTGACCCAGCTTGCTCCAACCTCAGCCACTGCTCCTGACATCTGCTGGATCCAGGGCAGGATACCCTGCTCCTTCCAGGAGCCAGGGAATCAGACACCCACTATTTATACTCTGGTACCTCGAAGTGCTCTGCCCATGCAGATAATCTCCTGCAGCTGCCACAGTCTGGCTGAGGCAGCCAAGCTGGATTTAGCTCTCACTGCCTTAGCACAAACAATCCACTCATCACATTTGGGGTAACAACCACAGCAACAGTAACCATCAAAATGCAAACACTTGTTTTTAGAAGTGTAAGGTACTTCTTGAACGCGAAACATTAAACGTTTATAGCAGCTTTAACTTGGATGCTTACTCATTTTAAACATAAAGGAACAAGTGAACCGGCGGCACTAATTATTTCAACTCAAACAAGTGTCACGGTACTTTGATTTTATTATTATTATTATCATCATAGGATTTATCTAATAGTCCCTGAAATAGATGTACACAAGATGTATCTCTATATATATGATTTTTGTCCGATGACAATTTATTTGAAAATGCGGTAAATAATACATTTAAAATTTGGACTTTGTCCCCTCCTAAACTCTCGCAAAGACAGCAGCCAAAAAACCAAGCAAGTCAGGGTGCCTTTGAAGATATTTAATTAAAATCTAATCCCACATTCTTAAGGGCTCACATAAATTAAGCTGTCATTCAGGAGATTTATGCACTCCCATTTGCATATTGCATACAATTCATCAATTACTGGTGTTTGAAGGCAGAGCCATTCCCGGGGAGGCGCTCGGCGACGCGGCGGCGCCCGCGGGCTGGGGACAGCCACCTCCATATGGCTGCTCCTCCTCTGCCGTCACACACCACCCCCAGCCCCTCACACACCTCCCCTCTCGGGATGGATCCTGCTCGGATCAATCTGCCAGCTGGAGACCAACATTTGGGCAGTCCTGGGGCAGCCCAATCACAGTCGACGCTCCTCGTTCACTCAACACCCGTAAGCCTCCAGATTCTGCTGCAGCAAGCCAGGCCCCTCTCCTGGATCTCCTCAAACAAAATCACAGAACCACACAATCACTTAGATTTACTTAGATCCATCCAACAGCACCACCACGGCCACCACTAACTCATGTTCCCCAGTGCCACATCCACGTGGCTTTTAAATCCCTCCAGGGATGGTTTCTGCTTGCTGATTACTAGTAAGTAATAAATACTGCCTGGAGGCATTTCTGGCTCCTTCACTGCTCACAAGACTCTCTCTGTAGCATTAGGGGCCACACTAAGTTAGAACAAAATACCTCCTTTAAGTGTTCAAAAATATTAATCCCAATTTAAACATGTTTGGATGTATTCAGACCTAGGAAATTTTCCCAGTAATTTCCTAGCACTTTTAAACATATTTTTAGATAAGCACAGCTCACATAAATGTGGGGAACATTTCCTTTTAAGAGCATCGTTACCTGAATAGGAACATATCCATAATTGCTTTACACTCCAGTATTTGTGTGAGCCAGTCCAGCAGCAGAGCAGGGCTGGCACATCCAAGTGCCCAAACACACATCTGACATTTCCTGACCTATCTGAACCACGGTCCCTCATCCCAAAAGCTGTCTCACGGATGTCTGTACATCTACAGCCCAGTATCACCTTCCTTCAGGCATCAGTTCCCACACCTGCAGTGGTTTGATGACAGGACAGCCACAGATTCAACAAAAAACTTAGGAAACCGTGAGAAGATGACCAACATACAACAACAGGCCCCAAAACTACATGAAAAAAGCATCAAACCTAACAGCAATTCACATATCCTGCTTCTACATCCTGCTTCATACTCTTTTTTGGGCCTTAGACAATGATGTTTAAGCATCTAACACTGGGAACACAAGGTAGCTTATGACTTGAAAATTAATCTGTGAAATAAATATATGTATCTGTAATTAGATTAATTTTTCAACAGCTTGTCACAACGATGTGGGAGTCTCAGTAAAACCTCCATTGTGCATTTTCTTTGCTCACTCAGTTCATCTTGTTCTGCTGTTTTAGACTATGGAGTCTCTGAACAAATGTCCTTCTCAGTGGTGGTGATTCCCTGCTCATCCAACAACCACAGCAATGCTTCATGGAGGAGCAACAGCAAAATGTCATGTTCTTCTCTGGCTGTTCTTTTATGAATATTGCACCGACACACTGATCACAAATGTACCAAGGGCCAGAAATACCAACAAAAGGTGGAGTTTCCCTCCCACTGCTCTTGCAACCCAGCACTGACCTGCCACACATCTGCCAGCCCAGCCTGAGACCTTTTAGGGCTTGTGGTAACTGCACCAAGCAGAACGTGTGAAACCACTTCATTAACTGCAGCCTCCAGCAGCTCTCAATTTCACATCTCCAAAGGGGAAAGGCTAAAGCAATAACCACTTGTTACAGTCTTGTTACTAAGCTAATGCTCATCTCTTACACTCACTAAGACTTTGCTCCATTTATTGTATTGTATGATTAAAACTAGCCCATTATTTCTGTTCTTTCACCAAATGTTTTAAAAAATTGCTTTAAACAGTTTGTTTCCATTTAGCAATGAGCTGCTTATTAAAGCCACTGCATAAACAGAAATGCACAACAATTTGTGGCTATCTTATGAATTTTTGGTAAGTTTGGATAACCTACTGGAATTAATGGAGTTAACGGAATAAAGAATAAATATCATGGTTGATATCATGGTCAACACCAACTTCTCAGTGACTCTCTAACTGATGAGAGGTGATGTAGCTCTGCCTCTGCCAAGGATTTAAAACCTATTGAAGCAACCATGGAACACAACGTATATTTATTAATTTCTCTTTAACAACAGAACACTTCACTGTGCTTCCAGCATTTTCAAAAGCATTAAGTTCACTTTGACAATGCAAAGATACCCATCTTCAAAACTCCACACACCCTGCGGGGATTGAGAGATTTGTCTGTTTCAAAGGACAACCAGACACGGGTAATGTCCTTCTTCATACACTCAACTGCCTCTCTAGGAAATTTTTTGACAACTGAAGAATTACTGAGACTCTTCAAAATCCCAAGAAAGCAACGCTGAGATGATTGGGGAAGAGATTTTTGAGTTCCTACTTTTCAGCATTGATTTAACTTTCTGCCTTGATCCTCTTTTAACCTGAATTTGTGAGAAACTGTTGGGTGGGAAGGGAAGGAAAAGGAATTCTTTCAACATCGGTCATCACTTCAAGATTGTATCAAGAAAAAAAAACCAATCTACAGATTTCTATAGCATGAACAGCCCACGAAATATGAGATGTCAACACACAACAACCACCAAGCCATGAAATCTCCCACTGGTGCCACACCAGAGGTTTGGAACCCAGCAGCACCCGATGCCTCCATGGCTCTGGGATGTGCTCAGCTCCTCTCCTCCCAGCCCGTTCATCCCACAAGCCCTGTCTCCCCTGCCTGCATGACTGACACGTTTTCCTTGCTGCTGTTTTATAAACACGCTGGGTAATGACGGCGTTCTGCTGGGGGCTGGGCACTTCTCCCTGATGCCTTGTCACAACACGGGAACACTCCCAGCCCTCCCCAGAGCTCCACCTCCCACGAGAGGCTCCCAAGCAGCTCAGGGAATAGCTGCACTGTTAGAAATGGTGCATGGAACAGCTGCACTGCGCAGAGAAACTCCAGAACCTGGAATTTCCTAACCTACTGGCATTATTTCTGTGTATAACTGTTCAAATGTAATTATATATACTGCATGTAGGAAGACAAAACACGTTCTAAAATGAATCTGTGAGGTGATCAATGCACAGAGGTGACAAAGACACCAGAGGCAAAACCAGCAGTAAAAGCCACATGATTTAATGCATTAATTGAATTACTAATACTGACCGCCCTGAAAGTTTCCCTGTCTTGCTGTTGTACAGTCCATTGCAAAAAAAAAACCTCAAGAACATCTGTCCCACAGTAGCTGCTAAATTTAGTTTATTTCAATTAAAGTTTGACAGAGTTTCTAGAGCTGGCACCCTCTGGTGCACGTGAGAAGTTGGCAGAGAGCTCCACTCACCTCGCACAGAGTGACCGGATTTGCATTGTGCCTACAGCCTAACAGGAAAATACTGAAAACTGGGGCTCTCAAGTGATGCTCAAGAAGAAAACCATGGGGAAAGGTCACTGCCCAGCACCCCTGAGCTTCCTGGGCAGGCAGCAGCCTTTGGCAGAACCCTGAGCTCTGCAGGCTCGTCCTCGTGCCCACTGGACACGGCCAGCTCTGACCACCAGCCCTGACCACAGCACTCCCGGGGGCCTGCCCCACACTCTGCCCACAGATCTGACTCATGGCACCACAAAATGGGTTTTTTGCCATTTTTCCAAAATACATCTTCCCTTCTCCTAACCAAACCTAATGGATTTGTGGGACAACCACTTCTTGTTCACCAACTGTCTTGGCTGCCCTGTCCAGTCACTGAAGACAGTTCAATTTGGTGTTTCTCTACCACCTCTATCCCCCTGTTTCTCCTAAACCCTTGCAAGAAGCTGCAAGATGAGCAAATGGCACTGACAACTTCTCCTCCATCCAGCACATCCTACGTGTCCGCAGGCCTCTGGGAATTGATCTTCCTCCACATGAAGTTGTGCACTGGTAAAAGAGGGGGGAGAAAGTCATTTAAACCATCATTAGACTGGAAGGTGACATCTACAAACATCTGGCTTCAAAACAGAAAATGTAAACTGTTCTAAATTAATAGCCTTCCATACGTTAATGCACCTTGGATTTTTACTGTATACACATTAAACTGAAGTTTTCAAAATTTAAATAATGTTAAACCACATCTACGATTTCCCTCTGATAGCTGGAACAGACAGATGGTTTGAGCCATAACTTCCTGTCAGAAGACAGCTCCTCTGGTTCCTCAAGTGCTTCATCCTGGAGTTTTGTCAGGAAAAGCCTTGCTGGGTTTCACCTTCAATATTTCTCTCTCAGGAAAAAATACGAACTAATGGTCAACCCCCACAGTTACCCTTCAAAGAAAGTCTTCACCCCCAGACGTCCAAGCTGCTAGTCACTGAATTTTGTCTCTTACAACAGCAATCTGTAGAAATGTGTCAGCTTGCCTATGTAATTGTGAAAAGCAAGTACATTTCAATTTTCTCTACATTCAAACACATTTTAACATTTTAACATTTTTCAATTTAAAGACTAAAGTCTAAGCCAGCTACAGATTTCCACTGAGATTTTGGACTGGTCAGCTGCCAGTTCAAGTATTCCTTTCTGCTGAGGAGAAAAACCCTACACAGTCATTTTTAGAACAATTTCTACATTTTAGTATTTCATATACATGAAGGATGCAATGAAGAAAATTATCAGAAGACACAGTAGAACTAAACATCACTCACAACTACACATTCATTTTACTTATTCCTTTAGCTGATAAAACTGAAGAAACGCATCTTTATAATCTTTGAAAATTACTTGCTTTACATAATTACAGAAATCAAGTGCAGTAGGAAGCCACTGCTTAGATGGGATCTTAGACATCAAAGTCCATTTTTTCCCTAAAAAAGGTTAGGCTTTCAGGATCAGGCACATCCACAATATAAAGGAATTCCCACAATTTATCTGTGCTATAAGTAGCAGAAATATGTATGGTCAAACGCCACAAAATAACACTGCTCTAAGAACTACAGAGCACATTTTATCTTCTTCCCAAATTAGCCAAGAAAGAATGAAAAATCTTCCTTAAATCTCTGAACCAGCAGTTCACATTGAAATACGAGGAGCCATGGAAGAAGCAGAATCATCCATATGTCGAGGGCATTTGCAAACAGAAAATGTTTTTGGTTTTCCCTTTCTGCTTCCATCATTCCTTTCCTGCAGAAAAGCAAAGCTCTTGCTATCAAACATACAGAGGGCTTGGTTTGCTGAAGGATTTTGATTTGAACCTGTGTCAAAAATGAATTTGTGCTAAGAGATTCTTAGAGTTTCACAGAAGAACGTAATGACACATGCAACCCATACCCAGGAACTGCAGTGCCAAGGAAGGAAGGAAGGGAAAATAAAGGATAATTTTATATTGGTCGCCTACGGGCCACAGTTTCCTTGCTTTTCTATTAACAGCTCAGAATCCTGTGTGCTGTGAGAGCACAGAGAGCTGTAACTGCCAATTAATGTAATGATATTTGCATATTCATTACCGTGGTTATAAGGAGTAGTGGTGCTCTCGTTGTGCAAGGAGGATGCAGAGGGGCGTTCGTCTGCCAGGCTGGGACTGGGGGAGAACTGAGGGGAGCCAAGGGATTATCACCAACTGTGCCCCACCACAGCTCCTCTGCCTGCCTGTGCACACCTCCCAGGAAACCACAATCCATATTTACCTACAAATTATTTGTTATATAACCCTGTCTCCTTTGGTTATTGCTTTCTTTATGCCTTTTTGGTCACCAGTGACCAGTTAATAACACCAGCGTGAACTCACAAACTCTCTGCTTTTTAACTTCCAGCTACTTCCTGTATTTTTTATGATAACCATATGCTGGATTATTATTTAATTACAATTAAAAAATAAACTCCTGAATGTAGGTTAGTTTGAAATGAAGGCAGTTTACAATAACTCAGATCTACAGCTTTTCTCACAGTTCACTCAGCATTTCCTGCCACACACCTGCTCACCTGCACTCAGGATTTGACATTAAATTTTATGCACACACACCCCTACACAAAGAACTAAAATCTGGTCCAGAACTACTCACTGATTCTTCCAAAAATAATCAAGGTACCTTTTAAAATCTTTTAAGTCTATTTGAAGAAATACTTTTTAAATCAGGGCACTGTGGTTATTAAAGATACCAGAATAACTCCAGTGCTTCCTGGTCCCTGAATGAGGCTGTTCCTGAGGTTCTGATGTCAGTGGTACTGTCAGAAAAGCACAAAGTCCTGCATTCCCACAGAAATGCCAAACTCTCCCTTTCCCAGACAATGTCACATCATTGAGGCGCTGTTGCACTGCACTGTGAAGAGCCAATAGTGCACCTCCAGTAAACCCATTTTAAACACATACAGCCTGTGTGATATTTGTATCCATAGATCTGAAAACTTCAAGTGTCTCACAGGGAATTAGGGGGGGAAAAAAGGGCCAGGTATGGAAAAGTCAGCTCCAGGGAAGTGGCTGATCCAACTACAACCTCTGTCTATGCACAGCTCATCCCATCCCATCCCATCTGGAAATGCATCAGCACACACGATTTGATTGTTGTTCTCTCCTTCACTTTCGTTTTGTGTCTCCCACTTCAGATATTAAATTTTTCAATCATCTTCCTTTGATGTTGTCTTAGTTTAATTTAAAAGCAATACAAACATGTTTGATTTACAAGATTTTTATCACCACAGTATCTTATCACCTCATTAGAGTAATTTGCAAAGGCTTTTGTCCCAGTTGATACCAGAAAGGATTTATTTTCACCTTCAGTTTCTTACTCCTTTCTCAGCCTCAGTTCATGAGCTGCTGTACCTCATCTCTGGGCACTGAGGGAAGGTCCTGGCAAACAGGGAAGTTTTGCAATACTACAAAAACCATCAGTCTCAGGCTCTCTTTGGCTGCTGACCAAAATTGTTTTTATCTGCAGCTCTCACGAACTTCCTTTGGAGTTTTGGTCACAAGGATTGCAGCTGCTTTGGGTGGTTATGAATGAAGAGGGGGACCTTGCCTGGGCCCTGAGCTGTAATAGAGCTTCTCTGCACTGAACTGGGACGAGAGGCAAACCAGGCACCACGTGCACACACACACATCTATCACTAATTCATCTTTTATTTTTCCCCCCTTAAAATCTGGTAGCTGATCCTACCTGCATAAAGAACACACAGGACAGGGTAGCTGCTGCAAATAACAAGAAACTTATCCTTGCAACCATCGTGGACCCAGAACATTGTCTGTGTCTGAACATCCAGCAGCACAAAGGGCTATAAACTGCAGGGCATATGATGCTCTGTGTTGCCATTTTTTGCAGAGTGGAAGATGAGCCATTAAAGGCTGGTGAGCCTCCCATGGAACACCCCAGGGCATTCCAAGGGCTCCAAAGAGCCCCAAAAAACCCAGTTTTCCTTGATCTTGGCAAAGTAAGGAATGAAGATGAAAAAGATGATCCCAAAAATTAGTTTATCAGAAGGATTCCAGTAGAAGTTTTGTATTTTTTTTAATCAGCTGTACTGAGGCCAGAAGCACAGAACTGATAGAGTTACCAAGTCAACATCTGGAACAATATGGTGACAAGGAACAGGTAAAAGCAGATGTGCACTCCTAAGATCAGCCTTCTTCAGAGAAGCAGTAAATTAAGGGAATCTCAACCTGTTTCCAATTCCTCTGATGGCAGGAGCTACTTGAATAAAGCTATTTTTTTCAGACTCTGATCAATTTTCTAATTTTTTTTTTTTAATCCAAATTGAAATTATTCTTCTGGGAGGTGAAATTAGAATTTTTTAATAGGTGAGGAACTATTATCCACTGTAAAAGATGCAAATGATAAAAGCCCAGTATGTCAAGATAAATTGTGATCTTCCTCCCCTGCTTCATGGCACGATGTCCAAGAAAAATCATTTAATACTACTTCTATGAATTTGTAATTTCATCCCAGAAAGTAAAGAATAAGATAAACATTTTCTGTTTGTTTTTCACTTTCACAGCAACACCATCCTTACTTGCTTCTAGATGGTCACATTTTGCTGACATTTACAAACATTTCATGTTGATCTTACATGGGTCACATCAATCATCTATACAGTTTCAATGACACTTTGTTAAATAAACTGTCATGAAAGATTTATAGAGAATTTGATAAAAGTAAAGAAGATGTAGTTTAGCTTTTAAAGATGCATTACCCCTTTTCTGAGGTGTAATATCAGCTCTAAAATACCATTAAGCTTTTCTGGCAGGAGATGAAGTGAGAAAATAAAATGCACTCTTTCATCAGCACCGCTGATTTGCATCTTTGTGCTTCTACAAAATACAGGGAGAACAGAGCACCTGGAGGGAGAGGGAGCCTCACCCCATTTTGTGTGTTCTGGTTGTCTCTCCTCATGCTTGACAGAAGCCATTCATGGTCTTATCACATTATTTGAGCAAAAATTGCCTCCAGGTTAAAAACAAACCCCAAAACTCTACTTCAGATTAAAATCTCTACTGACGGTAAACTGATATTCCCAAATTCCCTCTCAGCACAGGAACCCCAGACAAGCAGCACACTTTCATTCAAAGCCCTTCTTCAGATAAACACGGCCAGAGCAGCTCATTAAGATGCATTTAAAATTTTCAGACTTTGCTGTCTGATCCCAATTTAATATTTGAGAGCAGGGAACAACAGTCTCACTGTTGGGGAGGGCTTTAATCATATTTAATTCACCAAGAAGAACCAAAGTTTGACCAAACTTTTCAGCAGTTTTCCACCCCTGACTGATCCAGTCACAAAAGCAATTATTTGTTCCACCTTCCAGCTACCTGCAGAGTCAGCTCTGCTCCTCCACAGCAGCTCCACCTGTTATGGAACAGCAGCCAGGAATACAATGTGGAAAAACTCCTCCACTTCAACATCTAGGCTTGAAAAACCACCAGTGATGAATTAAAACTTGCAGAAAAAATCAGAAGACAAGGAGTCTTTCACTTCTCTTAAAGACCATTAATTTTTGCAACCAATGGGACAACATGAAACACTCCTCAACAACTGCTGCACTTTTGTGTGTGATGCCTCATGACCCAGCCCTGCCAAAACCTGTTCCCTTCATGTTGTTATCCCATCCCAAAAGTGTCACACAAGAGGTCAACAGTGGATAAACCCACTCTAAAATTATACTGGATTCACTACAAAATATCTGTGCTCAAAAAGCTGCAGGTATAAAGCACTCAACAAACAGCCTTGGCACATCAGTGTCCCACAAGTCTGTGAGAGTCATTTCCACCACCACTGCACAGTTACTTTGAACGTTTTCTTCCTCACTGTTTTCCCCCATCTTTTAATTTCTGCATCAATACCATAAATACAAAATTCATGGCCAGAGTTCACATCCTGCTGGATACTGAAGAGTGCACTCTCCTGACATTATGATTACCTTACAATCTGTGTCTCTGAGCCCTTTACACAGTATCTTCACTATCTGTCTCACAATAAAAACGTGAAGCTGCTTCATTCCCCTGGCATCTCAGGGCTGACCTCACACAAACCAACACCCCCTCCACTCCATCCCTCCAGCCCAATGATTCCTGCATTCCCCACTGCATCACCACCAGGATTTTGGGTTGCATAGCTCCCTTTGGTGTCTCAAGGAAGACCCTGAGCTCACCTCTGCAGCCTTTAGGGGAAGAACACCTTGATTTTCAGGGTGCATCCATTCATTTTTCGTAGAGAAACAAAGAAGACATCTACTGTATCTGTTCTGTGTCACAGAGTCCATCAGCCAGAGCAAAAACCTCTGGCAGGTTCCAAACACCCTGAGCTGCTCTCCATGCAGGGAACACCATGGATCTGCTTCTGCAGCATTTGCTGAACTGATTCTGCTCTCAGCAGATTTATTTCAACTTATCTGAGAAAGAGTTGAAATAAGTTGAGAGTTTATCTCAACTTATTCTGAGAGAATCTGACTCGGGGTTTTAAAAAAAACCCCACAAATCCAATCTGCAGCCAAATCACAACAGTAAGTGGGAACTCAACTACATTAATTTGTAGATATTGTAACTACTGCATTACCAGCAGTGTTCCCAGGCACTGTGAATTCAAATAGAAAAGGCTAGGAGTTTAAAGGCAGCAATTTACTCGGTTATTCAACACATCTGTCAAATATATTACTGAGTGGTAAATGAATAAATATTGGATTTCAATTGCTATGACTAGAAATAAATGGGAGCCATTCTCTGAGCAGCAGCACTGTGAGCTACAGGCTTTCAGTGGAGGCTTAGTTAAAGGAAAAGCAGAGTAATTAGAGTAATTCCTATATATTCTGAAAAAAATACCAGTTTGTGATGTGATGGATTGGATAATGAAAACAAAATTGTCTCTATTTTACCACACCATGCAATGTTCAGGAAAAACAACACCCTAACCCAGGGATATTTTCCAATGACATATCCCAGAGAGACACTGATGGTTCAACACAAGGTCCAAAGATACATTTCATGCTGAAATGAATATTCCAGGTATTTTCAAGATACTTGAAAACAACTTACATGCAAACATGCCAGAACTAGATGCATTTAAAATTGTTTAGATCATATACTAATGATTGCTTACTGTGCAAGCTACTAAATTATGTAACTTTATCTAGACATATAAAAGTGTTGTTATTATTATTATTGTGTGAAAATTACTCAAGTTGCACTTGTGACTAATGAAAATTACATTATGAAATTATCACTATTATATAAAATTATTAGCTAACATTTTAGCTAATAATTTGCTGGTGGATGTGCATTTGAAAAGATGACAGGAGGGTCCAACATTTCTAATTGCTCTGCAACCAGCAAAAAGCTCTAAGAGAAAAAGAGAAATGAGTCTCTCGCCATGACAACAGACTTGGGAGCTGTTCTGCTGAAGTTTCCTTGAGATCTGCAACAACTTTTACACTGTCACATGCTCAGAAACAGGAAATCACACGAATCACCCACATTCTAATGGAGTTCAAAGTTGCCAGAGAAGCGGAGGAGCATCCTCAACCTCCCAGCACGGCATTAACACGTCTGTCTCCAGAACAGACACACAGGATGTGCCTCAAACCACCCTCCTCAAGTGATTTAATACAGAATATTGGTGTGAAGTAGCATCACAACGAGAAAGCAACTGGCTTCACTTCATTATGGTAGCAAAGACAATTAATAGCCATTGACTGCTTTGACTCCACAGTCTTTGCTGCTGGGGAAAGACAAGGCTCTGCTTCCCAGACAGATCTTACACCCTAACACAGACAAACCCTCCTTTCATAATTCCAAATTAACCAAAGATTCATTAACTGTTTCACCACAAGCCTCAACTTCAACAGTCTGACTCCCCAGGGACACCTCGGGTTTACACCTTTTAAAATAAACCCCCGACTAACACAACTTTGATATTACTGGGAGGACTTAACAAAAACCTAAGAACTGCTCAGTCTTCAAAATCCCTCCTGTAACAGCCAGGATTTGGCTAAACCAATCTGCACATTGCAGATTTCAGTCCACGTGCTCTGGCAGGGCTTGGCACATCGAAGATGCTGTAAAGAGTTCAAAATCCTGCCTGTTGTCACCTACCTGTGTCCAAGCTGACCCTCACTGACCCATCCCTTTGCTGGGCCAACAGGGAATGCCACTGACAAGGGGCACCTTCCAGCCCAGGAGCATCATTTCAGCAGCTGAATCCTCTGCAGATGCAGGGATCCAGCTCGGGGCTGCTCCTACAGCCTCATGGTCAAGATGATCAGTGGCCTCTTAGTCTGACATTTCAGATTTTCCCAGTCTTTATCACCGTGTGTTACAGGCTGCTGAGGGAACTACACAACGGGATTAACTAATGGCAATAACCCTCTTTTGTCAGAGAGGATTACTGTCACTCAGCACTGGGGGAAACTGAAAACCAGGAGTTCCTTTTGTGGTATTTATTTAATATTCTACTCTGTAATCTGTTTGCAACAGTATTAGTGCAAAATGTCATGGGAAGATGTAAACACTCACCAGATTCCTTTTTGTACCTACAAACAAACCGAATGAAAAACAAAAAACAGTTTGTTTCCTGTCGCTCAAGCCGTTCCAAGATCCTGATGCTCTATGTTATTTAAGGTTTTCTGCTGACTTTGGGGACATTGTGGAGTGCTCTGATGAGGCATGTTCCAGTGTCAGCCAACAGTTTATCCCTGGCACGCTTGTCAATCAAAATAAAACTAACAGACGGCTTTCTTTGTTTCAAATGAGCTTTCCCCTGGTCATTAAAATTCACTTCTTATTACCAAAACTACCATTTGGATGGAGAGAGCAAATTGAAATGTTCGTGGTTCCTACTGAATCAACTCCTACTGGAGTTGACTGCTGCAGAAGAATCTTGAAAATATAAAAAAGGCATTATTTCAGCATTTCTGTGCTACCCATTCTTGGCCTCTCTATGGCCTGATAACTGCAGAATGTCCATTTCATACAAACCCTGCAACCAACACTTTGGCACCAGGATGACATGATTTCTTTTAGTGCTTTCAACAGCAGGATATAAAAGTCTAGAAAATTAAAACTTTCGTGGGACTGGGCAGCAGGAGCCGAGGCACATCTCTCCAGAGAACATAAAAATGTAATAGTTATTGACAAGCTACATCTTAGAAAACATTGGGTTTCCTATGCTAAATATTGAGGGAATCATGCTCTTTTAGATTAGATTTGTAAACTTATGGCAAAAGCATGTAAGTCAATAAAATTACATTTAGAATATGTATTCCTGGCAAAAATAAAGTGCTTGCAGCAACACCAACTTAATTTTTGGGAGATAAATCAAGAGGCTATCCAAACACATCCTGACAAAACACTGTGATTTCCAACCAGCCCTCGTGGCACAGAATGCAGCCTGATGATTTGTAATGATGTACAAATCATATAAAGGAAGCCATGATTTTATCTGAAGTTCCCACATGAGTGAGAGTTTAGGCCGCTGCAAATACCAGATTTCCTTTTCCTTTTTAATGAAAGTTTATTAAAAAGCCTGAACAAACAAGGTTTTGAAATCATTATCTCCCTTCTCTACAGGGAAATTGTGCATATAGCCTCTAATTTTGTCAATTAGGAGCACGTGAGATTTCAGTTATTATAAACACACTTTCTTTCCACTGACAGTGATTCAAATCCCATCCTACAGATTGATTTGCAGCCCTTAAAATCAGACTCTTTTTTTTGTTAACAAGCACCATCCTCTACAACTGCCTCTGGAATAAAGGAAAACCAGCAGCTCTTCTTACATCTTCCACAGACCAGACTTTAAACATATAACGTAACTACTTAAAAGAAAAATACCTGAAATGGTCTAAGGTATTGTCCAGGGCAACACAACATTTTAAGTTCAAAATATTTGCTGTAATTTGGAAGAAGAGAAGGAAACAAATGTGCAAAACTTAGTCTAGGTGCTGAATCACAATCCTTGTGCCTCAATCCTGCATAACTGATACAGTTTGTACAGGAGGAAGCCCAAATTTCCAATAATTGTGATTGAATACCCTGCTTTTCTCAAATCAGGTTCATTAAGAACTCATTTTTTCCCTCTCTATGCAAATAGCAATATTTGAGTACAAACCCAAACCTGTTTTTTATCTTCCAAGCCTCACCTTGACTGCATTTTCCACTCTCTGTGAGCCACAGTCGTAAACCTTCCTACGGTGAGGACACGTGACACTGACCGTGTCACTCCTGTCCTGCCTGAACTGTCACACTTTTGGAAAAGAAAACTGAACTAGTTGGACAAAATTTGCCCCTGACAATTGCATGTTGTCTGTTATCTCCTGGAGGCTCACAAGCTGTTTACTAATCACAGTGTATTTCTAGTTGAGTGCTCTGTAATTTCCAAGCTTTTCCTCCTTCCTCCCCTCCTCTCTCCTGGTGCCTCACTCATCCCTCCACAACCTTCCCAACTCAGCCACTGATCACCCCAACACCTCATCCACAACTCCTTAACTGCACAGCACCCGACCCAGCTGATTTGAGAACATCTACCCCAAAGAAGCTTTCTGTCACACTTGTTTTCTCACTCCAGTTCAGCTCCTGCACTGCTGTTAATTGTGTCAGACGTCTCATTGCAGGTGACCAGAAGCCATGAAACTCTTCCATCTTCCCAGCACCATCTGCTGCTGCCCTTCCCTTCTCACTGCAGCTCATCACACCTCCTTTTCCTGAGATGGACACATGGAATGATTCCCTCTGGCTCTGGAAGGCCCCTCTGAGTGCATCTCCCATCCTGTCCCACGTGCTGGAGCTGTTCTGCTCTATCCCAAATGCCTTCCCTGAGCTCCCTCATTGCCCGAGACTGTGAGAGAGAGAGTCTGACTTACCCCATCTGACCCCTTTCCATAGCTGTTATTTCTGCTCTGCAAAGGAATCATTTGTATTTATGCCCACGTTAATTTTTTTAAAGGAACTGTAAAGTTTCTTGAAAATTTTACCCTTCTACTGCCATGGAGCTGTTACTTCTTCATCCTAATTCATCAGTCTGCATTATTTTAAGGCACTTTATTTATTTCTTCTTCCACTTGTCATATGGCTTGTTAACTCTTGTTAACCCTCTCACCCTATTTCTATTACATTTTGACATTCTCAACTAGTTTCTTCCATAAACTTTACTTTAAAGCTTCTTTATCTTACATATATATAATTTCAGAGGGATTTATATAAAGCATCCCAGAACATGCTGGTTATGTTTGGCCTGGAAAAAAAAATAAAAATCACATTACCACAAAATCCTGTGCAAAATCCACAAATTCACAGGGATCCCTCCTGTTTTGGTGGCCTTCCAGAGAAGCCACCATCACATCCAGTGCCCTTCTCCCACATTTCCTCCAGAGCTGGGCCTCCAGGCAAGTGCATGAGCCCTGTTTTAAAGGCAACATCTCTTTCTTCTTTAGTTGTCTTGGCTTTCCGAACAATCTACATCCTTTACAGTAACATTCCAGCTTTGTGAATTATCTGATCAACTCTCTTACACAACAACCATAAATTATGATCACAGACGATGTTTTTGCTGCTTTTCCTGTTTATTTCCCTGTCCTACTGAGATTGCAACACAACTGTAAGGTGACCTGGAGCCAACTCACCACTCTGCTTTCTTGTACCCACTCTAAACACATCAGCAATAACCTCATATCTCTGCTTTTTGCCATCCCACTCTAATTCTAATCTCGAATCTTTGTGCCTAATTAGCCAGTTCATACGTAAACACACACAGAAACTTTCTCAGACTGAGCATTCCAATGACCACATTTATTTCCCTCTGGTATTAACACTTCTACTTGTTCAGAACAGGTTAGACGAGGAGGGAATCAGCAGAACAAACAAGGAGTTCCCAAATCACACCATCAGCAGAGCTCCTGACCCACTGATGGAGGTACAACCACCCTGTTTCTTGCAGGAATTATTGCTAACAGCCTGTGCACAGTCCTGGGAAAGGCAGCAAAATCCAGGGAGTACAAAGGTACAACAACCTTACCCAGAGTTTGTTAAATCTCTGAGCACAGTGATAAAACCCACGATGTAAATGCAGAGTTACCTTTCTCATCTTGCGCTCAAAGCCTCTTTATTTCCCTGCACACTCGCTCCCCTCTCCATTTCCATACCTCACTACAGGCCATTTTCAGCTCCAGCCACACATTTCCAAAGCAGCACATCCAGAAGTTTCCTGCAGCTCTTTCACAGCACAAAATGACATAATACAATATTGATCCAGGAGCTCTGCTGCTGTCATGCAGCTGCCACTGTGATGGAGTGGTCAAAGTCAGCAAGGGTCCACCAAGAACGCGTGGAGCTGCAATGCAGCTGCCAAGGGACTGGTGCAGCACTGGGTGTGAACTACCCTCATCTCAACCCAGCAGGAGAACAACAGCAACTCTACAACACTTTACTTTTCCTAGTAAGTATTTCTTGTTCTGTTTATGAACATTTTGTTTAGCTCCCACCTTCCTGCTGAATTCTGTTTAACAGGAATTAGGAGTTTGTCTTCCCCGAGCTGTGCTTCATTACAGCCATTCAGCCAGGGAGCTGAGCTTCTCTTCTCTAATGATTTACTTTTTTAGGCCATGCTAAACTTGTGTGCAGTTAAATTAGGAACATTACTTTTACTTAAGTAAAGAACAGAAGAAAGAGACCAAATGTTATGCTGCAAGATTTTTCTCTGATGCCACATAGATGTCCTTAAAATTGAGTTTGTTCTGCATGATCTTTTCAAATCATGTCACCATACATCAATAAAATCCATTAAAAAGCAGGACTGTCCATAAAGTGGGTACTTTTTTATCCATAGAGCTTTGACTTGAAACAAAAATTATTTCATTTGTGAAGTAATAATACTGTAACACATAATACTGTTATTCTAACTAAACCAAACAATAAATATTTGTAAGCTCCAGTGACACACTGAGCTCCAAGCCCAGTTGCAGAGTCTCTTCTGGAAATCATACAAACACAAACTGTTGATAAGACCTCACAGAATCATTCTGGAAAAACAGCAAGAGAAGAATACTGTCATTTGCTATTACAATGACAGAGTTTTCTTTACATATAATCCTTTAACACTCCCATGTTTCATAACACTGACTTTTATGAAGCAGAAATAGATTTGGATCTGGGGCACCCTCACAACATCCATTTGCTGAAAAGCTGTCGAATTTTGAAAATTCATATTTTCCCAAATTTAAGTTGGATGCCATAAACCTGTCCTTTTATTAACATCCTTTCCCACTCCCAGGATTACACATGTGATAATTAGCACTGTCAATTCCCTTTAAATTTGTACAGTAAAGCCAACTGAGGCCTTTGATCAAGCTGGCTTTAATTCCTGCCAGGATCTCCTCCTCTCCTAAATTCCTGCTAAGATCAACACCAAGCACTGTCACTTGAATTTTGCCTTCCCCTTTTCTCCAAATCTGTTCTGGCTTCCCAGCACTAACCTCAGTAGATCCTCCCTGCCTGAAACACAGTTTGCAGAAGCACTGGAACGCTTCAGGACACTGGGGAACAATTTCCTACTCCTGCCAATCTTTTTGAGGCAAGAAAAAGCCAGGATTGTGCTCAAGGCAAGCAGCTGAAGGAAGATGCATGGGGGTAAAACGGGGACTGGGAGGGCAAGTCTGGAGAGATGAGAGATGAGGGCCTGTGAAGAAGTGGGTAGAAGAGTGAAGAAGTGAAGAAGTGAAGAAGTGGGGTAGAGCAGGAAAGGGAGGGAAACTGTGGTGTGAGCTGTGCAAGATGAGCAGGAGTTTGTAGTTGCTCAAGTACTCTCCAAACACGAGTGCAGCTCAGGATTTCCAGCGCACACAAACCCATGGGAAGCAGTGCCAAAGGCATCCAGCTCTTCCTGGGGCTGGCTCACACGGATGGATGGCACAGCCTGCTGCAGCCACAGCTCCTCCATCAGTGCCCACAGCAGGTCTGGACAGCCCAGGCACTGCAGGGCCCTCACAGGGGGCACTGCCTGCACTTCACAAAGTTCTGGGCCGTTTCACTGCGTCTCTCAAGATCACAAGCAATGGCACACACAGAGTTGTGTTTGAAGATCACCATGGGGACAACCAAGCAGCCAAAATGATGCAATTTCAGAATGCAGGCTGCTTGTGCAGCATGAGTTCTGCTGTCCTGTTGTAGCCCAACCACTGCCCTTCCCAGCCATCCCAAAGGACACCTCGGGATGGACACCCAGGGCACACTGGAGAGCAGCCCAGCCTCACCTCACTGCTCTGCACAAAAACAAGCATTTATGCACATTTGAAGGATCATTTCCCAGCTCCTCCATTGGTCACACACATGGATACACAGCCTGGAATCCAGGATGTGTCATTAAACCTAAGATAGACGGGGCATGAAGTTATGGGGAAAGAGACTGGCACAGAGTGGTGCAGCAGATGTTGGAAGAAGTTTCAGATCCAAACAAACCTCAAAGAACTGTTTCAGAGAACACAGAAAAATACTCATTTGGAAGCACAATTCATACCAGCATTCCAGAGTAAGACTGAGAGAAGTTTAGAAGTTGTCAGCCCTGGTTTTGGAGATTCTGGGATGCCCCTTCAGCCCCGTGGCACCCTGTGGCAGGGTCAGGATGGGCTGAGCGAGGGCTGGTGAGAGCTGTGCTGCAGCTCTACTCAAACCACCAGCAGACAAAGTAGACACAGCTCCAACTAGGAACAGCTGTTATTTTCCAATTAAAAATCACAAGACCAAAATATTAATTTATTAAGCAAGCGTTCAGCTCACGCAGCCACAACTACAATTCTGAGCAATATATTCTTTTTTTTAAGAGAGGCTGTTGGGATAAATGTGTCTGGCATAAATAATTTAATGTGACAAAACAGTTTATTGTCTGCTGCTGATAGGCAAACAATGCTGTTCCATATTGTGAAATACTGGCTCGACACACAAAGAACTGTAAAGGATTTTCCTTTGCAGGGGGAACAAAATTTGTTGACATTTTTCCAACTGTTTTACCTAATAAAGTATTAGCTGAGTTAGGCTTTGAGAAAGATTATCTTCTGCTATCATAGAAGCAAGTTAATAAAGTGACAATAACAAACTGATGTATCTGTCAAAGTTTATAGATAAGGATGTCAAGCTATAGGTTATCAGCCTACAGAACTGACACTGTTCATATATCACAGCCCCCCAACACACACTCTGTCAGCATTGTTTATTTTCAGTCAGGAGTTAAATAATGACCATGTACTAAAAATGCCTTTGGGGAACTGCTTTGTCTTACATGCTGTTCACCTGTTTACTTCAGAGTAAGTTTTGACTTGCTTTTATTTAATTTTCTGTTTGAACAGCTGGTATTTATCAACTTCAAATGGACTTCAGGTCAATACACTGCAAAGAATTTTACTGCCATTTCTGCACTTGCTGCACACACAGAGCTTGTAAAACGCTGATGAGAACAGCTCCACACCCAGCTCAGCTCCAGAGGGAGCCAGGGAATGTCCTCCATGCCCCTGGAACCAGGGCAGCACTGGGAGAGGAGCACACACAGAATAGGAGGGGGTTTCCAAGGGTCCAGCCACAGAAATCACCCCACTTTGTACAGCTCACCACCAATAACAGCCTGTACTCCTTCCTCTTCTTCCTGCAAGTGTTCTTTACAGTATTCAAACCTGGCTATCCAGAAAAAGGCAGGAGATGGTATGGGGTTTGGTTTTTTGTCTGTGGTTTTGGAGCAGTCAATGGCAGAGAAAGAAGCAAGTTCTGCTGAAGTCAGAGGTGAGGGTGGAAAGAAGACACAGCCACAGAGGGGAAAACCACCAAGCTTATTTGTTTTCATCCTAAACACAGGAAGAAATCTCAATTTTTTTTTCATAAACACATTATTAATCCTAGAAAAACTATTCCTGAAGAAGTCATGAAAAGAGTTAAAGTGAGGTAAAAAACAAAAAAAAATCAAAATGCGAATAGAAAAATAAATGCTTGGCTATAACCAAGAACAACATAAAGGGTTTCCATCTATTTATTCTTTTTTTCCTCTCTATACCAGGCAGGGTGACTGAAAGATACTATTCTACCAGAAATCACTTTCTGGAACTGACAGCTCTACCTGTCATATTTGACGAAGCCAAAAAGAATGGGAAAGATCATGAATTCTTAATTCAAACAAGTTTCTATTACTTTTTTTGGAATCATTGTCTGAGTATGGATCTTAAGATAAGGGCTAAGAATTAACATATTACTCTCAGAATGCTTTTTCTAATCAGTGGATTTTTCCTACTACTACAGTACTTTTTAAAAAAGGGCACATTTAGAATCTCCATTAATTAATGGCAGGAAGAGGGGAAGGAATTTGTGGTGGGGGGAGGTGAATGACATCCCTTTAAGAAGAAATTGCTACTGAAAGTTCATCTCCCTCAACATTAAATTGGCCTTTCAAGGTTACAAAATTTAGGGACTTGAGCATTACAAAGTGATGCAGAACTGGGGTATGAGCCTCTCCTGTTCAGAAGAGCAAATGAAGATACAAACACTACTTCACCTAGTGCTGTATGATCTTTAACCAAGATTAGAGATCCTAATTCTCCTGAAGTCAATTTTATCAGTTAGAAAAGACAGTCATCTAAAAAACTATTTTTAAAAAATCATTCATTATGTAATAAACCATTTGCAAATAAAATACTTTCTTCTGCAGTCATTTCAGTTCTAATCCAAATCAATCACTTATTCTAGGACAGTCAGTTTAATTTATACACCAGAAGGCACAAAAAGGGCTGATTTATGCAACCAACAATTTAAATACAAGTTATTAGATGGCAGACTCAGAAAAGCCAAGCGCACAGCAGAGATCTGAGTGTCCCAGCTCCTGTTGCAGCTTGAATAGCAAATAAAAATGCTCTGTTTTCTTAGACTGAATTCACTCTATTTCGATAATGCTTCACACACTGCTTTTACAGAAGGGACTTCAGTCCCTTTACATGTGGGATGACTGCAAAAATCCCAGCAACATTTGTCCATCTCATGAAGCAAGAGGCTCCAAGACCTCCTGAGCTTCGCACTGGAAACTTTTCCACAGGAGCCCAAGCCATTGTGTGAGAGGAACCAGGGGGTGCCGAAGGAGTTGGTTGCTATGGTGGCATCTCATAAATCATCTGTTATTATGAAGGTGACAGCCTCATAAAGAGATTTGCATTTTCGGCTAATTTTAAGATTTTTTTTTTTCTTTCCTGCAGACATCATTTGCTTTGTAAAAGAAATGTCATGACAACCAGAGAACACTTAAGCTTGTTATCGGGTAGTCAGGCAGCCGCTTGGCCCCCATCACTTTGGCATTTGAGCATCGGAGCCTCTTTTGCATTATTGAGTAGTTTATCTTTACAGTTCATAAATATATTTCTGAACGTGGGGACAGCATAATAGGAGGACGAGGGAAAGCGATGGAGGGCTCCTGGTTGCCACGGCAACCTAAACTGATCAATTCCCTGTCACTGTTTTAAAAGAGGCACCACTCTCCTGTGGCCCCCGATGCTAATTACAAATGCAGGCCCTTCGCTGGCATGTTCAGCTTCCAGATTAAAGCAGTTCATGCCTAATTTATCATTTAACATGTCCTCCCACATTTGTAGTGCCGCTCGGAATGAATAACAACTTCACTTGTTTACAGCGTTTTCAACTTAATTTCACTAATTAGTTTTGCAGTTGCAGGAATCCGAGGGGGCGGCTGCCCCTCCAGAATGCCGGGCACAGGCAGGGAATGGGCAGGGAATGGGCAGGGAATGGGCAGATGGACAGGCAGGATCACCCTCCCCATGCCAGCTCCAGGCTCTGCCCTCCAGGACCCCCATTATCAATACATTATATATTTATATCCCTCTTATTTTCATGTTTCAAGTGACTGGGAGATGTTTTATGGGAATGGGAAAGAAATTACTGAAAACGTGGTTTAGTTTCACAGTGGAATAGTTCATGTTGTCCTGTGCAGAGTTTGAGATGAAAATGCTGCTGATTCACCCTGCAAATTGGACACAATTTGGCCACTGACTGTCCTTCCAGCCAGACTTCTACTGCTTCCTTTAAGGATTTGGACCAGATTTTACACAAACTGAACTTTCAATGTGCGTTTCAACACAGTATTTATCACTTCCCAAACTCAGGCCTCTCAGAATATTCTTCCACATTTCTGTAACCAGCACTTGTAAATGTCTTGGAAAACCCTTTCCCACCCTCTGTGTTCCAGAACAACATAGAACAGAGTATGAAATCTCTTCGAGGAAAACCAAAATGTGCTGGACCCGAAATGCTCCCAGTCACGACAGCAGTTATTACTCAGACATCTAGGGAAATAAACCTACTTAAGGCAGCCAGTAATGATGAAAGCCACACTCTGGTGTCCTAATAACTGGAAAAGTCTCTGACCTTTCTGCTCTCAAGAACGATACTGTAAAATCTACATGATCCAAAACACTCTGTAATTTGAAGTTAAAAACTAAAAAAAGGTGGAACCTGTAAGATTCATCTCTGGCAACAGGAAGAGTTCTGTGTTTGAGCACTGCTGCCCCTAGGGAGCCCTAGAAGAGGAAGGGATTTTGGTTCCTTGGTAATATTTGCACTGTTGCAGCCACAAAGGAGATCATTTGACAGCCTCTGCCCCAGGCAGCTCCTCCCTGTCATCAGTTTTACAAAAGGCCTCCTTCCCAGAACTCCTGTTAATCAACAGAAATTATACATCCACGGAAAGTGCAAACCCTTCCGTGGGTCTCGGGGGCCTGGCGAGGCTGCGCCTCCAACTGCTGCTCACCTGGCAGCTGCGGCAGCCCAGCCCAGCTCAGCGCAGATCAGCTCAGCTCAGCTCAGCTCAGCCTGTGCTCACAGGTGCTCCAGAACAGCACCAGCCTGGGTTCTGAGCTTCCCCACTGATGCCAAAAGGATTTTTGCTTTCTCTTTTATATACTTTTTACACAGTTCTCTGTATCCACAAGTATTAGCATGCATACTTGTAATCCTTTAGGTCTGATAACTTAGCCTGGTTTTCAGTGTCCTGGAAGCCAGAAGACCAAACATTCCACTATCTAAAGAACTCAAGGTCCCCTAGTAGGACAAATCCTGTAAACTAGAAGTTAGCCCACCCCAGCCCCTTTAATGGGCCCTCTTGTTAGATATGCTAATGAGTAAAGTCTTTAATTGTGTACTCAACTGGGGAAAGAGCTTTTGTGACGTGTTCTACCTGGAGGGCAGAGGCCATCGAATGGGATCCTATAAAAACACCGAGGTAAACAATCCCCAGCCCTCTAACATGTCTGAGCTTTTCTTCTCTAAGACCAGGAAAAAAGGCATCACCATGCCCAGGGACAGCCCCATGCCCAGGCACAGCCCCATGCCCAGGGCAGCCCCATGCCCAGGGACAGCCCCATGCCCAGGGAGGGCACAGCCCCATGCCCAGGGACAGCCCCATGCCCCATGCAGCCCCATGCCCAGGGACAGCCCCATGCCCAGGCACAGCCCCATGCCCAGGGAGAGCCCCATACCCAGGCACAGCCCCATGCCCAGGCACAGCCCCATGCCCAGGGGACAGCCCCATGCCCAGGGCACAGCCCCATGCCCAGGGCACAGCCCCATACCCAGGCACAGCCCCATGCCCAGGCACAGCCCCATGCCCTGGGCACAGCCCCATGCCCAGGGGAGAGCCCCATACCCAGGCACAGCCCCATGCCCAGGGACAGCCCCATGCCCAGGGACAGCTCCATGCCCCATTTCCAAGGGAAAATGCTCACCTCGGAGCAGTGAGGAGCAATCTGGGCATGAGAGCTGTGAGCAGGGCTCACCTGGCCGTGCTTGGGCTGATCAGAAGCACAAAGCTGGGCTTTGAGCAAATGTTGCCTTGGCTTTGCACAGATTTTTAGTCCACAATATTCAAGGGCACCCCAAATCCTCTTGTTCTACCACAGCCAACAGAAAGAGCCCAGGGATGCTGAATGAGAACACAGCCGAGGCTGCTGCTGCTGCTAAGAGTCAAAGTTTGTTTCTTAAAATAAATAAATAAATAAATCTGTAACAACAAAACTTTTCTCATGTATGATCTACATTCTCTGACATTAGCATTTGTTTTGTCTTCTATTATTTAGCTCATAATACCCTTAGTGAATACTGCAGGGCAAGGCCAGACCTCTGGCAATCAGCAGCATCAAGCACGGCTTAATTCTACAAAAACAACCCAAGAAACAGCAAGGCTACATTCTTTGCCCTGATAAGAGACTTGTCTTTTATTTTAAACACATAAAATGGTTGGAAACTCCACAGAAAAAACCAACTAGCTTGGGAATTACTCCATATTAGCACAGTATATGTGTATGACTATGAAACTCCCGTGACAAGACAAGCACAAACTGTTTGTTGTATTCATTTCATTCTTCAAAATTTGGAGATGACAGCAGGGTATCCTCCTGTCTTCCCCCCTGGCCCAACTCCCAGGGAAAAGCACCATTTTTGAGGAATACATTTCAAAAACTGCTGTAAAGGGTAGGGCATGCAATGGTAGTTTGCACCCTCCTTCCACAGAGTATCCTTAGAGCCAGCATCCATTCTTTAAAATCCTCCCTCACACACAGAAAGCCTCCCTTCCCATCTCCTCTCCCAATTCCATTAAAGGCAATTGCATCAATTGCACCACACTGGTGTAAGTAGAGAGAGAAAAGCTTTTTTGTGCCAGCACAAACCAACAGCTATTGACTCACTGCTCGAGTGCTTCTGCCTGTGTACACCCACATCATCCACCAGCAGCACGTGCTTTTCAGGGTCCAGCTTTCTAACATTTCCTCGTAGAACTTACATTTTCCAGTCCTCAGACAGCCAAGCCTTACACCCTAAATTCAAACTACATACTAGCACAAAATTAGAACTAGCATACAGCTACACACTACACACAGTTATCAAAAACCAGTTCCAAATAAAAGCCCATAACCCCTCCCAAGATTAACCACTGTATCTGCCGCTCTCAGAAAGATGCAAATCCAAAATCTGTATTTCAAACTAAACCACCCTGGGTTCTCCACTTGTGCTTTCAAATCCATCTGTCCCTGCTGGCCACTGACCACAGCAGCACAGAGCCCAGACAGCAGCACCGTGGGCCACACAGGATCTGGAGAACTCTCTGGGTTTTCAAGTAAGAAAAGGAAGAGGCAACTCTGTTTTATCTACGCTGCATTCTTGAAGCTGCTAAATAGTCTGTTTATTGTTTAAGTAAGCCTGTAACTGTGTTTAAGGCATGCAGGAGGCTGTGCACTTCTACTTAGTGTTACTCAAATAAAGACAACATATTAAGAATAATCACTCCATCTCTATAAAACGGTTACACGCTGCTCAGAAGAGAACATGACAAATACTTCAGCTCTTTGTGAAGCACCGTAATTGCTCATGATTTGCCTTTTCATGATTATATCCTCATTCAAGATCTACTTACTGGCTGAGTTCTTAAGGCTGGTGCAGCACTGACTATCAGCAAAAAGGTAGGATGGCTTGAACACTTCAGGAACAGATTGTTCCAGTCTTGCAGGATTTAACACTCCTCTGCACTTACTGGTGTGTCTGCTGTGACACACTGTGTTTTATTGCTGTCTCAGTCCTGTTATTTAGTGAACTTAAGCCTTCATCACCTGCAGAAATCCCTGGCCCAGACTACACCCACTGGATCACAGAGATGCTGGTGCAGACACTTCAGTTTTGTTTCACCTGCCAGAGTAGAAATTCAAAGGAAGATGGGATGTCCTGGCAGCAATGTAACACACCAAGGATCTGTAACACATCAAGGGAGACAGAGTCTCTCCCAAACCACTCTAAATCTGTTTGCTTTTACTTAAGGATAACTAAAAGTTCCCTAAGAGTTAATGCAGCACCTTCGGGTTATTAAATGGAACATGCAGAACATTACATTATTATGCTGCACATGGCTAAGGAATTTTAGTATTCACAGGATTATGGTAATTAAGTCTTCCTTCACTTTGGGTGATGTGACACTTGCTTGACTATAATGTCACTCCACTTAAAGTCTGTGTAAACAACATTATCTTAGTCACTCTGCATTACATTTCCAACTGTGAGCAAAATTACAAGGTCAAAGTGGACAAGAATGTAGGTAATCCCAAGGAAACATCATGTAAATGACTCGCTCAAGGTTCAAGCTGGGTTTTCAAGGGTGGTAAAAGGCTTATGTACTACACTGGTATTTTAGTCCTGGTTTGTAGAAGGTATCACTGGCAAACTGCAGTTCTGTGTGTAGGGACATTCAGCTGCTCAGGACCCTGCAAACTTCTGCTTTTGTAAGGATTGGGCTTCCAAAGAAATGCACGGAGTAAAAGAGGTCTGATTTTGAACAAAAAGCTATATGGAACCAGCAGAATATTAATTAACTCTATAAGTGACAGATGCAAACAAAGAAATATATATTCCACTGACATCATTAACATAACACAATAAAACCTCCATTAAACTGTCAGTCAGAGAGCTGGGAAAAAATATTAACCTCATTGTTAAGAACAATTCTTTTAATTCACTCAGCTGGACTTGCTTTACCTTTGAATATCAAATAGGAAAGCATTTAATGTCTTCTTTGTGATTTTGACTGTTAAACAGCAAACTTGAGGCTGAATTTCTTTTACCCTAGCAAGTACACAGCAAACTCCAAGCACACAGACATGTTCCAGTGTGTATTTTTATATATATATATATACATACACACAAACACACTTGTCTAGTTCTCAACCACCCAAGATTTAGTTTGATCTCAGACTGAACAAAAGGACTGCACAGGTGAGCAAGCTGCACTCCTCAAATTATCAGGTAACATCCCAGAAATCCTTAAGCTCTGCAAGTTTGCAAACAGCAGCCCACCCCTTTCCTGTACCATAAAATTCACTAAACAGAAAAAACCCTGTTAGCATTTCCAAAGCTGTTCAAACATTATAAATCCATGAGCATTCAAGTCCACATACTTGGAGACGCAACAAAATCAGGATGGGCTGGGATTTATCAGTACTGAGGCTTTAATAATTCCTGGGAATTCCACCTGCAGAGAAGTGGTACCCAAGGACATGTCACTGACATTCTGAATCCTTGGAACTGTCATTTCAGCTATTTCTACCTAGAACAGAAACTGAGGGAAGTTACCTGGCTGCTCCTGGAGAAGGTTACCATGAGAAACCAATGACAAAGCTCCCTTTAGTAAACTCTTCAGCATGAAAGGCTTCGAAGGTAAGACACAGGCACTGCTCCCCCATCAAAGCTGAATTCAGAATGTAACTCACTTATACCACTGATTATACAGCATGAATTATTTGTAGCTTTTTCACAGTTGTTTGCAGGCACAGATGTCAAACACAGCTCAAACTTGTGATCCAAAACTCTGCACCTGTGACTATGGACAAAGTCAGGGAACAACGCTCAGTGTGAAGATAAAAAGGTGTTTCCCAAGTGGGATCATCTGCAATCATACAAACAGAAAAGGATGTGCAAACACTGAGAGCAGCAGATCGGCTCTGTGCACTTCAGTAACTCACTGCTATCCTTGAAAAAACACAATAATACAACTCCTAGATCCCTCTGCAACAGGACATCCATGTATGAGAGGACAGTAACATCATTTAAACTGAATTTCACGGCATTCAGCCATTTTAGCCCACTGTCATTGGTGGTTAAAACAAGTAGATCATTTCATATCTGAAATATTTCAGTATTTACACTTGTTATTTATCTTGCATGTCAGGGATACTTGTCACATACATTATAACTTAAGTCTTACTACAGGATTTAATGGAAAAACAAATAAAAAGTAAGTGCATATAATATTACTAATATAAACAGGCAAAATATCATCAAGATCAGTGCCTTGGTGTCTATTTTGGCAGGAGCTGCATTTGGCCTAATGACTTCTGGTTCTGATTTAGTGAGGGTTCCCCGTCATGTACGACTTTGTGACTTCTTCAGTATGTTTTCTTTGAAAAGTAAAGGTTTTCTGTATGAGATTGGAATTTAATTGTTTCCTTTTTAGACAAATATGCTTTTGGATGGATGCTGATGGAAAGGGCAATCAGATGTCAAAAGGGCAGCAGTACAGTGAGATTATGTGCCGAGGTCTAGGGCAGGACAGGCAAACAAGGGGGATCTCAGATCACTTGAGCAGATCCTTATAAATAAAATCTCAGATAACAGGCTTTGTTTATTCTGTAAAAATGCATATCAGCAGGTCAAATCAACTCCTGTTATGTTAACTACTTAAGTTACTTTCTTATTAACAAATATTCCTGATAGCATAACAGAACTCTCATCTGTGAGCATCTGGAATGCAAGGAGGGAAGAAAGAAGAGTTTAAGTAATTAGGAAGGAGATGTCCTGCATCTGAAAGGAAATTAAGTGTTCTCTCACCATTTGAGGGGGGAATAAATAAACAAACTGCACTAAGAGAGAGCTCGTGTGGCAGCAAGTAAACAATGCTTAATTTATGTGGAGAATCACCAATGCCACTCCTCATTTTTTTAGTAATTTTCTCACCAATTTTACTACAGATATGTCAGCAACAGCGCCCCATTTGTTTTAACTGCACATATGTTTGAAAATATCTTTATGCAAGACTCACCTGAGGCAATTCTCACTACAAAAATGTGTTGTAATAAACCCAAGCTCACTTTTTAATCACCAAGTGTCACCTAAGTGCTAAGTCCTGTCTCTGGGTGCAGGAAGCTCCAACAGAGACCCATTCTCCTGCAATGTGATTATAACCCACAACTTTTATCCTGTGAGAATATATGGGAATTCCAGCTCTCTTTAATACTGAGTGCCCACGTGTGAAAAGCTGCCTCTTCCCCAACAGCCTGGCATTCCACTTGGCTTTTATCCTCCTTAAAGAAGGCGTTCTGTACAGATTGAGATGCATTCAGCAATGATCCCACATCTCACCACAGCAGCTTCCCCTGAGACTTCCACATCAGCTATTCCCAGACATCTGGGAGGGAAGGGGAAAATTTGAGCACTTAACAGGAAAACCTCATATAATCCAAGATGAGCACAAGAAGCTGCTCCTTACCCAGAGATGGATTTGTTATCCCCCCTGGCAGGCCCACACCATCTCCACGTGTGTCCAAGCTCCCTGTGAGGAAACTGAGTATTGCAGGTATTGCAAAATCCCAAGTATTTTGAAAACACAGGATTGAATATTTTCTCATTTTTTAGTTTAAATAATACATTTTTCAAAACAATACAGTTCTGCAAAACATTCTCATTTAAACGTTATTTGGAAGCAGGTTTTAGAGGTATCTGAAGGAAAGTGGCTATTTTATTCCTTGACTCCCTTTTCTGCCTTTTAAGTATTAATTGTCCACCTTTATTTTCTCTGAAGAGCATCTATTCTAAGAGAAGAGAAAATGGAAAGAAAACAGGAAAACCCTCAAAGTTCGGAGTGGTCCAGTTTTAAAACAAAACCAATAATTTACAAACCAACTTTCTCAGCATGCTCTAACACTGAGCTGCAGCTCCTCTGGACTGCTGCTGTCTGAATTATTCAGGGAGCACATTCTGCAAATGCATCTGTGCAAGTCCAAGAGCGAGTCAGCTCTGCCTGACTGATCCTGCTGCATGTAGAACATTCCCAGAGGTCACCTCATGAAAGTGATGCTGAGCAGCAATCACTGCTGGACACATTGGCTTTAATGGAAAAGTTTGGTGGGTTAGAATAATGCTTTTTAATGTTTTTTCACCCTGTGCATTTCTGATGTAGGCCAGTGCAAAACCTTCTAGTGTTAAGACTGTTAAATTCCCTTTCTCAAGATTTTCTCATTTCTGGTGTTCCAAAAATATTAGAAAAGCAGGATGACAATGTGTGTGAGTTGGAAGATACAGGACAGTGGGTTTGTGCTTGTCCACACTCCTTTGAGGAGTTTTGCAGGTCAGCTACTTAGCACATAAAACACGAAGTATGATCCTGTTTTGCCTGCATGGAGACTTTTAAATGTGCTTTAGAAGCAAAATATCGAGTGACTCTGCTTGGAAAGATGGGAGAATTAACTTTAATATATCTGTCTCATTAGGAGTAACACCAGTTTACTGAAAAAAACCCAAAGAAAACAGAGAGTGCAAGAAGGTCAAGAGGATTGACAGTAAACCTGTGGGTCAGGGAACACTGGGTCAGAGATCTCTGAAGATTTAAATACTAAAATGACAGTAAATCTTGCAAGCCATTCTCCATCGTGTAACATTAGAGTAATTACCAATACCTTTCAAGAAACACAATTAAAAATCTTGTAATCTTAATGCAATTTAATTTTTACCTTCTTTCTGAATGTAAAATTATACTGAGCAAATTTAACTGAAAGATCACGAGCTGAAAGGAAGAGTTCACAGGGAGTGGAACAGCATCATTCGCTCAGGGACCCAACTAAAAATCCACATTCATTATTCAGGCTGTTACAGAAATCAGTGGGGATCCCCAGGCAGACAGAGTGTGATCCTGCTGGACAAGGTGTTGCTGTATTCCCTGGCTGTGTTTCCAAGCAGTCTGGGGTGGATCACAGATTTCTTCTTCCTGTTTCCCTGAGCAGATTTCATGGCCCCAGGTGTATGTGGTAATATGGACAGAGGAACAAGCTGGCCAAGAACCCAAGCACAACTTTCCCCTGACATGAAATGGGCTGTCAGGAACTGTTCATGAGCAGCCTGATCTCAGGTACAACACTGAATAACGATTTCAAAGGTCTGACCAGCAATGGAAGGGATTTCCTGACTCTCCGCACATCTGAACAGGCAGTTTGTTTCAATTCATATGTAAAAACTATCACAATTCTTGGAAATCCAGCTGCACTTTCAAAATTCTCAACTAAATCCTGCAACTTCCAGTGTGAAAATCACACAAAAATGCACTTTAACTAGTGCCACACTCTCCTCCCACTCACATACACTTGGTTGAACCAACCATGAAGGACATTTCTTTGCTGATTTGCAACCTTCCTTTCCTCAAGAAGAATATAAGAATTAAAAAATTCTGAATTGCAAACATTTCCAGTTCTTCAGAATTGCTGCAGTTTGCCTTCACCGTGTTATAAACAGCTTAAAGACAATTCTGCTTTTTCTCAAAGGTCCATTGGCACATGTACATGCTGATAATTAGGTGAGGCTTCTTCTTCTAATTCTTCTAATTACTTCTCCTAGTAATATCTGCTGTGGCTACTGAAAATCCCAACTTTGCTAATGTATTATTGCAAGAAAAACAAAATTGATGTGAAAGGAACTTAATGCAAGTAATTCTCTCAGGCCCAGCCTGTAAAGGCTTCAAAAAGCTTAATGATTTTCTCAGATGTGCTGTAACAACAAAGAATCTCATGGTTCAGTGTCAAATGTCTGCTAGAAGCCAATGTTCATCACAACTGGAATGACTTGTTCATCATAGATTCCATCAATAATTGTTTCAGTATGTGAACGTGATCAATGTCACTCTCATCAAGTATAAATCAAGCTGGGTATTTTCTAATGGCACCTTCAGCATTCTCATGGATCCTGCTCAACAGAAAGATTTAATCAATGCACGAGCTCCAGTGACCAGACATCTTAGACAAAATGGCAATTATTTACAAATTCAAAACTATAAAAACATCCTAATGCTCTTGGCATAGAAAGTTTAAATGATGCAATTCTGAATATTGAAGGAGGCAAATAAAGTGTGAGCAGCACCAGATCACAGAACTGCATTGGAGCTGCCTGATTTAAACTCAGTTAACATATTTAAATTATTATAGCTGAACAGTGATGTCAGTGGGAAAAACTCCATTAGATCTAGAGCACAAAACCTGACATTTATCAGAGACAAAGGGAAATACCAGATCTATCCATTTCATCTCCTAGAAAAGTGACTCATTTCTACAAATTAACAGCAGAGTTAAAAGCAGATCCACTTTTTTTTTTGGTGTCACTGTCTGAGCAAAGCCAACCAACCCACATGACAAGTGACACTGCTGCTGCTGATCTCCCTTTTCTCAGTTTCTTCTTTCTACCAGCTACTTCAAATCCTGGTTCTGGGATGAGCTGTCACAGACAGATGCAGACTGACCTGGGTATTTTACTATAAAATCTATTTTCTGATCTCTTCAGTGAATAAATAAAGCTAAAATACTACATAGTTAGACCAAATATTTCTCGAATAGGATAATTTTAAAAACTAATCTTAAAAACAACCTTAAAGCCTTGTTCATGCCTGTAAGGAGTTCATGCCTGCTGTATTTTGGTAACTCCAGAGCAGTTTTAGGCTACAACTGTGCTGCACAGCTTCCCCCACGTTTGGTTCACTTCCCACTCCTGTTTCAGAGGGGAAGCTCTGCCAGCACAGACCCAGCCATGGTGTGTGGAGTGCAGGATTTCTCCAGGGGAGGGAACAGTGGGATCTGGATATCCAGAGGGTGTGGAACCTCTCCCCACCCTGGGAACCTGGAAGAATCAAATCCTGCAAGGTCTCCTCACAAGTTAAAACCTCTGTCCAAGACCAAAATACAACTTTTGTGAACCCAAGTCCCTCCAGCAACGACCAGTGAGACTGTCTGAATATCTGAGAGCATTTTCAGACTTTTTCAGATGGTTTTTCCCTACATGCATTTCACATATTTGTATTTTCCCAGCTCAGGTAGTGTCAGAAGTGGAAGGGAAGCCTGATTTCTTTGTGCTCAGAAGAGAACAGCAAAAGGAGCAAGTGCACAGGGGTTGCTCAGTTACTTGCCCCTCAACTGACAGATACCCTTCCTTTTATAATAATTTCTGATATAAAAGAAATAGAGTTATATATCGATATGTAATTCAGGAGATTTTATATTTTCCAATTAAATGCCTTTCAACCTTTGCTCTTTAAAGGTTATAGAAATTCATGATTTTAGCCTCTCCTCAGAGTTCCTATCTTTAGTCATAAGGTCAATCAAATTCCCCTTTTCAAATGTTACATCTTTAAAGAATATGATAACCAGAACAAAAACAATATCCTAAGTGAGGTCAGAAGATTTCCTAACCTTTACATATATTCCTTGCATTCTTATTCCATTACTGGCTGTTGTACCCCTTCTCCTTCCCCTTTCTTCCTCTCTCCATGTCTCGTGTGTTTTCAGCCATTTTACTGATGTCTCCATAGTTTAAAATCATAAATAGATCCAATCCCCTTCAGTTCTTTAGGGGCTGCTACTTTGCTGCAACAACTTGCAGAACAATTTCCAGGCCCTTTGCTTACCCCATAAATGCTGCTGATGAAATACCACTGTTTGATGGCTCAAAGCTATCTGAAGTTTACTTTTAGAAAGGATTACACAAAAACAAACTCAATGAACTTGTGTGAGTTACATTCACCATTATTTCCAAGTTGTATATATCAAATTCAGGTTTTTTAAAGAGACACGTCTATTAAAATACAACCTAAACCACTAAAATTTGACCATTCATTTAAAGAAATTCAATCAAGAAACCAACTTTAAAAAAACCAAACCACTACTGCTCCAAACAGTCCCTCTTATATCACTGGTGTCTAAATTACTAATCTGGTTAACATATTTTGCTGTCAGGGTTAAGATAAACCATCTGGACAATTTTGCTACAAATTCTTCTTGGCTAAATGTAGTTTTTATTGTAATTTGCCTCATTTCCTCCTAATATAACAACAGAATGTTGCTGTGTGGACACACTCCAGTGACCTGACAGACCTTTCCAGCAACTCCAAAATGTCTCACCACAAACTTTTTCTTGATCTCAACATCACCATTTTCTTCTTATTTATCTTCTTACAAAAATGTGATACTGGAACCAGCTGCTAAAATAGGCCAATTCCATCAAAGTCCTGAAACTGGTAACCAAATTTTTCTGAGTTTATTCATTTTAAGAAGCTGGCAGTTGGCTTTTCAGCCTCACCAGAATAACCAGGGACTCCCTGAGTTCTGCTTCTCTTACTGTACCTCTCCAGTGTCTCTTCTCTCTGTTATACCAATCCCAAAACTCTGTTACAAACTGCAATCCAGTGGCTGTAAATCCACCATGTAAATCCATGGCTTTCTTGCCATGTTTGACCACACAGAATTCAGCAAATCCACTGCACAGGGAACGTGAGCAATGCTGATTGTTTGGGAATCACTCCCTTCTCCTGGGTTTAAGGCAGCCCAATTAACATCCACTCACCCACAGGGTCATGCAAAGACAATACAGATGGTCAGACACTGAGCCTTGGCCAAAAATAAATAATCAATAAATCAAACCTTTTTGAATCTTGTGAGTTGTTTTTTTTTCTTTTTTTTTGTGTGATTTTGGGTTTTTTCCCTTCCAAGAGGGGAAGAAAAAGGAAAAAACACAACTCTGCTCTTTCCATTTAAATGTTGACTAACAAGAGACTGAAATTCACCATTTCCCCCCCTAATTGCTAGGCAAATCAAATTTCCTCCTAAAATGCAAATTCATTCCATAATATAAAAATGAACACACAGAGGCAGAAAGGTTTACATGTCAAATGGCAATTTTCCTAAATGGCTCACACTTTAACTTGTTTTCTTTTTTCATATCTTAGCCATGACAAAAGATTTAATGGCCATCATTACTCAGATGTTTTGTCAGCATACCATGATGAATGCACTCTTCCTGGGTGTTATTCAGAGTTACCTCACAAGATTTCTCTGCTGTGTTACATTAACAACACCCTTCATACTTAACAATTTGATCTATCACACATTTGACTAATGTTACCCATTAGAGTTCTGTGCAAAGACTCCTTGATTCGGGGAAAGATAGTTATTAAAATTAAATATATCCTTGCCTCTTAAAAATGTATTTTCTTTAATTACTAATATACATTAAATAGGATCAATCCATTAGCACAGATATCCCATAAGCTGTCCATGAAAGTAAGTGTAAAGAGAATGTATCATCCATTAATTATAACCATTCCACTCGAGGTGCTGCCACCTCCTCTCTCAAAACTCTCTCCTCTGGAGTGTAAGAAAGGAGACAAGAAACAGGAAGGAAAGAAGAGGAAAAGCCAAAATCCTGCCCAGAAACCAGACCCCAGAACCTTCAACGTTTCTTTTTAAAATAGGCATTTTTGCTTAAAAAACTTAAGCTGCCAGTAGATATTGGAGCATGCTTTAGATACTCATTCAACTAAAGATTGACTTCTCAAGTAAACTCCCAGCTGACTGTGGGAAATCAATATGGATTTTTAATGGCACCTATACATCTTGTTGGATTTGACAGAACTTGCAAACAAACACAAACAATCTTCAGGAAACTGTTTTGCTCAATTATAAAGTATGTAAAAAAAGACAAATAATGACTATCTAGACATCATCATTATGCACTTCATTCACTCGGAAGCATCAACAATACCAATAAATTATTTAGAATTGTTTTACAGTTTTTGTTTTGTCTCTTAGTTTTAGAGAACTTGGATGATGGATCTACAAATAAGCTGTTCATTCTAGTCCAAAAGATTATGGAATGGTTTATTTATATTTCTTCCCAGCAGTGCTTGTGCTCATGAGTTGTTTTTTTTTTCAAAGGGTCTTCAGAACTTAGTACATATTAGTTGAACTGATCCTGCATAAAACTGTTTGAAATAATGCAGCAAAATTTACAAGGTTCAGAAAAAAGCATCTTTCATGCTTTGATATAAGTATCATAAAATCTTTCCATGGAACTACTTTGAGCAGTGGGTTCTTAGCTTGAGAGTTGAATCCCTCTTTGTAAATACTTTTTAACTGCAGTTAACATATTACACAGCAAGCAATAAAAAACAAGATGAAAATGTAAATATTCCCTATGTAAATGGGAAAATGCAAATAAATCCGTCAATATTTATTTTATATTATCTGTAATTAAAGATTATAGCACAGAAGCACTGACCACCACCTTTGTTTTCTCCTGTCCTGTTCAAAGTGTTTATTTTCCCTTTCTGTCCAACAGGAATTATTTGCACAATTAAACCTCACCGAGACCAGCACGAATTGTTTGCACAAATGCCATTTGAGATTTGGAAAATCCAGCTCATTGTATCTGCAAAAAATGATGGACTGTTTTTATATACAGGTGAGGCCATCAGTCATTCCATGCAACTGCAAACAGGGCACAGACACTGTCCTGCTCTCTCATGAAGAAAGGACCAAAGCTGCCAAAATCAGACCTGTTCCAGACCATCACTTAATGAGTGAAATTCCTTCGATACCATAAATTAAACACTCCAAGTACCACTGTTATTATTAAATCACAGGCAAAACTAGATACAACAAATTTTTAGTGTATTTGCCTACAGCACAATCTGTGGTTTGATCCATTGTGAAATCTGTATTCCAGTTCTAACAGCCCAGGAATTACTCAGGACTTGAAATTGTGCGGGCAGAGCCCATTTTTACTGACAGCCTTTACAGAGACGTGTGGTGAGACATGAATCCTCTCTGGTCACCATCTGAAAGCAATCAATGGCACGGGACAAAACCCTCACATTTTAGGGGAGAATGAATCCTTTCACCTTTTTCTTTGGAAGCAGGATGGAAAGCCCTGCAGCAGAATGTGAGGCATCTGCAAAGGGGCTCAATTAAGGAATGACACCACGACTGTAGCTGCAGCACAAGAGAAACTCTGCCTGTATTTTTATTACAAGGGGACAGCCTGAAGAGGGGGGAAAAACCCACTCTCTGCCACACTCCAATGTATGTGACAAACTGGATTAATTCCCACATGTCAGCATCCATTTCAAACCCCCCCTGGAAGGCAGAAGTCCATTTCCAAAAGGAGACAGCTGTCTGTAGCCACATCCCGGAGAAATCCGCCTGTCACACACCCCCAGCCCAGCGACTGCAAAAGCCACTTCAGAGGAAAAAAAATCTGGGTAAAGTTTTGTCAGAAGGAAAAAGGCAAAAAAAGCCTGAGAAAAAATAACTTATGAAACACCATTTCTTGCTTTCAGAATTTGTACCAATGTCAGAGCATTATTTAGCACGAACAAAAATATTTATCCTGGGGATTGCAAACACATGAATGCATTTTATGATGACTTCCTTTTACAGACCCTGAGCTTATTTCTGGCCTCTGTTATTCCTGGTGAAGAATTTGCCTTCTGTGCAGTGAAAAAAGTTGGGTGTAAAATGCTACCAGATAACCAAACCAATGAAGCCACTTGTTCATGAGGGTCAGCTCTACAGAGAGCACCCCAAACCTCTCCAGGGTTTCTGCCCTCCTCTCTCTGGGAAAGGGGCACAACTCCACTGTAGGGAATGGTCAGCAGGGTAAGGAGAGAGATGTTTTCAGGAGTTCTCATTCCCAACCTCTCCACAAAGATCCAGAAACAAGGAAGCACTGGGATGTCTGTACAGATCAGGGCTGAGAGCAAGAGGATGAGGAGTCTCTCCCAAACTCCTAACTGAAGGCCAGCACTATCCAGGAACAAATCAAGGAGCATTTACTGTATTTCAATAAAACCAAATGCAGTGGTTCCTGCAAGCAAGGATTTCCACCCACAGCAGAGTTGTGCCCACGAGAGCCTGCACTGCAACTCCTGGCCTGAGCCCAGCTGAATTCCCTGTGCCTGATCCTGAGCTGGATTCCCTGTGCCTGATCCTGAATTCCCTGTGCCTGATCCTGAGCTGGATTCCCTGTGCCTGATCCTGAATTCCCTGTGCCTGATCCTGAGCTGGATTCCCTGTGCCTGATCCTGATCCCAGGCTGGATTCCCTGCCGTGGCCTATGGCCATTCATCTGTCCGCAGTTCATTTAGAACTAAACTTAGCACAGGAAAAGGACACTTCAAAGCAGCCATACAGAGCATTGTGAAACACTCTAAGAGGTTTAGGGCATTCAAGGGAGAATCATCCCAGCCTCCTAAAGAGAAACATCACTGACCCAAACGCGCTTTGTGCAGCTGTCACTGGTTCTGTCAACTGTGCGAGCTCAACAAATACAAGAAATTGTATTTATCTCCTCTGCCCGTCTCCCATTCACACAGAGCTCGACAGGCTCGTAATTAACAGCCCCAGAGAGTCAGCTCCTGGAATTAGGCAGCACAAAACGAAGAGAAGTGAGGAGGTTTGTTTGAAAGAGAAATACCTACGCAAAGCATGGGCTTACACAGCTTAGGGCAGACTTGTTGCAATCTAAAAAAATACTACAACCATGAAATCTATGATGAGAATGCTCTGTATGAAAACCACCACAGGATTAAGTCCAAGAGAGGAATTTCTCATGCAAACTTTGCACTCTAATCTGAACTTTGACTGTAAGCATTTACTTTCAGTTCAATTATATTTCAGGGGATATTTAGCCAAATACTCTGGAAAATTTGACTTGCTCTTGTCTACTTTAGGAATTAGAGGGGACCAGAGATCACAGCTGTCTGGAACAAGATTATGTTTGTAAAGTACAAAAATATTAAAGATGGGAATACTTTTAAAACAAACAAACATAAAAATCTCAAAGCAAACAGAGATATCTTTCATCTTATTAAGAAAACACATGACTATTTCCTTTTTCATTCTCTACAAAAGAGTCTTATTCAATTGTATTAAAAAACCCTGACAAATTCCAACAGACTTTCCTCTTCCACACAAATTTCTAACCAATTCTGTAAGCAGACACTGTGCAGCAAAGAATGTTTGGGGAATAAATGATGCCATAGCAAAATAAAATGCACCGATTCCTGCACAGAGAGTTCTTGAAAGAATTCCAAGATTAAAGGAACATAAAAATGAATTACCCTTTTTCACGTCTCATGAGGGTAATCCTCCAGGTCAGCTTTGAGGTACATCAGAAACAAATGGTAAACTGTTTGGTAAACAGAAGGATTTTTCAGCAGCCCTTTTTGAAGGAATCATGGGAAAGTTTAGATCTAATCACAGCATAAAGATGAGTTCAAACTAAGGTTGGATCTTTTTTACACATCCTGCCTATGAAACACACTGCATGAAAAATCCAGGGGCTCCAAGGGACCCATTCATACCAGTGACCTACTGTCTCTGCTTTTATTTTTAGCAAGCACTTTGGTTTTCTTAGGAAGGACTTTAATATGCTGCTTGTAATTTTGTATCCCAAATTAGTCCCAGTAAGACAGACACTGGTACCTCACTTACCATCGCTTCAGCACAGGGAAAGGATGAATGAAGGAAAGAAAGAAAGAGAGGAAAAGAAAGAAAGACAGAAAGACAGAGAGAGAGAAAGAAAGAGAGAAAGAGAGAAAGAAAGAGAGAAAGAAAGAGAGAAAGAGAGAAAGAGAGAAAGAGAGAGAGAAAGAGAGAAAGAGAGAAAGAAGATAGAGAGAGAAAGAGAAAAGAGGGACCACCAGATAAAGAGAAAGAGTAAAGAAAGAAAGAGAGAAAGAGAAAAGATCGAGAAAAGATGGGGTTCTCTGAGAAAAGACCCGCAGAGAAAGAGAGAAAGAAGAAAGAAAAAAGAAAAAGAAGAAAGAAAGAAAGAAAGAAGAAAGAAAGAAAGAAGAAAGAAAGATAAGATAAGAAGAAAAGAAAGAAAAGATATAAAAAAAAAGAAAGAAAAGAAAGAAAAGAGAAAGAAAAGGAGAAAGAGATGAAAGAGATAAGGAAAGAAAGAGGAAAGGAGAAAGGAAAGAAAAAGGAAAGGAAAAAGAAAGGAAAAGGAAAGGAAAAGGAAAGGAAAAGGAAAGGAAAAGGAAAGGAAAAGGAAAGGAAAAGGAAAGGAAAAGGAAAGGAAAAGGAAAGGAAAAGGAAAGGAAAAGGAAAGGAAAGGAAAGGAAAGGAAAGGAAAGGAAAGGAAAGGAAAGGAAAGGAAAGGAAAGGAAAGGAAAGGAAAGGAAAGGAAAGGAAAGGAAAGGAAGGGAAGGGAAGGGAAGGGAAGGGAAGGGAAGGGAAGGGAAAGGAAAGGAAAGGAAAAAGAAAAGAAAAGAAAAGAAAAGAAAAGAAAAGAAAAGAAAAGAAAAGAAAAGAAAAGAAAAGAAAAGAAAAGAAAAGAAAAGAAAAGAAAAGAAAAGAAAAGAAAAGAAAAGAAAAGAAAAGAAAAGAAAAGAAGAAAAACAGAAAGAAAGGGAAAGAAAGAAAGAAAGAGAAGAAGAGAGAGAAAGCAAGAGAGAGAAAGAAGCTGGAAGTAACAGAACACAGCTGAGTTTTTATGGTTTCCAGGAGTTTGGTTTCCAGTTTGTGCCAAGGGTTCTGTGCCACCCTGACCCCAGGCAGGGCACAGGCAGATTGTGATCCCAAAGCCTGCTGTTATCAGTGCAGCCAGCACTGAAGAACACCCCCAAATGCTCCTCATCCTCACTCCCCTGGTGCACAATTCAGGCTGGAACACGCTGCTCACGCACCCAGCGAGAAGCTTTTCCCTGATCTCCTGCACATGCAAGAACTGGGAATTCTCAGGACTTTAGAACAGGCAGAGCTTGCCCACAACCTCCCCTCCCCACACACTGCACTCAGCTGGTGTGAAACAAACCCACAGAGAAGTTCCCTTTTTTCATGCCCTTATTAACATGAGCGATGGGACCCTCGCAGGAGCCGCGGCCGCGTCGCTGACGGGAATCACCCCACCTATGCTTAAAACAAAACCAGCCAACTCTCAGCTGCAGAAACAGCATTTGTATTTCTCCAAAAAGGGATGGCAAGTCTTTAATTATTAAACCAATTGCATTTAGCAGATGGTCAAAGAAAAGTACTTTTAAAAAGTTGCCCAGAGGGTTATAAAAACGAACAAGCTCCAACAGCTGCCAGCTGGTGCGTGAAATCAATAATGAGAAAACGAGTCCGACTGTATCTTTGTGCTCATTGTCTGGCCCAAGCCAGCCTGGACAAGGGACGGGGACGTCACAGCCCGGCTGAATGGATTACGTGGATCTAATTAGGGAAAGACAAACATCTGAAGCGGGGCTGGAACGAGGGAGCCCGTGTGGGATGAGGCAGGACCAGCCCCAAGCGCAGCCTGGGCTGCACAGACCCCGCAGCTCCAGGGCCCACAGGTTCCGCTTTGGAAAAGCCAAAATGCAGCACGAGCACCAAAGGCAACTTAGGCAAATGTGAGGAATGTTCCACTGATTTTCTACAGCTGAGCCACAGCCTAAAAACGAACAAAAATGAGCAAAATTACTGATTTAAAATGTTACAGGAATGCTTTTTCGTATTTAATCACTATAAAGTGTGGCTAAGAATATAAATTAATGTCAAGTCTCAGCCTCCCAAGAGCAGCAACCTGGTTATCACTGCTTTTTGTTCTCCAAACTATGCCCAGATTAGAGTTTTTTAAACCATGGGCCTCTCATCAACCTTCAAACAATATTAAATTTCTACAATAACAAGACAAGACCTCAAGCAAAAATGCAGAGGAAAAATAAACATTACTAAAGGGGTAAAAATCAAATCAATTTTAAAAAGTGTTTTTGTTTTATTTAAATTATTTTAACAAATAAAAACTTACCATAGGGACCTGAATACCTTGTACATAAAAACAACAGACAGTTTTTTTGGCAGACTATTTATCATCTTAATACCTTATTCCATAGCCAAAATCTTCCCTTAAATTAGCAGAAACCATCAGTTTAGTTCAGCAAGCATTAGGGGTTTTATTTGGAGGGGGTAGGAGGGGGTTGTAGTGGTTTTTTTAGGGTTTACCCTGGAGAATGATGGGTTATTTGCTGAAGAAGGGGATGGGAGAAGGAAGCAGTCACATGCAAGAGTAAACAAAACAGAACTGAGAAAAGCACATGAAGAAAAATTTCAGCTGCAGTAGCAGTGTGCTTAAAAAAGAGAGGCACCTCACAGTTAAAGACAGAAGAATATCAAATCCCAGGATCTTCCTGACTTGTCACTGTGGTTTTTCCACTGAAGGTCCATTGATAAACAGACAGAAAAGCAGATTAAGATAGGCAGAATAAATTATTAATTGCTGCTCAAGACAGCCAAGATAACTCAACACAAAAGCATTCCAAATGTTATTTTTAGCATATAAATAGTACACTGTGTTTTAACTTACATCAGCTGTTTTCTTTATCAGATTTTTATCTGAAGATGGGAACAGCACACGTCCCTTCAGCTCCCATCAGCTGCTGCACTTGGTAGGATTTTATCTCGGGGAGAAAACAGAGCTCTGGGCTGGAACTCTATCAGCTGGTTTTGTAGTTACACTGGACAGGACATATTGAAAACTTTTCTTGTGCACACACAAAGCCCCTGGTCTGTATTAATGCATGGAAGTGACACTTCCTGGGGACATCCGGATACGGAGCATGCAATTAGCAGTGGTTTATGCACTGGAATCTGCTTATTGCAAATAAAAATCTGGCTTTATTTCCACTCCTGTGACAGCCACAAGCCAGCCACACTGTGTGGAGAGTGCTAGTGCTGGTCTGCATGCAGTGAGTAAATACGATGCACAGTTATATCCATTCTGACTCATGTCTGATGGAAAGAAGAGAGATGGCTTCTTGGATGTGCCTGGAACTGGATTTTCATTGCCATCACGGTTTGCTTCTGTCTTTTAAAACAAAAACCAGGATTTGTAAACAAGGTTTATTTTCAGAAGCTCAATTCACCTTCTGTTATCTCATAAATTCTGTATCAATAAAGTGTTTTTCTTCTCTGCTGCTCAGCAAGGCTTACTTTCAATCACACAATATATGAAATGTAGATTGCTAGCAGTGAGCATTAATTTTGTCTATTCATTTATTTAGGAATCCTGAAGTAGACTCCTGAACCATTGCTTACAGCAGAACTGTAAACTAAAAGGCACTGGAATAATAAAGATAAGGCTGTCCCATTTAGAAAGGGAAATTTCTACATTCTTGGGTAAACAGAGAGCTCTCATAAATCGAGCAATGCCTTTTAGTGCTGTCAGTGTGACTTGAGTCTAGATGGCCCATTGTGTTCCCTAAGAAACTTACTTAAAATATTTACTGTAGAATTGTTTTTAGCAAGAATGATGAATAAATTTAACTTTTTTTAACAAAATATTTTGTTAAAAGTGTGCTTTTCATGAAGTTCCTTTTAATACATGAATAAACACATCACTTGTAAGAATCATGGTTTCCAGGCTCTGTATTTGCACGTGTGCACAGAGATGACAAAGACACATAGATGTGGGTCGTTTGTAACCTAAAACTATGGATTTTATAGGAATCACTTTATTTTAATCAAATCCTGCAACTTCTAAGTCCCCATCCTCTTCTAGTGACAGTCTCACTATGTTTGGTGAGCCCAACTATGTGCACCAGTCCTGCTTCAAAACTTCCATGAAAAAAATAGAGATAGTTGTGCTCAATGCTCTTTATTGGTATATCCAAAAATTTCCCATTTACACTCAGATTATTTACTGAAAGATCGAGGGAAACAGCACAGAATATGTAAAAGGGGAGGGGGGGGAATTATGATAAAAACAACAAGAGACCATTTAAGTCAGTGTCAGCTGTCTTACCATCTGATGGGTTTTGGTGGACACTGATGGTGGTTTTTCAAATTCTATTTCAGAAACATTCACAGATAATAATCTATATATGAACAACTTGCTCTGATATGAACAAAACAACTCTTCTGCACAGCAATTATAAAAATACAAACAGCCTGGCATGAGCACAATGACCTGGATCACCTTCAGTCCAAACAGCAGCCACCCTCTGCGTCATTTCTCAAAGATAAATGCAGGCAATTACAGAAATACATGGTGAGTATCAGCCAAAATCCAGACAAAAACCAGCACAAGATAAAGCTAAAAAATCAGGAATGCTTCATCAAAAAACCAAAAACTTTTCCAAAGCTAAAATTTATCAAAAAGCCTAAAACTTTTCAAAAGCTACAATTATGAAGCATTTATCCTAGAAACACTGCCATTTATGAAATTCAGGGATTATCTGCACCCAAATCAAACACATAAAAGTGCAGGTAAAATACCTGAACAACCTTAACCCTGCCTCACCTGAAGGGCTCAGACCTAAGGACCCTCAGGCCACTGTAGAAAATTGTGCATTTGGCAGATGCAATGAATTTTAGGATACTGGTATAAAAAAACTTTTGAAACTTAATTATTCTCACAGAGTAAGTTTTGGAGGCCATCGTGGCACACCCAAAAGCTTGCCTTTATCATCTTAACTTGGCCAAATCTCTTCAAGGAGTTCAAACAAGCTCAGAAGCTCAAGAGGTGGGAAACTGAGGTGGGTTTTTGAAAAGCACCTGCTGTTGGATTAACTCTTTTCTTTACAAAGACAAGACTGAACAATGTCACCTAAATACTGTTTCTGGTTTCCATGGGAGTAGATGGGTTTTCTTTGGAAAATCTAAGGTTCTCTGGAGTGATTTCTGGCTCAATTCTGCATCAACAAGCAAAGATCACAGTGAAAATTGCACCTCTGTTTCTCCAAGTTCTCTGTGGTTCCACTTCAAAAAAACCAACTCACTAGCACTGATGCTTGTTTTTTAAAGATTACATTTCTTTCAATCCATGAACTTCCAAAAGGTATTGCTGTCTGGGAGAAGGTGCAGAGCTAAGATAATGTTATTCTGTTCTTCAGGAGGGAATTTCAAAGAAGGCAGGAGCGAAAACCAGGAAGGCCAAGAAGAGTAACAAAAATACTGTTAACAATCAGCCCTGTGTTCTGATCCCCCTTGGACAGGGCCACGCAGGAGCCAGGGACAGCTCCCCCACGTTTGGGTTTTACCATCAGTGATTTACTCTGTAACTCCAAACCTTCCTAAAACTGGGGGTTCCTGCAGCTCTCACAAGAGGCAATTTGCCTGAGGTTTCACGCAAGACCTTTTAAACTGATTTTCATGTAATATTAGTTCATAATACTGGAATTCAAGTCTCTGGCTTGCTTTTTAAGGTTTTTCTGTCACAAGGACATGCAGAGTACAGCTCTACTGAGACGTGGTTTTTTGAGTTGTTCATGCAGAGTTATGACACTCAAAGCAGTGAACGCAGGTCCACGCTCCATGATAAATTCCACGATGAATCAGAGCACTTGGAAATACACTTAAAATTCCCCTTGAAGGTTTCTACAGCTTACAGTGGGCACCTGTTGTCCTTGGCTAAAGCACCGAGTGAGATCTCCACTACCTCTTTTCCCTATCCAGCTCTTTCAGGAGTTTTCAAACTTTGGGATATATCTTTCAGACAGATTCTCTACACATATATTCACATTACTTATATTTGTTTACAGTTTAATAATTTCTAATTTGTTAATTTGCTGACCAGAACCCAACATATAAATGTATGGAGCTGTTTCGATTAACGAGATCAGGAATCTTTTGTAAGAGTGTCTCTTTAGGGAGAACAACAGGCAGAAAGACCAAAGTAATACCTCTAACATGGCATTAATCACCTCCCTTTTCTCTCACCTTCTTCAAAAATACAGGTAAGACATCAGTCTGCCTCTGCATTTACACTGCTTCAATTCTCAGTTAAATAAAATAAAAATAGAAAGATCTATCCCTGTCTCGGACTGTTTTCAAAACTGGACACTAATGAGACTCGATTCCCTTGACAAAATTCTGTCTACCCAAAACATTCTTGCCTGCAATGAGAATTATTGATACTGAGGGCTAAATCAAATGGAGTAGGAGTTTCAGGTAGCAATCTAGACTACTGCAAATATTAAAAAACCACTTGTGGACTCCTGGCTACATCTCACTCTCTGATTTATCGTAAGCTCTATTACAAGGTAATTCGCTCAGTGAAACTCAAGACCTTTCACCCTGCTACTACCAGAACTCTAAGAATACACACTTAAACAATAAGTGTGATACTAATCCTGGCTACTCCTGCAGGGGAGAGCTGCTTCCTCTGTACTTCCAGATCCATTAAACCGAGGGGAGGCAGCCAAGAATCCCTCTGAACCCGCGGATCTCCCATGTAGCACCGAGCTATAAATATTTTCCACGCTCAGGGTTCAAGCAGCAGCAGCCTGTAACAAAAAGCTGCATTCCCAACTGCATCCTAATGGGATCTTCCCAACTCCAGTGCTGCTGCTAGGCTATCAGCACATGAAAGTCCCGGAACAAGAACTGAAACAACATGATGGGTTCCCATTGTCCTTGAAACCTGCCTCCTCCTCCGTCCCCTTTGTGAGCAGGGCGCTCACACAGCCCCGATCCATCCACGCCTGCATTCACAGCTCACCAATACTCATATGCAGCAAGGTCAGAAATTTTTTTTTTAACATTCTTTGATTAATGCTGAGAGCTGCAGCATGTTTAGACAGGGTCGTGACCCCAGGCATCCATTTAATCAAATTTCTCTGCTGCTTGTCCCAGTGGAGCCATCGCAACAAGAAACTCTCTCAATGAAAAAAAAAAAAGGAAAAGAAAAAGAAAAGGAAAAAAATGCACACTTCACATCTCACATTGTTTACATGCTGTTAAGTAATTATTTCACTCTTCGACCCCCACTGGCCATCAACAGACAAGTCACCTCCTTGGAGATTCTGAAAAGCTTATTCAGCTGTATATAATTCATTTTGTCTCTTTCCTTCATTGTGAAGCTAACTGCTTAGCTTAAAGACTTCTTTGTGAATACTTAAGTACATGGTGTCCATGCTAATGATCTCACTAATTATAAGCGTATTTATCATATACAAAGTGTTCCCAGCTCTTCTTTCCCAAAGCCATCCCACTCCAGCTCTACCATCCAGCAGTTTCTCACCACGTATTTACCCAAACACTCACATGTGCACGCTGCATTTCCCTGCAATTCTGTCATTACCTGAGTGACCCAGCAAGTTGCTCAATATTTGCTCAGGAATTTTCAATAACACTCTGATCTTTTATGCAGCTCTTCTCCAGGGCAAAGTGCAGAAATGAGCCAGGCAGGTAATAAAGAATTACAGTTTGCCTTTATCTAATAGCTCCATCAGTCAGAGTAATAGAGTTGGATAAAATGGTAACCTATTCACCTGGCTCTTCTTAATTGCTACCCTAGGATGCAAAAAGTAGGGGCAAGAAAAAAGTTTATTTCTAATTGCAGTTCAGAAATTAGAGGTGAATGACTTGAAAGCATCTAATACCCTCATCTCCAAACTCAAATGGAAAACTGACTGAAGACAGCACCACAACCACAAAACCAGATATCTGGGGGAAAAGGGAAAGGAGGGAGCAGTGTGGATTTGGGGAAACAAAAGGATTTATTTCCCATTCTGGTTTCTTTTTTCCTGTGTGTCTTCTTCCTTCCATGAAGAGAAATATTCCCATTAGCTGGCAGAGTTATGAGAAATATGGTGACATGATGTGCAGAGCATCCTGCTGAGGAGTTCTACACCCCCAGTGGACTCCAAGGACCAGAGTTTTCACACCCTCATCAAAACTTGTCCACTAAATAAAGCACTACTTGGATCAAACTGGGCAGGGAGAAAGGAAGAAAGCAAAATGAAATGGGATCCTGGAAGATTAGGATCAATTGGAAAGGAATGTAAGTAACAAGGATAAAATCAGGCATAAGCAGACCAATGGATATACAGTAACAACCGAAATTCCACCTCATCCAAATTTGACTCCTGCACACAGCACCTAATAGGAACAGCCAATTCTGGACAAGGAAACTGTCCCTTCAGACAGAAATAAATCCCAGTAGATCCAACACACTTCTTTACTTGCAAAACTCTACTGAAATTTCTATGTACACATTTGTAAATACGACTGCATTGTTCCATTTCTTTTGAACCCAAATCGCCTTTCAAGAAAAGGACCTTTCACATTTAACTTTTGTGGGAACAGGAAATTGTCAATGATACAGAGTAAATTTAGGAGTAGGGGATAATTAAAAATAAAAAAAAACCCTTTCCCCTTAATCCCACAAATTACCCATTGGTACAGAGAAACATTCTCAACTGTATTAATTATTTGATATTCATCACTATCTCCAGAGAATAACTGACGTGCACATGAACAGTAAAATAATTGCATTGAGCAAACTCTACCTGAATTGTTGAAATATATGACTCATGCAGATTATTAAATTAATGAAATATTAGCTGTGACTTTTTTTCATTGCATTCTATAATTTGTTGAGCCGAATATTATGGAATTTATCAGCTGGAATAGTACTTACAACAACTCATGTAACTATTCAACATTAAATTCTTTTGTTTCTATGATGCTATCTAATTCAAAATTTGCTTTTGATAAGATTTTAAAAAAAGGAGGAAACTAAAATTTTGTGTCAAGAGCAGAATTTGTTTCCACACAGGCTGCACATCCATTGCACAGCTTCTCTGTCAGCACATCTTGCCCAACAGCAGTGTTGGTGTAACGCAGATGTGATAATGATGTTATTACAACCCTGCTCTCAACTGCTTTTAGACAGCAACATTAAGGTCAGTATTTTGCATTCCTGCAATTTACTAATGATTTAAAATGAAGTTTTCCACACCTGGTATCTGCGTCCATCTTAAGTTTGTGATGGAAACACAGGAAAACAGGTTGCTGCTCCTTTATTAATAAAACACGAGTCTTTTCTTGCAAAACTTTAGAACCTCTGCACACTGAAGTATGGGTTGGACTCTTCCAATAAACAAATTCTGGAGTCATGAAAATATGTCAACTTCTCCTCGACATAAACAAATTCTTTAAGCCTTTGAGTAAATCTGATGTTGTAAGTGTTAATTATGCAGTATCTAAATTATCAAAATTTTCTATGTGATAGAAATCCCTTTCCACTTTTCTTGTTAGGTTACAGAATTTTAAATAAAATTAAAAAAAAAAAACCCACCCAAATTACAGATCTTTTTCAAGGGAGTCCTGTAGAACAACCAGCCTGGAGTACAGGAGCAGTCAGTGCCAGTGGTAGCATCACTTCCTTCCAAAGGAACTCAAATCAAAGGAAAAACAAAGTATTTAGGATTTCTCCTAGGATAACTGTGCCTCACTGTGACTGTATCCTAAACTTTTACTTACGGTTCCCTAATAGAAGTGATGATGCTGTGCTGGGGGAGAAATTGAATCTGGATAAGAAGCAGAAAGAAGGGAGGGTGGAACTGAACCAAGAATTAACTCAAATTAATCAAAGAACAACCATAGGTCATAAAAACTGGTGGTGTTTTCACACTCTGCTGGAAAAAGAAAATAAAACAAGGGCAGAGTCTGGAGTTGGAAGCTCCACAGAGTTCAATCCCCACAAAATAACCAGAAGGTGGAACTCAGAGCACTTTAAATGGAATACTGCACATCAGGACAATCTCTCAGCAGTATTTGGGAGGAGATGAGAGGCCTTAACCTGCACATCCCTGCCAGCTGCTCCTGGAGCAGCAGAGCCAGCCTGGAAACGTGGCCAAAATCCCGAGTGAGGCAGAGCTCAGGGTGAGCCTGAGCCCCCTCCCAGGGCCAGAGGAGCAGGAGCACCAGAGGAACAAGGACACGAGTCCCCATGGCACAGGCAGGGGACATTTATTCATTCTGAGCTGACAGAGAACTGTCAGACCAAGGCAGGAAAAGCTGCATTAGCACCACAAGGGAACCTACTGCTGATAGGTAAATGGGTGAAACTCTGTGCTGACCCCTAATTTTGTACCTAGTGAAGGTTTATGTAAACTGAAGGTAGGCAGGAATACCAGAATGGAAAAATTCTGATTTTCTTCAGTGTTGTGGCAATTCAGCAACAGAATAAGAGCAGTGGTATCTTGATCCCATTCTCCTTCCTTGGTCCCATCCACATAAAATTTACTTCACTCTAAGGCAAAGCTTTGAAGAAAATCTGAAGAAAAAAACACCATGAAATTCCCTATTTACAGAGGAAAATGGACATTCTTCGTCTGCTGGACAGTTTAAGAGTTCCTGTCTAACTCAGGATTTTATCCATTATATTTTATCCATTTATTTATTACAGTATCTGATAACAGATACTGTGTTTCCTTTAGATATGGCTAAAAAACAAATTCTAATGTTTAATTACAGTTGAGTGTGAAATTCTTCAATGTCACTACTTTATCTTTTTAATCTATAAATGTAAAAAAACCAACTGATGCCTCCAAGTCTCATTCCCAGCAGTTACTTTAACTGCCCAGGCTTTCAAAAATTTCAGGAGCCACAGCATTGCCTGGGCTGAATTGGGAAAATTTAATACCGTGTAAGATATGCAGATAAAATATGAATTCCAGCCATGTAACAAAAATGCCGTTGACAACATGTATATTATGCAATTATGACTGTCATTTTATTACTGTTATTAATTTATTAGTATAATTGCAATTTTTTTCAATGTCATAATGTGATAATAAAGGACTTGTCATTACTACGTTAACCTCGGAACATCTCTGACCTCAGGGGAGGGAGCTGCACGCTTTCAGTCCAAAATGAGCTGTCAGTTACCACAACGAGATTTTGATGACTACATTATCTTGTAATTAAATGTCTCAACAAACTTCTCCTTTTGATTGACAGGTAGTTAAGACTATCTTTGACCACAGGGCAGTTTCTTTATTTTTCAAGAATAATTTTTCAGCGGCGAAGAAGAAAGACAGGAGTTTAAAAATTAAAGTGTTTTGAACTATATATTAATCTATATTTGGTACTTATAAGACAGTGGAAATTCCACCAAATTGCATTATCCTCTGCCCAAGCTATGGCATTTCAGTGACAACTTTGATTGATTAAAGGAGTTTATGCTTTTCTTTATTAACATGTAGGTCTTTAAAGAAATAAATTGTTTAGATTTTATATTTTCTCCCCTTTCACACTAGTTTTTAATTTGTAAGACAGTAACAATGCTCAGAGTCAATACTGATACCTATGAGGAGATCCCATCAGTAAGAATGTTTTAGGAGATGCTCATAAAGGTTTACTTCTAATGATCGGGACCATCTAGAAGACCCACAGGATTCAACAGAAACTCAGTTTGTAATGGGTTTAAAAGGACAAGCAGCAACAATTATCCTCTACCAGAACACCCATCCTCACAAAAAGGATTTTTTGCCACAGCAGATCCTCAGTGGAACTGAGGCTGGAGGAGCACCAGTGCCAAAAAGATCCCAGGAAGATCCCAAGATGAGAAGTGAGACATAACACAGAGAAGCAACCCTGGTGTCCTCTCCAAAGAGCAGCTTTTTCTGAAGGAGGGAGGGTGGAACCACCTTCCACTGACATCCCCCCATGGAAGGATTCACCTGCACCTTGTGAGGAACATCCCTGGCCACCACTGCACCTACAGCCTTGCCCCCCACGTAACTGAGCATCCAAACTGGTCCCCTCTGCCCTGGCAGCCTTTGCTGGAGCTCAGGAGGACAAAGAAAGCAAAGCGAGGATTAGAGGTGCCCAGATCAATTTCTGCTCCCTCTGAATGGGCTCCCACCCCCAACCAGCATAAGTTCAACACCAATGAAGGATGAACGACATCCTTTCCGAACAAATTCTGACATCAAACACATCCTACATCAAATACAATCTCAATAAAACCTGAAGTCCTTTGAAATGCAGAAACCTGCACCAACAGTGAATTCTGATGGTAATAAAACAAAGCAAGGGCTTTCCACAGCAATGTAAAGGTCACTCAGGTTGGGTATACCTGAGGCACGTCTTCAACACAGCCAGTAGTGACAAAACTCCTTTCCCATTTGTGCTGCAATTAATATCAAATTATTTCCCGGGACACAGCAGCAATTACTCGCATGTCACTGTCACTTAAACTGCCAGGCCTGTGGTTTAACCTTCCAGGAAGAATCCAGTGAGTCACAAGTTGACACAGCAACACACGGTCACAGGCACAAGGAGAAGGTTGCCCTTATCTGCTGATGCACTCTCTGGTTTCGGTATTTCCTCATTTCCCCCACGACTGCACTGTTGAAATCCGAATCTTATCAAAGACTTACGTTACCAATGTTCAGTTTGTTCGCAGGTTTCACACTGTGCAATGTTCTCTAAGAGTCACATACATATACGGGGAATCAGCTTTCATTCGAAAAAAAAAAAAAAGCAGAAGGCTGAAAGCAAATAAAATCTTAATTTTTACGAAATTAATGCATTTTTAAAAACTGTGTTAATTTATTTGCTGATAACCAATTTTTTTCACCTTCCTTTCTCTCACATTTCCTCATTTTAGCAACACATCTTCCTGCAGACTGTTGGACCCCAAGAGCTTTATTCAGATATTGAGGGCATTTAATAAACAGCACAAGGGAAAGTTGGGATGAAAGTCTGAAATGACAAAAATGTTGGCCAGCATTTATTTACAGTCATTTATGTGGAATAAACTGCTGAGGTTTAATACTGTGCATGCAATTTCTCTTGAACTTCAAGATAATGACAACAGCTACACTTAACTGTATTTTGGGTTGAATTTCAGCTGCTATCAGGACAACTGGATTTCTTGAAATGTATTTCATACTTCTAAATTTATATTTAAAGTGATTTACTTCACAAACACCTGTTTTTGCAGAAATGACATTAAATAGCTGTGTTTGCACAAGGGAAACTGCTACTTATCAAACATGGTAGCTGACATTTTTTTGCTATTAATTACTACTTCCTATGAAAATCAGACACCAAAGAAGTTATGGGGATGTACAGTACCACAGACATTATATTGCTTAATGCTTTCACTAATTTTGGCCACAAGACTTAGTTGAGTCAGTCTGTACTTGACAATACATTTACACTATTGATAAACAGATCAGCTTTTTCATTCGTAGAAAGAAACAAAAAAAGTTTGCTATCACAATTATACTTAAAAGATCCCAATATAAAGGGTTTTTTTGTATATTAAAAATTTAAACTTACAAACACACAAATGTAGTAATATATAAAAATTAAAACTATTTATTCTAGACCAGCTATAGGTCAAGAACCTTTATCTGAACCTCCTGATACAGGATACATAAAATGAACAGATACCCCGTGGGGACAGTGCAAACTTCAGAAGCCACTGTAAAATAAATCTTCTGAAAGGTAATGTTTTAATTTACATTTTATGTAAGAATGCTTCACTGTACACATATTCTACAGATCAAACTGAAATTAAAAGTCTTGAAAATATGTAGGATAATGCACCTTTAATGACACTCTGAAATTATGTTTTTAGAGTATTTGATTTTGCAGAAGACATTTTAAGGTAACATTAAATGAAAATATATTTTGAAACCCCTTAAACTTGCAGAGGATGTTTTAATGCTTGCTTATTTAGAAGGCTAAGATGTAAAACACAGAGCTACAACATAAGATTCTTTATTCTGCCCCCCTGGTAATCTCGAGCTGACCTTTGCAGTCCATATTCTCTGGAATACTGGAATATCTGCACAGCCCAATATCTCAGTTAGTCCCCCCTGCCCTCCTGAGCAGGTTGGAAGTGCTCTGTAAGAGGATTACTTCCAGCCTGCAAAATTTTTTGGGAAGGAGAAGATTCAGCATTGCTTCCAGCGAGGCATGGTTCTGTACTGTCCTGAGAGGAGCAGTGTGCCAGGGAAATGCATATTCTCCTTGGAATTCTGCCACTGCAGCCTCATGGACACTCTCACTGCTGCTTCCAGAGATTGCTATCAATTGCTTCAACATTGGAGAACTATTTTATCTTGTATTTCAATGGAGGGGTGTGCCAGGGGCAGCATTTCCACAGAGAAAAGAGTGGGAGTTCAGTTCCCCACTCCAGCTCTGACACACCAAATTCAGGCATTTGGGTTTTTACACATTTCCACAAGTCTGGGAGCAGCGTTTCCTCTCAGCTCCTCCAGACTGTGTCAGTCAACAGGCACAACCCCATCAGCTGCCTCTGTCTAGAATATGTTTCCTTCACTGAGGAAAGTGCAGTAATTCATCAGTGATTTAACCTATAGACATTTGAAGGTTGGAGAGCACCTCAGAGGGGCTGTTGACCTTCAGCAACTGAAAGAATTGAAGCTCCAGCCTTAGTCAATATATATTTATCTTTCTGTTGGGACTATTACAACTGTTCAAGTAATGCTGACCTTGAAACTTCTGCACACGATGCACCAGAATAATGATCCCTGAAGGAAGAGTATAAAAATACCTAAATAAGATACCTAAATCCAAAATGCACATAAAGATAAGAGGAAGCATTTCAAAATGTGAAGTCTCCTAAGATGAGGTAATATTATTGAGGCTCCTATTAATTATAATTTGAATAACATTGCTAAATACCATAATTACACATTTCTAAATATTTTAATGATAGGATATAATTTATGTCAAAGACCTTGTTTGTTTCCCTGTGAAATCTTTTCCTATTTGTAATTAATTTAACATCTGACTGACAGCCTCATAAATCGAAATCATCTCCATCTTCAGCTTGCTCTGCTCAACAGCAAGAGCCCAAATTCTTAACCCTGGGCCTTGGGCTTTTGCAACTTTGCTGCACACAGAAAACAACAAGAAATAAAATGGTTGGTTTCATGTAATGTCCCAGTCATTTGTGCCCTCACATTTCATGCAGAATTTTCTCTCCAATTTGAGATTCAAACAGCAGCCAGGACTAATTACATTAATCAAAAATATTATGGTACTACAGGTACTGATAAAATGAACCCACATGGGGCCTCTCTTTTTCCAATACCTAATACTTGACTGGGGCAGTTGCAAAGTCTTTTCAAGGACAATTTGAGATGATTTCTCTGAAAAAATCAAAAACTCTCTTTGGAGGTGGCTGGAGTAAAGATGAGAATCATCAGGAGACTCTGGGCACAGAATATACTGACAAAGTTCCACATTCAGCCTTAAAACAATCATACTCTGTATGTAAAATTATATGAAAAAATCCCCCCCAAAAAACCACACCAAAGTCCTTCAGTTGCCTGTTTGACTTCTCTTCAGGACATTCCAAAACCAACACAAAAATCCTTCTAATTCAAACTGCAGCTCCACAGTCAGTCAATAACCCACCTGAGCTATTTACAGGCTTTAATGGAAAGAATTACCATTTAAAAACTCACAGTAAGGACAGTCTGTTAGATGTTTATACCCACTACTCCTCACTCAGGCTCCTCCATTCTCTTTTCTGGAGACCCCAGGACATTACCACAACATTGATCAGTGGCATCAGAGACACCAGTGCACAAGAACACCCAAAAACACTGGTACCAAGGAATAGTTTGTTTTCTTCCTCCCTTTGGATTGTTTCTCTTACTTCAGAAGACCCAGTAACTACTTGAAGAAAACCATCTCACTTGCACACTTTGTTAACAAGGAGTAACTTATTTTCAAGTGCAAATGTGACCTGAGTCAGCTACCAAAAGCATAAAATAAACATGTCCATGTCTTGAGAACTATTTTCCAACCTCACCAGTCATTTCATAACTGTCAGCTTTCTGGCTGTCTGGAATTTTCTGTTTTCTAAAAGCCTGAATCAACAGAATCAGCATTATTCTTTCTAACTGACCTGGTAAGCTCTTGTTGGAGACGGAAAAGGAAACTCATGCTCCAACTCCTCCAATTCAGAATCTGGGGTATCTTTTAAACATGCTCCCACTACTTGCAGCTGCCAGGATGCAAAGTGGGTTAAAAAAGGGCTGTAAAATATCAGTACAGTCTTTTTGTAGTTACAATCCAACCTGTGAAAAATATTTTTGGTTGACTTCAAACATGCAGCACAAGCAGTGAGCTGCTCTGTAACCAAAGATCACCCACCAAAACCACATCTGAACACTGAGGTTGGATGGACACAGACACCACCACCACAGAGAGCATCGAATGGCAATTCCACAAGAGTTTCTCTGTTCAGTGCATTTTATTTGGGCTCAGCAAAGCCAGCACCATTTTATTTTGCATGGTATTATCCCAGATGCCATTGTGTCTTGGATTTATTTATGCATTTCCCACTGGGATGAAGGAGTTTGCATGAAAATCGGATCCCTCAAGCAGGTACTGCTTTTTCTACTGCAGCCAATAAACAGCTACCTCAAAAGAGGAGAAAAAGGTAAAAATTGCACCTATACAATGCAGGTCAACGTGGTACATGGAGTTTTATCTCATCCATATACTGCATATTAAAATGTAATGTTGTATTAACTCTCTTCCATGATGTCCACTGGATTAAGGCTGCAATAGAAGTGGGGTTTTTTTTATAAAGAAATCCGCTGGGTTTGGAAAAATGAGGCTCAGCTGGGGATACAAAACTTCATCTCTTGGTAACTCGTTCAGTATCAAACCTGTCAGTGCATGAGGCACTCCTGTCCCAGCACTGCTGGGTGAAGTGAAGCCAGAGAGCTTTGGACACCTTCTGCCCAACAGCATCATCATAAATTCTGCCTCCAGGAGAGCACTCAGCTCTGAAACGCAGAGAAAGGCCCACGCCAGCAGTGCTGCAGAGGATAATCCTGCAGGATAGCCTGGGGAGAGCAGCCCCAGAGCCCCTGGCACAGAATCCCTCAGGACTGACTCTGCAGGATGCCAGGGAGATCAGCAGAGCTGGGACACGGGGACACCAAAGCTGACAGGGTCTGTCCAGCTGCTCCAAACCCACACCAGCAGCAGCAGAGCCACCCCAGGGCTGGCTCTGGACAGAAACCAAGGGACAGCTCACACAGCACTGCAGGCATCATACAGCACTACAGGAAGGACAGAGGAAGCTTTTTCTCCCAGGTAAGAAATCACTGCTGCCCAGACCATGCAGAGAATTCCTGAATATCTGTCTTCTCTGAAGAGACAAACATAATTCCTTCCAAATTTTCCTCAAAAGTATCAAACTAACTTCTGATAAGTCACCCAGCACAATCTCAGAAGACCAGTGTTGGTGAAGCCAGGACATAAATCCTACTTTTTTGTCCAAGTGTGGTGTAATTATTGTACATTTTATACATAAGGAAGGCCTCTTAAAAACAGTGAGCAATCCCCTTATTTCATTTAGCCTGCAGAATATCTCAGTTCTGCCCTGTACTGTTTTAGCTTGGAGAGCAGCAGAAGATAATAAAGATTAATAGGTACTATTACTTAATTGTTCAAAATTCAAGGTCTCTGGGACATCAGGGTCAAGACCAAAACCTGCTGATTGAAAAAAGCAAGTACATAAACAATTTATTTTAACTACATTACCTTTATTACATATTATATTAATACTTGATACAAAATGTTGACTCGGAAGAGCTAAATAAAACCAAAAGATTCCTTACATTCAGCATAACGTATTGTAACAGTATTCACAGAATGCCCCTAGCCTTGTTAATTTGAGTTTATTCTCACTATATATTTTAAGCCAGTGGTACAGCAAACTGGGATAGGTGAGGTAGGAATTACACCACTTTAATTTCTCGAGGGTAACAATTAAAGCTCTGCCAACCCATGTACTATGTTACACTAAATTTATGAACAAAGGTGACGCTGAAGATTAATCAGCACATCCAGGCCTGTCAAACTGCTCCAACTCCACAACGTGAATTTATTATGCAAAAACGGCTACAATGGGTGAAATTTACTGGCTTGGACACAGAATGTTCCTTACTCAGCAAGTCTTCACCAGTGTTCAGAGATGTTTCTTTAACCAGACAACGAAGCAGGACAGAACCTGAGCCAGCACAGACCTCGTTATGATTTATACCACAAGAATTACTTTCAGGACGGTTGCTAAGGGATCCAGGAGTTCTGATGGGGTCTAGGACCAGCCATGGATGGAGCTGGTCACTCCCAGTCTGGCCCCATCCCTGGGCTGGTTCCCAAGCACAGCCCGTCGTCCCTCCCTCTCTTCCAGGCTGTACAGAACACACCCTGAAGCTGAAGCCAATTCTCCTGCAGCACAAGTTCAACACACATCGTTTCCTTAAACACACTATATGTAACTCAGAAACCCATGGAAAAGTCAGAAATCCAAGGAAAAGTCAGAAATCCATGGAAGAGCAGCTTCATTTAAAAAAAGGATCATGCAGTTATGTAACCAGTGTATGGAAAGGGTCCCATTTCCCACATTTGGCATTTGCCCAATTAGTAAGAGCTTTACTTTACAACCTCAGTATTATGTTACTGGAGTTAATTTTTTTTTTAATTGGGGAAGATGCAATATTATCTCTGTTGAACTCCACATCGCTTTGGAACATAATGTTTTAAACAAACTTCCAACCAATGCTGTACAGATGGCACAAAGCCTCTCCACCTTTATTACAACAAATAAAAATGATGTACAGGATACTGAGGAGTTGTTCAGCACAGAAATCCCAGGTATCACCTTCACTGCATGATGCTGAAAGGTGTCTGGAACTCTTTAGATGATGCAGAAGCAACAACACAAAAGATACAATAACTCACAGTTGTCATGCAAAGTTAAGGGTGAGGATGTACAATAATCAAACCAGTAACGAGCTGTAAGCTCCCACGTGAAACTGAAAAGTCCTTTTGTTCTTTAAAAAAAATTTTCTTGCTATATCCCCAGCAATGTACAGGAAAAGCAGGAAATGTCTAACAAATCTCTTCAGTTTCTTTGTGAAAACAATGACCAGAAGATACATTAATACTGTACAAAACTCTAGGGAATCCCAATTTGTGGAGTAGAAACAGGCTCCGTTATCTCCCCAATTTCCATAGCAGTTTCAATTACAAAACACTTTAAAAACAGCCAAGACAGGGTGGATGGTTCTCCTCCAAAACACAAATGTTCTAAAATCTGGTTTTGTAGCCAGATGAGAAAAATTATTTTCTGTACATTCTAGAGGAGAGTTAAAAACTCAAGATTATACTGGCACATCGTGTCAGAAAAACCCACTTATTGGGAAATACTAATTAGCTTTTTCATGAACTATAATGCCTGGGTTTGGCATACACAATTTGCCTTTCCTCAAGACAGAAACAGGGCAGAAAACAGTAATTCAGCTAAAAACAGCTTTCAAGACATCCGGAACTGACACCCACAAGTAATAAATCTATAAATTAATAAATTTACTTTCTGCTTGCCACAAATCTCCAGATTGCGGTGTTCCATTCTTAAACATTTTGGGGAAGGAAGAGGAGGGGTAATAAAAAGAAAACAAATGTTTGCAAATGCCCTTTCAGTTCCTCCTTAGAATCATGAGGAATCCAAAAAGGCACCCAAGTGCCCTGACCCCACAGAACCATTTTCCCTCAGGAAAGGGAAGCTCCATCACATCCAGAGCTCACAACACCACGGGCACTTAAACCAAGAGACTCCAGCTCAGAGAACACCCAAATTCTGCAAGAAGGTTACAAAAACTCAGATTCCTAAATAGTCTGTAAAAAAATACAGATTACTAATGCCTCATACTAGAGAAAAGATCCTTTAGCTCACAAGAGCAACTTAATAACAACCACCCAAATACATCACCCATAACTTACTGAACAAACAAGAGACACTAAGCAGTTTCTTGGGCATAAAAAGATGTAAATTTCATTAAATGGGTGTAAAAGTCACGGTGAACAGACACAAGTCTGCTTCTTGAATACACACAAGAAAAACACACACAAACTTTGGCAACAGAAGGAGAGCAAGAAAGAAGAACAGAAAGGTTTCACTGGTCACTCCTGGGTTTTCTCCTATCTGAACTGCCAAAACTTAAGACAGGTATTTCTTTCAGCTAATCCTCCACTAGTCAGTCATTTCTTGAAAGTATCAGCAAAGCACAAAAGCTGACAAAGAACACCAAGAATGATTTTGCTGGAGCCATCTCTCCAGGATGAGAGAAGGCTTCACCCACTGTTTTGGTCTTCTGTCCCTGCTTTTATGTTTTGGCTTTGTTTTGTTTTTAAATTGTTTCCTTTATTCAATGCGGGGAAAAATGCAACATGTAGAACATTACCACGCAAGTTTTACTCCTGCTTAAATGCTACAAACACAGCAGCAATGGGCCAGTCTGTTCTCAGAACAGAACCTTTTGCTTCTTCCTTCTTTCCTCCACCTGGTGCTCAAGATAAAAGCAGATTACGGAGAAAGAAGAGCAAGAAAATGAAAAGATGTGGGGATGTTAAAATTACAGCTCCAAATTGTCTGACTTACAGAAAAGTTTCAGCTCAGTGATTCCCTTGATTCAGAAATGGGAACAGCAGCTGGTGAGCTACCAGGAAAGTTTTCCCCAGTCATTTTGATCTTTTTATAAACAAAGGCTCCAAGCAGAACCCTTTGATCCTGCCTGATGTAAAAAACAGGGGTGAAATGGCTGGAAATACTGCAATGTGTCTGTACCTGCCAGCTCCCGGGTTCAGGTCAGTCTCTGCTACCAGGCAACTGGCAGCAGGACAAGGGGAAATGGCCTCAAGTTGTGCCAGGGGAGGTTCAGGGTGGATTTCAGGGAGAAATTCTCCACTGGAAGAGAGGTCATGTATTGGAACAGGCTGCCCAGGGAAGTGGCGGAGTCACCCTCCCTGGAAGAGCTCAAGAAACATGGATGTGGCACTTCACAGGATGCCAAAGGTTGGACTTGATGATCTTGGAAGTCTCTTCCAACATTAAAGATTCCATGTCTACATAAAGAAGGGAAAATAGCAGCCAAGTGGTCTTGCTGTTGTCCCTGCAAACTACTGCTGCCTGCTGGGCTCTCACCATAGGGAGAGCACCTGCCTTGTCACAGGGAGAGATTCTGGCTGAACCAGGGTCAACAAGTCCCTAGATCAGGCCTAGAAGGCTCCCTGGTTTATGAACAAATACAGAAAATACAATTTCTGAATCCTAAGGTCCTTGTAAGACTCTTCTCATGCCCTCTGTTTTCTAAGCTGAAACTGATACAGAGCTCACAACAGATGAACTTCTTTTCTTCCTGACCACTCTGTTTTTTATATACTGTAAGTAGGACGATATTGCAAGATGTTTTCCTTTCATATTGTTTTTGAAGATATTTCACAAGTGAGATAAGGTTCCTTTTAAAAACCCTGGCTCTTTAGGTGTTAAACACAAGTAATAAATCCACTCTGTCAAATTGCCCCATTTATAATATTTAATCTTCCTTCTGTAATCAGGAGAGCTGAAGTACACATTCAGAGTTGCTTTCCTTTGACACAGTTCTCTTATTACTGTCTCTTTTCCTCACATAATGTCCCACAGCAGCTGTGCCATTATGATGATGCTTTCTCTTCTCTCTTTTTCTTTTTTTAAACAGCCTCTCTAGCACAAATAATTAAAACATGTATTTACCTTCCATCGCTTGGCTCAGACTAAGTGCACATTTTGCAGGGAGGGGGGCAGTTGTTTGTTTCTTTTTATTTTATTTCTGAGCAGTGACATATTGATGTTTCGGATAATAAATCATTCCAATTTGTTCATCCCTGCCAACAATGGTTTTAATCTTCATTTACGACTTGCAAAGTCCGTTTTGTTGGAAGCGTTTGATAAAATACTCAATTACCATTTTTTTTTTGCACTGCAGTTCAACTGCTGTGCTGATAAAGGCTCTAGCTCAGAAGATAAACTGCAAATAATTCCTGAAGAACAAATGTCAGAGGCAGTTTACAATGAATGGGATTTTTTTTTTGAGCAGATTATTCTCCCACCAAAGTGACAGGGCAGCTCAATATTTATTTTGTTGAGAATGCCATTTAAATATTGTTTGACACCTGCTCCCTGCAGTAAGCTACTCAGCACAGAGCACTTTCAAGGGGTTTGGAGTGAGGTTCCAGCTCTACTGCATCTACTAACATATTTCAGGGACTTGATTTAAGAAGTAGAAATGGCAGCCTCAAGACACACTTGGCAATTCTTCCCAGGTAAATAAAGGGAAACATCACCAGAACACACGTGCTGCACACACCTGTGTGTTCAGGGAGCCAGGAAAATCACAGAGCAAGTGTGTGAGAAAAGGGGGGACCCATGGAAGAGGCTGAAGTTTTCACCTCATCCCCATGCAGCTTCCATGGCATTAAATTTAAAAAAATTATTTTGGATTACTTTCTGTCCCTTCATGTCTAAGAGAGAAGGCATCCCAAGAGTTCTGTGGGATCTTCCCCTGTGGATCCACTGCAGATGGCTCTGCTGGGCAGATGGCTCTGCTGGGTTGCTGGCTGTGCTCAGCTCATCACACAATGTCTTTGCTGCTCCTTCCCCTGCTCCAGTGTGGGGTCCCTCCTATGGGGACACCCTTCCATTAATTTCTCCAACATGAGTCCATCCCATGGGCTGCAGTACTTCATGAGCTGATCCAGCATGGATCCCTTTCCATGGGGTGCTTGAGTCCTTCAGAATCAATGCTGCTGCAGAGTGGGTCCCCTGTGGGATCACAGGTCCTGGCCAGGATCCTGCTCCAGACAAAAGCTTTCCATGGGTTCACAGCTTCCTTGTGGCAGCTCCTGCTCCAGCATGGATTCTTCCAGGGAAGAACCCCGGGTTTTTCCAGGGGCTCCAGGGGCACGGCTGCCTCACCACCTCCCACTACCAAAACCTGGCCATGTTCAACAACTGAACTCAACTCACACTGCTACAATTCCTTAGAGCAAAATAAATGCTCTCCCAGCTGTGGAGTTATCCTGGTGACAGAGTAATAACCTCTGTCAGCCCAAAGCACTTTATCTCAAAAGGATCATTCACAATATTTTCACCTCATCAGTGGCTCTTCCAGTCCTTTAAAAATCAGAGCATTCTTCCAAAAATGATCTCCTGAAATGTACGTGTGAAACAGCCATGAATGTGCAGGGAGGATGGCACAGCACAGCCAGGGGTGGACCCAGAGCATTCCCAGAAAAAAGGTCCCTCCCTGTCTTTCCAAAAATCAAGTAGCCATGAGCCATTTACCTTAATGAATCAAAGGTGTAATTATTGTAATGATTTCTTTTGTTTCTGCTTCTTAATCTGTTTTCAACCACCCTGGTTTATTTGCTTCAGTTATGTGCTATTTTTTTTTTGTGCTAACTCAGTGTTTGTCTGGAGGGATTCAGAGAATACACTGAAGGTGGAGCCTTCCCCTTTCCTCACAAAAGGCTTGGAATAAGAGGCATGCAGGATTCACACACGCAGCACTGCAAGGGAACAGGAACCCAGCAAAAGCAGAGATACACTTTAATGCAACACTGTCTGAAGTGTATCAAGTCCTCTGAAAGGCCATAATCTGCTAAATTAGGTCAAAGATCTATCTGCACTTCAGAGACCTTTATGCTCACAACTGGCAGGAAGCAAAATTGTACTAAACAAAAAATATGCTTTAAGTTAGTACATTCATCATACCAAATACATGTGCATGAGCTTTAGTTATAACCCTAACTGAATTTATAAAATACTTCCTCTAACTACTTTTATATCTACATATGGTTAATAGGCATCTATAAATCAGAGCATGCATTTCCTCAAGTTCTCATCTCACCTATGAATACTTCGCTCTTCTCTTCAATAAAATTAAAACTTATGGATTTAAAAAAATAGAGAAAATGTTTTAACAGATCAAATAATACTCATTAAACTGCTTTTTTAAATGGTAATAAATTAAGAGTGAGCAACTTCAAATGATCTGAGCAGAAGCAGAGGTGTAGACTTCTGGAATACAATAATCAGCACACATGCACGTAGGTCCAGAAAACAATGCCATGACACATGCAGGACCAGGATGGGAAGGTGGTGACTAATCTGGCCTGCAGGATTAACAGGACTGGGCACAAAGCACAATCTAATGATAATGTGAGTTATTACAGAGACAAGATGGAGTGTCCAATTCCCCAGCGTGAATGTGCATGTGTACACATGTACATCTGTAAATACATGCTTTACAAACCTATTACTGCTTTTCACCAGCCTCTCAAAAAGTATTGAGATTAATGAATAATTGGGTTTCCAAATATCTCATTGTTTCTCTTTGCTGCTGTGGCTCAATACAGACATCATTACTTCTCCACCAGTGTAGTGATTCTGTTCGTCATGCCTGAAACAACTACAGCACGGAGATTAAATACAATCTATATCCACATAAATCATTGAATAAATGAATCATGAAATTAATATGTAAATTGTGTGTTTAACCTCTATTTATACAGCACTGTCTGTCACCATGTAGTAAATCTAAAACTAATTGCAAATTCACAACTCTGCAAAAAGAACACCATGGTAAAAGCTTGACATATTTATTAACTAAATGTTGAACTACATTGAGTAAGTAATTAACAGTCATGCCAGAACAGGGAGAGGAAATTATATTTAAGCACAGATGTCACCTGTATGAAATGGCTAAAACTATTTTAGATTAGATTTTGATATTAATCAAAGAATACTCCTATTTAATTTTTGACAGACAAATCTGTTTCCATTTATTCATGATTCCATTAAACACTTCGTTTTTAAACCTGAATGTCATGTCCATTCTCAGTCTGGTACATTCCTTTTAATATGTCTTTTAAAAGAAAACGTGAAGAAGAAAACAGTAAGGTTAAATGGTAATAAAATCTTCCTACAGTCCAGACAAAATGCCCTCAAAGGACCAGAAAAATTGTTTTATATTAGGTTAAATTCTGTTATTTATTTCTTTGATACATAAAGAACGGAACACAAGCTTTAAGATACCATATCTAATTTAAGATATCATATTTAATTTTATTCCTATGTATTTCCAGTGCTTTCTGATGAACAAAAGGCACCTCCAGATGGATGATCATGGAAGGTCCCCAGCTGCATGCACCAACACAGAGATCCTTCCTAAGTCTGATTTTGTTCTAGAATTGCAACGTACTAAGACATATAACATCAAAACAGATGTTATATGAAAGCACCTGCACAAATGTGTTTGTAGCTTCCCAACAGTCACTCAGGTACTGACAGAACAAAAGGGAAGGGAGACATTATCCCTTCAGGCAGCCAAGACTGATCCCAAGGCACAAGGCAAGTGATGCTCATCAGGAGCACCCACTGCTGCCAAACACCAACTTCATTGTGCAATTCCTAATATTAACCCTTTTTTCTTAAAATCCTCCACTGCTGGAAGAGCAAATACCATAGGAATTAACAGAAAATAGAAGAAATTGTATCTGTCTGTGAAATCAGACGCTACCTGCCCTCTTTGCTTTTCTACCTTCAGGTCAATGCAGGTACCCTCCATGTGCAGTTCCCAAGCAGGATGTGAGCACAAGGCAGGTTCATAACTGTGGAGAAATGAATCCTTGCTGAATATAAGAACAGCAGAGTGAAATCGATTATATAATAAATATGTACTTTAAAACACAGCAACTGGCCCACTGGGCAAACCTCCTTTCTTAACAGGCACTATAAATTTGAAAAATACCCCGAGTAAATTCCAGCGGATTCAGATGGAAAATGCTCCCTGCTAGGGAAGCAGGTGTCTGATTCCAGGAAAAAGGGTTAGATCCTGACATAGCCAAGACTGATGAGGAAACTCACATGGAATTTTATGCACTTGTTTCCAGGTTTTTAGTAAAGATAAACTCAGATAAAGCAGATAAATTTTACTTCATGTGGAATTCATAGACTTAAGCTATCCCCTCATGGCAGATCCATCGTGCCCACAGCACTCCTCACACTGTGCCTGATGAGGCTACACGAGCATCAGGATCCCCATCCCACAACCTGCACAGCAGAGCCACAAAGGGATGAGGTGATTTGTCCAAGGTCACAACACGAATCATTTCCAGGGCCAGCAATGAGACCTAAGTTCCTCAACTCCTGGCTCTGGCAACTAGACCATGATGCCTTTAAGTGTATTACAGCAAACTATTCCTTGTGTCATCAATCTCAGCTCCAGAAGTGCTCTAAATCACTCGAGGATTATGACATTTTTATGGGAGGACAACACTTCATTACAGACCTGAGAACTTGGGGGCAAGAGCAGGAAAACCTCCCAAAGCTGCTGAGAAAATCTCAGAAGCTACACTGGAAAACAACTGTCTAAAGACAAAACATGAGAACAGCTGTTTACTATTCATTATTTCTTATCCATTTATCCATCTATTTTCCACAATTTTTAGCAGTTTCAGGGGAACAGAGAAGTAACAGCCTGTGCCCCATGTCCTATGGCTAAAAGGAATAGTGGCCAGAGAACAGTGGACATCAAACAGACAGCTTAGGAACAGAGTTTGAACAAGCTATGGGATTTTTCCTGCATGATAAATAAATTGCTGCAATCATGTACAATTTTCCAAAGTTTTAAAATAAATTAAATAACATATTCATGTATTTTCACAGCAGATAATTTCACTGCGTGAAACAGAATGCAAAGAGCTGCAGGAAAACAACACAGCCCGGTCACCACACTGCAAATCATTGTTACAGGGGGTTTAGGCAAATTTTTTACTGGGAGAAAAGTTGCACAGATCATAACATTCACTACAAAATGCTAAATACATACTTTAGTGTAGCTATTCCCTGAACACATGAAAAAAATCAAGGGAGAGAGGTTACTCTCTTCATGGGCTGTTGTTCTCCCATGAAGTGTTTGAATTGTATCGTCTAATAAATAAATACAGGAATTTAAAGCAATAATAAACTCATACATTGTAATGAAGCTCTCCAAAAGCTGTCTGGACATGGTTCTGGGCACCCTGCTCGAACAGGAGTTTGGATAGGATGAACTCCAGAAGTCCTCTGCAGCATCACCCCTTCTGTGACTCTTTCCTCCATTCCCTATCACTCAACTCATCTGCTGGGTAGCTTTAACTAAACTTTTTCAGTTCACTCTCCCTAAATTGCAAGTAATTGCCTGGATCCCTTTAAAATGAGGCCTGTTACTTTGCTGAAGCATGGCCTCCCCCTCCTGGGATGCTGCCTGATTTGAAAGAAATTGTTCTTTATTTGATGGCAACCTGAATGTTGCTTCTCTCTTGTGCAGGTAGAAAGGAGAATTAAAGACTAACAAAGTGCTATTACTCTACTGTCCATTAAGCTCAATTTGTTCTCATCTTTTTCTGCAAAAACCTCACAAACCAAAAGTCACTGTGGACTGTGAGGTTCAGTGTGGAAGCAGCAAACTGTGTGTGCAACACACAGCCCAACATCCCACTGGGCACAGGAGGGACTCAAATGATTACTCAGAGTCAGAACATACAGATTATGCAAACAAAAAGGCATGGTACACTGTAAAATAAGTATGTATAACACCAAAAACAAACAAGGAAACACGAAGGGACAAACAAATGGGATGGCTAGGAGACTCTGAGATCTCTGGTGAGACAAACAGCAGTTGTTGAGGAGACTGAAGCAGAAGAGACAGTACAGACAGAGCAGGGAGGGCAGAAAACCTTTTAAGTAGTGGAGAAAAAAAATAAGAATATATATCTGCAAGCATTTAGCAAGATGGATAAATTCAGTTAAGGTGAAGGTACAACCATTTTAGCAGAGCCTCCCTGGAGGAGCAGTTCCTGTGTTCCCAACTGCACCGACAGCAGAGCACAAAGAGCCACATGTAATTCCAGGGAACAGGAATTACCTAGATTAAGAGTGGAGCTTCTCACAGAGACTCAAGTATTGATGCTTTCAGGACAGCCAAGGCCCAGGAACAGCTTTAACGATCTGAGTTCTATAAGGAACCACAGTTTTCCCTCACTTGTCTACACCATTTCTTCTCGGTCTCTTTTAGAATCTCTTTTAATCAACTCCATTATTTTGTCTGGCCCAGTGTTTCAGATTTAGCAGTTGCCTTAAGTGAATTACTGGCCCTATAATTTACTAATTTCCATCCCATTTCAATTACTCAAGTCCCACAAGTTACCAAATTGTCATCTTTATTCTTCTATATATTGACATTATGTTCTTACATTTGTCATCAGGAAACTGTATTACCACACATCCACTCTGTGTCTGAGTGATCATTAAAAATATTAAATAAGATCAGACAAAAAAAATCCATGAAAACTCAATCAAGTAACCTTTCTTAAGTCTGGTAATTTCAAATTACATTGAACATGCTTAAGATATTCTCCCCATTTTTGACAACCTGTCCAGGAATTTCCTTTACTGCATGCTCTACAGAAGTCCAGACAGCAGTGGCAGCCTTTCCTATGTCTAGGAATATCAGTAATCTTAGCAAACACAGGTATTGAGTCAGCTTTGCACAATCCACCCATGGAAAATCACAGGACATTGTGTCTAACTATCCACTTTCCTGCCTGGTTTGAATTACATTTAATAACAAAGTGTGTTTCAAGTTCCCTTTTGTGAATTAGATGAATTATTACCTCTAAATTTTCCATGTTTCCTACTATGAAATCTATATTGATAAGCTACCTAAACTTAATGAAAGCTCATATAAATTTGCCAAGATAAATTACGTTATGTTCACATATCTGTCCTTACTGGGGCATAAAAAGGATCTACAGTGTTTGCTGACCAGGGCAACCAAACCCTGCAGCATCTCAGGACTTCCAAAGTATTTTGAACAAGGGCAAAAGGATCTAAAGCAAACCCTGAAGCAGAATTTCTTCACACCAGACACAAGATGGATCTAAGCTACACACAGAATGCAGAAATAAATGACAGTAAGGGCAGGAGAAGGTGGGGGAGCACACCTGCACCCAGAGGCTGATCCTCAGGGTTCTCAGACACCCAAGTCCCAGACAAGCACTGCACCTCTATCATCTTTTACTGCACTTCTGACCTCTTTGGGAACTGCTGAGCCTCAGCTTCCCTTCTGGGGCAGGAGGGCCTGGATCGCCACACCTTCCTCACTCTGTATCACAGTCTGAAGGCAATGAAGGAATCTCAGAAACAATGAGGCTGGAAAAGAGCTCTGAGATCATCAGGTCCAACCTGTGAGCGATCCCAGCCCATAGCACTGAGTGCCACATCCAGTCCTTCCTTGGACACCTCCAGCGATGGGGACTCCATGAGCTGTCACCACCTTGGACCTCACTTCCCTGCCAGGAACTGAGAGCAGCCCATCACTGCAGCACCCAGATTACAGGCACTGGGGAGGGGAGGGAGGAGAGGCCATAGAGCAGCTCTCTCTGCCCTGCACAGGGCCCAGATTGCTATAGCGCTGCTTTTCAAATCGCTAATGGGCCTGATATTGTTTCCACAAGAGATTTACGTTAAGAAGATAACTTTCCTCACTTTCGCTTTCATTTCTGTCCCTTCCCCTGCCCGACATTTCATCCTGGGAGGGAGAGAGAGCTGCTCATTTCCGCGGCCAGAACAGTCTCAGATTTATGCCGTGTGAGGAGCCCATCAGGGTGATAGAGCAATCTTTCCAGCAGACATCTCTCCATTACTGGAGCTGATGCCTCCCTGCCCCGGTGCCACCGCTGGACAGATCTGTCAGCCCAACAGGGGGGCTGCCAGCCCCGCCAGCCCCCTCTCACATTTGTCATCTTTATCTCAGCCGCTCCTCTCAAACTCCTCACGTGCAGCTCCACCGCTTTTATTTTTTTTTTAAGCAAAATGCTGGAATGAAAAGGCACATTTTCGACTCTGCGTCTTATGTGACTTTATTTTCCGCCTTATTTTGTGATGAAGTTATTTTAGTTTTTATGAAAGGAAATAATGGGCGAAGATGAAGGCTTCATTCCACTGTGCTGACAACATACTGGTGGAGAAATGGTGCAGTTAATAATGTAAACTTGATGTATGTAAGCACAGCTGGTTTGGGAACATCTTTTCAGTAGCACTAATTTATACTTTGCCTTTATTTTGTGTTTTGGTTTATGATTTTGATTAGCCACTAGAATGAGCTCCCTTAATTGCTTTCTGCTAAACTGCTTAAAAGCAAAAAGAAAAAAAAAAACAAAACCCACCCCACCCCTAGAAATTGAAACCATGCAACCTGTTTTACTTTATTAGACTTTTACTATGTTGTTACATTCAAAAATCAAAACCCAATATTGAAGGTTGTCAGATACCCTCGGGGCTCTGAAGGAACACAAAAAAGGGAGGGGAAATCCTGAATCCTCAGCAGCATTTGCTCATTAGCAATTTTAAATCCTGTATCACAAACTTTTTCCAGTGAATCTGCTTTAGTTTTTGCACTCTAATTTAAGGTTTGATGTCCAAAATACATATTATTACCAGTATTAAATGGCTACTCCTTTCATTTCCTGTCTCCCAGCACTCCCTAAATTCATTATGTAGTTACTTATCAAAAAAGGCAAACACAGTGCAGGGAGGAAAAAAAAAACAGCAGAAGAGAGTGGGAGATGCTTTAGAGAGCCATACATTAAAACACAGCCTCTTTGCATTCCTGAACAGACACTTTATACATTTAATATTTACTCCTTCAAAAACCGCTTTAGAACAATGTTTTCTATGACTACTTTTATTTAAAATTTACATCTCACACTACTGTGAAAGGCTTTCAGAAATTTTTCTATTTTACCAAAAATACAGGAATCGAAAAAGGTCACATGCAAGCTTGCTCTTGTTAAATTAATTGATAAAACTTCTGGAAGTAGTACTTAATAGAGTACTGAGGCTATCAAAACTGAAACAGTCATTGCAGAATTAGAACCATATAATTAAGCTAAAACGAAAGTTTCCACCTGCAAACTAAGATCTTTTTTTCATTAAACTTGCAAGACTGAAAACAGGCTTTTTACCTTTTGAAAGATCTCTTCTCAGCACTTGTCACTCTAGAGGTGCCCAACTGAATACCCCAAAATCATCATCAACTGTTCTCTGCCTTATCAGAAGGGATTCATGGCAACACATGTCAGACTTCCAAAGTAATTCTCCACAGACAAGACACCACAAATATTTCCAAAAAACGAGATCTGTACGTATCTCTACTCCTCTGTACCTCAAACTTACATTCTGAAAGTTGGTTTCCAACACAGCAGCTAAGAAAGACCAGAGCACTTCACAGGAAACACTCAGCAACTGGAAAATTCACAGCACCATCCCTGCAACTTCCCCTTATCTGGGTAGAACTGAATTTGTGAATCTGCCCTTTGCTGAAACCCAGTGGAAAAACTCTTCCAGCCTCAGCATGGAGAAGAAGTTAATCACCTGATTTAAAGGTGGCTGCTCTTTGTATTATCTCTGAAGTGAAGTGACAGTTGTCAGCCTTTTACAGTGACGATGCCATGATCAATGCTGCAGTCTCAGGTGTTAATGCTTCATCTACCTTTAAAAGCAAATGTAATAACTCAGAAAGAACAGTATTATTAGTTTCTTATTCCATGTTAAATTACTGCCAATTTCCCACATTTTTACAGAATTCATCAGTGGCATTAACCACAGCCCAAAAATTCTAACAACCAAACAGCACATCCCTTACTTGGGAACTATCAGACTCCTGCAAAACATGCAGATCGATGGTAAAAACACATCAGAAAATTATTTTGGCAAAACTGCTCCGCAAAATTCCACCAAAGGAGCTGAAAAGGCCGAAAGGCTGTGGGCAGTGAGGACAGAGAGCAACCTCTCACCTCAAAGCTGCTGGTTATGAGCAAACGACAGCTGTACCAGAGACACTGGGAGCAGCTTCAGGGAAGCAGGGAGAGCAGCATCCCAGGCTGCTTCTGAACAAAGAGCAATTGTACAGGGATCTAAAGTATACTGGGAAAAAGGAGAAAGAGGTGGAGGCTCTAATCCCTGCACTATTTGCCTTTTTTCACCCAAGCATTTTACTTAATTGAAATCAAAATGTCAGTTGTAGGGTGCCACACCACAGGCTGGTACCACTGACTGGGATGTGCAGCAATGCCAGGGGCTTGGTAAGTCTGCACAAAGCTTTTATCCGTTTGAATTTCTTTTTTTAAAATCACCCAAGTATGAAATGGCTCCAGTCTTCCACCATGAGCTGCTCAGAACATCAGCCATGGCAATAAAAACTGGAACACAACAAGCTGGCTCAATGGGTCAAACATCCTTCACTTGGGAAAAACCAGGCTGGAAACCAAAGAAACCCAACTCACGAGCTCCTGTTCCAGCTTTCAGTACCCCTCAGTATTTATCACAGCTTCCCAAAGCCATAGTTAAGCCTCTTAAACATAAACTCTTCTACTTCCTTCTTCCCATAGCCAGCTTTTGGAGTACTTCTCATATGTGTTGTGGGAAAAGGACCTTTTGATAAAGAAAAAGTCAAATCGTCTTTAAAGGTAGTGAAAAAAAAGACACTTTAATAATGATCTATTTTGCAGCCAACTCCTCCAACTTCTGCAAGAAAAACATTTAGTCAGTATTAAAAAGCAGAAAGCACCTTACATTTTGATTAATTTGATACTCCTGTATTATGCATAAAGCCACTCATTCATTTTGCCCTGCAAACTATTCTTATCCAAGAACAGATACGATCAGAGCGAAGCAGTGAAAAATTTTATTAAAGTAAACACAATCCCAGTGGAACATGCTCGTTATGGAAATACACCAGCAGCCGCTAAAAAATGGGCCATTTCATATGGATGTAATAAATATTTTCATGGACACCTATCTGCCCTTCTTTCAAAGTTTTAAATGCATAACTATTAAGAAGCTTTTCCCGAGCAGACGTCAGTCACCCACCACATCTCAGACATTTCAAAAGCATCCCAATAGGAAATAAGAACAAGGTAGTAAGGCAGGGAGTGTGTGTGCAGGCTTCTTCCCAACTGAGCACAAAGCCCATCCCTTGTTATGGAGACACATTCTGATCCTCCCTGTGGATCTGCTAAGAAATACCTTTCACACTGACTCATTAAAAAAGGGAACAACTACAAACAAAGCCACGTGCAGCACGAAGTGCTCTGCAACAATAGATGGGCAGTGCCAAACAGCAATTTCACAGCAAGCCACAGGGCTGGAGCTGATCCATCTCCTAAAGCTGACGGATGAACTTCCTCAACGCATGATAAAAATATGAGTGCTGCTTTCTACCAGGAGTTGTGCAGCAGCTTCATGCTTGTGAAATGCTCAGCATACAAGTCAGATTCCTGCTCATACACTCCAAATTCCTCCTGTGATGAAGCTCCAAGGCTTCTTGTACCTGCTACTGATAGAACTGGATAGGTCATCCTTGAGCAGTCTTTGTCTCTAAGTGAGCAGCTAAAACCAGTTTAACAGCAACTGAGGGGCATCCAGCGGAACAGAGCTCAGCTCAGATCTGGTCCCATGTTCCACATCTGCTCTGCTTCTGTGGGCCCCAAGTTTGACTCAGGAGTTTGATTTTCAGCAGATGCACTGCAATGTGTTTGGAACTGGCTGCCTCTCCACCCCACAGGGATGTACTGGCACAGTCTGGAGGTGAAAATCCCTCTCTGGTGCCACCCGTCACAGCAGAGTCCCACAGACACCTCATCCAGCATGGATGGCAGATCTGGACAGCAAAACCCAGGGCACAACCCCACAAAGGAACCAGCTACCCAGCGCCAACACCCATGAGCTGGGAGATCCGTCCCCTCCTTCGAGACAGGAAAAAAGCCTTGCTTTTTAGTGCAAGAAGGAAAGTGGGGAAAATGACAGGGACAGCATCTCATGGAGACTCAACTACAAAACCCTGGAGAAGCCACTGGTCATTACAAGCCTGAAAACAGACATTCCCAGCCCCTGAGCTTGGCTTAACTGAATGATAATAAAACCAGAACTGTCAATACGTTGTTTTTTTTGTTTGGAAAGTAACCATGTTCTGTACTCTTCACCTCCTAAAAAACGTTTCACTTTTTATTAACTCGTAATATCCTAAATTATCTTCAACTTTAGTTTATATTTTTATGGTGAAGTTTTAAAACCAAAAAAAAAATGAAAACCAAACAAAAAACCCCCAGACCTTTAACACGACATGAACTAAATACAAGCCAACAACCACTCTCACATTCTGAGCCCAAGGCCTGGGCATATTAACTTTACATTACATTTACGTTACTTTGTATTAAGTATCTTTTGGGGTTCTAAATATGCTTACAGTGGTGCACACACACACACGTATGTATGCCCACGCACACAGTCAAAAATCATCTCATGTTTTCATGAAAATTTCTGACCCTTCTTTACCACTGTTTTTGCAAACACTGCCTTTGTGAAAAATGTATAAGAGTAATGAAATTCCTGGCTGAGGCTTTAATCTCAAGTCACTTCTATAACAGGGGGTGGATCAGAGAGTATAATTTGCTGTTATCGCGCTGCTCATCTCCTGTGTTGACAATAGAAATCCTCCTGTTAGTTTTTCTAGACAAACGTGACCCCAACCTGATATGACACTTTATTTTTTCAGCTGTGTAACAGCAGTCTTAAACCAGGTGCTTTCTAAGCTGCATTATCCCATTTTGGGAAACTTTTGTGTCGCTATCAGTAAGGTAACACATTAAAAAATATTTTTTTGCTAATATTTGTAGGCTTATAAATTAAATACTGTACACTAACTTCTTGACATTTTCACATCTTGCCATTAACAAAAATATTTGACTACTTCATGTTTTTCACGTTCTTAATTAAAATTAAGTAGGGATTGGCAGGCTTTTAAGGAAATACCAGGAACATTCCAGGATAAATTGAAAGCATTAATGTGTTTAAAACATTTGTTTTCCTTTTTCAAATAATTGATCATTAGGTTTTTTTTCTGGAGGTTTCTGGTCGGGAATATCTGTATTCCGTTGTTTTTATGTCTGCATATTCATCAGTCTAAAACAATTTTAGACCCCAGCCTCTTTGGTATTGTGTTTTAGTACTTGCTGGCACTAGAATTTTGCACCACAGCACTCGATTTATAGCCCTCATTTAGCCATCATGCTATTCAAACCCCTGACTTTAAATATCCGCCACACAGATATGAGTAACAAAAAGAGACAGAGTATAGCTATTGTGCCTTCAAAGAAAAGCAATAAACCATTCTGCTTGCTCTCCTTCATGTTCTTTAATTCATTTCATTTCATTTTAACTACCCAGAACAATTTCACCAGCCATTAGCCTGGAATGAAACCTTACAAAGGCTGATTGTTGTTATAAAGATGGGTCCCAGCACTCCCTCCCCCTCCTTTTCATAAGTTTTAGGACAAATAGGCTACTTCATAGCCACAGCTTTGTTTTTTAAAAAAGAGAATTCTTGCGAAGCAAAGGACAGACAAACTGCTTCACATCCACATTCAAAAGACTCCAAAACAACATCCACAGTGAGCTGGGCTGGCTCAGAGCCCTGAGCCAGGACCGTGAGCAGGGAAGGGACAACAAAGGATGGATCTCCCGGGCGATTCCGTGCACGAGGTGCACCACAGTCCACCCAACAAAACACACAAACACCTTCAGCAAAGGCTGGGGGGAAGCTACAAATGCTCAACTCCACTACAGCCAACTCTAAACATGGAGGGGAAAAAAAAAAAAAAAAGCCACCAATTACACCAGCACGTTTTTATATTTTGCAGAAATAAACCTTTGTGAGTGTCATTTCTGACAGCCTACGCCAAAAAAAAGCCGCACATTTTTGTCTCACTGCATCCATGTTTGGAAAACAATCTTAACAAGAAAAAAAAAAATAAATGCACACTCTATTTTCTCCAATTTGTAAAGAGCTGCACACCTTACATTTAGCATCTTCATGGAAAGCTGTGAAGAAAGATATTCATTCTGAAATAGCGCTCAAGTGTTGGATTCTGCTTTTTTTTCTAGCAAGCTGGTAGCATTTCCCCAGCCCTGGACAGTCTCTCTGTTCAGCATGAAGGCCCCGAGCCCATAACAGCTCTGCCCCAATTTAGAACGTTTGTATATGTAGCAACATCCCCACAAAACGTTCACAGCCCTGTCCAATTCCGATGTATTTTTGATCCTTCCCAACAAACAGATCAGAGAGATCTTTTCCAACAAAGTGTCAACAAACTGTCTGCACAGACAACTCCCTCCTCAGTTTGTGTATTATGTGGTTTGTATTATTTTTATTCCTCGTTAAGTGTCACACTTGTCAAAAGAGTGAACGCCACTTTTCCATAGTAACACGGTTTTGTGATGGAAGTTGTGAAACCTTCAAGACTTACAGATATTTCCACAAATATCCAGTATCTGCTCAAACATTAACACCGCGAGCTCGGAAAGCAAAGGAATGGATTTTCTGTGCTGCCTTTCCCAGCAAGGTATCAAACCTGCTCCTAAAACTGGGACTTTTTTTCCTCCCCCAAGAAAAGACAAAAGACTAACTAATCAACTGGTATTTATTTCATTACACCACAGGAGAAAAATTACTTAGAAGTAATTCAAAGTAATGATGGAAGCCAAAAATTACTTTTTATGTAGTGACAAAAAACTTGGAACATGAGATTATGTTGAGTGTGAGAGTGTCTATAAACAGAGCTGCTTTATCCCATCTGAGCTGTTATTGGTGATGCCAATAATCTGAGTTTGAAGATGAACTCTGCAAAGCTGCATGTTTTACTACTCACTTCCAAATTATGTAAATGAACATCACATTATACTATACCTTGTTGGAGGTATGCTTGGTAGAATAGCCTGATAAATAAATCCTAATACAATTAAAATTCATTTTCACCTGACAAATTTATAGAAATCTATGAGCACAAACTTCACAGGGAGAAACGTCAGATCAGAATGGCAAACACAGAGGCACCTAGCACCTTCCAGAATGTTCATTTATGTCCCCTCAACACTAAGTTACTGTTTCTTTTTCGTTTTAAACACAGAGACACTGGAAGGGGTGAGTGAACTCACACGGCTTCTAACAACATCAATTATCAATACAAATCCCAAGAAAAAACACCAACTGCAGGTCTGCACCTCTGTGGGAGCTACAGGGCTCCATAATATTGAAAAACAGAAGTCCCATGCAAGGAGAACTTGAGCAGGACTTCAAGTCGAGAAAACAACTTCAACAGAAACAAGAAAGGAGCTCCAGCCTGAGTGCAGAATGTGTCTAATTTTATTTACTGTGCAAATAAAAATATTTGGGAATTTCTATGAACCAACTACCTACAGAGCAATAAAACACAATAGGACAGCAGGTGCTGCTGGAAAACAAGCAGCGTTCCTTTTGCAATTATACCATCCACAGAAATTGTCAAAAATCTTCACAGAAACAGAAGAGGTGAGTTTTCCTGTATGAGTAAAACTCCACAGACGTGAGCCATACCTGCTCTGTTCTACACAACTGTGAATTTGGTAAGACACCAGTACCTTCAGAGCCAGTCCAGAACCAGCTCTGTGTGAATGACAGGACAGTTCAGCTCCTCATTCTGGAGCACCATACTGAATTACAGTGTTTGTGCCTTATTACACTTGTCATATGGTCAGAAAGTTCACTCTACAAGATTAATTACAACTCCTTAAAGGAAGTATACACATCTTCAAATGACCACTTAATCCTTTCCCTGACATTTATTTAGATGTGGACTTTTCACCTTTATGCCACTCTGCTCTGTAGGACATCATTGCAATCTCAATTAAGCTGCATCAGTACTTTTCATTCCAACTACATAAACTCTCACCACTCTCAACAGGAGAAAATACCATTTGTTTCCAGCTTCACAGTTTTCATACAATTACTGAGAACTGTTAAATTGAAATAGTGTTCTATCCCCCAGGATGAAGGGATGGCCAGGAATGACTGTGCCCTGGAACAGACTGGCTATTTACCTTTCAGCAGCACTGTGCAAGCTGCCAGGCAGCAACACTTACACACCTTTTAACATCTGCAGCTTCAACACACCTGACATGTCTTAATTCCTGTTCTGAGGCTTCTGCATTAATGAGCACAGATGCAATAACTCACTCCGCTGGCTGCATGCAAGAGCTGGGGCACAGACAGCTCCATGATCCACCTTGCTCTGGGCAAACCCTCAGTGTTTGTGAGCTAAACATTCAAAAACTGCACAACCTTTTACAACTCTAGACTGCTTTTAGTCTAGAGTTTTTTATGCAATCACATATACGTGATTGCATAAAAACATTTAAAAAATCATCTAACAAAATATAATGTTATACATGCTCAAATCAAACAGCAAACAAAACATTTTTGAAAAAAAAAATTGTAATTCATGATAGAGCCTTGATGTCTATTACAGACTGTCCTGAAGTAAGGTACTGCTACAGAGACATTCATATTCCAAATAACTTTGATCATCTGCCTCACAGGCCCTCTGCTGCATCTGCTGCATGCTGCACATTGCCATGCAGTGACAGCAGAGGAAATTCAAGTAGGTGAGTTTGGGTATTGCTGCACATCCCTGAAAACAGAGCACTCAGTAGACAGATCCTCTCTATCCCTCCAGCTGCAGTGTCCCTTCCTGCAGCCCAGAGCAGCACAGGCAGCTCAGGGCTGCCACCAGATTTTAGCAACAAGCAGCAGCGTGGGGTCATCAGCAGCACACACAGAAACTGAAACACAGCACTCCTGGAACAGCCACTCCAGGCCAGACCCAAGGCTGCACTTTCCTCTTGCAAAGACAGCTCCCTGTAGTGGGCTGGAATTCACAAGTTTTGCTCCTTCCCAACAGCGTCAGTAAATCCAGACAATGAAGCTGGAGGCATTAAACACTAATCACAAAGTGGCCACGCAGGGATGAAAGGGGAGTGAAGGCACCAACTCCCTCATCCCAACAGCTTGGAATCACAGGATACGCAGAGTAAAATGGCTTTCACAGAAGGGCATGAAATTGGGAAAAATCACAGCTAATTTATAATGCAAACTTTGTGCAAGAAATTATTTTCACGCACGCAACGATCACAGAACCTTCCCACAAGAGCAAGAAGCAATTCAGCAGCAGACTGTAACCTTAAAATAAGAACTACATTAATTATCCATGAGGGGGAAAAAAAAAGTAAACCCTGTTCTAAACAAGCAGAGTTCCTATACAACAGCTTATTTGTCCCTTCCATCCTTGCTACTTACAGTGCCACAAAACACAGATTGGCACTCGGGAAAGCAGCAATAAGGAATGTGTCTTCTGGAGCATTGTTTCCAAGTTCAGACCAGTCCCACAGAAGCTGTAAAAACTTCCAAGTCTGTTAATTCAGTTATACTCATTGAGCACGGTAAGATGCTATGGAAGAAGTGATTTAAAAAAAAAAAAAAAACACCAAATTTTGTACATAGCATTACAATTGCTTTGAATTGTGGCCTGCAGCCATCTCCTGCTGTAATCAATGACAAAAATCAACTGACCTCAGCAGCTGCAGGTCACCTACCAGACCAAAATTTAGGCTGGCAATTACTGCACAAAAATACCAAAACCCTGCTGAATACTCATGCACTAGATCTCTCTTCACTTCATTTTATCGGGGAAGTCCCACATAATATTCTGAACTGAGTCCCACAAAAAATATGGAGACAGATTTTCGTTGTTGTTACTTCAGCAAATATTCACCTTTATGGGTGAAATATAATTAACGGGTTTAAAAAACATGTTTTACCAAGAAAGACCTAAAACCAGTAAATCTGTAAAACAGAACATTGTTTAATACTCTCATTAACTGCAGTTTGCTTAATTGCAATATTTAAGTCATGAGTAGATCTAGAATTGTCAGATGCATTTAATTGAAATACTATCCCTAGAGCTAAACACCAAGTGTTTATAATAAGATACATGTTATTCATGATTAGCTAACTGCTCCCTTTCCATGGAAAATCCCACAGAAAAAGCAGGGCAAAGCAAAGGAACAAAACTGCACTATGGGGCAGGGGGAAAGGGGAGGTGTTGGCTTCAAAGGGGGTTTTGGTGGGTTTGGTTCGAGTTTTGTCATTCTGCATTTAATCCAGTGATCTTTATTCCTTTCTTTCCTCTAATATCTCCAGAAGTTATCTCTTAATGTAAAAAATGAAGGAATATTCTTCTCTTCTTTCTTTCTGATTCTTCTCACCCTTCCTCCTCCATATCCAAAATCACAGATACATTCATCAGGACATCATCTACAAAATCCTAGGTCCAAATGAATTCCTACTTTGTTAAAAAACAACTAATTAAGAGCAAATAGTATCTACAAACTGGAACACACCTACAGTACCAGCACACAGTACAGACAGAAACCACTTTAGTTTATCCTGATGTTAATTTGCAAGTGCAGCACACAACTAAGAGCATAAGCACAGAAGTCAAAACTCAAATTCCCACTGTATGTAGGGATCAAAAAGAAAACTGTATTCTGTGGGAGAAAATGAAGTAAAATAAGTGTATAAAAATAACAGGTATGTCAATAACTTTCTGCCTAACAAAAGAGTATATCCTGATGGACACAACATCAAAAAATTGCTACTTAAAATTATTAAAACAATATGTTTACTTAAAAAAAATAAACCCAAGCAGACAAACAAAACGCCTTTTAACTCTTTATATTTTTCCCCTTGGTGGTCTGTAAAGAAAACCAGAACAGTAAAATTAATACATGCAGGGTAAGAGATGCAGCTGAAAAGCTGAACGACCCAATAATATGCACTTGGTTAATTTGACTTTTTGTTATTTGCTTTAAGATCTCTACTACAAAGTTCTGCTCAACATATTCTTGCTAGCAACAATCTGCACCAGAATTAGTGTCTCTCAAGTAGCAAGTGTAGCATACACAACAATCTCAATGAGAGAGGCAATTAACAACTGCTGCAAAAAATAATTATATATAAAGATGGTTTGAAAGACAATACTCTATCTAAAATGACCTCGCTGCATTCACAGCACTGATAAAACAGTTTTCCTTTAAAAAATGCTGCTTTTTTTATTCATCAAAAGAGAAAAGCCCCAAGGTCACCTGTCAATAACAGAACAAACCCTCAGTAAATCACAGTGCTTCACAAATAAATTCCTCATCAGTAATTAAAACCAGGCCTCTCTGGCCCTGTGTTATCAGCTCATCAAATTCATTGCTCATCTAGAATAACAGATCCACATCTGCAGTCATTACAGCATGCCAGATAAATCAATCCTCTCAATGATGCTTTGAGCCATCTCTGCTCCCTTTTAACCAGCCCGATATTTATTTCCCCCTGACACTTCTGACATTCTATTTACTGTAGGCAAATGGAACTCATACGGCACCTTGTAATGGCTTTACCAAACCCCATTGTGGGGCATATCTTCCAAGACTGATGGGCGCAATAAACAAGGTTTTATGGTGTAAGTGTGAGCTTCCAACTCCTTTTTTTCCAGGAATTTGACTTCTGCAGTGAAGATGGTTTATTACGTTTGATTGCAGGTGGAAAAAGCTATATCCACTTTGAGACCTGTCAGCTAAAAGCAAGCAGGGAACTTTTGAAATAGTATTATTTTTGTAATTTTATTTTCTCATTGATAACAATACAGAATAAAGCATCTCCCTGTCACGATTTGGAAAGTGAGGCCATAATTTATCATTCCACCTCCACCCTCCCTCCCACCAAATCAAACACAGGTCTCCTCTGTAAACTTCCAAAAGGTACAACAGCAATATATCATCACCACATAGGTACAAAGTCCATCCCAAGCCCTCCCCAGCATTGCTGTTTACATTCAAATCTGAAATACGTGTGGTTAAGGATGCACACATATTGACAGATGAGGTCCAACATCCTTTTGTGGCATCTGAGCCCAGAAAAAAATCACAGGTTTCTTAAATTTACTGCACAAACCAAAATTTTTCACTGTTTGGTGCCTTTTCCAGTCCCAAGCATCAGACTGTTGGGTTCAAAATGAGAACATAAATTGTTTCCTTGAGAATGAAACAGCACAAGAATTACTTTTCAGCACAAATTTTGACTGTTTGTACACTATCACAGCTGCTCCATTTAAGGAAATTGAGTGAAAAATCTGTTTAAACTACAAGGAAAAGCATTCCTAGAATCAGAAAGTCTCCCAGAATGTAACATGTGTTAACAGCTCTGAGGAGTTCAGCAATTTCCAGGACTTGAGCAGATCCCCCTCCTCCATGGGGGTGGTGTGCTCCCACCTACATATGGACATCCATCCAGGAGATGCCTCAGAGCATATGCCATCCATCCAGGACCCCATTTTGTCCTGGAAATCCGGGATTTCTGCGCTCCAGAGAATGATCCTGTGTATAATCTGACCAAAAAAGCCAATTTCTGGTGCAGGGAGGAGAGGCAGCCCAGCTGACCCCGAGCCAAGGCCCTGCACCTGGACCAGCCCCAGCGATGAGCAGGGCTCCACATCTCACTGCTCATTATGCACGCCTCAAAACTGACTTGCATTAAATTACTGTCACAGTGTTGCTGGATCCCCTCCTTTGGCATATATTACAATTTTATTTCTGTGTGGCAGCGGTGCCTTGCTCACAGCAACATGAAAAGTCCTTTTTTGGAACAAAAACAACGTCCAAGCCTATAGGAGGCTATGAATTCTCAGATCCTCCTTCCAACACTGATTCAAAAATGACAGGATATAGTCTTTTCCTTAATGAAAAATCTATATTTATCACTCTATTGTTCTTGTGTACTGATCCTACTGCTCTCTGAGGCCAAAGTTTGAATATATTGGATTTTGAAATAATAGCCCAAGGCTCTGAGATGCTGGGTCATGATACATAAATGATGAGAGGGTTGTTCCCTATTTCTCTGCTTCTTACCACAAAAACAAAACACAAATTCCATGGTGAAGATCTTCAGAAGTCTACATTATCTGCAAAGTGCAAATTATATGGGATATTCACAGAACTATAAATGATAAAATCAGACTATACTGAGAAAGATAGTCTGCCTGTTCTAGGAATAAACCAGTAATTTGTTACTTAAATATCATGAAGTCCTATTTTTATGTAACCATAGGTGTGACAAGCTCAACTTGTTTGGATTTTTCAATCTTAATTCCAGTTGAGTTTGCACATAAATGTTTGAAAAGATAAATTAATTTAGGACAGAGATCCAGAGACTGAAGTTATCAATCCGTTATACTTCACACTTTGATTCTTAAGTGTAACAGGGATTGAAAAAGAAAAAAATCCCAGCTATGGACTGTTGGTACCAGGAGAATAAAGAGATAAAAAACCTCGGGTTTTTTTCCTATAGCAAAATTTAAGGCTGCTATAATGATGAAAACATAAAGGGGAAAATATGGAAAGTATTTTTCACCTTCATCCCATAATAAAACAGAGTTACTATTACAGAGTTCTGTAAAGCTGCTGTATTTTCAGGGTATGAGGAAGAGTTGCCTCTCCAGATTTTGTTTCTCAGATGTGCCCAACTTTCCTTTGACCTTGAGTGACTCTGGCTGAAGTTTTCCAAACCAGCCACTGAAAGATTCATCTTGCCCCAGTAACCAAGAGAATTTCAGGGGGCCCTGGGGATACATCTGCTCTTCAAAGTTTTTGTCAATTACCTGAAAATCAAGATCTGAGATTCATGAACTACTGGAGCAGTTTAACATCCAGAACCCAGAGAGAATTAATATCCTGGGGAATTCCTGAGATTACCACAACACTAAGTGCCATAGAAATGCAAATACAACTTAGTTATGATTAATGAACATTTTTTTAAAAAAATTAGGTTATGAGTTATACATACACAGTATAAATAGAGTGCATATATAGAAAAATGAAATTAAAAAATAATAACTTCTCATGCAACAATCCAGCCCACATCATTCTGCCCAGGCATAAGACATTTCTGGGAATTTTTACCTGGTAAAAAATGTTTTGATTTCCAGAATCAAATGCAACCTCACTTCTGCAAATCTTAAAAGAATACACGAGTCTCATTCCAAAGCATCAAGTGAGATGGATTCAAAGAAAACCAAACCAATTCCTCCTGCCAGGCACAGACCTGTGTCCAAGGGCTCCAACCAGGAATGGAACCAGCTGCCTCCTGACCACCTCTGGAACAACCCAAGGCTGTCCAGAAATGATTCCCACAGTCTTCCGGGGCAGCTGCTGTACTGAAAGAAGTTTTCAATGTATTCTTTTCTTATTACATACATTCCTGACTTATTCTCTCCAACTGTCTTCAGGAAAATAAGTTAGAAGAAATTTAATTAAAAACATCCTGTAGGGAAAGGCTCTTCCCTTTAAAGTTTGTATTTTGCCATATAAAAAAATTACTAGATTCCTGAACATTCATTTTTAACATCTAAACTGGGATCTCAGCAACCTTCCAGTCCAAAATAACTGCACTATGGAATACATACCTTACTTTTCTAGATTATTACATGTATATTTCATATTATGCATTCACACACACAGTGACTGTTTGGTTTGGTTTTTTTAATTAACTTTAATTGCTTACCCAAGGTGAATATATTATGCCGTTAAACAAGAACTTTTCAGTGTTGGGAGGCTAAAAAATAAAAAAATTTTAAAAAAAAATCACATGGTCAATGCTCCTGCATAACTTTGCTCCCATTCCTTCACTTCTCCCCCAGCAGTTTCGAAGATGAAAGTGCCCATTAAATCTGCAGTCACATGTCACTGTTTTCTGTCTGTCCTACAGACTCTTCCAAATAATTTCCAAGAATACCTTGTTGGGAATATGCTGCTCCTTGCTAACTACTCAGATACACAATTTTACAAGCAGGCTGCCTGTACAGGTTTAGAGACATGAGTCTGATCTCAAAGGTAAAGAGACAAGATTTTCTGAGTAAAAGTAACTACATAAAGAGCCCTCAGGCAATCTGTTTATATTTAAAGTGATCCAGAATTGATGTGCCCCATTACTATTTCACCCTATCTGCTGGCAGAGGGCTGAAGCTTAGCAGCCAAGTACAGAGAAGATATGTGTACCAGCAGGTTTCATAAAGGGGGTACAGTTTAGGCACCCTCACTGCCCCCAAACTACTGCTCTGTCCACTGCCAAAATCAGACATTAACATCCTGAGATATTAGTATCAATACTAAATATCTCCTGCACATACAAAAGCGTACCAACTGCAAAACTGGCCAAAGAATCCCCTTGAAAACTGTGCAGTCCTGCTGTCCACGATCCACGGCTGACATCAACAATTTGTCAACACCAGAGACTGCAGAAAACAGAACAATTCCTAGAGAAGTATTAACCCACGTGTCTGTACAGCCCTGAAATCCCAACTTCACCTTCTTATGCATCACTAATTATTTTAATGACTCCTTATTTCTCCTGACTCTTAAAACATGCAGAATATGATCAAGAGAGATGATTTTGGCAGAATGTACAATCCAGAAGTAACCTATGTACAGCCTCCACAGTTTAAAGAGGGGTGTGCATCCTCCCAGTATTTCCACGGGGTTTTCCACACACTTTCCCACAACACTTTCATACAGCCACAGTTTGAAAACCATTGCATATTCCAGCTTGAACAACACTGAGTCATGGACAGCTAATCACAGCTCCACGAAGAAAGCTGACCTCTCTACCGTTTGTGAGTCATCAAAAGCACAAGTTCAGCAATTTCTGAAAAACCAAGACCAAGGATTATAGCTTTCAAGAAACAGCAGAGCTATGGGAATGTATTAAACTGACCACACAAAAATGCTAAGTGTGTCATTTCACACTCATGCACTACTGGGCTCTGAAAAAGAGATGAAGCTGTGGGCACCCTACTGCCATGGAAAGCAGAGACTGCTGCTTTCTGTTTATCAAACTGGGGTTTCAACCAAATGGGTAAACAAAGATTCTTCATCTTGTTCTATTCTTCATATTGTTCTTGGGAAGTAAAAGAAACTTGACCAATGCAGTTTCATTCCACATTACCCATAATTCCAGAATTTGTGCATCACATATTGTACACTGACAGTCTGCAGTCCTGAACATTTAAATGTTCTACTGTTCCTCAGTATTTGCCAAAACCTCAGCCCAATGACAGGATTTGTTTCTTCAAAAATATTCAATTACGCCAAGCCACAATAAGACCACAGAAAGGAATTCATTTGGATTTCTAGACTAAATTAAGTTGAAATTAGCAGACAAATCAATAACTACGACCACTCCTCTGTAAGAACTCTCACTGCTCTTAAATGTCACAGCTGGCCTAGACCTTACGACTGATCCAGGATTTGCTGTAAGATCATGCTAGAGAAAGGGCCTGTGTTCCGTGCAATTGTTTTAAGATGTAACTTGATTAATATTGAAATAGCCTTCACCTTGAACGACTGGAAGAGAAAGAAAACTCAAAACAGAAGAAGGAAAAAGGCAGTAGGTATTAACTTTCCTGCTGTATACTTGGGTATAATTCTTTCCTTCATGAAGTATACCACCAGTAAGGTATCAGAGTAATTGAAACACTCATCTCCACTTCTCTCACTGTGCCCTGCATGGGCAGTAATCAGAGAGGTCAAGATTGGTTTCAATTCTCTCACATTTAAAAAACTTCACAATTTGACTGTGTTAAGAAAGGCTGCTGGATATTTTAGCAACCATCATTTATCTCAGCACAGAGAATTGGCCACTCTGTGTAAGACCAGCACTCCAACCACCAAGAGGAAGAACTCAAGGGAGTAAACTTAAATGACTTAACACTTTCTGAACACCAAGGAAAGAAATTAGATGGCTTCACTACTGTACCTATTAATTGTGAAGTCTTAGAAGAATTCTTTCCAGATCAACTTCTTACAAGACCAACTTAATTCATAAAACAATTCACTATCTACCATCTGTTGTCACATATCATTACTCAGTGCAAACTGCCCAGTGGAGAGATAAGAAAAACATCTGAATGAGCAGCTGGGTAAGATAAAGCCCTGAGCATGTGCAGACACAGAAAAGAAAAAGATATTCAAGTCCTTACTACAGATTACCTTCTTCCAATCTGCCTCTGCCTAACAGTTGGGAAATGCAGGCTACAGATCACAAGAATTTTTAGATTCCTTGTTGATGCTAAAACCATCTACAAATGGTCTCTCAGCAGGTGCCCATCTCAGACATCCTGACCTCAGTACCACTGTCCTACAGACTAAAACACCTTGGCCAAAAGCCATCAGGCTTAGGAAATTCAGCCACACAAAGGATGGCAGCTGGATGCTGTCCAGCATGCTCTCCATTGACTTATCACACACTATCAGCCTAAGCACAAAGCCTCTATTTTTATCTCTTCTTGTGGTGAGTATCTGGATCCAGCCAATCTAAAAGAAACAAAAGAAAGTAGTCTAAGACTGTTTGCTCCTTAATTATCATAGATCCCCTACCCAAAGAAGAACAGTTCTGCTCAAAGCAATTAAAAGCCCTGTTGAATCCCAGAACCTTTTAATCCACTGAGAAATCCCATGTTCTTTGTGAGTCTCCCAAAATTCTGACAAAATATACTTAGACCTTGTGTACCAGAACCACTCACACAAATATTCTGGCACAAAGACTTGGTGCAAGACCTCTTCAACAAGGTGATCTCATCTTTCCTTCTGAGAAGAATTTGGGGGAATAACGATGAAAATACACAAAAAGATAGATTTGAACTGATTTAATTCAATCCTATTGCTGGAAGGTACAGAAAGAAATGCAGCCTCCCCATCCATGAAGTGTTTATGAAAACATTCCACCAGCAATTTACATCTGTGTCAGACAAATGGAAGCGGTGTCAGAACTTGCATCCTTTATGTTGAACCATCCAAAAACAACACAGAAAAGCCAGATCATCTGCACCAGTCAGCATTTTAATTTTTCAAAACTCATTTGTGAGAGGTTTTTCATCCTTCTTAAATCCCTGTGACATACACCTAAGCATTAACAAAAAGATGATTTTGGCATTGTTGCTTTTGGTTTCTCTTGGCGGATACCTACCTTTGTAAAACTGTTTCACACCTTCCTGGGGAAGTTAAGCTCCTCAGATTTCATCAGTAAATCTGTGCCTGACACACAGGCAGGGAAGCTGAGGTTCCTTAATGAATGAGGCAGATGCTGGAAGATGTCTTAGGGAGTGTGGAAGGCACTGGTTATCTACATTTAGAATCCTGTTAATCCATATACTCTCATATACGAACATTCTCACACATTTATAAAGGAATTAATACATTCTCATTGAGGAATACCTGAAATTTCAGTTAATCTCTAGAATATTCTTGTTTTATTGGTTAACTGCACTTTAATCATGTATAGAAAGTACAGCAATAATTGAGCAAAGGGAAAACAAATGCATGACCCAGCTCTCAGGGCTATCACCTGCTCTGAGTTGGTTTGTTTTACCTTTATCCACCAAAATAACACACTGATAGTTTGAACCCACTGTGGGAATGTGCTTTAACTGGAGGACCTGCTTATAAAGGCATCACTTCCAAAACCAGAATTTGCTTATGGAATAGGAAAAAGAAACACAGCAAACTGGGCTGTAAAAGCTCTTGAAGAGGTCAAGGCACGATTATTTCATATAAATATGCTTAAAATATAATTTTATGATTGCCTAAATATCTAAATTTAAAGGCTTTCACTCAAAGGGAAACTCCACAAACCAGGCACAGGACACTGAAGAGATGAGCACCCTCTTCACTTGCATTTTTATATTAAAAGGCAAAGATGTATTTTTTTTTTTTTTAACTGGCAGTTAAGCATTCAGAAAAGAGAGACTGAGATTTGTAAGTATTTAACAGGCTCAGGACATCCACCAGTACAATGACAAGCACTTTGATTAAAAACAAACTACAAATAAACATATTCTGTCTTTCAAACCATTCTATTACTAAAGCCAAATGCAGAGTTATTTGCACGCAGTGTTTATGAGAACTGGAAGAGAAAGTACTAAGTTAATAATAAAAATAAAGAATTTGAAGTTAATATGGAAAATTATGGGCAAAGATCAGACAGAAGAATTATCCTCTTATGAAAACCAGCACTAAAACAGGACTAGAAATAGCACAGCAAGCCTTTATTATTGCTTTTTGAACACATACACGAATTTATCTTGTACTGCTATAGTACTTTCAGCAGTTTCATTGTCAGGTCCCATTTTCTGCTTCCTCCATTCTCCCCTTCTCCTGATTCAAAACCATCCCTTTAACACATCATTCCTAATTAGACGATTAGTGCTTGGAAGGGCAGGAGATAAGTCATTTGCATAATTTAATCATAAAAAGAAGTTAAAGATACAGATTTTGCTGTTCGTTTGTACAATTATCTTCACCAGCCTGGGGGGCTGAGATATTAATGTGATTAAACAGTATTTCTGCAAACAGGCAACTGTGTGTCCTCTATTAAAGCAGAGCTGGAGGCAAATGAAAAATTAATTTTAGAAGACAATCAATTTTATTCTACATGACTGTAATAAATAACAGCCCATCTGCAGACAAGTCATTAGGCCCTGGGAGGCTACACGTGTCACAAAGTCTAAATGACACACAATGCCGAATTTTCAACCAAAACCAGAGTCATAAATAGCCCACCAATGGCCATTCCTGGTCAGAGAGTGCAAAGGATTTCCCAGAAAAGCCAGGTGCGTGCATGTGTGAAGTACTGATCACCAATCACCATTTGGGCTTGTACAGTATTCACAAATGCAGGGACTTGCTGGTTTGCCCTTCATCATGTTTTCAGTCTTTTCTGAATTCTGCAAGAATAAATCAAGATCTGGCTACCTAGGCAGGATGATGCCTGATACCAAAACCTTTATGAAATGTACATGCTGATTAAATACACAGTAATTATCAGTTTACTACTTTTTAAAACTGTTAAGGTACATAAAATTATTTTTCACTATTCTTTGCATGCAGTCACCTCCACTTAGAATACTAAAACCCACTCACCAATTAAAAATAATCAAGAAGTCTCAAATACATGAAATATGATTATGCTCCACGTAAGGATTTCTGAATATCAGCAGTGTACAATATGTGCACAGCAACAAGTTCACAGTATTCCCTATACTAAAAATGTTTTATATTTATCACCATTGGTAAACACTTCCCTCAATGGAAAAAGTGAATATTCCTACACACCCTGAAATCCTTGATTCCTGGTAAGTGTTTACCAGGCAATGCAAATAAACACCTCTTGACTCTCACTACTCCTGGCCTGTGTAGTGCCTTTCATCATAAAAATGCAGATTCACAGATTCTTTACTGGAAAGCTTTGGGGTTCCAGTATGCACATTCTCTACATTTACTTCCCGTACAATTACATGGACTTACTTAATAAAAAGCTATCCAAATATGAGATGAGCTAAATATATAGGGAATACACCTGATGTCCTAATGATTGCTTCATTATTCCACTTCCAAATCTGCATGAAATGTTTCCTGATATGGGCCTAAGTAACTTACAGGTTAATTCATGGCTATGCTCTGAGGTTTGGATGCTTTCTGTGCTGGCAATCCAAAAATCACTGAAATCAGTTAGAAGACACTGGTTCTACAATGGTTCCATTGTGGAATTTCACCTGCAGTGAGTGAAAAAGACAAAGCAAAGCAATTTCCTCCTACATGTGAGAGCCAAAGCCTTTGTGTTCATTCAGTCTTATACAGAATGCAACGGTTGGGTCAGGACATCATGAAAAACCAACAGCAAAAAAAGGAACTTTCAAATACAACCAAACTAAGCAATCAACCTAAGCACTTAAATAAAAATACTCTTTGCCCATCTACTTTCTGTGAACTTGTTTACAATCACTCAAATTTTCCTAGCACTAGACCCTACAAGGGATTATTCTGGAAACAATCTGACATTATCACAAACTACTTCATGTGCATAAGATGCTAAAAAGAGCTTCTAACCAAAAAGCAGAAGAGTGAACAGCAGCATCAAAAATCCCTACAAACAAATACCAATGCCAAAATACGGTCAAGAAAATCTTTAACTTTTTGAGCTTCAAAGACACTTTTGAAGTTTTAAAGGCAACTCAGTGCCCAACACAAATGAAGCCTGCGAGTGGCGTCTGCTGTGTGCGTATTGAATTATTGTGTTGTTTTAGTGAATGACAGGTCAAGCAAGATGAGGGGGAAAGATGAGGCTGTGGGGCCACAAGAACCTGAAGATGACAAAGAAATTCTGTGACAGCCAAGGATGGGGGAAATGATCATAACAGAACAGGCCCATTCAGACCCTGATACAAGACACTAATTAAATGAAATGCAGTGCTGGTAGAATAAGCCCCTTACGTAGCTGGCTTACATGAGAGACTGAGCAGCAGAGATGCTCACCCCAGCCAGGCACTTAACTTCTTGTTACTAGCCAAGTTTGAAAAAAACCAGCAAAAATAGGACGTTTATACTATGAGAAACTTCACAAGAATGAAGAAAAAATGTTCTTATGAAAAGCTTCTACCCAGATCAGAATATACCAGTGTTAAGAACTCAAGTCAATCAACTGACCTTTACTCAGTGAACACAAGTTCTTAAAAATGTCTTTAAAAGTCTAATCCCATAACCTGAACTACTCTACTGCACTCTCCACATAACTCAGGAAAGATGACCCCAATAACTGTCTCACCAGTAATTTTTGTTTTGCTTCCACACCAACATAGAAATTCTCTCCTTTAAGGACAAGTAAGTAAGATGGAACAGTTTATTAGAGGGCTGTGGTTGTGGGGCAGGAGAGGGACATGCAAACTAAAATTCTGAAGAAAGCATATTAAAAAAGGGCAAGATAAGTAGATGACCAGAAACCTTCTATCTTAACATGAAAGAGAGAAGTCATTCATGAAATTGCAAGACAGAAATGCTCTCCAGCAAGAAGAAAGAGATTTCTTTGAACCAAAAATCAGTTGTGTAACAAGCAAGGCAAATTCATAAACACAGAGCAGAAAGAAGTGACAGCGATTCTGGTTCTGAGACAAGAAATCTTGGTTCATACAACAGCAGGATCAATTCCTGCTCTTCAGCACTGCTGACCACGAGAACAAGCGAGGTTTGCAGCGTGTTCCAGCAACAATTCTGGCCAAATCCCTCCTGGTTTGCACCTACAAGAGGCACCATGGCTGCTGGGAGCAGCACATCAGCACAGCACACACCTGGAATGCAGCAGGGCAGCAAAAGGTGCAGGCAGCCTGGACTGAGCCCTCTGCACACAGCCAGACAGCCTGGGAGAATATAAAAATGGTTTTGTAATGGCAGGATGCAAACTCAAGGTATTTTGATAAGTCAGCTATCAGATACGTGAACTGCCATATAAAAAAACCCAACAAATAAAGCCTTCCAAGCCAAAAGAGTCCCCAAACCTACAAATCCATCTTTCAGCAACCAGCTCATACAACAGAGGGAACTGAACACCGAGTTCATTGCCTTGGGTCCTGTTTCAGTATCCATATTCTGCTCTTGTCTGACTGCCAGCATTTTACTACCTTGCTCTGCTCTGGTTTTTTTACTGTTGGTTTTGGGAGTTTTTGTGTGTTTGGGGGAGGAGTTTTGGTTTTTCTTGTTTAGACATGTATTTTAAGTCTCACTGGAAAGCCTTGACGTTTTTCCTGCTTCTATTTTTCAGTATTATCTCAGCAGCTCTTTAGGAAATTGCCCTCCTTCAGCACACAACAACATTTAAAAGTACGAGGAGGAGAGGAGGCAGCTGCAGACACCTGCAGCCCTGAACAGAGATGCCTTCATCAGCCTTCCAGAAAACAACAGGGATAACATTTCACAGACACAGGACATTCTCTGATTAGCTGTTATCAAAACAGTCTATTAGCCAGCATGTAAAACCTGCACTAGGCAAAAACACAGCTACACATGTAAGAAAAAGCATAATGCATAGGATTTTAAACATGCTGATTAGAGGTTCTAAATGAAGCTCTAAGTATTTTTTCTTTCAATTAGTTTTATCTTCTTAATTAGCAACTCTTAAGTTACTGTAACATACAAGTAACTAAATCCCCCTACTGGCACAACCTCTGTGCCAGGAGCTTTCTTTACAGCCACCTTTATTATTTTAGTTAGAAATATACAGATATTCTTCTCTAGGGGTGGTGGGGAATAGGGCAAGTCAGCTCCTCAGCACACACACAGGACTTCAGGAAATCACTTGTGAGACAAAGGTGGCACAAGATGACATGGCTGATTCCCAGGAAGGACAAACACAACAGCAGAGTGTCTGTACCGCCCTGCCTGAGTGACTCCTCAGCAGGGCAGTGACCCCAGCAGTGGCTGCCTGTGACATCCACTCCCAACTCCCACAGAATCCAGCCACCCCCATAAAAATCTTTCTTCCACAGCACAGTTATTTCTACTCTGCAAGAAGTTTCCCAGAAAGGCTGAGTCTCAATCCTTGTAAATATTCTAAATCTAACCGGAGACAGCTCAGGACAACCAACTCCAGCTGACCCTGCTCAGATTCAGAAACTGATCTACACCACAGAATCCCAGAATGTTTGGGTTGGAGGGACCTTAAAGCCCATCCCATCCCACCCCCTGCCATGGGCAGGGACACCTTCCACTGTCCCAGGCTGCTCCAAGCCCTGTCCAACCGGGCCTTGGACACTGCCAGGGATCCAGGGGCAGCCACAGCTTCTCTGGGCAACCAGCCCCCTGAACTTGGCCTTCTCCAGCTCCACGAGGTTTGCCCAGTCCCATCTGTCCAACCTGTCCAGGCCCCTCTGGATCCATCCCTTCCCTCCAGCGTGAGCTCACCTCACCCAGCCTGGGGCTGCTGCTGAGGGCTCCACCCCACTGACACTGTCCCTGTCACCAATGGCTCCATCCCACTGAGACTGTCCCTGTCACCAGTGGCTCCATCCCACTGAGACTGTCCCTGTCACCAATGGCTCCATCCCACTGAGACTGTCCCTGTCACCAATGGCTCCATCCCCCTGTCACTGACACAACAGCTGCACCCCATTGAGACTGTCCCTGTCACCAATGGCTCCACCCCACTGAGACTGTCCCTGTCACCAATGGCTCCATCCCCCTTGTCCCTGTCACCAGTGTTAAACAGCACCAGTGCCAACCCAGACCCTGGAACGCCGCTGCTCACTGGGCACCACCTGGGTATTGAGCAGCTGATTGCAGCTCTGAGCGTGACCATCCAGCCAATTCCTCATCCATGGTCCATCCATCCAGTCCACATCTCTCCAGGTTAGAGACAGGGACAGCCATCATCTCAAAATGCACAAGGATGACCTCAAGAGTACCCTGCTAACCCCAACAATTCTATGACTCTGCAAAATAGATTTGGAACTGTACACACAGATTGAAACAACTTCCATAAACTTTTTAAAATAAAAAGCGTTCTGTTTTAATTCCACTGTCCATTCAGGCTTGAAAACAGGAAAGAAAAAAGTCTTGATGCTTTGCTGATTTAAAATACCACAAGGGCATCCCAGGCTAAAAGTTCTCTTGCCACAGACTCAAGAGAATTGAATTACATGCTGAGAATGTTACTCACTTACATGGCTATGACAAGCATAAAACCAACTAAAGACTTTTACTAAGGACACCAGGATGGCCCACACAGCCCTATAAGTTCATTTAGCAATTTTAGTTCATGCTGTCCAAGAGTGACAAAATGCAATTTAAACTAAATTTCTGGATTATTCAAAAGTCTCCCTCGCCAAAAATCAAGACTGATCTCCATGGCTGAGAGAGCTTTGGAAAAATCTGGAAGTTTCGTTTAAATCACATCATACGTAAATTTGTGTGTATGTAAACATTTTATCTATGAATATGTGTATATATTAATTGCATAAATCCCCTATTAAATACAACTCCCACTTTAACTTACAGGGGAGCTGAAATGGAACACGAACACTCTGATCACAGCAGCCCACGGCTGGGAACAACAGCGAGGAAGACTAAGAACAGGGAATGCAAAACGCTGCTGAAAAACAGCCCTGAGATTCTTTCAGAGAAAAATCAGAGCTACCTCTGCTCAGAATACTGTTCTCCTACCAGAGACAAAAAGGATGCGGGGGTGGCATTCAAAGGAGGCAGCACAACCTCCTGGCATGAAGCTCATTTCTGTGTCTGAGCATAGGAAAGCCTCAAGTCTTGCAAGCTGTGAGATGTCCCAGGTGGAGTCTTGAGCAGAATAACTGCAAGCGCACTGGTGATGCATAACGTGACGTATTTCAGTACATTTTAGTCATGAACAGGTTGGACTTACTTTTAGATCAAATAGGTAACATCTTGATTATACAAACATACTTTTCACCCAAAGCCCCTGAAGTAATCTTTCCTCTGTTTTATAGAAGGAGCACAATCAAGAAAGAAATTCTAAAATCATTACAGGAGATGACCTCAGAATTCTAGATCTACCCTACACTTTGTATGTCACACACAACTGCAGCCACTAGGGCAACTGAACCATTTAACTGAAATGGAAAAATATTTCCAAATATTTAATATTTCACCTGATTCACTGATAAGATGCATCACAGAACACACCCAGCTCAAGGAGGAGAGAAAATTAGTTGACTTGCTGGGAAAAATCCGAAGGAACATGCATTAAGGATCTTTTCAATACTTACATTCCTATAAAATACATTTCAATACTTCAGTGACTACATGCCAAATCCTTAACTAATACTGTCACTGGAAACCTTCAATTAATGACAATATTAATGGAGCTTTATGTAGCATAGATAATAGTGCACATGCATAATATGGCAAGATACCTCAAGTTTTACACATTAGTAGTAAAAAGCCCATTAATAAAGAATAATCCAATAAAAGCTCTGTTTGTCATGGCATTACCATACTTTTTAGTGTAAGAAAAAAAGAGTCTCCTTCTTAAATAACTACTAAATGCTTGGGGTTCTAACATATTGCTGCAAGCTATAATGGTTATAACTGTTAATCCAATACACCTTTTATACAAACCCATAAACACACGAGTGGAAAAATAGCACAGATGTTCATCTCTAATGCAATTTCCATTCAATTTCCTAAGTGCAGTCCCTGTGTGCAAACTAGCTTAACGTTATGTTTAGCTTGCAAATTCTTTTAATAAATAATGAATGCAATAAAACTGGTAGATCAATGGCAAGCTGAGAAATCATAAAAAAGCCTTTTGTGCTCATGCTGTTGCCGATTTCAAACTTTAATCCAGCTACAGATCAATAGTACTTTTTCTTTTTAACCCATCCCATAGATAGCAGATAGAATGGATGTAGGTTAAATGCCAGTACCAGATATCCATTTCCAGAAACTTGATAACATCAGGCACAATTGCAATCGAACATTTTATACCTTATCATAGGAACAAAATACACTGCTAAACATCACACTTTGAGCCACTGCAGAGTAATAAAGGGAGCACATTAATTGGGTTTGGTTCTTACTTTCTGGAGAAGTAAGTCAAGAAAGGCTCTGACATAATCTATTTTAATGAGCAAAATGGGCTCAGCGGGTCAAGATGTACTGACAAGGGAATATAATCCCCCCACGCCTGCTAGTGACAATAAACTTTATACACACACACACAAAACAACAACAACACGGCTGCGCTGCCAAAAATTAAAGGAGAGCAAAGAAATTTCTGCTTTACAGGATTCGGATATTGGAACCTTCTGGGGCAGGTATCAAAGTGCATTAGTTAATAGGTATCAGTGTTTCCAGCAGGTTGTAGTAGGAGGGAGAGGGGAAACCCTATTACTGAGTCACTTTGGATAACCCTGTTTCACCAAGAGGGAACAAAGATCAAAAGCATGTAGCCCCGAGGGAGAGTTCTAATATCAAGCAGGATAAATCTAAATCACTAAGAATCACTACTAACTAACATACTTGTGCTTGGGAATGCAGGTTTAATCGGGACATATAAAAACCTTGCCTTACGCCAAAGGAACACATCGCAGACAGCAGGAGCTCTGAAGTAACCTCATTATGTTTGGGTTTGATATTAGTACTGTGTATGTAAATAATCATTAAAATCGTGCATTTCCATACACCTACAGGTTTTATTACGCTGATAATCACACGAAGAACTTACAAAAGCAACCAGCTGGGAACTTTCCATGTATTTTAAAGTACGGATTTGGATAAGTTTGTTCATAACTTCGGAAAATTCGTAATTATCACCTCTGGAAAGGCACAAAAGAGATTCAAGATCCTACATTCAGCAAGTACAAGATCAGACCCAAAAACATAGTAACACACAATTCTTTCAAAAGCAGGGTTCAGGAAATACGTCCCACCTTTGATGAGAAGAGCTCTGATCCTAAAAGTATTTTTAAGTTCTTTGCCCTTGTTCTGGCAAATGGCCCCTGGCATGAAACAGAGATTCACCTCAGCAAAGTCAAAACAGAGACTTTATAGCCCAGATTTCAACACCTTTTTAATACTGATGCTGACAAACAGCCCTTCCAAAACGCCAACTGCAGCCTGAAAGCAGTGAAATAAACAAGACATTTCTTTAAAACATCTCACGAAGCTCATTTGAAATATTTTCTACTAAGTTACTAGGGTATGTAGAGACTAGTTTGTCACTCTAAGGCCACTGCCATGCAATGAAACTTGATTCTCTAATTCAGTGGGTTTTGCTGTGCTCCTCAGTCCCACCAAAGTTGATTTTCCCTGCCTTTCAAACCAGTGCACAAACAGAGGCTGCATGTGCAGCCACAGCCCCAGCGTGAGAATAATTCCCCATCCACAGAGCTGGTCCCTTCTGGAGGCTCTCTGAGTATAATGCTATTGCCACACATTGATATATTGGTGAGAGAAAGGCAAATATAACAATGCTAAAGCTTAAACTCATTTGAATAAACTGTGAATTTCTATTACATATATTGTTTCCTTTATCAAATTGGAACTACTGGAGCAAGAATACCAAGAATGCCAACATAAATCTAGATCTGTTACAGCCAGTTTCTCCAATTTATTCTCAGAAGCCTTAAAGACAAAAAGTCCAAGTTCTTCTGTGTGAAGGAAAGATTAGGAAAAGGAGCATTCCTGATAATTTTTAAAATTAAAATAAAAAAGTGCCAGAGAGAAATCAGGTTCAACAAAATGACTGCACAAAAGACTATTTTATCCTCCAAAGGAAAACAAAGATGACCACGAGTGGTTTAGTAAACACTAAGGAATAAAAGCCAATAAAAGCTGTGCGTAGCCTACGTGGGAAACAGATCTTCATTATTCATGGCAGAGTACTTCACACTTTGTGCTATCTTTTTTTCAGAATTTAAAGCCTTCCCACAAAGACACGTTGCAGCCTCTTTTATGATTTGAGTTCCACAGGTTCTGTCCAAGATAATGGATACCAGACTAAACTGACCCGAAATTAACAGTGATCAACAACTTCTCTAACATAGCTGGCCCTAGTGGGGAGTAGCAGCAGAAACATAATAAACAAGTATTTTAAATCTAACAGATGTTGAATCCAGACATACTCAACTTTAAAAGAAAATTCTTAATGAGGTAAAAAAAGAAAATTAAGAGGAAAGAGAAAAAGCTTTACTTCAGCCTGTAATCGATTTGGACACAGTGATATTCTATTTATAGCAGTACTTTTAACATGTTCTAGTCTTATATTATTTATTCCTATCATTCCTATTACAATGAAATATTAATGCTGAGAAAGTGGTTACTCTATTAAGGAGCTATCCTATGTTTAGATTTTAATATTGATCTCCACTATTTGGGAATAATTAATCATTCTTTAAGAATCTGCATTTGCCTGTGTTATAATACGATCAGAAGTTCAGCATCTTCCCCCACAATAACGCCAAGATTAAATTTATATTTTGACCTATTCCTAAAGGCAATTTAGTTATTCCAACAGAAGGGGGAAAAGGGGATACCGCCACTTTAAAAGCTTCAATCTCTTTGACATTGCTGGCAGTGTATGGGAACATTAATGCATCTGTCATGATAACAAGCTAAGAATAACATCTAGACATCAAACCGAGCAGAGAATCCATCTGAAGTGATTCATTCAGATCTGTCTCATTGATTTATTAAACACAGGGCAACATCTGCAGCCTCACAGAGCCGCTTGGCGAAATTAATGCAAGATCAATTCAAATGGAAAAAAGTGCAAAAGAGATAAATCAAAACACAATTTGCATGCAGTTCCACAATCAGGCTTATTGGGTGCAAATGCTCAATTTTCCTCCCAAAGCAAATGAGTTTAAATGTTGTTTTATCTTTGTAGAATTGTGTGATTTGAAGTGACAGTGAAGAGTTCTGCAGGTTGAAATGGTGAAAAGAAAAAAAGGAGAAGAAATGCTTGCAAAGACCTTTTGAATATGCAACAAGAATATCATTAATACCTAATTGTTTAGCTTTTTTGTCTTTGCTACAAAAACACAGTATTTTTCAGTTGCAGAAGTCTCAGTAGAAAATTACATATGTATTATGCACATACACATGCAGGAATCATACAAATACTCCATTTTGGAGGAAAAGCATGTTATATTTCAAATGAGGAGCTCTAGTGCTATGAAGAAAGAAGGGAATTTTAATCAAGGGTTCTCCAGATTAGATATGCATCTGATGAAAATATTCAAGTATTTTAGGAGTTTTGAACAGGCACAGACTTTCAAGATATCCAAAAAGAAAGAGGGATTTTTCCAAAAGCACAACTACACCGCTCAGAAAGTGGGAAAATTCCTTTCTCCATCTCAAGCAGAATCCACTTTGCCAGTGATCTCTCTCCAGAGTGTTTGAAGTGAGCCTCCTCTCCAAGGAAGAGAACTGAAAAACTGATCTTTATTTTAAAATGCTAACATCTCCAAAATCCAAAAATTTGGTCAAGTCTGAATGCAGGCTAAATATCCACTCAGAGAAAGAAGTTTATGGACAATCAGATATCCACATTTCCTATCAATACACAGGAAGCTCTGTGCAGTGCTCCATGGCTGGATTGCTTTAATTATAATCTTGACATCAGTCTCCTAATAAAAGACAGAGTACTGCTGACTATAGGGTAGCTTTTAATAGTCAACATGACTAGACCCTCATTATCTCATAAAATTAAATGTCTGCATTTACTGCTTAAATTCATTTCTAAAGCCTTTTATTGTTTGTGAATAGCCGAAGTAATACAAAATATTAGCTTAACTGGTTACTTTAAATCATAAAAAATATGTCATGTACTCAAATGCTCTTTTCTGGAAAGTATTCTGACTATCCACTGAATAATCCAGACCAACACTATGCTTTTTCAGTGGCCAGTAGCATCCATCAAATACAGAACCCTGTGGAAGAGGCTCTGATCATACTCATATAATCCTATTTTTCAGGATTGACATAAGCATTATCATAAACACGTTCTTACTACAGCTTTAAATTTCATTTTTAAAATAAATCCTCATTACAGTTTGGGTTTTTTTAATTAAGTAAACATTATGCTTTACTACTAAATTTAAGCATGCCTCTATAATTTAAGTGATCTTCTAAGGTACTGCCCATCAGGAGCTACATTTTGTCAGTACGTTGTACTCACTTGAAGGTGGGACCTGCAATGAAACGAGCAGTTTAGTTTCATTTCACAAACCTTGCTTGCAAATTAGAGCACACGGTGCTGGCTAAAGACAAACATTTTAGGAAGGTTCTGTAAACGTGTGAATGAAAATTTAAACAGCACGTGTGAACGTGCTACAGAAATAGCCAGCTCAGAGCTGCTGGACAGAGTAACTCCTGCTACACAACACAAACACCAAAAAACTTTCACCCACGGGTGTGTTTCTCTGCAGCTCTTACGAGCTCTGTAGACAAACCCAAGTAAAAAAATGCAATGGAGTAAGCAGGAGAAATAGAATTTATCTCTTTTTTTTCAGTTATACATAATTGATGGTTTGCATTCCAATTTAAAAAATGACTAGAAGTGCACACAAACATGAGAGATGCCGACTTTTACAAGTCAACTACCACTGAAAAATAATGATACCCAGCATTTCTTACTGCTTTTTCTGGCAGCTCTTGAGTTTACTGCAGCATTTCTACAGGATTCAAATAAATATATAAACAGCTACCAATTAAAAAAAATATTTACTAGGAAAGCAATGCACAGTATTCTGAGTTGAGAGCAGTATTTCTAAAAGATCACCTATTTTCAAGCCTTTACTTTCCAGGTACAGGACTAAATACTGTGAGCATGTCTTTTAACAGTTCTACTGCGTTTGATTTGTTTGATAACGTGCACTGCAGTGCCTCCCAGGTCACTTCACAGCAAACAAGAATAATTAAATTACTCATGTATTTAACTATTTTTACCCAACATTCTCTCCAGTAAGTATGGGGCGGTTCGAGGCAAATAATAATCTGTAAATAAAATGAGGTATTAAGCATTTAATTAGCATGCCAGAATACAATTAACATTAAGTTACAATCCTTGAGCAAAGTTTCAGGTGTGCTGATAACACTCCTCATGCGTTACACCTGAAACCACGAATGCAAAACACCTCGATGTGAGCAGGTTCTTCCAACCAGTGGCATCTTCAGAGGCAAAAATAAATGAAATGTAAAGGGATTTGCTATCTTTGAACAGGCAAAAATATGTTTTCAAAGCAGGGTGGGGAGAGTTTAAGCACATTCAACACGTGTGAGTGTGAGCTGAGAGCTCTGCCTCGGGTCAGACGCGTTCTGCCCCGTCCTGATTATCCCCAGCTTTTCTTTCACCAGGGCTCTGTTCCACTGACTGCTCCTGCCAGCCCCTCCTGGAGCATCATTTGCTCCTCACCTCCAGCTCCCCTAGGTGCCCTTCCCACTGCTCCCTGCACTACCCATTCCCTCGTCCTATCACGCCCATAAGTCTTTGTCAAAGAGAAGGGAGGAAAAAAAAGTTGGGAAATTGGAGTTTAAAACATTTAGCGCTCCAGCATTCCGAGATTTTGAATCACTAGTCGTAAGAGACCAGAAATCATTAGACTGCATCTACAGGCTGCATCATCAAATCGGAGCCTGTATTTTCCTAATGGAAAACTTTGGCACAGTCACAGAAATTAACGAGATGTATTTCTTTAACCATCAACTTTCGTGCTTAGTCGAATCTCAGAAACATTTCACAGAAGCACTAACGTGTTACATGTGCCCCTTAATAACATAATGTATTTGAATAAAATTAATGTAAGTCTCAGATCTTACTTCCAAACCCATCACTTTAATAAAGCAGTGGGCGTGATGCCATCGAGGTGCCTGACATCGAAACAGTCAGCGGAAGAAGGGGTTACGGAAACAGTACGAGAGCAAGGAAAAAAGCACACAGTTCATATTAACAGATCTAGGAATTAAGGGCATCCCTAAACCGCCACCTGTAAAATAAAGTGATTTGAAACAAAGCAAATACTGCATTCAAGAATGATGCCCGGTCTGCTCCTGCTTCAGCAGCGAGTGCAGGATCAGGCCCCGAACTGGCACGAAATTAAGTAAGTTCTTATTAAAAAATAAAACCCCTGTTCAGTGCTAAGCAGGTCGAAAGAGTGACACGAAGCCCAAAGTTACTGAACATGTGCACGCTGCAGGTCGGATATCGCACCCAGAGCTCGCTGAAGCGTCTGTGAAGAAAGTTTGCTGCCACAGAGAGCAGCAGCACGCTGACATGGAAATGTTTCTGGAGACGTCCCTCACCCACTGCTGAAGCAGGGAATGTCATCCCCGAAGTCCCTGCCTTACACCCTGCCCCACGGCACCAGTGTTCCTGCCGAGCCCCGAGAGCGTTTTTTGTTTATTTAGATCATTATCATTTCTAAAGGCAGCAGCCATGAGGTCACAAACCAGGATTATAACCCCAAGTATGCAGGACCCAGCAGGGATCCGGGGGCTCGCTGACCGGAGCCGGGCAGGGCAGGGGCTGCGGCCGCTCCGGAGCTGCGAGTGCGGGAGCGGAGCCGCTCCGGGGGCACCGGGACCCGCAGCCCCTGCCCGGGCACCCGGCTGGCACCGGAGCACAGCCGCGGCTTCCAGCGGGACAAAAACAACGGAGAAAACTTGGGGGATTTAAATTGTTTCTTTTTTACGGAGTATTTTCGTGAACTATCGGCTTTCCCTGGTTGAAAAAAAAGTTTGGAGAGCGGCGCGCGGAGCCGCTCCGCTGCCCGGCGGTCCCGGCCGTGGGGGGCTGATGGAAGCAGGGAAAGTTTTCCGTGCCGGCACCGCCGCAGCCCAGCCCCGCTCCCGCTCAGCCCCTCGGTGCCCCCCGCGCCCCCGCCCCCGCTCCCCGCGGGCCGGCCGGGGGGAGAGCGGAGCCTGCGCTCACCTCGCGTTGGTGCAGTCGTTGTACAAAGTTTCGAAGTCCTTTCTGGTGATGAGCTTGCAGCGGTTGACGCCGGGCTGGATGGCCCCCAGCCCGCGCAGGATGCGGACCTGCTCCACCGTGCACACCACGGGCGATATATCCAGCCGCTTCAGCTTGGTGTAGACCGTGTGCAGCCCTCCCACCAGGTGCTTGAGGAAGAGATCAAAGACCTGCGGCAGGCAGATCAGCTCCTGCCCCTCCACGAGGAACGAGGCCACCTTCACCCCGTGCAGGTCGACCATCTTACACTCGTTGCCGCCGCCGCCGCCGCCCGCGCCGGCCCCGCCGCCGCCGGCCGAGAGGAAAGTGTTGACGAGGCTGTTGGTGAGGCGCGGGGACTCCGCGGGGCTGGAGTACAGCGGGTCCGCCCGGAACAAACCCGCCGAGCCCCCCGCGCCGCCGCCGCTGGAAGTTGCGGCGATGACGGGCGGCGCGGACACCGCCATGGCCGGCGCGGCTCCCCGCGGCTGCCTCAGCCCCGCGCAGCGCTCCGTGCGGTGCCGCCGGACCGCCGCGCTCCCGCCGCCCGCACGCAGCGCCCAGACCCCTCCCCAGCGCCGCCGGGGGAGAGTGACGGCGCCCTCCAGCCAATGCGCCCCGCCCGCCGCCAGCAACGCCGCCGCGAGTGGCTGCGGGCGCGGGCGGGGCGGGGCAGCGCCGGCCGCGCACCTGGGGCGGGGGGCGTGAGGGAGCGAGGGCAGCGCGTCCCTGCGCCTGTAACTCGGGGCAAAGTTTCGGCCGGGATCTTCGGGCTCCTGTTCCACGGGCTGGGAGATGGTCCCGTTCCCCGAGCTGTGACGGGATCCCGCGGGGCTCCCCGGCTGTGACGGGGTCCCGCTCTCCGGGCTGTGATGGGGCCTCGGTCCCCGCAGCGGGAGGGGTCCCGCGGGCGCTCCCCGCGCTCCGAGGGAAGGGAGCGGAGGGGAGGCAGCGCTGGGGCCGTCCCCATGCCTTCCCCAGGGAGCTGGGGCGGTCGCTGCGCCCTGGCACGTTTGTAAGAGTTAAAACACCTGTGCCCCGCCGCAGCTGATGGGAATGGGGAGAGGGGATGGCGGTGCGGGGCTCCGTTTGGTACCCGGGACAAACGCGGACCGGGAACGCACCGAGCGCGGCGGCACCGGCACAGCCCAGGGGTGCGGGGCCACGGCCACTGGGTCAGGCCTGAAGCAAGCCCGGCCCCTCCAGAGACGGGCACAAGCAGGACGGAGGGACGTGTGAGAGATATGGGAGTTTGTGGTCGCTCACACCAGGCAAAGCCCATTCTCGGGAGCTCTGGCTCGGAGTTGCTTGAAATTCTCAGCCTCGATGGTAAATCAATTGTGGTTTAGCTTCAGCGGGCTCGGCCCTCTCCTCACGCAGCCTCCTGAAGCACCATGTGGTACCTCGGCCTGCGAACATCCCGGCACATCCTGTCCCTCCTCCACCCGATCCCGATCCTCCACGCGATCTGGGCTGACACCAGATCTGCCAAGCCTCCTGCGTCCCTTGTCCCTGAAAAAGAGGAGCCCAAGGATGCTCAGACACCCCGCAGACCCAGGGCACGCTGGCTACATTGGTTATTTGCTTCTCATCCTCTCCCGGTGTTGTATCACACTTCTTTTCTCACCCTCTTCCCGTTTTTTCCTGTGTTTCAACATCCTTCTTTCCTGTTTGTTGCCACTGGTTTTCATTCTTTATCTTTCCTTCTTTCCTAGTCGTTTAACTTTTTCTCTCCCCTCCTTTTTTGTTCTTGTTTTTAGCTTTCTCCTAAGGCATTCAATAAACAAAGTAAGCAGAAAAGAATAAAAAAAAACTTTTCAAGTTGATGCCAAGCAAGCAATACCAACAGAGCGTTTCAGCTATTTCTATGATTCCAGTGCCTGTGTGTGCCATCTTCTCTTTCCTTTTGTGAGCTTTGCTTATTTAGGCACCTTCTCTGCAAATTTCAATGGTTTTACATTATGAGTAATCCCACTTTAGATGAGAGAGGATGACTGTGTGCTAACTAAATTGCTATATTTGTGAGCATAACTGATCTTAAATTTCGCTCTGGAGGAACCTCCCTTTCTCCCCATTGATTTCATGTGTTCTAAGAAGCCTGGCCCCTGGCTTTAGGTCTCTAACCTCACTGCCTGAAACCAAGGCAGGATTTTCACATAACTTAGTTTAAATGAATACCTTTTGATAAGAATTCTCATATTTTCTGAACCACTTCATGCACCTTTTTAGGCTCAAACTTTACACTGGAAGCTCTGTGGGGCTGGGGCTACTTACTTTGGCAAAGTGTTCAGTACAATCAAGCCCTGAACTCATCTGAGATATTTGTATACTGGAAATTATAGAATTAACAAATAACTGACTTCAGATAGAAACTTTTGAGCATTAATTTTCTGAACATAATTGCTATTGAGAGATTTAATAAATCAGGTTCAAACACTGCCCTTTTAAAGCCTTTTTTTTTCCCCTTTGAGATTAATGCAACGATCAAAATCCGCCGTGAGAATACTTTTCCCTTTTTGACTTTAATGCCTTCCATAAGCTAAACATATTTCTAAATAAGGCTGAATTTTCGCAAGGCCAGAGGAAGCCTTGCGCATCAACACCCAGCGAGTTGGAGTGGCATGAAGCAATATAAAATCATAAAGGCTGTAGTAAAAGCAGTACCCTTGAGAGGTGACTGTCCATGGAGAGAAGAACTGCCCTGAAACTTAGAAAATGCTCAAGGTTTGAGAATTAATGCCAGGCAGCTGTCCAGTTCAACTAAGCATATACAAATCAACTAGATCCATGAATATTATTATTTCTCTGTAATTTTGTTAAAGACAAGGCAAAGTTACTAAAGCCTAACAATCATCCAGTAATATCTTGTCAGTTCTAAAGTATCCAGATGGTTTATTTGAATGGAGTCCAGCAGTACGTAATCTGAATGTGTACAAACTACTAAGCCTCCCTATAGCTGAAATAAGTATTTCAGAATATTACTTTAAAAATAAGGTTTCATTGTTTTTCTTCCTTTTTGACTGGTGTGCAAAACACTGTTTCCTTACACTGGCAGCTGTAGAAACTATAGAAATATTGTGTATTGTGTATTAATCCTATACAAAAATTGGCTGTGTTTGTACGGCAAGATGTCAAGCAAAGGTTCCATTTGTTTGTTTTTGTTTTTATCATCCTTGCATATGTCCCACTGGAGTGAAATGGGAAAGAGCTCTTCCCTGATGCAGGAAAACCCCAGTCAACAGCATTCTGGAAATCCCTTATTGCCAGCTGGCAGGAACGTGGCTCCTGCTCTCCATGGGATCCAGGGAGAAAAGGATGGGTGACACACCTGACCAGGGGGAGACACTGAGGAAAACCAATGACAGCTTTCTAAGTGGAGCAGGAGGGTATGAACTAAAATTAATCATTTTGTTTAGAGAAGACTGGAAATCTCAATAGTGGTATTTGTGCTTCATCTCTGTTTCCTGTAGCCAACCATGAGGGAGGACAATAAAAATAGGAATTCCATAGATATCATGGTGTGGTTTTTTATAAGAAATTTTTTTCTATGGACTTTATAGAGGTATGTCCAATGTGAGTAGCTTATAGGGGAAAAAAACGCTACTTTTTAGTAAAGAACTTGAATTGTCCCTAAAATAAGTGGGAGGGAGTAAATGTGAACATAGACTTACAAGGGTCAGAGGTAACTGTGGGTCCAAAATGAAGGATAAAAAATAACTAGAAGATGCATTTGCAATGCACAAAATGAAACACCTTTTATTTCTTAATTCCAACCCAACTGGAGTCTGAATCACAAAGCCTTCTCCTCGTCCTAAACAATGAAATTTCTCAGTCAAAAGCTCTTAACCTGCCCTAGTAAGCTCTGAGCTTACATCCTGAGCATGCAAAGCCCTGATGGTGCTAATTCTGACTAACGGCTTGGAAAGGAAGAAAAAACAGCCTTAGCTTTTTGCTGGGTTAGTGTTTAATGCCTTGGATTCCTTGAGAAAGAGTACCCACAATTATATTAACAAATGTAGGCCACTGACGTGAGCAGAAGAGACTGAAATTAGTGTGTCATTCTTTGTGCCCACATTTTTCTACACGCACTCGTACTTGGCACTTGTATTCAATTTAGTTCTGACATTTCAGCTGAGGTTTTTTTGGAATTGTGGATTAAAACTTCCCACCTAAACATCAAGGATTTTACAAAAAACTGATGAATCTAAATGTGTAAGTATCAATAGAAAAATGATCCCTTCTCTTAGGTGATTAAATGTATTGTATTAATGTGTGCATAACGCAGAATCAATAAATAATGAATTACCACTGATTGTAATTGAATGTTTTCATAATTTTATTGTCAGCCATGATAAATAATCAGTACATTTATACTGCATTAAATTAATTAGTGTGTCATTTCTATTACATACATCAGCAGTGAAGTAATGCAGTGACATCTGTTTCTAATGTTTTAAAGATGTGGTATTCCTTAATAAGTAAAAGGAAGAGTTATTAGAGGTATTTCCTGTGATTGGCAGTTATACTGGTACAGTCAAAGGGATCAAATAAAGGAACTTGCACTCTTGGCAAATGCTGAATTTCAACACTTAATGGCAGCAAGTAACAATGATTAGAGTGAATTTTGCTTCTTTAGGATTTCAGAAAATCCTGCCCAGCTTTCTAGAGAAAGCAAGAACAGATCCTTTCTCCCTAGTACAGTTAGGAAGATTCTAATATGCAAAACAATTAAAGCTCTACAGGAGAACCAGGCATCCACATCCATTTCTGTATCCATTTTTCTGCCTCAGTCCTCTGTATATACAAAGGAATTCCCTGCTAAGTGCTCATTATAAAGTCTCAGAACAGGCCTTTTTTGGCTGTGATGTTCTTATGTGGAAGTATCTGGACTATGGGGTCCATAATCTTTCTTGGAAGTCACACTAATGTGACAAATCTCAGCTTTGTGCTGCTGTTCGTTATGTCACCTGCAACAGAAACAGGAAATTGAGATGTTGCAAACATGGGAATCAAAAAGTGAAGGAGTAGAATAGGAGGAACAGAATAAATGGAAGGGAACATAAAGCAAATAACAACGAAGCAAACTGTGCCAGAAGGAGGGCTGGTTTCTAAATTACTCCAGTTGTTATAAATGGGGTGACCACTTGGGTGATGTGAGTAAAACCCACTGAGCAACAACAGTTACAGACAACAAAAGTAGTCTGGGGTTCTTGATTAATGCTGTCTTTTCCAAGACACACATGGTTATCCTTAACTTTCCTGCACCATTACACCATCTTTAACAAGGAAATTGGAAAGCCTAATCTTAGAGCTTACCTGACTAGAGCTGTTCAACCATAAAGCAGCTTTTAATTTTAATCTTAATTTTTTCATACTAACAATAGGCATCATGTAATTAAATCAAAATGAAAACAGTTCAGACTAATTTTATTCTTTCCAGTGCAAGTCTCACACATTGTCTCTGACTGATCACTGACTACTTTGCACAAATTTGGGAGGGTGGTCTCTGCAACAACCATGTCCACCCAGCAGTTTGTCCCCATGGCTTGTCCGGGATGCAAGGAACTGTGGCTGGTTTGGGAGAGCCTGTATGGGCAGGACTGGTGGCTGCTCACTGGCAGAGTTACACATTCATACTCCGTGTGCTCTAACATTGCTCCAGCTCAGGTGAGGCAGTGCCTCCAGGCTCCCTCCATGCACTTGGGGCCTCCTCTTGGGACAGCCCTCGACAGACACAGCCCTTGAGAGAAGTTCTGCATTTCACACAACCTGCCCCGAGCTCCCAGCTCAAGCTCTATGTGAGGCATGAAGGATGTGACTATTTACTGCAGAGCCTGAGATAACTAAAGAACAAACATACTCTCTCAAACAAGGTCCCATCCACTTTTCCTATTCATCAAAATGTCACTTGTGTTATCATTGGAGAGATGTGACCTGCCACATTTGGCACTATCACTTTCTGTCTAACAGATGTGTAAATACCTTTTCTGAAAGCCAGCAGCACGTTTGTCATACAAAAATGTGAGTTGTACTTTCAAGCTTGTTCCAATGAAATCCATGAATACAAGATGCAGTCATTGCTAACGATCCCCCACTTCACCCTGGATTTCGATTGAGAACCCCCGTGGAACAAAGCTGTTTTACTCGAGATACAATCATCATTAAGGTTCAATATTGTTTGCACCTTTTCTGCTTCAGGAAGAAAACTTAACACTATTAGATGTGTATTGAAGTTAAAACAAACTTCGTAGCAAAGCACTGTGGACACAATTCCATGTAGTCCAATTTATTCAGTAAGTCATCAGACCCAAATGCTTGTTACTATTCCCAGGGGAACAAGATTAACCTCATCTCTCACTCGCCACATTTGCAGGTCAGTTAAAGAAAGCAAAAGTTTTCCTGCACGGTCTGTCTCAGCATCTCAGCCCTAATCTGAAGGCACCACCATCTAGTGGGATAAGAAGGTATTTAATTTTCTTTACATCTTTTTGGTATTTTTAAACATGGACATCACATTCTACTTCAAGTAACCAAAAAAAAAGTTTGTGGGGATTTTTTTTTATTTATACATAGAAGGCTCATGTGGCCCTTCCATTAATTCTCATTTCTGTTTCAACTGCAAAGCATTTTCCAATAAAAATCTTAGAACTCGTTTCCTTGAAAATAGGTTTTCATAAACAGAATTTTATCAATGAGAAAACAATTTATAGCTATCCAGACTCAGTGGAAGTGTAATTGATCTATTGACTAAATATTTTCAGTATTTTATTGAATCTACTTTGTGGAAATCCAATTGGCAGAATTATTAATATTGCGAAAGTAATCATCTTTAGCTCATCTTTAAAACCAAGATGTATTTCAGGCAGTAAAGATCCATCCTTGCAGTTTTCCACAGAGCCATTAACTGTACAGCTTTGGGTTGTAAGCAGAGTCTGACCATTAAGTCTCATCTAAAATAAATTTCCAAGCTGAAGGCAAAGCATTCCTTTCACCTCTAAGAGTGACCATTTATTGTACTTTGCCTGTGCTGATACCCTGACTGCTACCTGCTCTCATTTGGTTTTCCTTTCCTGCATTTACAGTTGGGCAGGGGAATACAGGGATTTTCTGTGGGGGAGGGAGAACCATGAGGGTGAGCAGTGTGTGTTCATTTGGTTGGGTTTTACCACAGAATGTGTGCATCTGCAGCTGTTATCCTAAGATGCCTCCTTGTGTTCAGGTCTCATTGATCTTGTTACAGCATTTCACACACACAGGGATAATTGATTTGCATCATTCAGGAGTCCAGATCTTTTATAAACATGAGAGTAAATATTAAGAAATTACCATATTTTAAAATTCTATAGATACTTTGATTTTTTAATATCTAAACCGGTAATGAACTAATAAAGATTTAAATACTTCATTACACAGGTAATATTTTAGTATTCATTAATTTGGGCCTGCTTCTGTTTCCATGGAAGTGAGTGGTATTTTTACCTTGGATACTACCAGACATTTCAGTGTTTTACTATCTTCAAATTATAAAAATCTTATTGACACAAATGGGGATCAATGGGTATTTTGCATTGAACATCAATTTTATGATAGTGTCTTTTCAAACACTGCATTTCTTCTGAAATCCATAAGGTAATAGCAATCTGTGCTGCCAGTTCTTGCTGAAATCAGTCTGGAGTTCTGAGTAAAAATCAATGGAACTGGTCCAAACTGGTTGAGGTAATAAATGCCATTTTGACCCTTTGATCCCTGAACCATGTGCCTGGGAAGGTTTGGATTTCTCTTAGAATGCAAATTTAAAAATAGGTAAGTACTTTCATTTGGGATACTATTTGTAGTTGATGGAAGTCCAGGATGTTCCACCTCACACTCCCTTAGAGGTACAAAAATTCCACCTAAATAAGAGGTGTGGGATATACAGGGAATTAGGAAGACAGCCTAGGGAGAACAGAAGACAGGAGTAGGGAAGGTCAGGTCAGTGATCTACACAACTGCTGACTCCTCATTTCACACAGACCTTGCAAAAGCCCCTTCTTCAGAATTCTCATCCATTTTTCAACTCCCCAAGGAGTGAGCCTGGTTCTGAGGCCTTCCTGCCACTCTGCCAGCTCTTGGGTCACCCTTTTCACTCTGAAAGAGATTGAAGAAAATATAATGAACCTAATTTTTTTTAATAAAGAAACTATCTCATGAAATTAGTTTCAGGATACTCCATTTTATAAGATGTGGAGGGAAAGGTCTCACTGGGCATTCATTCTGCTGTTTTACCTCTGTCACAAACCCCACCTGGTGAGGCTGAATCCACAGTAGAATTGAGTCTCTCTGAATTTCAGTCAAAGGAACTCAGAGTGAGATCAGAATCAAATATTTAAGAGCAGGTTTTGTTTTTAACTTGACCAGTCTCTGTGTCTCAGTATGTTCTCTGAGTTTTTGGATAAAGGGATAAAGTAGTATGAAAAACAGTCTTTCTCCATCTTCAGGAGACATTATTGACTTTGTCTTCCTTTTTTCCTCTTTCCTACTTTCACATCAAAGTTGATGTGATAAACATTGATAACCCAGAAAAAATATGTAATCTTACATAAACTTGGCTTTATATGCTTTAACTTCATTGACTTTCTGATGGAATTACCACTGACTTGTGGAGGCATAAGGATGATCAGGCCATGAATTGAAATTACAGGTTGGAACACCTGTGATCATAATTATTTAATGCATAACCATCCTGTAGTTTGAGTTTTTCAAAATTCTCCTTGCCCATATTTATAATGTTAAAACCTCTCAGTACCCTGGGAGACCATGACTGATATATTTCATTAGTATTATGAATTTTAGACTATTTGCATTGAGGAGCACTGTAAACCAAAAGTATTTCTTCAGAATTTTATCTAGAGGGATGTCTTACAATTTTATTCCATTATGATATTAAATATGACAAGATCTTCCCTATTTTTTTCCCACAAGGTCTATGAATATAGAATAAAGCAAGGTTTAATACAGACCTTGCAATGTAAATATTTTTTCCCTAAAAAGTAAAGGCACGGTGTAGTTTAAATTTAAAAAATTGAACTGTGAGTTCTATTTTAGATAGTGTTTAACTTGATATAATAAATAGAATTTAAGAAAACTGAAAATAAAAAAAATTATTTTACCTAGAGTGATAGAGCTTCAGACACCATTATAATAATGAATGTTGATTTAACACACTGTGGTCACTTCAGTGCATTAAATTAGCCAGGAATCCTGGGTTTCCTGATATTTCCCATTAAGCGAAACTTTTTTGAATCCAGCATCTTTCAGTGCAATCTTTTTCCATACAAAATATATGTTAAAAATTCAAATTCCTGGACATAGCGAGGAAATTTCAAAGTCTGTCTTTTGGCCAGAGGTTTTCCATGGCTGTGCTGCAGCCCATCGTCAGTTTGAATTCTGACAATTCCTCTGCCTAAGAGCAGCCACTCAAGAAAATCCTTCCAACAAGCTCTCCTCACTCCGTATCTTGGGCAGAGGGAGCTCATCTGTGAGCATTTACAGCTCCAAGAGTGTTTTTTAAGGTATCTCTCTGTGTAGTGGCATGAATGTGCTGCTCTTCATCCCAAGAAAATAAGCAAGAAGACAGCATAACTTAATTGAACAAAGATAAATAAGGCTTCCCACAGAATCCATCTTCCCAATTCCTATTTAGGGAATTCTTGGTCCTGCGGGAACCCATCTGAAAAGAGGCTGTCAGGACACTGCCATTGCAAGGCTGCAGGGAGCAATTGTTTCCACAAGTCACAGGAACCCTGGTCAGAAGCAGGATTTTAGCACTTGGCCCTCATGGAAGAGTAAAGGAACAAAATAAAATGAAGTAACATGAAAGGTTAAGTTCTGGGAGATCAAGGCCTGTTTTCCACAGATGCCAAGTATTAGGACTTGCAGCTCACACCAGCTCTGGTGATCCCTCTGTTGCAAAATGCTTTTCATAGTAATTTCAAAGTCATCAGGGAAATGGGAATTATTAAACTTTTATTTTGCTATGCACAGTATTGTAGTCTTGATTGCTCATCTCTGGTTTGATGTGATATAAACTCAGGAAAAAGGAAACTGCTTTCACCAACAAATATTGTGGCTCTGAACTGTTCATAACTGCCAATACTGATAAACTCACACAATATAGATTTACTAGTTGAATACACACATTTTACTGTAGCAACATTACCAGGGAATACAGAATTAAATCCCAGCTGGATCAGTATCCACAGTGCTGAAATACAAACAATTATTAGTAACTTCGAGAATCTTTAGGAGCTCAGTGTCTACATACAGTTCCAGTTCATTAATGGACTTTTTGAATACTACCCTCATCTGGATGCACTACCACTTCAATTAGTTCACCTACTAATTTGTGTGCAACTATTCCTGTTTAACATTCCTTGTCTGGCTCAAAAGGCCAGGTTTAGGTAGCACCTCACTGTTTACAATCTCTGTCTGAGGAGCATTTCAAAGTGCCATCCCACAGTATTTATGTACCTATTTTTCTGTCCAATTTGGTTATATTTTATTGAAAAAAAAGGACATATGTAGTACTTCTAGATTTGAGCTCTTTTGAAACATTTTTCCACCTTTTAAGAAAATTACAATAGCTTCTGTGAAAAGTTCCAACTGAAAAAAGCAAACGAAGAATTCCAAGCAGTAATGCACAAAACAGAAAAGAATTGCACTGACATGTGAAATGTGTTAAAAATTCTTCTTTGAATCAGTCATTTAGACATACAAAGATAATGATGATGATTATGATGACAATAATTATAATCAACTAAAATTTAAATTCATCCATTTTCTTCTATGCAAATACCAATTATATTTCTTTTCTTTAAAATGAATGTGACCATTTTAAGTAGTTATTCTTGCAAATCTTCCTAATAATCTGCCTCAACATTGACAACAGCACAGCATTCTTCTGAAGTGGGGGGGGGGAATTCTCTCTTCTGGTTTAATGGAAGGGCCGAAATGAGGGTCTTTATATAGAATTAATATTCTCAGTGTGAGGAGCTACAGCCTATTCTTTTATTTACTTCATCAAACAGAGGAGGAAGTGCTGCTCCTCAGGTGCTAAGGAGGTACAAAAAGGGGAGGGAACATTGTGCTTCCATTATTAGTTCTGCTCTCTGGGTTCTGAGTCATTTCAGGCACAGAGCTGAAGTGAAGATAATGGCTTAAAGTCTCCTTGCTCCCCTTGGAGATTCTGTGGAATGCCAGGGAGAGGTGGGTGGAGTTGTAGGAATAACTACTCTGCTCCTGGAGAAGTTCCTTATCGAAGAGCTGTATGGGAGTACTGCAAAAATCTGGGATCTGCTAAGCCAACATATTACCCTGGAAGAGATGATGCTAAGACTAAACAAACAACTTTCTAACAAGCGCTGTGCATTACCATTTGTTACACTCAAACGTAAAATTCTCATTCAGACTACAAGATTTGAGCTTTTATTGTTTTTGTTTTATACATTATCACTCTAAATAAACACCATGGAGAACACCCTGTTATCAAGGCAATGGAGTTGAAATTCAGGTTGCAGATTTGCTACAATACTCAGTTGCACTGCCCCCTGAAAACAGATTAAAATGCAACCACCTTACAGAAACATTATATACTTCAATTTAGCTGGCCCACATAGTGCTTACAGTAGGAGCATTCTTTTCCTAGACATATAGATTAATTAAAGTTTAATATGTGCAATGTGGATGTCTTCTTTTCTGCAGAAGAAAAGGCAGCATTTAAATGGAGTGTACTATGTTTGGATTAATGAAAAATGGATGTTAAATCCTGAGTGTCCATCCTGAATTCTCAAGAGCATCACACATACACAGAGTCTGGCACCAGATTACAACTTCTGAAAGAAAAACAAGAGTTATTCTCGTTTCTGTGAGCAAGCTGAGTATAATCTCATTTCAAACGCCTTCAAAACTTCAGTGCACCACTATTGCTACTCTCTGGCTTTAAAATCCTAAACAAAGTATTTTAAACACAAAACTTGTTTGAACTGTAATGTTGTGAGGGAAATGCTCAATAAGGAGGCCTTTGCTGTATATGGGTTTAGTAAATTCACTTATTAAAGAGGTGACTACAAATACTCCTGGTTTATAAACTGATAGCTTTCTTTTTAGCCACAACCCTTTCAAAATTTAGATTTGTCCCCAGATCACCCTCCTGCAACTGACAGATACTTTCATCTATGCCCTTTCAGAGGAAACAGAGGAAGAGGGTCTGGCAGCCCCTCCCTGGCTGTGTGTACCCTCAGATAATGTTAAATTTCCACCACTGCAGCAGCAAAGCCCAAACTAAATCTCTGTTCTTACACAGAGCTCTGACAGCCCCAGGGTTGCAACTGAGGCAACAGCCTCCAACAGAGATTTTATCAAAGTAGGAACAGCGTTTATCATTTTTAGTCACCCACTTCTGTAATTTCAAACGTAATTGTTCTATTAATTTGATTTTTAGCAGTGTTATCACCCATACTTCAGCTTTACCTGGAAGTTGGTCCCTGGCTGTTACCCACTCCTCACTTTCAGATGTCTCTTGGCTACAGTTTGGTGTTGGTGACATGTGTGTCTTCACAAGAATCCCAGCTGGCAAGAACTCATTTCAGCTGAGGCCTTTATAGGCTTTTGTTTATGGTTTCTCTGGTGAAGTCTAGGCAAAAATACTGCATATGAGACACATCAATTCCTTTACTTTATGGACTACTTTAAACCCTTTTAATTATATGATAATATTTATGGAAAGTCCTAAGGGACCTTTATCAGTTTCAGAACTTAAAGTCTTGGTTTATCCTCTCTTTTCATTTCAGCCAGGTGACATTTATGATTTTCAAGACTGGAGAACGCTCCTGTTTAAAAAGTACTCAATAATCTTGCACTTGTCATTCTTCTCAAATGTGAAATGCAAGATTTTCAGTCTGTGGCTGGCTGATTTTGTTTCGTATGCTGTATCATTCATCTCCCAGTCTAATTCCTGGTTTTTTTCAGTATTTGTATGAGCACATTTTTAAATACATATACATAAATTAAAGTGAAATTAAATAACTACTCTTATCTCCTGTTTAAGGCAATATACATTTCACCTTCAGCTGTAATTATGGTTTGTTAATCAAACAGAAAAGACCAGGATGCTGAACTTCGCATGGTAGAGCTTGTGCTGACTGTAATGAAGGAGGAATATGCACTAATGGCTGAAGGATCTGTATTCATGAACCAGCAACAAGTCAAAAGAGATGAATAAAAGAAATGCAATATATAAAAGAACGGGAATATTTCCAGAGAAAAGAGATTAATTCCTTACATAAGCTACAGCCTCCAGATGTGCTGGAAAAGGTACAGTTTTCCTAAACTCAGAGAGCGCAAGCCTGAAAACCTTACTGTGCAATAAAACTGCTTTGAGTAATATTGCAAATGAAGTAAGGCAGTAACTGAATGTCATTAGACACACTTGTCCATACTTAATCCACCTTAAATCTTAATAAATCATAATCCTAATGAATCTTGATTTATTACACAACTTTATACAGCAGTCTTATATTCTTTTTTCTGGTGCTTACTGACACTTTCTGAAGTATCATAATTGTCCAAGACTTGTAGATGCTGGAACATACAAACAGTGGAACTGCCGGGACAGAAAGCATTAAACTCTGCTTTGTAGCATCCTGGATTTGAACCAACCTGAATTTTGGGGCTGCTGCAAAGACTTTCTCCTTCTTCCTGGACACCTGTGGTTTAAGGAAACCCGTAAAACTTTAGGTAATTCTTTATGTAGCTGTAGTGGAACTTTCTTTCCGTACTCTGCCAGTTACACTGGGCAGAGCAGCCTGATCAAAGCCATGATCCTGGTTTTTTTTCTCCTCTGTGCTCATTTTGTACAAAAGAATTTTGACTGCCATGAGAGACCTACAGAATTTTTGCAGAATGTCATTAATTAAAGATTGAAAAAATAGACTCTTTGCATTGCATGGTTACAGAAGTCAAGTGACATGTAATACTCTTTCCAGTCTCTCTAAGCAATCCTGTAATTTACACACATCTTAGTGATCAAAAGGGCAACTTCAAAATGAGTTTCCTTAGGTAGAGAATGTAGGTTTAATTATTCAGAGTTTTTTTAATATATTCAGGTCACTGATCTACCAAGGCCTGTATCTCAGGAATATTCATATCATCCATGGGAACTGAGTGTCTGCATCTGACTGAGAATTTGCAGTTTAGGGTCACTAATATCACACAAGATATATGGGATCGATTGGGAGTGACTGCAAGCTGTGACAGAAAACAAACTCAGACAGTGGTAAAAAAGAGGAAGTTGGAATAAAGGTTGTCTGAGAGTTTAGAATAAATTTGGACAGAAATAATTTTGTCCCAAACATGCCTGACTGCAGCCAGGCTGTTCCTGTGGTTAATGAGCAATCAGGGTGGTGCACGCGTGAGTGAGTGGGTGCCAGTTGTGGAACTGCAAACTGCAGGGGAAAACCACGCACAACTGCAGCCCCACACAAACCCTGCCCTGCTGCCTGAGCTAATGAGCCATTTCCTTGGGATAAATCAGGTTATTCAGTGGATGCTTCCAGCAGCTAATAGGCCCGATCCTGCTGCTGATCCTTATTCAAACTGGTACTCAAGGAGAATTAAATTCTGTATCCATTGAGGGAATAATAGAATGAATAATGAGATTTCACACGTGAAGTCACTGCAGGATAGAAGCTACATAACTCAAAAAAATTAAAATTCATCATAGTGAATATGAAGCATTTCCTGTTTGTTTTTGGAGGAAGAAGCATTTAATCAAATGGTAGGAGACTGGATCTTGAGATAACTAGAAACTCCGTAATTCTAATGCTGATTCTTCCTGACTTTCTTTTGGGCTTCAGTGTTCCTACCTGCAGCGAGATTTTGCTCAGATTACTGTACTTCCAAAAGCATTTTGATAGAGTTAGATATTAACTACACAGACTTTAAACTAACAAGGGTAGTTCTACGGAGATGTGAAAAGCCCAAATAAAAGTTATGAAGTAAAACACCATGGTTTTATGAGAGATGTTTAGGTTGAGATCAGAGTTGGAAAAGTTGCTCACGGGAAAAGTATTTAGAACTGCTAAAAGTGGGATCTTAAAATTTATCTTTGTCTTTCTGAACTGCTATTGATAAAGAATCCTGTATAAATCCTCTGCAATATGTAGGATGACGTATGTAGGAATTACTTCATAAAACCTAGAGAAAAATTTATTTATTCCAAATATGTTAAAATATTACAGTCAGTTTTTCAGGATGCATTTTGGAATGCATTTTGGCAATCCTAATTGATGAGACCTAGTTTAACAAAATATAGGGAAATTCAGTAATCAGGGCACAGGATGTGCAGTTTAATTACGTTGGTGTGCATTTCTATTTGTTTCTAATGTAGAGGATCTATTGGTAAAATGAATGCCCATTTTGTGGTCTGTTATGCAGAAAATGTTTAATCCAGTGTTTGATTTACTCTGTTAAATCTTCTTTATTGAATGTGCTTATTCATCCATGCAGAATTGGGTATGCTGCTTTCTGTTAATATGACATTGCAATTAAATAGCTAAAGAGAAAAACATGGCAAGACATTTTCTCAAGGTCCATGAAATTCTCATAAAAATTATTCATACTTACATATTTCACTTCCACATTTGCTGATACTAAAACTGCAAACTACAGAGAAATATTTTTGTGTTGTGTGGGACTGACAAACCCTGCAGTTAAAGATCCTGAATAATCATTTTTGCCAAATAAATAGTACTAAGGAGGATTTCTGGTCCAGTGGATAATGACTGTCATCACGAAATAGGATTGCACTGATTGCATCTTATGAATGAAGCTAACAGGAACTCACAGCACCAAACAACAGCATTTTGTGGTGGGATAAATACTTAAGCACTTGAGAAACAGTAAGACATTGACAGTGAAATAGCTCTGCTCCAGTGCAGTCCTAGAATTATATTAAACAGTAACAAAAGGGTTTCGTGATGATGTTACACTTTCCTGAGTGTGCCTTGCCTCAGTAGGAAAAGGATGTGCAAGGGGAGTTTGTTTTATCTCATCTAACCAATATAGTGATGCTTTGTTCCTCAGCACAAGACATTTAGGTCAGGAATGATCCAGCACTGTGAGAATTCTGCAGCTATATTTCTTTTACATGTTAAAAAGTAGAAATGACAGCTCCGTCCACAGAATTGCATGGGAGCTGCTGAGTGGAAGTTTTAATGAAAATCTCTATGGAAGTTGGAAAAGTAAATATAAAGAGCACAAGATTTGATTTTACCCCTTTTCTATCTGAATTCATAACTCCTAATTTTCTCTGTCACATATTTATCAGCACAGTAATTGAGTGCTGATGTTTAAAGTCTCTGGTTTTTGTTCTTGCATTGCTGAATGTTTCCTGCTAGGCTGTTTTCTGTGCTGCACTCTGCTCCAGCACGTCTGGCAGTACCACAGGGGTAATGTGGCCTCTGGTTTCCATTAGTCACTTTTTACTATTTTCACTATTCTTTTGCTATGTGAACAGGGAGCTCGTAATAAGGTGTTAACAGGCTGCTAGCTGGTTTATTGTTATTATTGATTTAAGGTGCTAAGACTTTAATATAATCATACACAATGAATAATATTAAGAGATTAGTTTAAAGCTATATAAGCCATTAAATGCAAAATAAAAAGAAAAACTTTCCAGAAATTTCCAGCATATTCTGACACAGGTGTTCTGTGCTGGATTATTTTGCCAACATTGCTTTATGTGGCTTTTTCAAATCTGTGGTTTCAGTCTAGCTGTTCTTACACTCACACTGGTGTTATGGGAGAGGCAACTCTGCATCAGGAGATTCTAGATTTTATCCCTGATTCTACCTTTTCTTCGTAAGGTGAAAGAAGATGCTGAGCAAGACTAAATGTGGCTTTTGGCTTCAGAGGGAAAGAAAGAGTTAATGAATGAGTTGAGAAAAATAGAGAGGGTTTTGCATGCAGAGAACATCGTACAATCAAACATGTATCACTGTTAATTAACAAGAAAAGGACATAAGATTAATGACTGATACACTTTCTAACACACTAATAATGTTCTTTTTAAATCTGTGTTCAACCTGCTGGCTAAAGGAAAAAATATGCAGTTGGGGGTATGGAAACTTTTTAAAATAATGATGGAAATATTTTCTTGGATATATTGATAAGGAGCGGTGAGCAATAAAATTGAACAAACAATAGAAGTCGTTTTGGAAACAGTGAATATGCAGGGGAAATAACAGAAGTGAAATTTGTTGTTTCTGAGGAAATGGTCATCTAAGAAACTTCAGTGGAGTCCTGGGATGGGGTGGTTTGTGTTGGAAGGGACCTTAAAGCCCATCCAGAGTCACCCCTGCCATGGGCAGGGACACCTTCCAGGCTGCTTCCAGCCTGGCCTTGGGCACTGCCAGGGATCCAGGGGCAGCCACAGCAAATCTGGGCACCCTGTGCCAGGGCCTCCCCACCCTCACAAGGACGAATTTAATAATTTCTTCCTCAAATCGGACCCGTAAGTCATACAAAAAGACGCGTGCTTGCATTGAAGCGATTTGCGTTTGGCTCAGTAGGTGGAATGCCGCCACGTAACTGTAGTGAAGAATCTTACTGATGGATGTAGGCACTTGTACATGTATGTATGTTCCCTGGTGCATCCCGCAGCATTCCTGCAAGGCAGGTAAGGGCTCGTTCTGTGGATGAGCAGGACAGCAGAGGGGTGACGAATGGCGAGGTTGCCGAGGAGCGGACCCGAGATACCCCCGGGCTCCGTGAGGGCTCCGTGAGGGCTCCGCTCCCCGAGGCGCGGCGCCCCCGCCCCGCGCGCCGCCGGAACCCCCGCGCCGCTCCCGCCCTTTCCGCCGGCGGCGCGCGCGTGACGGCGCCTCCCAAGATGGCGGACAACCTGCCCACAGAGTTCGATGTGGTGGTGGTGGGCACCGGTACGGGGCGGGCCGGGCACGGGGGGAGCGCCGGGCCCTGGCGGCGGCCGAAGCTCGCAGGGGCGGCGGGGGGACGCGGGTCCCCGGCTGACGGGCGGCAGCGGCTCTGGGGAGGGCGGGCGGGGTGTGCGAGTGGCTGCTGAGGTACCTGCGGGGACGCTTGCGGGGACGTCTCCGGGACACCGGCGGGGACATCCCCGCACAGCGTCCCGGGCACTCGCTACTGTAGGACTGCTGCTTGCACTTAAATACCCAGATTTGCTTAGCAATGGAGTTATCGCGGGGGACCGTGTGGGGCTGGCCCTGGGAGGGGATTGCCAGGACCCCCGGCAATCAAACCTCCTGCCCCACACCTGAAATCGGGGCTCCTTTGGTACCTCCGAAAGCCTTGTGTGACTGACTCTGCCTCCCTTGCCAGCCCTTATTGCCGAAATACCATCCTGCTAGTCAGGTTTGCTTCTGTGCAAGGAAAATAGCTCTGAAGAGCTGAACTTCTGTCTCGTTGCAGTGTATGTGCTATAGGCTGATAATATATTTTTATCATATCTTGCAATACAAGTAGTTTTCAATCTTCAAAGTTGTTTTTCTAATCTCTATGCTTGCTTTATAAATGACGCAAAAATGTTTGAGTCTTTCTCATTAAAGCACATGTCTCTGTCTATGAATGATTGCATATAGCAGACACTTAATTCTAATTTTTCTGCACTTTTTGTATCTTGTACAAGTTCATCCTGTTCAGGTGAATAAAGATGGAGACCTGGAATGTCTCACTGTAACTTACCATAATGTAACTACAGGAGGAAATTTTAAATACTCCTTCAGAGCTAAGATTCTTGCTGTACATGTGTCAAAATAATCTTGAAGTATTGAAGTAGATTTCTGTTTGAAGAACCCAGTGACAGTGACCTGGTTCAGACTGGTCTTGGTAACCCCCCCACCTTAAGTTCAGCAGTGAACTCTAGTCTTAAAATGCAACTAATCCTTAAATGCTGTTTATAGGTTCCAAATTTACCGTCAGATTCTCTTTGCCTCTGTAAAGAGCTCTGAGTGTTGTGTGGAGCACAGATGGGAAGACAATTCTAAATGTTGTTGTTTTCCATGTGAAATTAGAAGCCTTGTTTTTGAAGTTCACTACTCTGTCAAATTGTGTCCGTGGGATTTAAGATTTCTAGCAATTTGGAATAGCATGAATGAGTTTCTTACAGAAATTGATCTCTGTATTCAGCAGAAAAAAGCAATCTCCATACAGTGTATGTATAATTGCCTAAAAGATTTCTGATTTATATCTGGAGTTTCTGAGTAATCATAAAACCATAGTACTCCCATTGTCGACCAAAACTGCTGAAATGCAAAATGTAAGTTCTTGAGCAGATTAAGAGATCCCTTCTGTGTCTATAACTTTTCTGTGGAGTGGTGTGTAGTAATGAATATGACATTTTCATATGTGCTCAGATTTGAGAACATTTTGAGTGTTTGAGAGGTTGGTTAATAGTGAGAAGCTGAAGTATCAAACTGTAAGGGTGAAATCTTAAACACTGTGTAACTTCTCTCATTTCTGGGGATGATCCATTCTTTACTGCCATGAGGTAAATAGTGTTCATGCAGCCAATGCAGAAACTCAGAGGTTTATGAAAAGGGTATTAATGTTAAGCTATTCACTATTCTAGCCACTAAAGGAACAAGAACTACCTGTACCAGAGAGAGCAGGGCATGTGCAGCCATCAAACCCAGTCTTCCCTTCTTTGGAGTGAGGTGTGGTATTGGAGCTTTGATGTTGCAGGAGGGAAGTTCTCTGAGCTAAATTCTCTGAAATATTGCTGCATTTGGAGGTGTTGATTTATATTCAAGGATGCCTTTTTGCCCACCTGTAGAGAGTACTGCTATAACTAATTCCAAGATTCTCAGAATTCTGTGCTTTAGTAATTGTTTTGTCTTTGCATTCCTTTTTACTAAGAACATACCTAAGTGGTGATTACTACTGGTGTCTGACTGAGGGGTTTTTAATCTGTATTAAATTTCTCAGTACGGAAGATTGTTCAGAGTAGAACTTTCATCTGTCTTCTCTTTGGGAAGTGACTCCTGTGGGAATATTTTAGCCTAGTCTTCAACTCTCTGGTTTCTAATGCTGTCACCAGTGCTGAGTGTACCTATGAACATGTAATTGTCATACCATAATAACCAGAATGTTTGTGTTTAATGGGATTTTTAATGCACAGTAGTAATTGCATTAATTTCTGCTTGTGTGGCCTTTTCCTGCTTTTACAACTTGTGCATCCATTAAATTTAGTAATTAGATTGAGTGGTAACATAAGATTTGGATTTGTTTTTATTACTTACTACTGTTTCCCTGTGGTAAGCTTAGTGCAAATGGAACCTCAACTAAATTTTAGTCATCAGTGCTTCAGTTAATGTGTAGGTTCAATTCATTCATCAATATTGCTAAGAGAAAAGGAAATTCTCAAGTAACTCCTTTTCCTTATCTCAGATTAGATATTTTCTTGCATGAACAGTTTAGAGCAAGGTGGATGTGCTTACAAAAATACTCATCCTGGTGGGTACAGCAGCTAAAATTTCACTACTGTCATGGAATTTGCATCCATAGTTCTAAAGAAAACTAGATTATCTCATGACATGAAACTGGTGAGCATATCTTGAGGTTTTTGATGGCCAATATGAGAATTAAAGCCGTTATGTTGTTGTTTTGCTCTACTTCCTTTTTTGTTGCAGCCTTGAAGTCACTCTCCCCTCCCTGTCTCCTCCAGTCTCTCATATCCCTGCTCTCCTGCTGCTTGAGCACAGTGCTGTGCTCGGATTATCCACCAGCCAGGCAGGGGTGGGTTTGTTAGATGGTTCTTGGCCAAAGCAGATGTTACTCAGGATAATCAGTCCTCAGAGCAGGTCTGCTATATGGGAAGGTCTCTTCTCTGTGGTGTGATTTTTGTTGTCTGAGAGCAGAACTGGGAGTCAGTGGCAGGGCTTTTGTCTTCAGCAGTGTTGAGTTTAGGGCAGGAACCCCTGTAAGTGCCAAGATTTGCACCTTTGTGGCTGTGCACAGTGGTGTGGATACAGGTGCAGGGTCATGTTTACCTTGGAATTTCTTCAGTGAATTGGGTTGTATTCAGTCTTGACTTCTTGTCTCTGGCACTCCCCAAGACTTGTGTTAACTGCTGGGAAAGTTGTAAAGGATATGACTCTTTAAAAGGTGTTGTATTCACAAGTTTGTCTGCCAGTAATTCTAATTTTTTTCTAAAAAGGAGTTATTCTTTATAAAAGCAGTCACAGTAAATATTCTAGTTCTATGCAATTTTCTTTCCGTTCTGGTTTTCAGTGGTTATAAATAACACATGAAATGACTTTCAAGGTAGAAAGCAGGAATCCATTTTGAAATATTCTATAAAATAAAGAGTGATTTATGGTTTCATATGATTTTGGCTGAAAGCACTCGGGCTTTGCCAGGTCATCAAAGTCCTGTCAGGAGAATCTATTATTTATTGTTCGATATGCTGGGAGTGGTGTAAGTACTTTATGTTTATCTTATGTAAGTGTAGTGTGTTAGGAAAAATCACTTCCAGATACTAACACAATTTAAAAAATATACCTTAAAAAAACTAACCCGAATATTACAGATGGGAATTTGGAAGTTAACACTGAAGAGTGGTTTAAAAAAAAAAAATTCCTAATGGTTTTATTGTTGCAGGATATTTTTAGAATGTGTCAAAAATGTTTTTTAATACCTCTTCTGGGCTGATATTTTGGTTACATTACCTTATATAACTGCACAGTGTTCAGTTTATATCAGCAGCTATTTAGAGTTGATGAAAGCTCAATGGAAAACCAGCTGAAGATGAATATTTTTTGACGTCAGTGGTCATTGTGGACTAACACAGTGGCACTGACTTGTAATGTTGATGTCTGGAAGAAGGAAATAGACCCATGTTTTTATAATCCTTTGTAGATAAGTCATTGCCTGTCCATTTAAATGTCAAACAAAATGAACACTGACTCACAGTCCTGTCCCGTGTCCTGTATGTGTGTCCCCCTTTCATTTTTGCAGTATTCTCCAAATGTAAATGTGCCTTTATCTTCTTTATTGATTTTTCTTAACCTGACTAAAATTAAGGGGTCATGTTCTGGTCTGACAGTCTGGATTTTGGGGTGCAGCAGAGGTACTGTGAAAACTGCCTGGGAGGTTTGGGCTCCCACTGGTACCTCAGACAGGCTTCTTTGCCAGATACTGTGCAATGTCCCTGCCTGCTCTTGTGGGAAAACTCATTGTTCTGTGAACCCTTTGTTGTCCTTCTCAGCCTGTTTGTTTCTGCAGATTTTCCAGATTATATTGCTGATCTTACAAAATCAGAGCCTGTAGGACTCCTGTGACCCTACTGTGAAAAATACAGAGTAGGTCATCTGCATATCAAGGTGAAAAACTCCTTTAGAAAAAGGCTTAGCAAGGTAATTTGAAATTCTGGTATGAATGAGGAACAGTGGAACACCAGGTTTGTGTATCCCAGTAGGAAATGTTGTTCCACTGGCTGGGGAATGCCAGAGAGCTGAGGATTCATTCCTCCTGCAGGAGCTGCTCTCTGGATCTGTGCCAGAGCACCCTGCGAGAGACAGCCCCTGCTGGTACCCAGGGAACTACCTGCAACTGCTGATGCAGGAGGAGAAAATTCCTAAATATCCCTTTGTGTATCCTTACAGTGTAGGAGAAGACAGTTTTTGCTTGTGACTTCTTTCTTGACCAGTTAGGTGTTCTACTTTTCTTAGTGGGTTGTCATACTCTGTAATGCAGAAGTATTTTCTGATACAGCTCTGCAATATGAAAATAAATATTTAAATGAATCAATTTTAATTATCTTAAAATATTATATACAAGAACTATTTTAATTTGCAATTAAATTATGAAATGCTTTTAAAGTTTCACATATACCAAAAACACACCATGAGTATTTTGCAGTGAGCTCCTCCAGAGTCAGCTGCTCTTCTCTACTTAGGAGTTCAGATGCAAACAGAATTTATTGCAGCTGGTCAACTGTCTGACTCCAGAAGATTGTTTTGAAATTGTCTATGTTCCAACATTTTTATATATTTCCCTTCAACATTTTATATTATGAAAAAGCCACTTGTGATTTATTTAGTAGATGGAGTGAAGCAAATTAAACATTTAAGCCTTTTCAAGATGGATCTTGTGTAATTCAGTAAAAACTTATCATCTGGATGACTGCAAAACAGTTTGCAGTGAACAGCTCGAACACCAAGATGGTCCCACAGCAATGAAGCTGTTCAGTTTAGAAATTGCTCAGGGCAGTGACTGCGTCCTTTTCAAGGCACTGCAAGAGGCAGTGCAGCACTGGAGCAGCAAGTGCAGCTGCTAAGCAGGAGACACAACGTGTAAGCCTAAAATTAATTTCTGATCACACAGAGGTGAATTATAACTTTTCATTACTTTGTAAGACTTTGGAAATTAATTGGCTTTTAAAACTGAAGAAATAAAGTTTTTCATCTTAGCGGTTATCTCAAACTTGAATTTTGTTGTATTGAAACTAAAAATAGAATTGGTTTTTTGATAGTTAAGTAATGTGTAGCTAATTCCTCTGTTTCTTTTTTACTTCTAAAACACTATTCTTAAAAATGAGAGTATGGCTGGTTTTGTTTCATAGGGAACCTACAAAAATTAATGTAATGGAGATTATCTTGGTCAGAGGTTATGGAAATAACCAGATGCAGACTTCAAGGTCAGCTTGCAGCAGCCACCTCTAAGATTTATTGAGATGAGTCTGCCTGTTACGTACCCAAGAAGGCTGGGATGGAGACAGTGCTCAGGCAGTGGCAGTGAGTGAGGGCTGCCAGAGGGGACTGTGCAGATAAAATGTGTGTTCATCACAGAACTGTCCTGAACCTGCTGTGTGCTGCCTGCTGGGGACCCTCCTGTCTGCAGCTGCTTCTGAGGCAACCCTGGAGTCTCTCCCAGCACTTCCAGGGCATTGTACAGAAATATTGGTGCAAACCTCAGGGTGGCCATGCCACCATGTTTGTTAGCATAATTAGAGCCTAATAATTATTGTTATAATTCAGTCTGCTTGCCACTTTATTTCTTTCCAACAGGCAACCAAATGCAGGATAATGAGTATGCAGCCAGCATTGTCCCTGGAGCAGCGCTAGAAACACTCCCAAGCTGGTTCACTTTGACTTTGTAGTGTTCCAGTGAGGCAGTGAATGCAGGGCCTGCTCGATGGGTGGGTGCCACATACCACCTATGAAATTCTACCTGGAAGAACATGTTAGCAATCCAGACATCACTAATGAGTAAAACTGCTAATTTTGTAGTTACTTTCATATCTGTGTGCAGATGGAATGTCCTACCTTACTGAAATTTTAAATTAATGTTTTCTTGAGAGGCCAGGGAGGCTGATTTCATGCTGCACCTGGTAAGTGGAGGATTGGTAAGTGGAGAAAGAAGGCAATGGCTTTAAGGAATGATGATAGAGATTCCAGCTGGTACTAACCAGTCCTCCTTCAGGAAGGAAAACTTTGTCCTTGTTTTTCCTGGTAAGAGAAATGAGGTGCAGGACAATTTACCATAATGCAAATATTTCACATGCAAGCATTCTAAGGGGGGAATATGAAAGGGGCAGGAAGCACAGAAAATGTTTGTATCTCTTAGTAAAAAGCTCTACTATTTCTGGATTGTTTCTGCCTCAAATACAAAGAACTTCTGAGTCAGTTAAATTGATACAAGAATTGTATGGATTCCTAATTCTTCCACATAAATCCCTTTTATGCTGCCAGATGTTTATGTATAACACACTGAACTCTGGATCTGTTGCTGCTTTCTTGTGGTTGGATCATACAATTCCTATTCAGATTTCTTATTTCCTGCTAATAGAATTGCAAATCTAAAAATTCTTTGGATTTGGAACTGTACTTGAGAAAATGTTCTATTGCAGTAGCCGTTTTCAGATATTTGAGACACAATAAAATGGGTGCTTTTATAATAATTAATATGTGTGCTAAATTAGTAGGAAATTATTGGTTATTATCAATTGGACTAGCGGGCAATGATGATTCAGTAACTGGATTGCTGAGTTGGATAGTGCAGTCTTGGAGTTTTTTAACAATAATCTAAAAGGAGATGTAGATTCATGTTTCAATCTTGGTGTTCTTGGTGATCTACATTACTGGATCCAAATCATTACTCAGCTGTCTGTTCACAGACATTAAACATCAGGAGTGATACACGTCTTTAATCCTTCAGGCTTAAGGCCACACCAGCAGCTGACTGATCCCCAAGAGGGATGAGTGGGAGGAAGTGTTAGAATGATCCTTCATGAGGAAAACAGCCCAGAGATACCCAGGTTTATTTACTTTAGGCATAGGGAAAACTTTAGAATCCAGAGTGTGCTCTGCCCTGTAGTGAGGATCCAGACACATTTCAAAATCTGAATATAATCCATTTTAGAGATTTTGACAAATCAAAATTTAGAACAGAAGGCTGTTTCCAAATAGGAACAGTTTCTAAAAATACATATTTCTCTGTTACTGAATCATCTGAAGAGGACCTATTTTACACAACTGTCTGAGCATCCTGTAGGTGACAGTTCAGCTTTCCATGCTCTCATTTAATGAATTGCCATTTCTCTAAGCAGGCTTTTCCAAGTTAGTTTTTTCCTAGAGAGAGAAGGACAATGTATAAGTATTGTAATTGTCCAGAGCTCTCTTTCTTGGAAAAGGCTTTTATTCAGTGACCACCATGCAATGCAGGTCGCATGTGGGAGTAACTTGCATTTGACAAAGCTGCCTCTTTTCCCTGTTCCGTTGTTTCAATTGGAGAAGAGAATTCAGAAACTGGTTCCATGGGACAGTCTTACTTATTTCTTGGGTTTCCTGAGGTATTGTCACCCAAGAGCAAAGGGTGTCCAGCTCCATCAGGTTTTTGGGAGCCTCTCCTAAAGCTGGGATGCACCAGCCTCGCCTTCCAGCCACGTTCCCGCTCTTCCCAGTGGGTATGTGGGGGGCCACGGTGTCTTAGAAGCACAGGGTTGGTGAAGAAAATTGATGCCAGCTTTCAAGAGCGAGGAAGCTAATTCAGGGAACAATTTCATCCAAGGTTAATGGAAGAACAGACCTCCAACACAGTATCAATTGGATCAAGCTTAAAGCAATCAGTTATGCCCTGGTAGCTATAACTCGGCCCAGGTCAGCCAGGCAGCACTGGTGATGTTTTACAACACTTTCTCAGTGGCTTTTATCAATAAGGAAGGAGAAACAAGTTTCTCAATTCCATTTCTAAAGTAATACTCTCTGTGCCCCAATGAGAGAAAGAAAAGCTTTTTCAGGAACTCCAAACAAAGAGTAGTTGTAGATTCTATTCCAGATAGTTTATAGAGGGAGCAAAATGAACCATATATATAAACATGGGGGACAGCTGAGTGTGGAGCTGTCACATAATGGCTGTGTGCAGCCAGGGTCTCATGTCAGTCCTGCAGTGTGTGCTACACTTGTGTATTTTCTCCTTGTCTCCTTGGTCACCATGGTCTGTGTTTAGAGCTCTTGCTTCTAAAAATTCAACTCAAAAGACTTCTGGCCTTTCTGGGCTGTGAAACAAACATCCCAGTAGCTGCTGCAAGTCTTCATCCCTCCTTCTACCCCTGAAGGTTAATTTTGTGTTAAACCTTCACTTGCCGTGGAAGGTCAGCGGTGCAAAACAATTTTCACTTTTTCTGCTTTATCAGTTCAGAGTAGGATTTTGTTTTTAAATCCATCAAGAAACTAATCATTAAAACCAGAAAATTTGCAGGGAAGTTGTAGCTGATTTCCTGGAAAATTGCTCGTGCCTATCTCAAACCTTCTTCTTCGTATTGATACAAACACTTGTACTTTTGGACATCACTCTGGAACTGCTTTCCCAAAAACTGACCATTTATTTGATCTGAAAGGAGATCAGGAGTGGCAGAAGTTGAGTGGCAGAGGTTGCACCTCTTTATTTTGATGATTGTGTTGGCCTTTGCTGATTTAAGTTTGTGAAACTGTGCTCTGGTGTGCCGAGCTCCCAGGGGATGTTTTCTAGACTGCAGTGTTTTATTTGTTGGTGAAAACACTGTTCCGCCTAAGGAATAGACAGGGCAGGTCTGGAATTCTGCTGGAGCTGATGTTTGTCATGCAGTGAGCCAGAGTAGATTGTGCCCTTCCACATCTTTTTCCCCTTCAGTTCTGTCTCTGCAGTTGCACCAGTGCAGCTGCTTCTGGTGCTGCTGTAAATCAGCTCAGCCAAACGCTCCTTTCACTTTCTTTAATCTCATCCCTTAATTGAATACATGGCCTAAGTGTCTCCTAATACCAGTCCCTTAGCATTTTAATTGCTGTTCCTGAATTACTTGCTTAAACAGCCAACAGATCATTTAAAAAGAGATTTGAGAGAAAGTGCCACAGAGCTTCTTAGCTGGTGAGCTGTCCTGCTTTTCTGAACCTGCTCCAGAATCCAAGGCATCTAATTGGTCATGTGAAATCTGGTGAGGGGAGCAGACATTCCAGAACAGTTCCATTTATTTATTGAACTCCAATGGGATCCTGGGTTTCCAAGCATGTATTGCTGGTAGAGATACCACTGACCCTTTGGTGTGCTTTTTTGCTATGTATTTTTCTAAATATCATGGAAACACTGATTGAATAGAGTGTAGTTGCAAAATGTAGAGATTTTGACAGGGATACCACTCTGAGGACAATCACAGTCTTTATGTCAGACACTTTGAAGTGAAAACAAAAATACACAAAAATGCCCTCAGGTAATACCTGTCTGCATTACCAGGGATGCAGTTACAGAGATCCCACTAAGCTTTAGGTATCACTGGGCTGGCAATTACTCAGTCTGGTTATGATAGCAGGATATGGAGAGAAGACACTGGTGCCAGGCTTTAACTCAGTGGTGTTTGCAGGTGGTGTGTGCCATACAGTTATTTCAAAAAGAAAAAGTTGCGTTCAAGAGGGTCAGCAAAATGTTAAAGAGCACAAAATAGTGTTCATTATTTTAGTAGCATGAGACTGGTAAAAATTTCAGTGACTCAGATTGTAAAATTTCTTCTGTTTGGGTTGCCTGCTTCTGACCAAGTTATACCATTTTTTCAGTTTTTGATACATCATAGCATGCTAAATTCTGAAAACTGCATGTGTCATTTCAGGTTTGCCTGAGTCCATTATTGCAGCAGCATGTGCCAGAAGCGGCCAGAGAGTTCTTCACGTGGATTCGTAAGTTACTCCAGTCATTTCCCTGTTTGAGAGCTAAACTGACTGGAAGGGTTTCTGTGTCTCTGTCAGTGTGGGCTGCAGGACTTTTCTCTCTTCATCTGGCACCAAGTAATGTTATGCTTCTGTCTCTGCCTTATTTTAGGGGTGTTATTTCCATCAATAGAGAGGCAGTTTTTGGAAGCTAACTCAGGGATTTGGAACATCAGTGCTGTGGTGAAGGATGCTGTGATGGCTCCTTCTTTGCAGGAGTGGCTGCAGGTTGAGTGCCCTTCATTCTCATTCCTGACAATAATTATCCCATTGTCTTTAGTGAGAATGACTTGTATTATTTTCAGTTTTTTGTTTTCATTGGCTGTCAAAGTCTGTAATAGTGTTGGCCACTGGAAATTTGATTTCTGTTATCCATGCCTGTTTTTTAGCTATGATGTGTATCACTTTTTAGCAGTGTATGTTCCCTTCATTAAAGATCAGAATTAAGAATTCAGATTTTTCTCAGAGTATAAAGAAATGAGGTTGGGGTTACTGAAATCCCTGTGTTAGATGTGCTATTTTGATTAATCTGTTGTTCCCTACAAAGGCCCAAGTTAAGTCAGGCACCAGGTATTGCAAACATATATGCATGAAGTCTTTGTTTATAGTTTACTTGCTCTCATTACCTTGTGTACCTTGTTTTATTACTTTTAATCTCCAGCCATGTTTGCATTTATCACAATATACTGCATAGGTGATTATGGGAGATAGTTTTGAAGTGGCCTATTATAAAATACTGAGTTCTGGGTTTGATTTATAAACACTGTCCAAGCATTGCCATCAGCAGTAGCTAATCTTATTCAAAATAGTCACTTCACTGCAGTGTTGCCATAAATTGCTGTGGACTGATTTTAAACTGAAGTTAGCTTCTGCCAACTAGTAATTGAAGGAGCTCTATTTCTCTGTGCCAGCTATCTGTCTCAATAAACGTAAAATCTGTGGTTCTTCTCAGAGAGCTACATTTACTGTAGATATTAATGAGCTGTTGACATGTGAAAATTCAAGGATATTTGTTAAATGATTTAGAAAAGTAATTTGCAATTTAAAATGTGGAGATTGGCACTTAGTTTAAATTTGAAGCTGCTGGAGAAAGGTAGATCAAGACTAAAAGTGAATTACTTGAAGTGAATATGCTTTTTGTATTAATTGTGCTCATGCAAAGGACTTTCTGCTAACCCCTTGCTCAAGTTGCTGCTTTTGGTTCTTTGCTTATTTGCCTCTTTAATTCTGTATCTCTGTAGTTATGCACCAGTTTGGTTACTGAGGGTGGGGCAGTTAGGGGTGAGGCATGTTTAGCTACATTTTCCGTTTGATTTTTAGCATTTGGAACACAGCATTTGTAGGCTGCAGTTTTATTGTCTACATCCTTTCTCATTGGCTTCTTTCTTTTTCCACATAGAATTTAATTTAAAAGCAAAGGAGGGTCAAGATGCAGAATTTTAACTTCTCTTCTGGGAGAAGTAGAGCAAACTAGATATGTCTTGCTTCTTGATACCCATTATCTTTCTTATTTTTTGACTATACTCTGCTTGTAGAGTACTTGAGTGTTCCTTGTGTCCAAAATTCTTTACCTACTGTGAAATGAGGGAGCTGTGGGAGTACAGCAGCCAGAGAGCAAATGAGTTGCTTCTCAAAGCAGGTCAATTTCTTGCCAGAAAAGTAAAGAAATTATTTAATTTCAGTAAGAAAAACTAGGCAAAACATTCTTAATTCTGCTATCTTTTGAGCTTTTTTGAAAAAGTCCTTTTTCTGTTTCTTTGGTTTAGGATACAATTTCACAGCAAAGGTATTAGAGAGTAAAACCTGGTCTCAGCTGGTCCATGGTAATTCCCTTTGGTCATGTTCATATCCCAGGATACAATGGGATGTAGCACAAGTGACTGCCACCATCACCCACCCTTTTGGTGGACTAAGGATCTCAGGAGCTGTTTGAGTTAAACCCCTCCTCCTGAGGATCTAAACACCATCACTGGGCCAGAATGGGAATCTTGCATACTTTTGCCTGTGTACTAATAGATAGCACAGGGAACTTCATGGGTTTGAACCGTAAGTCATTTTGTGTTCAGATCCTTAAAATCGATGTGGCAGTGACTTCCTGTGCAAAGGACAGCTGCTCTGATGGGTCAGGACTTCTTGGTGGGAGATCAGATGCAGGACATACACATCAAGGCAGCTCTTGGGGGAAATCGTGAGGCATCAGCAGCTTCTGTCCAGCCAGCAGCAGCTCCGAGTGTCACTGTGGGGGCTGTGACACAACCCTGGCAAGGGCCAGCTCCTGAACAGGCACAGGCCATGAAAAGCTTCTGCTGTTCTTACTCATATTTTAATTGTGAATCTCCTGCTTTTGGAACTGTGCAGTTTCTCAAATTGCAGTCTCTCTGCAAAAGACATGTTGGATATTCTCTTGGTTCAGATTCAGATTGTTAATCAGTCAGAAACAATTTGTGATTTCAATGGTCTGGATTGGAATTTGCCAATTATTTCAAAACTGGTGTTAGTAACTGAAGAAAAAAATCTGAAGTTAATGTAGAAGAGACAAGCTTTCTGCAGAGGAAAAATTGTACTTTGGCTACATTTCCAGAAGTTGCAGAACTTTTTTCTGCTGTTACCTCTAAGCTGCAGATTAGAGATTTGAAAAAAGTGAAGGAAAAGGAGCAATGTTGTGATTCAGGTGAAACCCAGGGAACACAGGAGGAGTCTTGAGCAAATATAATTTACTAAATAATGTCTGGTAGGGAAGGAAAACATCTGTGCTCTGACTTGGTAAAAAACGTATTTTTCACCTCTGCTGTTACACCTTCAAAATGCTTCCTGTTCTTAGTTAGAGGATAATTGAATTATAACCCTAAAAAAGGGAGAGAACATCCATCTTTGTAGTTTGCTAATATAGCAAGAGAAGAGGGGAGCTTGGGCCTTGAGATTTTGGGACAATATTTTAGCTTTAATTAGACTTTGATCTTGACTATTACTTTAAGGAATTCCTCAGTTCATCTTCAGGGCAATTATAACAAAAATATTTGGTTACAAAGGAGCCCTAATTGTAAAACCATTAGTCAGCTCTTCTCAGAATTCCTCTTCAAGACTTGCTATAAACTTTGCTCATTATGTCAGTAATCATGTCTGCTCTGTCTTCCTTCTGTAGTGTTTTCAGATGAGAAAATTAAGCAATCCTGATTCATCATGGAGTGCAGGGAAACTAATTAAAATTCCAGTATAAAAAGAATCTGGAAGTTGGTGCTTGAGGAGAAGATGAATATTTGAGGTGCATAACACAGCTTGGGAAGCGTGCTCAGACACCAGAGGAAAGGAGGGACAGCTGTGGCTCATTTTCCCTTGGAGAAGGGCTGTGCCACCTCCTCAGAAGGGATGGAGCACAGCAGGGTCATGCAGTGCTTTATTGCACACACTGACTTTCTTCAACACTGCGTAAAAAAAATAATTTCAAAGGAAAATGCAGCTGATGAACAGAGGAATGTTCACATGAAAGATGTCTGACAGCTCACAAATAAAGTTTTGTAACTTTCTGTGAAAACATTAATTCTCTTACTGAAAGTTCTAACTTTGGATAGTCTAAATGTGCATGACTTAATATTGGTGCAGATTCAAGAAACCCACTCCTAATTTTAGGCAGGTGTTTTCTGGGATTTCTGTGATCATTTCTGTGATACGGCGTTGCTTGCTCCAACAGCCATATATTGCATTCCATATTCAAGAAACTTGCAACCAGAGCAGCACATCTCCTTAAAAGTCAGTCTTCATGGCCATGGTTTTTGGAAATCCCAGAAGTGACAGATAATACATGGATATTGAACTTCTTATTCTGTGGGATCTGAAGAAACATGAAGAAATTACCCTGCACCATTGACAGCTAAAGCAAAGCTGGGAGTTATCACATGCAACTGTCAGTGTCTTCTAGAGATTGAAATCTCACAGAGTTGGGCATTTCATAGATTTGATCTTCATTGCTTTGTGTTCTGTGGGATACCAAGCAGCCGTACTATTGTTGCTCACCCAAGTCATTCACACGAAGTAAGGATGAGCTCCTGTTAGAGAGGATTGGAATTCCTGGTTGGGAACCATCTGCAGATGGAGCTGTGCTGCTCAGAGTCCCCACACTGCTGGGTGTGGGCCCAGTCCCTCCAGTGCAGGGCTGGAACACCACAATCCTGTGTTGGAGCCACCTTTATTCAGTGATTTTGTTGTCTTTGCAAAAGATGTCCTATTTATGTTCTTCACTATTGCCTCACAGGAGCTGAAAGACTTTTTTAGGTCAGTTTGTAGTCAGGAGCAATTAGGCCCTGCTCAGCAGACATCTGTCCTTCATATGCTAAGTAAGCACCGTGGTCCAGAGCTGCAGCCTCTGGTGCTGGATCAGGGCTGACACTCCTAATGAAGTCTTTGTCAGGGCAGATAAGCTCTGTCAAAAGCATCCCATCGTAAATCTAGTCAGGAGAATCTAACCTGAATTTAGCTTTTCACTGTTATCACACTGATCTCTACAGTTTAAAAGTGGAGGAGGTTGTGATAAGATTGATTTAACAGCCTTTACATTATTCTTTAAAATGCAAACCCTATCTTCCACCCTACATTTTATTTTATTTTTTTTTAGTGTATGCAATAACATTAGCTATCTGTTCAGGAGGGTATTTTTTGTATCTTTCAGGCTTCTGAAGTGCCAATACACATTGCCAGAAAACAGAGTTAAATCCTGAAATAAATGTTTTATTTTGCAAGAACTGGTGACTTTTTAAAATATAATTTCTCTATTATTTTTCTACTCAGATTTGTTAAGTATTTAAGATGTGCTATGCATGACAGCAAAAGCCAAGTAATCCAACTGATGTTCAGAGAAATATTGGTAGAGAAATTTTAAATTGATAGAGAGCAGAGACTTTCTTTAACAATAGAACTATTAATTTTCTGTGATTTAAAAGCAGTAAATAATCTTTTTCAAGCAAGAAGGTGGTAAATAGAAGCTGGAAAGTGCTTAGGGAGGGACGATCACTTTGTACAAATCAGTTCCTTTGGCTCCACCTGCAGTACATGCAGTTCAATAAGAGTTTTGCCAGAGCATCTTCACAGTGTGGAATAGGATAATACGTTGTGTAAGCAGCAGATAAACAGTAAACTGCACTTTCCTTTATTTGACATAATGGATAAGAGAGCCAGTCTTGGCTAAGAAGCACTATTATCTCTATTTTCCTTTTCTTCACACCATCCCATGTGTTTTTCTCAGCATTTTCCATTTACCCTCCAAATAATTTGATTTTGGACTGTACTCTGTTTGGTCAGAGATGCGTACAATGAGGAAAATGGAAATCTTGTATTTCATTAAGAGTTGTAAAATACAAATTTTTATCTGTTCTGCATCTGAAAAATTGTGCCGTGGAAAATGTTTTGGATGTATCAGACTTGGTTGTTTTTTCTTTAAATCTGGAAAAGCTGTTTTATCTGTCCAACAAGTTTTCCTTCTGTTTTTTCTTTACAGGAGAAATTACTATGGTGGAAACTGGGCCAGCTTTAGTTTTTCAGGATTATTGTCCTGGATTAAAGAAAATCAGGTAAAAATTTCCCAAACTTCTTCTTTTAGGCCTCCTTAACGTTAAATCTCTGTTTTTTGCGTGATTTATTACAAGACAAATTCCCGCCCTGCTTTTGCTCTTTGGTAATTTGACAGATCAAAGAGGTTTGGAGTTCCCAGCTTTGCTGGTTGAGCCTCACCCATCTGGCCTGGCAGTCTGAGGCTCTGATGTGCCTGGGTTGTTAATCTGATTGAGACCAGCCTGGTGCTCGGCCACACTTCTGGGTTCTTGAGTTTAAAGAGCAGCACCTACACCATTGTTTCAGTTCCATTATCATAATCTGCTCTTTTCCATTTCCTCTTTGATTCTTTTCCACTCTCTGATGTTTCAGCTGTTTTGTTTTTCTCGTTTGCATTCAGCTGATTCTTCTTTAGAGGGAAAAAGGTGGGTGCTGGAGCCTTCCATTGAAATGTCCTGTAACCAGGACAAAAAGATGAATGCTGATAGTGTGTTTTTCAATGACCAAAGTTTATCTAATTCATGGCAGTCCACTGGAAATCTTCAGGGAGGATATTTATTCAGGAGATGGAGCGCTTGGGCAGGATTAGCAAATGGCTGCTCTGTTATTTACGGAAATGCTCGGAGCCTGTTGGGCCGTAGAAGATGGAAGTTCCTCAGCTTGGTCTCATGTCTGTTCTTTACACTGTGCTACCTCCTGGCATAATCAGGGCACTTTCTCAGTGCCAGAGCTTCATATTCTATGGGTTCTGATGTATGCTTTAGAGATTCCTGTGTGCACAGATTAATACAGTCCCCCATATCACCAGGTTTTTCCATAAGGTCTGCGTTCAAAGAGTTTTGTCACAGAATCTGGAACTACCCTGGCTGTGGCAAACCTGTCTTTTAGGAGATTAAATTAATAGTTACATTCAACTGTGCTAAAGCCTGCATTTCATTTAACACTGTATTTCAGATTACTAGAGCCAATGCTGTAGTACAAATGTTGGCATGCTGTGATAAAGTAACCAGCTCTAACTGTTTTAACTCAAAAAAATATAAATAGAAAAAAACATTAGGACAGTTAAGATGGATTTTTGTTCTATATTATTAGATGGTACAAATTATTTGTGACTACAGAGAATTATAGTTTGAGAACAGCTTGCACAGTACAATATGTAATTTTATACTTGTTCTTTTAAGCAAAAGACAGATCTCGGTGATGAATGTGAAGACTGGAGAAAACTGATCCTCGAGGATGAAGAAGCAATTCCTCTTAGCAGCAAGGATAAAACTATTCAACATGTAGAAGATTTCTGTTTTGGCGAGTAAGTAGAAATGTAGGAATACATTATTTTTGTGTGCCCAGAGGTAAATGATCATATTGTGCTTTTGGTTTTAAGGGTTTCACCATGATGCCATATTGCACATTGTCTCAAAAAGTAACCCTGGCCTCTGAAATGTTCCTCATGTCCTTGTGCTTTGTTGAAATCACTTAACTGAAAAAACCTGATCCTTCCTAAATGACCTCTCTGGGTGCAGTGTAATTTGTTGGCCAACTTTGCGAGTTGGTGATTTACTTCTGATTAGAAAACAGTAGTGTTGTGTTTGTAGATAGTAGTAATAATAGGCAGTTGTGAGCTGCCACCTATTAAATCTTTCCATTCTCAATTTGCCTAACAGCTGCTGTTCTCATAGTCAAAAATTAAACCTCTAAATACATGTAAAATGAACTACATACAAAAGAGCAGGAACACAAATGGACAGGAAATGGACAATACTGTAACCATTAAATACTTCATTGTGCTAAAATGAGAAAGTAATATTTTCTCCTTGTTCTTTTTATATGCAATGAATTTAACCTACTGAAGTTAAAGCCACTGAATATAAATTCAACTAAGCTGTGTATTAATTAATTTATTTATTTATTTATTTATTATTTTTATCTTCCGGGTTTTGCACTGAACTGAACACTCTTCAAAATTCAAAAACGTTCTTTGAGATCGTTCTGTAAGTTTAACCTTGAATCCCTTAGAAAATACCATAGACAGCTAAATGAAATGCTGACACATACTCATAGAGAAATACAGATTTCTTTCTGTAAACATCATAAGTAGGGGGAAAAAGGTTTGAATTACATGAATACAATGTGAAGGTCACAGACTGAGACTGTTCCAAGGTTCAGTGCTGCACAGTAATGGTGCTTGACTGGATTGCAGATAAAATGTAATGCTTATTTTAAAGCAGTAGCACTTGGATATTGTAATTGTCATCCTGTTGTCATAATAAATATTGTTCAGAACCAGGATTAAATCAGATGGAAAGATGGAAAGGTTTTGTACTCTCTTAACTCTGTGTATGATTTTTGACTGATAGCTGGCTCCCAAATGAGTCCCCTAGCACTGAGATTTCACACTTTGAAGTGAGATTATCCTTGGGTAAAATTCTGCTTTTAAGCATTCAACTTAGTACAGTGCTATCTGTCTTGGTCATCACCAAAAAAAACCCCAATTCCCCAAGGAACAAGGATAAGATTAATAAACCTGGTTAAGAAAAAGTTCTCCAAAAGAACTTCATACTTTCTGAGAGTCAGTTACTGTTTCTGACAATTTACATGTTCTGCCTAGATTCTGTTGTTTTTGCTTAACTTTTGTAACTCCTATGAAGTAACCATTAAACATTTATTTTGAAAGAATAAACAGCTGGGCAGCAGTATAATATACACAGTGCAAATCTGAAATGAATGGCCTTAGAACAAAGTGCATCCATCAAAGGGAAAGAATACTGTGTCTACAACAAGCTGGATTGAAAAAAGGCAAATGGCTGAAAAATAAATAGTGAACACCTGTGCTGAATAAATTAACCAGCTGGTTGGCAATTTTTCATTTGACCTATCTGAAGGGGTTGCTGTTACAAGGCATTAATAAGACACATTCATTTTAAGATATTCCTTTGTTAGTACCATTAATTGATGAATGGTGGAAGATAATATTCTAAATTTACACAACAATTTGTCTGCAGATGTATTATTTTTTTCTGAATTAGGAGAAGAATTGTCTGTACAGAAGTTCAATTTGAGTCATTTTTATAGACAGTTCTTACATTATTCAGGGATATTTGGTCCTATAGGAAGGATGTCATGAATTTAGATTATATACAGTTTTTAGGCTTCCATTATAAAAAGTGTGGAGCTGCAAATCGTGCAGATTTCTGTATTCTTTAATGGGAAGTGAGTAGAGATTTAAAATATGTAAATATTTCTGTTGCACTGCTTTTCAGAGTGGTAGAGAAAAATACAGTGTATTATGAATCCAGGTTTATTTTAATTTAAAAAAGTAATAATCAAGTATGTTTAAAATGAGATGAACTGTTCATTGAGATTGGGAGAAGGTAGTAAGAAAACCTTATTCTGAAATTTTGTGTTATGGAAAGGTTTAGGATGAGTTAAATGAAAGCTTCATTCTTAGTTACTGCATTAATAGCAAGAGCTTTTGCAGTTTTCACAAACACCACGTTCCAAAATCCTAAAAAAAACCCCAAAATCCAAACAGAACCCCAAAATTTAATTGACTTCCATTTTTATTTGTAGTAGAGATTACTTTTTTAAAAAACATTTGACAAAGTACTTCTCTTTCTTTGATATTTTATAGTTACTTAATGCTGGCAATGTGAAACAAAAAGCCATAATTAATGTACAGAAACAGCCTTCTCTCATTAGTACTTCCTTGTAGCAGTTCCTCTGTTACCCAGGGCAATATTTTTCCCCAGTCATGAGTTAAGTGCTTCCTGGTGACTGTGCCTAAGCTGGGAGATTGCTTCCAAACTTTTCATGAGTTCACGTGAGCTCCATGAGTCCATAAATGAGGAGCAGTTTTTTAAAGATACCAGGTTTTTGTTCCTTTTTGGACAGAAATCCTGCCCTGCTTCCATCTGTAAGGTTGCATGTGTGTGAAGGGAGAATTTTGGTGTGGATGCTGAGTAATTCCTTGCTCTTCTGGGAATTTTAACCATCCTGTTAATACTCTGTGCTTGCAGGTCACCTTTAAAATCATAGTTCATTAGTTTTCAGCCAAGATTAAATTGTTTATTCAGTGCATTAATGGCTTGTGGTGTAGAGATAAAGAGATAGTTTGGAATTATTGCTGAACTCCTTTCACTTACAATGACAATGATTTGATTCATCTCAGCTGGTAGTGTAAACTAAACCAAGTTCAAAAGTCCTGCTTTCTAAGGGAGGTGTCCCTGAAGTTCAACATAAAACAAGCAGATGAGATTAAGAGTGCAGGGCTCCTTTATAAAGGGAATTTTAAAGAAATGTTGTGGAAAGGAAATGGGCTGTGCAGAGGAAAGGCTGTGTGGGAATGTCCCTCCTGTGACTGGCTGCCCTCATCCCCTGTGCATGGATTTGGAGTGCTTGCAATAAACAACATTGCTGCTTGAACAACTAATTAGAATGCAAGGACAGAGTTGAAAATGGAATTTGAAAGTTTTACTCAAGCTTTGGGTCAAAGTGGTCTGGTTCTCAATGGACCTGCTGGGATCATGGCTGCACAGGAGCTCAGTTGTGTAAAGCTTTTCTGTTTTCTTCAGGGCAGTATCTCAGCTTAATGACCTTAATGCATGTTTGCATTTCAGTTTAATGATTTTTAATGCATAGGGAACACCTAATCCAGTTACTTTACTGTTTTTACTTCAAAATACTCAATTTCTGTTCTTTCTGTAGCTGTGCAGTTTTACCAAGAGGGCCTTGATTTTCATTTTGAGATCCTTCCATCTTTTGAGTACATGTAAAGCAAAAACTCAGATTTTTGTTGGTTTTTTTTTTCTCCTCAATAAAAATAGTCCTCTTGAATTGTAGCTTTGCAGCCAAAGAACCAGAGTTTGTTAGTGGGTGGAACACCTGATTTGGCCAGGATAAAGAAATTCTAGTGCTTTTCCTAGAAATGCTTGAGGTTTCTGTTCTGCCACCAACTGAAAACTTCAAACAAATTTTTGAGATTCTTCAAAAAGACTTTTTTCTTGTTTTTTTCCCCTCTGTGTTTTTCATCAGTCAGGATTCAGCTGAAGGTGTTGAAGAAGCTGGAGCACTGCCAAAGCTGCCCGTGTTTGGAGCCCCTGCTGCCCAGGGGGTTTCTCTGGGGTCAGAGAAGGAGAGTCCCGCAGCAGAGGAGATTTCTGCGGGATCAGAGAAGGAGAATCCAGCAGCAGAGGGGGTTTCTCTGGGATTGGAGAACGAGAATCCAGCAGCAGAGAGCCCTGGAAAGGAGGCACAGACTCCAGAGCCAGAGCAGGCCCCAGGCACTGAGGCAGCTGGGGCAGCTCCAGGGGATGGGGCAGGAACAACCCCTGGCATTGGAACTGATCCCACAACAACTTCCGGCGACTCCGCTCCAGAACCGGCAAAGACGGAAGCTGCACCCTCCGAAAATGCTGCCCAAGAACCAAAGAAAATCACCTATTCCCAAATTGTTAGAGAAGGCAGAAGGTTTAATATTGATTTAGTTTCCAAGGTAGGGACTGAGTGATTCTTTTTGTGTAAGTACATTTACTTTGCTTAAAATGCTGACGTTTGTTTTAAAAGCTTTCATGTTGAGGAGGGTGAGACAGCACCTTTGAGGCAAAATAGCCACTCTTGAGAAGTAAAAATTGTTACCCCTAAAACAAGCACAAACTATTTAATATGTGTTCTTAAGTGTTTTATAACCAAAGAGATCAAAAACACAGCTCAGAAATATCGACATAAAAGTAAATTTCATGAAATTTAACGCTCAGTTAATACCTGTAAAATCTCTCCTTTTAAGTAGTACCATTTAAAAATTGTATTTTTAAACAAGGAAAAGCAATCTGCATGCAGACTTTTTATCTTTTTCAAATATGTGTATTTTGCAATGCAGGGAGGTTTTTTTGAAGTTGAATGCTTCACTTTTCGTATTCTGCCTAAAAAGATTTTTCAGACCTCTGGAAACTGAAAAATAATAATTCATTGAGTCCTTTGTGAAGACAGTACAAAATGCATTATTGCAAACTTTGTGTTCCAAATGCCAATCCCACTTCCAAGCATCATTGCAGTGACATCATAAGCACTGGTCAGTGGGTGGTGGTTAAGCAGATAATGATATTTTGTATCCTTTTTATCCTCCTGCTATCCCACTGTGTGACATGGTGTTAATTTCCAGAAATCCCTGAAATTTAGGCACAAGAGTGGTCAGCAGGGCAAGGCCAGGAGTTTGTGCTGGGATTTCCCAGGAGTTTGTGCTGGGATTTCCCTGTCACGGGAACATCGGCTTCCTTGTAGCGTCCTTGTAGGTGTGCCAGGAAACCTTTATCCAGACAATTCCTGTGTGATCTTGCAAATTCTGTTCCTCAGGACCACGAGATTTTTCAGTACAAACATTTTTAGTTCATGGGTGCTTTTCTGATCCTTCTGTATTTCATCATATATTTTTATCTTATAGAAACATGATTAAATTATATACGATAAAACCTTAGCTTGAGAGTTACGGAATTTACCTGTGGAAAGGTGACTCTTGGTTCAGGTGGTTTAGGGAGCAGTTGGTGAGGATTTTGTTGGGTACTTCACTGGTCCTCTTCACCCAGTGTTTCCTTTCTCCTCCCTGTGCAGTTGCTGTACTCCCGGGGCCTGTTAATTGACCTCCTCATTAAGTCCAACGTGAGCAGATACGCAGAGTTCAAAAATGCCACGCGAGTTCTCGCCTTCCGAGAAGGGAAAGTAGAGCAGGTACCAGGAAATAATGTGCTGCACGTGTTTCATCTTCATGAAGTCAACAAGCTTGAAATTGGGTTTTTTTTGAGAATTTTGTGACAAGAAGCTGGTTTTTTTCCTTAATTATGATTTTAATTTCTGGAGGGAAAAGTGTTTGCACGTATTATATATAAATACTAAAAAGAAGTTAAACCAAACAAAAATAAGGTCATGCAGTCCAGTGTATTGACATAAATCTTTACCTGAGGCTAAATGCTTAGGCCATGATAGATTGGCAATTAATTCTTGAAGATTCACAGATTTTAGGTTTTAAGATTCTAACATAGACTTGATTTGCCTCTCTGCTGCTTACTAAAGAAGTCAGTGTGATAATGGTAGCAGGAGATAGTGGGACAGTTAATACAAACTATTGATTAACTCTGCAGTCAGAGATGCAAGTGAAATGGAAGGGAAATAGAAAGGGAAAGAGGCTGAAAAAGATATAAAAGTATTGTGAAAAATTCATAATTTTTATTATGTTTATAATAGAAAATAAGGGAAAGAAATATGTAAGAAAGTAACTATAATTGAAAACAGTAATTTAAAGTATTTTTACTTAATCAGACTGTTGCTGTTTGATGCTTTTACATTCAGAGTGTGGAAAATATCTGAAATTATTAAAAAATATTTTGCAGGTGCCTTGTTCTAGAGCAGATGTGTTCAACAGCAGACAGCTGACCATGGTGGAGAAGAGAATGCTCATGAAATTTCTGACATTTTGTTTGGACTATGAACAGCACCCTGAGGAATACCAAGGTAGTGTCTCACTGAACAGGGCACACTCCCTTCCTAGCAGTTCCTTCAGGGAGGCACAATTCTGAGAGCCCTCCTGTGTTTTCATGTGGTTTGTTTGTGCAGATTCATTTTTTAAAGTATGCTTTGACCTTTTTGTGACCTTTTCACTTCAGTGTTAAATTCTTCTACTTAAGCACTTGCTCTTCTAGTTCCCACATCATTTATTATTTACATTTTTCTTTAACAGCAAAATTATATATTATAGCAAGGTTGCAAAATGCTTTTTGTCATTTTTAAGTGTTTCCTCCCCTCCCCCAGGTATTTTTTAAAATAATGTGATGTATCTGAGTTTTCTGGTTTTTTTGGATACTACGTAAATCTTTACAACACATTACCACAAAATCAGAAATTGAGAAAATGGAATTCTTTAACTATGAAAGTAAATGTAATTTAACGCTCTTTAGTTGTAGAGGGCAAGTTCAAAGTGCTTTTATCAACTGTTGGCTTACTCAGATGAGAGGAAATCAGAATAGATTTGAGCTGTAATGTGTGTGAAAAATGAGCACCAGGTCAAAGAGGGAAATCAGCTTAACAGGAGGAAGGTGCTTTGGGTTTGTGTTCCTCAGGGTACAGAGAATGAAGTGATGTCCTCAGTTCTTGGAGTCTAAAAGTAAACTAAGGCAAAGAGTAAAACCTGTCAAAAAGAAACAGTGAGGAAAGAGAAGTAGTTCAAGTACTGCCAGAAGTTGCAGACCAAAGCATATCAGTGCTTTTGGAGCTTGGCAGGAGCTTGCTCAGGCAGTGTTTCTGCAAGAATCCAGTGTTCAGAGAAGTAGTTGTTGGGGGCTGGTTTGGTTATTTGAACAAGACTCTTAGATTAGGTACAAACATCAGAGAAAATTATTAAACGTATGCAAGAGAAAAATAGTCAGTATCAAGATCTGGTAAAATTAAGAAACAGAGAGTCTGTAATGAACTCCAGAAAATCCCAAAGGGGGAAAAACTCATTAGGCTGAAGTGGTTTATTGATTACAGGTGATCTCAGTTTGCTGCTGCTGGAAGAAATGGAGGTGCTCAGAGTGAGGATATTGGTGGTATTTAGAAAATTTATTAAGTAAGAAAGGAGATGCCACATCAATTTTAAATGAATCCATTGATTCATGTACCTAAATAACATTAGATTTATTTTACTTCCAGAGACAGTTAAACAGATTTTGTTCCTACATTTTAAAATAGCCTGAGAAGTAATTGAGAATATTTTGAGTCAGATTAGGCTAATGTAAAAACTTCAGAAATTTAAAATTGCTCCTGATGAGATCATTGCATTCGTGGGAAGGCAGACTTTTAATAGGGAGAGTTCATGAGAGTGAAGAATTTTTAAAGCTTTTTTCTGTAAAATGTGGAATTATATAAGAAGTTGGAAGTGAGGAAAACTTGAGAATTTTTTTAGAATTATGAAACAAAAAAAAAAACAACTGTCATTTTATGACTTGCTGCATGGTTGTACAAAGAGAGCAGTAAGATCCATTTGTAAAAAAGCAGTGGTTGAACAGAACATACAGCTTGATAATACTGGTCTCTGCATTGATGGAAGTGTTTCTGAATTAATGAGGAATTTATGCAGGACTGAAATACGAGCAGATTTCTGAATAGTTTGGAAGTATGCTATTGCTTAAATACAATCTTTTCCTGGAGAAAAATGTTTCAGTTATGAAGAGAACTAAAGTTTTTCAGAGAGGTATCAGTGCCAACGTGCTTTAAACATCTCCTAGAAGAGTTGAATTTGAATTTCTAAATGTGTCAGTAGTAATATTATTTTAAAGGGAAGATGGTGTCCTGCATCCCTGTCTGCTCTCTGTCTCATCCGCATTTGTTTGTTGCCAGCAAGTCATCAAATTGAAATAAATCTTCCACTTTCTCATCTCTGGACTGTGGCACTGTGTGAGTGGCTTCTCTGTGCATGAATATCCAGTCTGGCAGTGTAGATGCAGCAGTCCTGTTCTGGAGTGGGTGTCATTCAAGGGGGAATATTTTGGGTAATTTACTGGAAATGTGATCCCAAGGCACTTCAATGGAATTCTGTCCATAGTTGTTCACTTTTCTCTCAGGATTGGGAAATGGAGGTAGATCAAGTCCAGCAGAATGAATAGGTGATGCCATTAGAGACTCATAGAGTGGGTTTTGATATTTTGAAATATTTTAACATTTTATATTATATTTATATTATATTATTTTACATTTATTATATATATATTTTATTATATTTATTTATTTTATACTTTTGAAATATTTTAGTATTTCTGTCTTCTGAGAAAACTCACTTTCTGGGAGTAGTTTTTCTAACTTGCATTGACTTGTATGATCATTTGCAGCAAGGTGTTTTTTGAAAAACTCATTTGCTTTTGTTTCCTGAAATCCAAAAGCTCTTGTTTGAGGTGAGCACAGGAGGCCATGCAGGTGTTACAGGGTGCTCAGTGCCTCGTGTGCTTTTCCCTCAGATTACGAGAGCAGCACGTTTGCTCAGTTCCTCCAGACACGGAAGCTGACCCCCAGCTTGCAGCACTTCATCCTTCACTCCATTGCAATGGTGTCAGAGACTGACAGCAGCACTCTGGAAGGTCTTCAGGCAACAAAAAAATTCCTACAGTGCCTTGGCCGCTATGGCAACACCCCATTCTTGTTCCCTCTGTATGGGCAAGGAGAGATCCCACAGTGCTTCTGCAGGTAAGCCTCCCTTACCCAGATGCACCTTCCCAAAAGGAAACCCTTGGTACTGAAAGGTATCATTCAATAGGATAATACTTTGCAGCAATTTTCATTGTATTACAAATGCAGCTTGTGGCATCTGGTGGCTGTGGTGGCTGCCTGTAAGTTAATAAGAGCTAGGAAATGAGAAAGCCATAATTTAACCCATATATAGCTGCCCCTTTTTAAATCTGACAGAGGATACTCAGTGGTATCTGTCCAAAAGCATGAACTGTGCATTTGGATAGGTTGAAAAAATTTGTATTTGAGTCTTCCCTGAAGCTGCAGGAAGATCCATGTACTCAAGTTGTGGTACTAATTAATGCTGAGAATGCATCTGCCATTCACAGGTAGATATTCAGTAATGAACTGGATGGTTCTGAGAGAGGAGAATGGGGCCATGTGTCCAGTTTATAGTTAGATTTAAAACAAACCTTTCTACATCACAGACTTCTATACAAACAGGGCAATTGATATGAAATCTTGTCTTATGCTCTTGGTATCATTTTGTAGCTCTCTAGACCACAAGGTCCCAAGTCCCATGAATTGAACAGCAGAGACTCAATACAGCCCCGTTTCACTGAGCTACTGCTACACTCTGACATCTCAAACAGCAGCCATATGTTCTCCACTGCTTGAGCCTTAGAAAGCAAGAAAAACACAAAAGCCCAGTTGATTCCAGGATAAACCAAGATCCACTTCAGCTCCTTTCCTTGAGCTGTGGGCAGTGACAGTGCAGTCCTTACCCTGGCTCCTGAGGGTGTCCCTGGCCCGGTGGTTCTGGCGCAGAGCTGGTGCTTGGTGCTTTTGGGGACCATCAAGGATCCGTGTGCAGAGGGTGGGCGGTTTTAATTTCAGTTGTTTCCAACAGTTCAACTGCCTTTTAAAAGGCTGAGGGCTTTTTTTCATCTTTGCTTTTGCTGGCAAGCAGCCTTTCCATCTGCTCAATGTGGGTTTAATGTGGTAACCTGTAGGTCTGAAGTAAACATTAGCTCTGTTTAAAAAAAGCAGCTTTGCCTAGTGAGGCCAGTTTGTCTGAGTGGTATATTTGTACATCAGTCCTTTAAATAGCAGTGCAGAGTCTTACCTGCTTTGTTTGGTGCTGGACAAGTTCTGCTTTTTACATGTGTGCTACTATGAAATTGTGCTTTACAGCACAGTGTTGGGTATTATTTTCCTGTTTGTGTCTGTAATAGATTCTGTTTCTCTTCTCCACAACAGTACTTAAATTACTGCCAGAAGAATGGCCTTAGCAGCCTGAGCCTGCTTGGCTGTGCATAGGATGGATGCAGTTAGGTGTTGATAGAAACATTCTGGAATAATTGTACTCCATGCAATAGAAATGTTATTTGCTACCATCTTTTGTCAGTAGCCTTTCATCTGCTTCTTAAACTATATTTATATGGTAATTTTTAAAAGTGCAGACCTATGTAATTAGGTGATTGAATAGACAATTTGTGAACAAGAATTGGTTTTAGGTAGCTACTCTGGATACAGTCATGCAACAGAACTTGTGTTTGTAGATTTTATGGATGTCTTTGTGTCTTTATAGGACTTCATATGAGGCCAGGTATCTCTATGTGACCAGCAGATTAATAATTCAGAATATTATCAGAGCCATTGTAATATTACAATTTTGGCAGCTCAACCTTCCTTGGCTTCAGATACCCAGGGAAAAAAGTAAATTCAATAGTTAAAATTAAAATTCTGCTTGCTTTTTCCCCCCTGTAGATTCTTATCTATATAATTTTTCTTGCCTTCTCCAAATCCCTTTGGCTTAATTTTTTTTTATTTAATAACCAGCACATGCAGTTTTCTGATCTTAACCAGCAATATATTTCAAGAGTTAACAGTAGAGGTGTCTAGAAGTATTATAAATATTCTTATCATAAAATCATTCCGTGATGACAGGAGTTCTTCAGAAGGCCTGAACTTTCTATTTAAGATCACTGGTTGCTGCATTTTAGGGTTCTTTTGCTAAAATTCTAAGTTCTGCAACAAAGAGGGTATTTTAATAGTTGAAGTAAATTAATCAGTCAAACCAAGAAGTAATTACACTTTCAAAAGGTTTGTATTACAAACATTCTAATACGAAACTTTTTAAAAATTGTATATATTTTTTAAGTGAACAATTTAGGAGGCAAGCACAATATTTTTTGAGATTAAGCACAATTTTTGAAGGTGTTCTGCCCTCAGGATTGTGTCTTGCTCAAAGTGAGCCGTATCCAAAGAATCCCTCTGGGGCTGTGGAGTGAAGAGGCAGCACCAGAGCCTATAGATCACAGCCTACAGCTTTTATCACCAGCTTATCAGGGGAAGGTGTCACCTGGCCTGTGATTTCTAACCACTGCTCTATATTCTGGTTTAATGTAAACCTCTTAAGCGTTTCTTGCAGCCAGTTACACTGTGTGTTCTCATCAAGGCTACTGTTATAAATGGCACACATGCATATTGATGGGAATGAGTCAAAGACATTTGTAAGTCACATCCTTGCATCCCAAATGAATCCTGCATAAACACCACAACCTTTTATAACTGCTGACGACACTCGAGCGAGCACAAGCGCTCTCCGTTCTTTATTGGTTTAAGCAGGGATGGTTTAGGAGAGAAAATTAAACTTTTATATCACTGTAATGTACATCCCAATATGGTGAGGTACAGATGGGAGGTTTCTGTCTCCATAAATTGGAGTCGAGCAGCAAGGAAGGTCATTGGAAGCCTCCTGCTCTCCTGAGCTGACAAGCAGCAAAACTTCACTGGCCTTTAACAGCTTCCTTTGCTTGGTACAAAACTGTTCTCGCTCTTCCTTTCTAATGATGGAGCAATAATCTGATATTTACTAAAAGTGAATATAATAATATCTCATTCTTGAGGAAAACCCAGACAAGCCTTTACATCTGGTACTGTGCTTGCTTTGTGAATTTGGGGCAGAGCAGGCAAAGTTTCTCTTCAGTCTGGTTTCAGATTCTTTCCTCTAGACTCTTGCAAATATGAGCATGCAAGTGGAGTTGACTTTTTGACAAGCAGTATTTTCCCGTGTGAAGTTTTAGAGGGAATTGGTCTCCAATGTGTCTCATGTCTCTTTGTTAAGAGTTACCCAAAAACTGACAGATGTGCGGCTGCCAGTAGGTGCTGGAATGTCCTCAGCTGCTTTGCCAGAGGACTTGATGATTCCCTGACTTTTATGGGTTAATGCTTGCATTTCCTATAAACAGACTTTGAACTTTCCCATTGTGTATTCTGTGGGCAGTGTCACCCTTTGTAGTAGTTCCTACAGATTCTGGCTGAAATTGTAATTTTTATCTCCGTGACAGTGACAGCAGCAATTTTGTGATGGAGGAAAGATCTGATTAAGACAGTTCCATCTCTTTCAGGGCCCATATTTACAGGAAGATGAAGAGGCCAGGCTGAGATAAGATGGATAGTGTGATTGATTCCGAGGGTTCCTGTATATATTTAAAAATGAATAATCAGTTTTACCCTTACACGTGCACTATTATCTGCTACAGCTGTCAGAGCTTCTGGGGGAGTCTCAGGTCCTTTAAAATTCCCAATTGTCTTACTCTCTTACAATCTAGGAAGGTTTTAGTAGTCTGAAATCAAGACTGGACTTCAGGAAAGCTGACTGCAATAATTTATTAAAAATTGGGTGCACCATCTTTTTCAGCTAAATCTATACATGAGAATCATGTCTCTCCACATTAGCAAGATGCAGAACTTCTCTCTGTGTGTATTGTATGATTTAGCATATTAATGAGAAATTCAAACTATTAGTTTCTGGTGGCAGTCAGGTGTGGCAGATTTGAGTCTTAGCACGTGTACAATTCTGTGCAAGTGTGAGACAATCACAGGTGATTTTAAAAAACAGTGAGATATGAGTTCAGTCCTCCATTTCAAAATACCTAATTTTCATATTATCTATTTCTTATCACATATAATTATTCCATTTCTTTGGACCAGAAAATACAATAAGAATTACTGACCACTTGTCACTATTCCTTGGGTTATACTAAAATACTGAATTGTACAAGTAGCTGCAGTGCTGCTTTCCTCTTAATTGTTTTCACTTGCATTTCAAAAAAATAATAAAACTTCAAATGTAGTTTGGCTTTTAAAGACAAACTTGATATATTTCTCCTCACTTGGTTGGCAGATGAATGCAAAATGGGCAAGCAGAGTTAGCAGGATTGTTTGTAGGATCAGTTGTTTGTTTTTCCCTCTAAGGAGAAACTCTTTCCTGGGATAAACATGAGGGAAGTGAGATAATCCATCATTCTGAGACCTGTTCACTAGTGATGGATGGATAGATTGGTAAAGTAACTCAATAATCTTCATTTTTTTCAGGTTATTCACAGATCAGTGAGCCTTGTCGTTAATACAGCTATGGAATGCTTTTGTGTCCTTGCCCACATTATTCCTCAGAATTTGACAGGAAAAGACTTTTAATTTGGAAATAACCTTTGTTGTGAAATGCATTAAGTGGACGAAACTTGGAAAATACCTTCCTATTTATATTTTATCTTCTCAGGGAATGTTTGTCAATTCTTTGCTAAAAAAACTACTTAAAAATATGAGAGCTGTTCTGCTCCTTGTTATTTCTGACTAGAAATTGTGTTCTGCAGGAGTTTATACTTCACGAAGACCTTCAGCCATTAGAATCTATCCCATGGGATGCTCTGAATCATGTGCATGTTGTCAAAGTGTATTGATTTCCCATCCCTAACTAGGCATGGAAAAGTTTTCAGTCAAGAAACTGTTTGAGGGGTCAGACTTACATTGTCCTAGTCTCCTTCTTGATCATCTCGGTTCATTTTAAAAACATATTTGGAACCTAAAAGCACAAAATACAAATGCTATTGTGGTTTTTCAGGGTTTAATAATTAGGACAATGGTGATAATAGGAGGGAAATATATCTAAATACATCATTTGGTATTGCCTCTTAACAGTCCTTTAGCAAGGCAGTTCCTCCCTGGTTGTTTGCGGATGTGCAGATTGTGCCTTACAAGGTCTTCCTGACAGTTCTGGCTCAGACATGTGAATATTTGCAGCATTATCAGGAGACCTGTGGAAATGACACGATTGTTCATTACTGAAGCAAATGTGAGATGAGAAGGCAAATTGCATTCAGCAGAGTCCTTTTTCATTAAACCAGAAGACAGGGAAAGGTGGCTTCCAAAACATGACAGAATTAGTAAAATAGCCCTTGAATTTCATTGAGGATTAAGAGAACTGGAATTTTTATGTCTTTTCTGGAGGCAGAGAACACAGAACTGGGTTTTATAGATGAGCTAATGCTTAGTGACTGGTTCTAGTGCCTGGCTTTTGTGCCTTGCCCTGCAGTCCTGCTCTCCCCAGCCTCTCTGCGAGGGCAGAGCTGTTGTGTAACTGCAGCTGGATGACCTTGGCTGAGGAGCAGCTGCTTCTCCAGCAAGGTCCATGGGGTTTAGAGCCAGGCAGGCCCATCCTTCCACCTCCCCTAGGAAGGAGCCTTGGCAGTGCCTCTGCCCTTCCCTGCCCTCACAACAGCATAGAAACAACTGGACTCTTTTATTTCCTTCTCCCTTTTTTCCCTCTCCAGCTCTGTGGCAATTTCTTACAATTGCCACAATGTTTTAGCAGTAATTTCTAGGCCACTTGAACATGTTGCCTGATGGATTCTCACCTAACTTTCATATAACTCACCTAACTTTCATCTGTTTCTTGAGTTTAGAATCCCAGAGAATGATTCTTAACCTTGATTCACAAAGAAGTAGTGTTATTGCAATATCTTTGAAAAAATTAGATTGATAATGTGGTTAATTTTAAGAAGCAGCACTTTCATATTGTGATTATGGACATTCACAGTCTTTACAAAACTTCATGGCTCTGGAACAACTTATTTTAGACTTCATCTCAAATTCTTCACCTCAAATTTTGCATTTTTGTTGACGTTAGCCTCATATTTTCTCATATCAGTCATGATCTTTGAGCAGTGTGTGGATTTACTTTGCAGTTTCTGGAAATGCAATAATTTAATTCTTAGAGAGAGCTCATTAATGCTCTTTTTTGCTTCAACAAGTGACATGCTTTCCTTAATAGTTGTTTGAGATTTTTTTTCTAACTGTACTCTTACCCAGATAAATTTTCCTAATTCTTTGTGACTTACAACTGTTCACTAAAATCAGTATAATTTTTATTCTGAGGTTTTCTTGTAAATAATTTCTTAGGTTGATCCCAATATGTGTTGGAACTTCCTTCTGCAGCTTCACAGTGCTGTAACTCCAGTGCTTCTGAAACAAGGATTGTTCTGTGGTTATTTTAAACATGGAAGATGGGAATTCAGTTTCATAGATGAACACCTGTAGAAGAGGACAGCTGAAAATGTGCTTAACTACAGAAATTTCAGTGGTGTTAATGACTTTCAACAGCATTATTAGAAAAACTGGTCTCTTTATTTTAGGCATTTATTAATGGATACAGGTAAGCTACTTTTTTACCACTCTTGGACTCTAAACAGCTCTACAAGAACCATCAGTAACGTGGCACTTTTAGCAATAAGCTGCTAATACTGCAGTTGTTTAAATTACTAACAGCTGAAACTAAGAGATTAAACATGGTCTTATTTTTGTCAACAGAATTTCCTCAGGTTTAGAAACAGCCTAAGAAATCTCCACTGGCACAAAGCAAGGCTGAAGTGCAGGAACATGGAAATGTATGATGAATTAGGATTTTTATTTCATCATCTTCTAACATTTGAATTTGGGAAATGGAATTGGAATCTTGGGCCTGTAAAAGGCAGCAGTGATTTGCCAAACCCCGAAACTTGTACATCACATAATAGGAACTCAGATGTTGAAACTCCTGAAATAGTGGGCACCTCAGTGCAGTGTGGCCATTCAGAATCCATGAACAGTAAATACCAATCCTTGCCAGACTCTGATGAAATAGACTTCAATTAGCCCTATTTTGTAATTATGGGGAAAAGTGTACAGAGGGTCTATTTAGGGTCAGTAATAAGCACATACAGCTTTGTGCTCTAAACAAAACCAAGCACAGCAGTTTTTATCTTGTCTGTTTTACTGGCAGGTACTGTATTCACTACAAGAATGTTTCACAGGATGTGAATGTATATTTCAGTATATACAGTCTAAATTCCATACAATAAAAAAGGGCAATTTCTTAGTTTTAGAGTTAAATTTGGTTCTTAAATACCTAGAAAAGCTCTGGAATACGAAATTTCCTAAAACCTGACATATGACTGGGCTACTTTGTTTTTTCCTAACCCCTCTCTCATCCCTAATGTTTTTCCTGGAGCTGTCACCACTCCTGCCTTCTGGGTCTCTCTCCCCATGAGGAGTTTGCTGGAGCAGAAATGAGCCCTGGTCCTTGTTCTCCCCCTGCCACCCAGTGGTGTTGATGGACAGCTCTGCAATTCCAGCTCTTCTTCCTGCAGCATTTCCCAGTCACAGTCTGGTTTTCCAGAAGGAAGGGGAGGCCTGGGGAGAGAAATCATCTTATTATGGAGTACTACAGGCTGAAAATAGTCTTTGTGAGTGAACTGAGTGCTGGTGGGTACTGCAGGAACTTTGTGACTGGTTTAGAATTGTCATGTTGCTAATTGGATTTAGACCATAGGCTGATTCTGTAATCATAGAGGACCTTTTTAAATTTCACAGGAGTAATGAACACAGCCTGCAGGAAAAAGTCAAAATATTTGACTCTTCCTCTGCTTCCTTAAGCATTTATGTCACATATTTTTCTTTCCATAGCTCTCGAAATGCCAGGACAGTTCAGGATGACATTGATTATTTTCTTCATTAGTTTTTTTGGTGCTTTTTGGGGGAGGGATCTTTGGTGTTATCCAGGTGGATGCACACACTGAGTTTTGAATTTGTTACGGAAACTCTGTGCTGAGAAGATGAACCAGCAATTTTTGTAGCTGTAATAATTTTATTTATTTGATTTGTCTGTACTTGTTCATGTTTTTAGAACATGACAATATTGGAGGAAAGGCTGCTGTTTTAGTGGCCTTTCAGGAAACATAGAATTTAACATAAGAACCAGGTCACAGCTTGCTTTGTGTGTAAAAATAAATTGAAAGAGGACAATTCATTATTTCAGCACTTGACATGTTTTTCTTTGATCTTTCTCCAAAGCTTGCAGTGCTGTACATGCAGCATTCAGCTTCAAGGAGAGAAGCAAGTAGTTTCTACTGTAGAAAAAACATACACTTAAAAATTAGTCAATTATTTAGTTAATCATGACATGCATTTCAGAAAGTAGAAGACAAATTACATGCTAGAAATAAATGCTAGTTTTTGGTGTAAAATTATGTGATACAGAGTTAAAATTCTTTTCTGTAGTTTCAGAGTGAACTAAGGCTAAGTCTGTAATTTGAGTGTGTTTGTGGTATCTCTGTGTTGGGAATCGAGATGTCAAATGGAGAGACATTCTATTTTTGTTCAATTAATATCACAGAGCATTACATCAAAGCAGTAAACTCCTCTTGTATCAACAGATGCAGCAACCCTGAAGCCTATTTTCTCTCTTGTTACATTAGTGTTTAATTAAAGAAAACAACTAGTTGGAGGCAGTTACTTTCTGTGAAATGTAATGAAGATTTATTTTGTAAGTGACCTTCACTGTATTAGCTGAATCAGTAATCAGTAAAATTAATAGAATAATCAAATTATATACAAACTCATAAATCACTGGAAATATGCTGTCAAAAATGCAGCTTTTAATATGTCCTATTGTTTCACAGCTGTATTAAAAATTGCAGCTGCTGATTTCTGCCTCGATGGGGACTGAAATGGCATTTAAAGGCTGGGTATGATGGAGGGCTACCAGGCCAAAAATTTTCACAACTGTTAATTTAGCTGTAATATGATTTGATGTCACCAGGGCAAAGTTGAAGCTGAGTATGGTGTTGTTGCTATCTTTCAGCAAAACTTGAATTATTGGTGGAGGCAGTCGCCAGTTAATTAGAGTAATATCAGTTTAAATGTCTGTCATTTAGGGTTAATGGTATCAAAGAGTTGCCTTGTACTTCAAGTGCAGTCAAATCATCTTGAATAGCCCATTGTATGGAAGTAATGCCAGCACAATGATTTTACTTTGTCATAAATTATTGGGGTGCCATTTAGTTTAATATTGCAGTTTCTGTATTTAAATAATTTTGGCAAGTTCTTCCTAATTGTATCATTTTTTCTGCTAGGCTGTTTTGATAGGTGTTTTGGCTGTTTGTGATTGTTTAGCAACACAATCCAAAATTCCTTTCCATTTTCATATAAAAAGAGAAATTTTCTGCTGGCCTGTGCAAACAGGTCGTGCCCTCCTCCCCTGGATAGCAGGTTACTCTTAGAAAGAACTAATTCACATTTTTGTGCAGCCAAGCAGCAAAGTTCTTTCAAAGCACGCTAGAAAAATAAAGTGCATTTATCAAAACTCCGTGGCTGTGGTTGAAGTTAAAGGAAAATTGTAATTAATGTTTTGAACTAAGGAATCCAGCTGTAGTTAAGTTAGCAAGATATGAAATAAACTCCTCTGAGCTGATTTGAAAGGTCCTGATAGCTGCTGTGTCAGGCAGGAAGCTGTGGACTGAGCATTAGAGATAATAAACCCATAGCTCTAGGTTCTCTAAGAATTTTTCAGTGGATATATAACCTTTGTGTCATCTTCCATATATCCAATCTAAACCTGCCCTCCTTCAGTTTAAGGCTGTTCCTCTGTGTCCTGTCCCTCCATCCCTTGTCCCAAGTCCCTCTCCAGCTCTCCTGAAGCCCCTTTAGGCACAGGAAGGGGCTCTGAGCTCTGCCTGGGGCCTTCTCCTCTCCAGGTGAACACCCCCAGCTCTGGGATAACTGTGTGGCCTCCTCTGGACTCCCAACAGCTCCACATCTTTGTTGTTTTGGGGGGCCCATCCTGTGAATAAATCAGTGTTACCAACATCTCAGTGCTTTCCCTGCTGACCACTCACTGATTGCAATTATCTGTGCTGGAGTAACCCTTGTGCTCCTGTGTTGCAGACTGTGTGCTGTGTTTGGGGGGATCTACTGCCTGCGGCACGCCGTGCGCTGCCTGGTGCTGGACAGAGCCTCAGGAAGGTAAGGCTGACATCAGGAACCTTCTGTTTATACACAAAACACAGGTGAAAAATGTCTGAAGTCAATTTAAAAAAAAATGATTCTTCCGAGATCCTCCTTGGTATTAATAACACATCAACCTTGATTAAAAGTAATTTGTGTATAGGTCCTCCAGAACAAGGAAAGTGGGTCTAGAATATAGAAACTAAATTAATTTCCCTGTGATATTACTACAGCTCCTGATCACCCAAGCTTGGAAGACAAATCATTTCAGCTGCCGGGGGGCTGGTGATGAGTGATGTTAGTTTTCCTTGTGGCCTTACCTACTCTAATTGATTTTCATCAGATGACAACAAAGCCCTCTGTTATTGCATTTTTAAAAATGGAGCTCACCTAAAGACTCATCAGATTAATCTTTGCTGATAATGCATGTCACTCTAAGAGAAAAGACTTTAATGAGTTTTTAGGTAGATTGTTGTCATAAACTATGCTGCCCTCTTATTCCAGAATAAATTCTTTTATAACAATATCAGGCCTGTAGGCAGGTTTAAAGTTGAGCTAAGAAAAATCAACCCAGAGTTTTTTCCATAATGGCATTTTTCACACCTCTGTAAATTGTCATGTTTCCATTATACACATTTTATCAGTTGTTAGTTGAACTGCAGACTTAAAGACTCTGTTTGCAGCTTAGTTTCTGTAATTGAAAAGTTCAAAATGTTCTGTAGAAAATTTAGAAAATTACTTTAGAAATTATGTAGTACCTATTTATTAGGAGAATGAGTAGTTAAATGAGGGGGTGGTGTGTTTACTTCCGAGTTGCTCTGCAATTCTTTGAGCACAGTGGTCAAGCAGTAGCTGTTTTCCCTGAAATTGGGTAAACTCCAGATTTGATCTTTCTGTCAGTTCCTGAAGATTCTGGAGTTCACTGCACAGTTGCAGATTTGGAGATGTGAATGTGGTACTATTTTATCACATGTGTTATTGCACATGCATGATTCATATGCAAATTCAACTGTGCCCCTTTCAGAAACTCTGTAGTATTTTAACACTGATATTTGGACTGTTACTGTGGGAAGCTTTATATTCCAATCGTGTTTAAATACTTAAATTGCTCTTCTAAGGGGACAAATCTTAGAGTTGGTAGCAACTTCCAAACCCCACTCTGTGCAGATCATAACTGGTCAGTGGTACTGGTTGCCCCAGTTTCCCACTTCTTTTGCACATTTTGAAGACCTTTGAAATCAATGTTTTCTTTATAATGTTATAAGTGTTCCAGAAGAGCTGCTTTTCCACTGAGTGTAAGTTCTTCAGGGTTCAACACAGGTATCAAGTGACTTCTTTAGGCTTTTAGGCTGCTTTTGTGGTTCACTTGTGCCATTTTAAAATGCTAGATTTTTGAGGAGCAGCATTATTGAAATACTTTCAAAGATTTTACCAGACTTTCAATATTCCCAAAACATTGAGCTTTTAATAATGATGGTGAATATGAAGAAGCACAACACATCCATTTCCTTTATCTTCTGTTTCATTCTTTCTGTTACCTCCTTCCTCAGTGTGTGTTCCCTCCCTCCACCAGCTTGTATTTCCTCTTGACTTTGGGCTTCACTGTTTTGCCTAATAAAAATCAGCTATCAAGTTGTTAATGAGGCTATTTATGAGTTACTGAGCTTTTGAGTCAACAGACCATTAATAGTAATTGGTAAGAGGCAAATTCATATCTGGGTGTCAGTGCAGCTGGCTCTGCTTGCAGAGGCAGCTTCCCCAGGTTACAAATGGCTCACTCAGCACTGCAGGAATGCATTGTGCAGTGCAAAATTACCACTTTATAGCTCCTTCCACAGCCCTCCAGGCTTCATCCATGCCTTAAGGCACCGATTTTTTCTGTTTTTAATATTCCTGGTTTAGTACAAGTAAAGAAAATACATACTTTTATCTACAGCCTTGATTTTCTTCTAAAACTTTCCATTTAGAGTTTAATTAAAAGTTCCTTAATATGACCAAAGTTTATTCCAACTTTTTTCTAGACATGGCTAACATTGCTTTTTCACATTTTCCTACCCATGCCTTCATATACAAAGAACTGTAGATTTCATACTCAGCTGTACAACTATTTTTATCCCTTTTTTATAGTCCTTTTTATAGTTTATGAAAATAAGATTCAGCAAGACAGGATGAAAGAATAGAAATTTTAGACATCTCTATTTTAAGGTTTTAGTAATGCACTTGAAAATATCTGGTTTTATGTATTGTACTAGATCTGCTGTTTTAATAAGTTTGCAGAACAACCTGAGTTCTTGGTAGAACTGTGATGCTCTGATAGAAAATAAAAACCACATCTTATTTCTGAGGCTGAGGAAAAAAGCACATTGAACGTATGAATGATAATTTTGTTGTTTTTCTCTGTTTATTGATATGTCACTTTCTTGGGTACATATAAAATCTCATCATAATGGTAGGCATTTTATATTGCTCACACTTCACATATGTTTCCAATTACATAATTCTGTCTCAAAATGGAAGAGATGTGATAAATGGACATTTATACATCTGTGATAAAAAGATAGAGCAAACAGCCAGTAATTTACATATCTGCTGAAATACTGCAGACTGGCTTTGTCAGTGCTGCTGAGTCCATTTCAAGGATGTCGCCCTTAGTCCATTAGTTTGGATAATGAGCCCTATAAAGTACATTTATAACTCGTGGCACTGCAAGGAGATGGATTCTAATTTTCATCCTTTTATCCAGACACATTGAAAGAAGGTCAATGGAGGGTTCGCTGTGATTCATTGTCGCAACACAGATCAGATGACAGAGACCTGATAATGTCAGTGCACGAGTGTTTGCTGCATGTGGAAGCACTACTTGAAAGAAATTTTCTCAGCATCACCCTTTGAAGTAAAGTGGGACTGAAATTAAAAGCTCTCTCTCTCTCAGTTTAAAATCTTATCACACAAATGACCTGCTGCTATTCCTGAACAAAGGAGAGGAAACAACACTTAGCAGGAGAATAAAATGTGGCGTTGCTTTTGCTGGCTTTGAGTGATGCAACATGACATTTAATCAACCTTTCCCCTTCCATAATGGTTGGGGGGTGGTGGGGAAATTGTTTCATAAACAATAAGAAAGGTTATAATTAGAAATGAGCTGCAGCAGCTTGACTTCCTTGTTTATTTGCAGTATTCAAATGAGAGCTGGGAATGAAATCACGGGGGTTAACAGTTAGAAAAATTGTTAAAGTTGCAAGTGAAACCCATGTTGGATAGGATTTGAAAATGAAGAGTGTTAGATGTTCTTGTGCTGTTGTCAAGGTACCTGTTGAATTTGAATACAGGAATTATGTAGGGGTCAGATGCCTATGAGGTCAGCATTAGAAATCAGTGTACAAAAACATGTTTAATAGTCAGAAACCTCTTACATTTACAGATGAGGATTGTGTGTGCACCCTTTTTCAAGTCTCATCTCAGGTTATAGGAACAACTGGTTTACCACAGCTGGTGGAAGCTGATTGCTATTACCTGTTTGGGTTTGGGTTTGTAGATCATTTTAATCACAGCAGCTGACAAATAGCTTGAAGTTACAGAAATGTTCATTCCTAAGGCATAACTTACTTGCATGTCAGGTACTGCACAGATAAAGTTGCACTGATGAAACACAGGTAAATCTGTACATGATCTCTGTCTCAGGAATTGTGTTCCTTTGGATGTTTCCCGGTGCACGTGTGTAAGTGTGTGTAAGAGAAAATACACTGGTTTAAGTCCTGTGTGTTAAATTGTTGAAACACTGATAAAGCCATTCAGAAGAATCTAATTTTAAGTAAAAAGTAATTTTCATTCCCCAAGAAAAAGCTAAGTAAAGATAATTTGCTTTATTTCTTTATACAGTAAATGTTCTGATAGTGTAGAAGAGAACTCAGATCATGGCTATAGAATCAGCGGTAGAGGTTGCTTTAGTGAGTATCTGTGTGCAGCCTCCTTTTTCTTTGTCTCAGATAATGTACCTTCATATGAGATATATGTCAGAAGTTTGTTCTTTCATAGAGAATTTTCCTCCTTAAAATCTGAAAGTTGTATTCTCATTTAAGCTCACTGTATGGGTTCATTTCTGTGGTTTGCGTTTCTGTCCCACTTCTGTTTCTGTCCCTGTTCTATGGAGAACATTTGTGGTGTTCTTAAAACACCAGAACTTAGTTAATCCCTTTGTGTGTAAGTCAGAGATAAAGGGTATATTTAGTCACAGAGCAGCTCACTCTTGGAAGTCTGGTGCACTCGTTTGTCAGGGAGCTTTCCTAAATCTCCTAAGTTAATTTGCTGTTTAATTTGTCTGATATAAATTGTCAAAATAAGCCTGTTTTTGGTAAAGGTGTCTGCCTGAAAAAGAAACCCCACTCTGGTTAGGGTAGCACCTACAAAAAAATTCACAGTTTTATTTTCTTACATATTATTAGGTAAGAAATGTAGAACTAAATGCCAGTGTTGTAAACTTATATTTTCTGTAACAAGTGACCAATTTACTAAAGGTGTGATATCATTATCTGTATGGCATCGCATGTGGAAAACTGCATATATCTGGTAGAACGTGTCAGTCTAGGATTTAGTGATCAGTTTATTTAGGGGTTCACATGTTCAAAAAATACGTAGCTAAATTAATTGAAAGTTATAAATATTGTGCTGTATAAGTCAATTTTAACAACTTACGCATGCTTTTGTTACCTTAGATCAAAATTTCTTACTGTAGTTTTTTTAAACAGGTGCAAAGCTATTGTGGATCATTTTGGACAAAGAATAAGTGCCAACTATTTTATTGTGGAAGACAGTTACCTCTCAGAGAGCACGTGCACAAATGTGTGTTACAGGTAACAGAAAACACAGTTGATTTCTTTAAATAGTGGTGTGTAAAGTACCCTGCAAGTTCAGCTGAGGAGCCTCTTGTCCACTCCTTTATTTTTGCAGTATAGTTCAGTTCTGTGCAAAGTATTTCTCTTCTATTAGCTGGAGGATATACCATGGACTTTCTATATTCAGCTTTTCTTCAGTTGCCATTGAAATCGTATTTCCCCTTTCCATATAAAAAATCCAAGAGTTCTAAATGTGTTAGGAATTTCATGTTTGCTAAAATGTGTTTGGAAGGTGAAGGTGCCCATTGGTGTCCTAGCTTTAAATCAGTTCAGCTTTAGGGGAGGACTAAATTCCACTGATTTCTGTGATTTGAATGTTGTTGCCAAAAGCATTGGGCATAAACTGCCCCTGTCTCCGAACAGGGCAGGTGAGGGAGCAGCAAAGCTGTGGTGGTGAGAGCAGAGCAGGAATAACCCTGGGCACAAACTGCAGGTGCTGAATGAACTCCACCCTGCTGCATTTCACCTTCATCCCAAGGCTGCTGTGCTGTCTGGAATATCACAAGTCCTCAATGTGCTGCTGCTCATCTTGAGCAAATAGGCAAAACAGCTTCTTAAAAAACAGAAGGAGTCTGATAGAACTGCACTGACTCATTTATTCATCACCTGTTTTGGTCATTGAAAATACTACATCGATGTTTCAGATGTGTTTCTGCTGCAGCAACAGGCAAAATATCCCACTAAGAATCATAATAATAAAGATTATATAGTGAAACAGCCCTGATATTATCAAAACTATTATTCTAAATTGCCGTTTTTTACATTTTTCTTTTATTTTTGCATAATTACATTTATTATCTAATTATTTTTACATCATTCTTTTATTTAATTGTAGGCAGATCTCCAGGGCAGTGCTCATTACAGATCAGTCTCTACTGAACACAGACTCAGAGCAGCAGGTACACACCACTTCTGTATCTCTCGTCTCTTTGTGTATTGCATGTGTTAATATTTAGTTGTTGGTAGGAATTTATTCATTTATTAAATTTTGTTTGTGCTTGAATGAAGATCTTTAGTCAGTTCTCTGTACTGGTAATTGTTTAATTTGTTTTAGTGTCTATAAACTATTGCAAATTTTAGTTTAGTTTAATTCAATGACCAGGATTTTCCTCTTTGCCTCACACTATAATTAATAGAGTTTCTAAGCCGCTGTCTTTAATTTTAACTTTAATTTTGCTTCCTTTTTAATAAACTGTTACCATTAATTTTCTGTTAATTATTTATCTTCTCTAAACTTTGTCCAAAGTTCCCTTGTTTTTTTTTAACATTCAATTTTGCTGTTTGAAGTTCTCATTGTACACTTCAAGATCCTTCAGATCTGCTTTGTCAGTCTCTGCAGTCCTTCATTTTAGAGGATATCAATCAGTGTGTTTGTTGTGTTTCCTCTGTCCTATTAAATTAGAAAACCAAATTGTGTAATTGCATTGTGTAATTCTTTTCCACCTTTACTGAGGGTTGTGCTGCCACATCCTCCAGGGCTCTGTGCTTCCCTCAAGCTCTGCTTTGTGCTCCGCAGGTTTCCGTGCTGACGGTGCCTCCCCTGGAGCCGGGCAGAGCAGCCGTTTGTGTCATCGAGCTCTGCTCCTCCACCATGACCTGCATGAAGGACACCTGTAAGTAAAGGAGATTGGGAAGTAAAGCTGGATGTAATTCGTAAATAAATGAGATTTTCCCCTTTGGCTCTGGCAGCTCTGGAACAGAACTGAAAATCTGTCTGTTGTTCCTCTGCTGCACAGAACACAGGGAGCAGTGGCTTCCTGGGATTGTGGAGCTTCGTGGACTCATTTTCATTTACACAGGAATAAATCCTCCTTCAGGAGATAAAAATAATATTCCAAAGCATATGAATTTTGTTGGTAATTTGTCACTTGTTTTTTTTTTAAAATGGACTCCCTTAGCTGAGCTATTAAATGGAATTACCTGAAATACACAGTATTTGGGAGCTTTTTATCTTCTGAAAGGATTCTGTTGTTGGTATTTTATGTGAACTTGAAATAAATGAGCAATAAAATGTTCATTTGGGTATTTATTAGAATAGAATTAGAGATTACCTTACCTAATTCTTCTTAACAAGAAATAAGTAACTGTAATAATGACCAATTTATTTTGCTGTTAAATAGGCTTGAACTAAGTTCTTTGCATATGAAAGAAGAGTAAAGTAAATGATTAAGTCGTGCAAAGTTATATTTCCTACTAAAATAATAGTAAAAAATTATAAGCTTGTAATTAATTAAAAACTTAGTACTATAAAGTATATTGTTAATATTTATTTAAATAGCTGATTCCTTTTTATTAAGAGCTCCCAAAATACATGTAGCAGGAAGTGAAACTAATGAAGGATTGGTGTTCAATAGATCTAAAGTATTAGTTTCAGGAGGATTTTTATGGTGCTGAAATATTAAGGTTTCTGTTATTTACTTTTCTCCATAAATTCCTTTCATTTCAGAAGAGAAGGTACTGCCTTCCTTAATGAAATTTTTCTTCATATATTGAAATAATAAAGTTCTATATTAGGCATAGCTGAGTTCCAGTTATGGGACATATTTCATAATTTTTTAAAAAACTTTTACATCATTATCTGTAAATGGGTTTTAACCTGACTGATTTCTCCTTGGAACAATTATTTAAGATAAGTATACAAATACATCTACTCTTTGATCACACTGCACAAATGACAGGCACATCATCTGTATTGCCACTTGAGTGGAACCAAACTCCTTCACTTGCCCTAAAAATGGAGACTGTAATGATGAAATCAGGAACTGAACTCATCGTTCTTCCTGCTGGGAGAATTACTTGAAGACAAATGTTGGCAACCACTGTAACTAATGCAGTTATACCTGAGTAAATCAAATATAATCAAAATATATACTGATGACTGTGACTCATAACCATAACCCTAAAGATAATAAAAAAGATTTTATCGAAAGTAAATGATGTGAACTTTAGTGATTTATAGCTGGGTTTTTTTGAGGAAAGAATAGATTTTATTACAGTGTTTGGGATTGGAAGCATCTAGTTAAGGTTAAGGGGGGACTTTGATTATCACCACCCTCTTCCTTATTTTAGTACATGTTCCTTCAGACAGAAGGTTTGGTTTGGGTTGAATAAAAAAATGAATTTTAATGTTTGAGTAGAATCTGTATGTGTGCAAGCTGAAAGCAGAGGAGCATGAAGGGTTAAATTTCTGTTCCTCATGGAACCAGGGTCAAGATCTGTGTGATGTACTGGAAAATAATGACAACAAACACAGCCAGACTTCAGAGAGAAGAGAGAAAAATGTCATCTATATTTCAAATAATACCAGAGCTCTGCATTACTATTAAATGGTTCAGAAATTTACAGTAAAGAAGAAAAAACTTACCAGCTTAAACTTTGTACAATGTTAAATTCCTTCATGATTCTCTGATGGACACTTCGGTGAGAAGTTTCCAGGAGCAAATGAGTCCATTAAGGTGGTTTTATGAAAAGCTTTAAGATGAAGCTTTTAAATGAATGAATGGCTGGAAAATCAGCTGGGGTAAAGTATCTGGTTCTGGATCTGAGCAGAGGCCAGGGGGACAGAAAAGGGTCAGGAGCTTCTTCAAGTGATTGTCCAAGGAGGCAGCACCTGCAGAGTCTGCAAAACAGAAGAAATAAACAAATAGTTCAGTAATAGTTCCTCCCATCTAAGAAGTGGATGAATAAAATATTGTACAAGGGATTGCACAGCCATTGTGTACATCACAGAAGTAATTTAGAGAATTTTGAGGTGTTTCCAGATAAATTCTCTGTACATCCACTGTCTGTTCATACTACAGCACTTACCTGGCTTAAAGGAAGGGATTTTATGAAGAGCTGTGATTTCTAAGAGTCTGCTGTGCCTGATAAAAATTGTAAATGTTGTTTATCTGTCTGTGTATCGATGATTAGAATGAGTTTGTGTTCTCTTTTCCCAGATTTAGTCCATTTAACCTGTCCATCAACTAAAACTGCAAGGGAAGATTTAGAGCCTGTTGTACAGAGGTTATTCAATCTAAATACAGAAAAAGGTAAAAATAAATAAATGAGGTATTAAGATACTATTTTGCATCAGTATAATTTATTAAAGTACCTGTTGCTGGCTTCTTCAGCTGTGGTGTAACTTCAGTATCCAAGGACTTGACTGTGTCTGGGACCTTTTTAATTTTCACACTTTCTTTTTTCCATGAAACATATTTGCTGTTCAGCACATCCTTGAAAGGTGCAATAGTGAAATGAAATATTTGTGAAGCTGTTTGTTTACACTGTCCTGGTTTTAGTGATTTCTAACACCTGGGTACCCCTTACTAAAGTTACCAAAATCCCAAAAGTTAGTGCTGTGCCCTTCTCCTCCAGCTGCCAGGTGTGTTGGAAGTTGCTTGGGTTGGTTTTGCATTTTATTCTCAGGCTGTTGCTCAGCCTCTTGTCTTGAAGTGTTTCCTTGTTTACTGTTTGAATTGAAGTTCTCTGGATTCTACTGTAAGCAGTGGAAACTTCAAGTTGTTCTGTGTTTCCAATAATGAACTGTTTGGCCCTAAATTCAAGGAAACCTTGCCAGTTACTTTTATGAGCTTTGGCCTTGAGATGGACAATTTCACACCCCACAGGAAAGCAGCTGTTGATGAAGCAGATGCTGCCTAGAAGGAAACTGTTCTGAAATATTTGGGTTAATTCCACACAAGTTTTTGAAATTTAATCCTGAGATCTTGAATGTAACCATATTTGTGGTAGATGCTCACAGAGTAGGTGCTGTGCCTGTGGGAGTTGCTGCTGTGTTCTAACCCTGGCAAGAGCATTTTAAATACAGTGTGCCCATGCTGCAAAGGCAGGAGATCACAGTTCTGCTGAGAGAAAACAATGCTCAGCTCTCAGTAACAGGGGCTTTGTTGGTATGAATGCAAGTTATTAAGATGTGGGAGTACTTTATAATATTCATAATTGGTTTGCCTGTAATATGTAAAAAACAACTTGGGCTTGTAGATAGAAAACTTTATTAGACAGGAGAGTTGCAAACATTTCTCATTAGTATATATTAATTTAGAGCCTGCTAATTTTCAACTTTTAATATTTAACTTCTGTCTTCAGTTTTCAAGGCAGTGCCATGTGTTTCAAAGACCTGGTGAAGAGATCAGCTTAGTGTCTCCTAATCATTTGGGGAGGGGTAGCATTAATCTTAATGTTTAAAGTGATCCAGTTTCGAATGATAGATTGTTTAGAAGCTGACTGAAATTCTTCTGGAGGAACTCTGTGATCACAGGGGTCCTCAGGTGCACTGAGGCACTGAAAAGCCAGTTTTCCCTGACACATAGGCCTTTTTATCATCAGGATGAGGTAGTGGTCGTATTTTAATTAAAATGTCAGAACAAATACTGTTGGAGTTATTGAAAATGAATCACCAGATAAAGTGAGCACTGGGCCATGGCAGGTCAAAGAGGCAAAGTCACCTGGAGAAGAGGACTCCATTCATTTTCCTGCCTAAATGAGGAAGAAGTAACTTTTATGAGCAATGTGAACTTTTAAATATATTAAAGAGCATCTTGCCCTGTATTAAGGCTCAGACTTTCACAGGCTGATGAATTTAATTTATATTTCAAACTGTTCAGTATGGGTAGCACCTATTTTTTTTAAACTATTTGACAGTTATAAAAAGATACTGAAGGAATAGCATAGATTTATCTCTTTTTCTGTAATTCAGCTGCTTTAAAATACTGTTTTGAATGCTTTAGTTATTGAGAAGTTTCTTCCTTGGAAAGAAGTAAATCTCACAAGGTCTTTTACAAGCTTCATTTACTTCAGAGGAGGTAAAATACAAGAAAGGGGACAGCAGATATTCCAAACAAATAGTATCTATTAAACTCAGAATGTGTGCTGTGTATTCCTCCCTTGCATTGTGCACTGTTAAAAAGTGACCTTCATCTTCCCAGAGGTTTCTCTGCCTCTGTGCAGAGGGATCATAGGAATTCCTGCAAAGCACTGCAGGAATGGACAGATTAGGAGCAAGGAAGTTCAGTTTGTGATCGTTTTGTATTCTTGATGAATATTGCAGCACAGTACAACCGTCAGTAAGTGCAGATAAATACAGATTAGTCATTTATTTTCATTTAGCAGCACTGCCACAATGAGAGATTCTACGTACAAAGATAAACTATGAAACAAGAGGGGAAGAAATGACACATCAGAAATATCTGTGCACAAAGAATGCAATGCCCTCAAGTTGGCAGAGGCCAGGGAGGACTTGCTCAGGCTGTCATGTGCTCTGGGAGTTTATCCACAGTGAAGGAGATAATGTGAGAGGGGTTAAATTTAGCCCAGGCTTCTTAGTAAGGTGCTTGTAGTGATAACTGCTGCTGATGTGGTCTAGGGTGTGCAGAGTACTTGGAGTTTGCAAAGCTGTGCTTGGAGAGGAAAGGGAAAGAAAGAAGGAGAATCTCAGAAAGTTAAACAATTGGCTTTTTGAAGAACAAAAATACTTTATTACAGTAATTCCATGGAAAAAATTTGATTTCCAGTACGCTAGATTACATATTTATCTTATCACACAATAACACTGATTTCTGCAAACACTCCTTTTCCTTTTCAGAGACTGAAAATGAAGAACTGGAGAAACCCAGAGTCCTCTGGGCAGTCTACTTCAACATGAGAGATTCTTCAGGAGTTGAGAAGAGTTCCTATGCTGGCTTGCCCTCCAATGTTTATGTCTGCTCTGGGCCAGACTCTGCCTTAGGAAACGACTGTGCTGTCAAACAGGTTGGGCAGAGCAGATCTTGGCTGCAGAACTTCAGTTTTAAAGACACAAGTCCAATGCAGGCTGGGTTATTCTGCATTATACAAAAACATACATGATAACTCTGCAAAATTATAAAACTAGGTAGATGGAGAGATCAGGAAATAGCCACAGGAAGGCAAAGGAGGAGGTACAGCACAAATCAAAGCCAGAAAATCCTACCTGCAGTTCAAGTTGGAAGGATCACCAAAGAAGTTTAATACTTGCAGGACATAGTCCCAAACCAGAAACTTACTGGGGAAAAACCCAACACAATTCCTGATGTGGCAGACTAGGCCTCCTGCCTCAGTTTTTCTTTGCCGTGGTATCACTGTAATACAGAATTTTCCTTTCAGAGATCCCCTGGATAAGGAGGGCACAAATTCCTGGGCAGATGTGCCCCAGCAGCCCCTGTGATGTCAGGGCACTTTGAGACAGAACAACACTTCACAGCATTGGAGGATTAAGTGTCACTAGGCATTTTAAAAGCTGTGTTTTAATGGCCATGTTCAGACAATGTGCATGCCTCTAACCAGTTGCAGGATTTTTTATGACTAAGTCATAAACCTCTTAAAAATAAGATTTTGAAGGGGAAAGGCTGACATAGCCTGAACTGCAGGGTCAGAACAGTGTCATTAAGGGCTAATAGTATCCTTCATTTTGCTTTACAAGGCAATAATTTGCCTCCCAGAGGGATAAAGAACTGTAAAGACAAAATAAAATGCAAGGCAATTATTATGGTAGCAGTTTTAAATTGTAAATGAGTTTCTTTCTCAATTAGATTTTTGCAAACTGCTGTTTACAACAGGGTATGTTAAAAACTGATTAAATACACTTAAACCCCACCTAATTCTAATTCTCATAGCCACCTCTTCTAACATTCAGGTTTGTCTTCTCTTAAGAGCTTTTTTTCTTACCAATGAAGAATGTTGGAATAGCTCAGGCCCTGTTTAAATATTCTTGGTGCCTTTGTGTTCAGTCTGTTGGCCATCAGTGAGAGAGATGCTGAGCAGATCTCAGAGGAGGCACTATCAAGAGCTTAAATCACTGCCTTTTAGACAAAAATAGAGAGAGGCTGCATTTTTTTGAACCTGATTTAAATTTTGAAACAAATGGTCATAAGTTAAAGTGGAAAATACTTCAGTGTAAGCATGTTTATAATTCCAAGTTGTATGTGAGAGCAAAGTGGAGAATAGGCTGAAGATGAAGCAGAAGTCACCACGCAGGGACCTTGTAGACAAGTGGAGGAGGGAAGCATCTGTAAGTTGGTGTGTCCTCCACTCCCAAATCACTCTCATCCTCCTAGGAATGGGATGGGAATCTCCAAACAGGAGATGTTTGCGAGGTCATGGATCTGAACAGTTTAAAAAAAAAACCAAAAACCCAGTGTGGATATTAATCTTGGAAAATTACATCAGATTTCTCAGATCATTTTGAGATTAGTGTTTAGTGATACTTGCTGTGATTCATTTCTTCATTACCATCAGTATTAGTGAATTGTGTTTGCCAGGCTGTGTGATTGCACTGCTGATGCATTACTGGGAAGGCAAGACCACAGCTCTTACAGACAATTCTCCATCTACACCTCACATACAAATTGCTGCACTCTTGTTCTATTGTAAATCTGTGTTCAGTGATACTGAATTAATGCTGCTGGTTGCATTTAGTTGCCCTGAGGACTGGCTAAATGAAATGAAGATGCCATTTATGATCCTTTCAAGATCTCTATGTGTGGATCCAGAAAAGTATCTGGCTTCCAGTTTTCTGTGTTTTCACTGCTGCAACCTGACATGAGTTATTATGACCTAAAGTAATACATTCCCTACTTCTGAGGCATCTTCATGGTCTTGAGAGGACGTATTAAAACTGTCAGGCCAATATTTGTCCTTTAACCTGTTTATTTTCTGTATCTGGAAGGATTTCAGAGTTAATCAAGTGTTGGTAGTTTGGTAGTCGTCCCTGTAAAAGTTGCTGTGAAAGCCCACATGGTTTATTCACAAGCTGGGATGCAGTAAAACAGGAAGAAAATCTAGTTTTAGTCAACTTCAGCTATTGGAGTTTATGCAAGTGCTCTGCATGCCTGAGTCAATTGGACAAGCTCTTCTCAGCTGATACTACTAAATATTGAAGGAGCTATTGTCTACCTTAATTACTTTAAACACCAAATTGTTATATTGCAAGAGTTGTTAAATTATAATTGTTTATTCTGTATTGCTTCAGCTGGATAAGGTTAACTTAAAAAATTGGTAGACCTAGAAGTGCTCTGTAGCATTCAGTTGTTATCATCAATGTCATGATGTCCTACATAGCATACCAAGAATTTCCTCCCATGTTCAACCTCGTAATTATCTGGCCATTTCTGGAGTGGGTATTTGCTGATTGATTGGACTGAATAACAGGTCTGTGCATGTAATACCTTGGAATTACAGACATGAGTTTTTAATAAACCATAAATGTATTTGGATATATTTCAGTGGTAGTATTCCACTGGATGAGAATAGTTCTCAGTTGAGCTATATTTAAACTGTTCAGAAAAGAAAAAGTAGAAATTTTTTGCAATTTTTAAATTTAAGAAGGAACCCCATGATATGGATTGTACAAATGTTCAATTCCCTGGGTTTCTTTGTTAAATGGAATGGATCCCTCTCACTGGAAAGAGCCAAGATCTGATCCATGCTCTGCCCTGGACTGCAGCTAGGGATAGTTTTATTGTGGAAAAGATCAGTTGGCTTCCAGAAAATCCTTTCTTGTTCTCAGCACAACGTAGAATAACCAACATTTTTTACAAAGCCCCATGCAGTGACTTCCTAGTAGAACAATGTAAAAAGATAAATTGCTTTTTCCCTTTCGAGGTCTGCAAGAAGAAATGGATTTCCCATGTGTTTACAGCACTGTCAAAGTGCTAAATCACTGTTGATTTGAAAGAACGGAGGTTAATCTTAAATATCTGTAAAATATTGCCTCAGGGTGGTACATTTCAAGGTAAAGTTTATGTTATTCTTCTTTTTCCTGAATAGGCTGAGACTATTTTCCGAGAAATGTTTCCAGCGGAGGAATTTTGCCCCCCACCACCGAATCCAGAAGATATTATTTATGATGAAGATGAGATTGAACCAGAAGAGTCTGGAGTGAGTAATTCACCAGAGACAAAGCCTGAATCCTCAGCTGAGGAGAGCAGTAGTGGAGATGGTGCTGCTGTAACAAAGGAAGAATGAATGAATGAATGAACAGTTATCTCTTAGTAGAAGAGGAGGTTGACCCAAACTAGGACATAAGGGAGGAAGGGTATGAAAAAAAGGTTAAAAACCCCCAGAGATGCATTATTTGCCATTGCCTTACTTTCCTTAGCTTGGATCATCTTTTCTAAGTAGTTTCCTTGATAGCTGAGGCATTTCTGAACAGTCATAGGTCCACCAGATCCAGTGGGGTTTGTAGCTAACCAAAAAAATACAGAATGAAGCATCTGAATTGAAAGTGTTAAAATAGGATTCATTTGTTTAGATGATTTAGTTTTGTTTTACATCTTGGAAAGAATCCTCCGTCTTTTAAAGAGGCAACAAGTAAAAACGAAGCAAAAGAAAAAAGTGCAAGTTTGTTTACCAGTTAGAAGATGATCTTCTACTAAAAATCCTTGGATCTCTGCTAATTAAACAGCTGAAGGTGAAACTCACCATCTGTCCTTCACAGTGGTCTTAGGAATGGAATTTAAAGGCAATAATATTGACAGTTCTGGAGTGGCTTTATTGCATGGGTTTGAAACTGATGCCATAATCAAGTAGGAAATATAATCCAGGAGATGTTCCTCACATGGAACTATTTTACATTCAGTTTTTTTAATGAGACCTAACAGATGACACATTTTCCACTTCTGACTTCATTTACTAGGGTCAGGAAAATGGCACAATTTAAACTTAATGCCAGATTTCCCAGCAAAATACAAGTTATAGATGGAGCATTCCTGTTATTAGTTTCCCTGGATTTGTTTGGGTCTTTAGTAAGCCAGTAGTTACTTTTTGAAGTTTGGGGGTCTGAGAAGTTTAAATGATCTTTAACTGAGGGGGTTTGTGGTGGAGAGAAGGTTCAGCTGATAATTCCAAAGGTTTATATTGATCCCAGTTAATAGGATTAAAATTAGTGTGATAGCTGTAAACTATGCATTTTGTAATGATAAACCATGAAGCATTTATACAATAAAATTTATTGAACTATTCATAAACCTAGTTTGTATGAAAAAACTACAAAATGAGAAAGCTGTTGTAAATGACCATGTTAAACTTGCACTTTTTCTCAACCATGCTTGAAACCAGATATGAAAAGTATTTATCATGTGCTTAAAGATTTACTTCAAAATGCACACCCAGTAGATCAGTAGTACCTCTGGAGTTGATGAGTTGGGGCTTATACTTCTCCATGAAGGTAGAGACGGTTCCAGCAGTGCTTAAATACTGTAAGTAAATAAAAAATGCCATTGAGTCATGAGCATTGAGCTCTGCCTGGCCATGCCACAGTCAGGCTCCTGTACAGTCCCGTGGTGCCCGTGCCTGCCCTGAACCTGGCTCCAGGCCAGAAAGGGGAATTTATTTATTTTTTTACAGCATAACTGATACTGTTCTCTTTGTCCTGCATTGTGTCCTCTGTCCAGTGTACATTTCAGGGTTAGTGTTTGCACCCTTTGTTGGATAGGTACCTGTGTGCATAATCCCAAAGTCCTCACAAAAACACGTGGCTGGAATGTTCCCAGTGTTCAACAACTGTAACCTCTGGATGCTTGTGATTGAGCAGTTATTTATATATACATAAATATATTGATAAGCAGGCTGCCTCTTCATTTAGCTGTAATTTCTCTGTGTATTGGAAAGCATGAGTGTATGGTGATTGTATTTAACATCTCCAGATCTGTAAAAGCCAAGAGGAGGGACCTGTCCCTTTTTGTCTCTCAGAAATAGGGATCACAGTTGAATCTCTCATCTACGTTTACAAGGAAATTGCTTGATGAAAATTAAAGGTTTGCTTGCAAGTGCATTGTCCTGTGTTTTCTTTCAACTTTTTTCAGAGAAAAGAAGTTCGTTTTTAGCTGGGATTTCCTGAGAATTCTCTGGGCTGCTTTCAGCACAAGGACACCTGTAATTGCCAGTATGGGTACCTGTGTTACCAACTTTATATCAATTCATATCTGAGTGCTCTGTGTCCGTGTGAGGCCAGGTTTGGAAATAGCGCAGATTTGATTTGAGATGCGGTGCAATGATGTACAAGTTGGAGGCTATGACTTTACACTACATTGATTGCTTAAAAACTGTTTTCATGTCTCTTTCATAGGGTGAATGGAAACATTAAATGTTTTTCCTATGGTACTTGAGTACCCAATAGCTCACTTGCAGGAGCAGTAGATCAGGCTGTTGATCTTGGTATTTTACAGAAATCACGCTCTGAAGTGCATTTTGTTCTTTCTGTAAATGATGTAAGCATGCAAAGTGAGGGTTAGGCTTATTTGAAGTGGTTTTTAAGGCTTGTCATACAGGATGTATTCAAAAGATAACATGACTTTTTAAAAACTGGCAATTTATCTGTAGGATTATTAATAAATCAAGTTAAAGAAAGATAAGGTTAATTGAATTTTTAAACAAGTAGCTGTATTATCCTTCAAGCACCTTGGAGCTCATACAATATTCACACCTTTTTTTCCTAAGGAGTGCTTTGATATGTTTGAATTCCTTTTTTAATGAGTACTTTCTTTTTAAGTTGGTTAATTGGATTAACCCTTCATGTTCCAAGAGTCCATTTTATGCCATTTTCCCTGCTGTGGCATTGCCTGGGCTGCAGGACTGCAGGTGGTTACTGCTCCTTTGGAGGTATTTTCAGCCATGAAGCTGCTTCGTCTGCTTTTTCTGGTGATGATGATGCTTAGGGCCATTTGACAGGTAATCATTAGAACTTGGATCCTTGCAGACTATGGGGTCTTTTCTGCCATCATTGCAGGGGGATTTATGTGGGCAACTCCTATTAATGTTAATGGGACTTGCATGTGTAAATCCTCCTTGCATCAATGGGAAAATTGACCCCTGAAACAAAATACCTGCGTGTGGGACTTGCTGATTCAGAGACATCCAGGCACTGGCAGCTCCCGTGTGGAACATGCTGGAGCATGTGCTGTTTCACTGGAGGGGATTTGGGCAATTTTCAGGATTTTATATTTTGCATTGTATTTTATATTTTCCATAGACCAAATCTTGTCAGAGTTCCCCCAGTGATTCTGTTTATGTAGCTGGGAAATACAATTTCCCATTCTATACTGAGTAGGTTGCACAGCTCCTTGGTTTGGATCTCATTTTATTTTAGCCTCCTCTCTCTCCCCTCTTAATCCTTTTGCATCAGCAGTGTGAGTTGAAACAGCTTAATTTCAAGAATAATTTGCTAGTGATATATTGATTGATGACAAGTCAGAAGTATTAATGTACTGTTTTCACACAATAAGAGACTGGGTCACTTACAATCCATAATCTCTTCTGGAGAAAGGATAAATTTAATTTCCTCAACATTCATTTATGTGCTTCAATACCTTGGCAGTACAAATGAGAATATTTTTTATCTGTGGATAAGTTTATTCATTCTGTAATTTGCATGTTGTTGCTCACTCAGTTACTACTGTAGATATTTTATGTAATCTCTGCAGTGCATTTTTGGGTTTTACTTATCTGCTGATTTTATATCAGTAGCAAGTCATCCCTTGGATGTAAAAAACACCTGGTGTGGAACTACAACTACCCTAAACGGCTCCAAAGATCTCTCCTGGCTTTTCTGCCATAGTGAGTGCTCTCTTCAGCCATTAATTATCACTAAACTCTGCAGATTCTGCTGGGTTGTCTTCTGTTCATGCCCTTTTAAAGTTATTTCTGAGGATTTTGTTCCTGCCATTAATGCAGTTGCTGATTTTCCAACAAGGGGAGCAATTTGCTGCGATCACATCATGAAACAGTAGATCTTTGTGTGTCTACAGTTCCTAACAATTTTTCTCTAATGTGTGTATATATGAGCATTGTATGACAAAATTATTAATTCATGAAAGTTTATTACTTAAACTTTTGCAGAAATTAACCACTATAGAATGTCCAAAAGTTAGAATTAACCTGCATGGCCAGAATTGTCAAAAATATGTGGGAGAGTCATGGTGGCAGAGCAGTTGCTTGCATTCCTTAGGCAAGCAATAATGCCAAGTGTCTGTGGTAAGATTTAGAAGTGGAAGTTTGAGACACTGATATAAAACATTCATTTATTACAACAGTTTAGTAGAAAGCTTGCTGCAGATGGAAATCTTAGCTTAGGTGTATGATTTCAAGAATTTTTTAATGTGATGGAAAGTTGCCATGGAAGGATTCTTTGAGCTGTAGAGGTAAGTGGGAGGAAATGGTCAGCCATGTGGAATTCATGTTGTCAGCCTCACCTCCAGCAACAAACCAACTCGTGGTGGAAATAGAGCTTATTAACAATCCCACCATTATGTTTATTTACAGGCTGCCAGTTACTGTTTGTGAGAGTGAATGGTTCTTCAAAACCTGGCTGGGGAGCCCAGCAGGAATGTTGTAAATCTCACTGACATCTGAGATTTAGAAAGTTGACAGTTAAGTATCAGGAAGATGCAGTTGTTGACTGCATGGGGGTTCTGATCAGAGGAGACTTTAATAGAAAATACTCTTCCTGTCACAATTCCAACAGACAATTTATTTTACACTACTTGCATACATTGACAAAAGAGATGGAAAGTATCAAGCTGAGTGTATATCACACTCAGATGGATTTGAATAAACAATTCAGGAAGCCTCAGAACACCCACATTTTTAGATGGAGATTTTCAGGATCTCATACTTCCTTCTGAAGTGCCACCCCATAATTCTTTGTATTGAGGTCTCTGGAGAAGGCCTTAGTGCTGATCCTACATTCTGTAGGGTTAAGATTTTAGGAAGTGGGGCAGGCCAAGCCTATGGACCCTGACCTGCCCTCTCAAACAGAGCAGGCTTCTCTGCTGGCATGGCAGCAGCTGGTGCCAAACAAATGCACTTTGGCTTTTAGAGAGGCTTTTGTGCTGCTCCAGCTTCAGGAAGCTTCTCTCATGAGCTCTGTCTCATTCCTTTTGGGGTAAACATGAAGCTGGTCTGGGAACTGCAGCTCTGTTGGGAGCAATTGTTGGCTCGATCCTGGAGCTGAGGTCAGGAATGGTAAAACACCTGGGTAATGCTGTACCAGCCTCCAGCTCACTGGCACCTCAAAACCAGTTCACAAGCCATAAAACCAGTGTGGGTTTTGCTGCTGAGCTGGTAATTTATACCTGAGCTGCATGTCCAGAGTGGGGAACAAGTTTTTAATCATTGGAAATTTGAGTCTCAGAAGGGATATGAGAATCTTCTCTGAAAAAACAAAAATATTAAAAAATCTCAGATCCAAACCCTCCTGCACTGTTTTGGACTCTGTGTGCATAAAAAACTCAGTAATGGCTAATGTAGAATTCTGCATCTATTCTGCCTCAAACCCAAGCATATTTCTGGAGCTCACCCAAGGGAAAGCCATTTAATCACGATGAGAGACCAGCTGTCAGCCCAATGCAACCAAACAGTTCCCTGCTCTGGGAACTTCTCCCTAGCGTGAAAGTCACTGCAAGTCATGCCCGATTCCTTTGTTGGGAATAAATTATCCAGTGAATTCAGCCTTTTTTTCCTGTGCAAAAATTTGTGTAAGCCTCAGCTAAGTACCTTCGGTGAATCAGTTTTAGACTGAAGATTATCCAGGGAGAATCCACTCTGGGATTCTTACAGCAACTTTTTAGCTTGAGACATGGGGTATTTTCCTGTTCCATATTTGGATGCTGAAATAATACCTAATAATGAATACACCATTTCTAAAATCACATCAGACATTTTTAAGACAGAAAAAATGATTTTATGAAAAATATAAAAGAATCTAATTTCAAGGAAGCAACTGTAAAATGACTGATTTTGGTGACACTTGCACATGATGTATTTCCTTTCCATGTGAGTTTTAAGCCAGGAAACATTTGATTCCTTGCCAGACTCTCAGTCTGACTCTAAAGTGAAAGTATGAGCATGGTAAAAGATTCTAAAGTGAAAGTGTGAGCATGGTAAAAGCCAGCAGCCCTCTCAGTTGCATTGTGAGGATGTTCCTGTCTGCTGAGGGATCACTTGGCATGCACAGGTCTGAAAACACGAGCACAAGTGTCACAGAGGGGCAGAGCAGGACTCCCATGAGGAATGGCACCAGCACTGGGTTATGGATCCACTTGGGACTCCAAAAATTTGATTTATTTTTTTGGTTCTGGCACTGCTTTCCCCACTGAACGTGGTTGAGTCATTTCCCTTTAATGCTGTAGTAAAAAGGTGTCAAATGGTGACAGGGATTTTCTGAAGCCTTTTGAGAGCTCAATGAAATATAAATGTATTTGAGCAAGAAAATGAACAGTGGTAATGCTAACTGTAAAAATGGATAGCAGGAATATTTGAGTAGAGGGGCAAATGATCTGAGGAAAAAACCCGATGTAACTCTTGTAATGTGACTGGAATAGCAGATGTTTTGTTATTCAGGTCCCTCATTCCATCCCTGACATTTCCCTTGTTTCTCAAGTGAGGTTTCACCAATCAGCACAAACTCTTTGTTTACTGCTTAATAAAAATAACCAAATTATCCTTATTTTTTGAAATCTTTTTCTGATTATGCATATTTTCCTGGCAGATTGTAATGCATATTGCTTCATTGTTTAATTAGGAGTTAATGCTAATGTCATTAACATTCTAGTCAATAATTCACTAGGTTACCTATTTATAGACATAATGAAAGTCGTAACTTTTTGTAGTGAAGTGCTTCTGACTGTGCTATTAAATTAAAAATAAATTTACTCTAACCTGACATTAGCTTTCAGTTTCATTGTCCATGGTCCAGTGAGTCAGAAAAATGCTGCTGCATTCACTAAACATGGAGGTTTTTTAATTATTATTTTTTTGGTTGAGTCTAACTCATCCTTTCCTCTGAGGGAGAAAAAAAGAAATAGACCAAACCAAGCAAGAATCTCAGAAAACTGATCTGAAGTTTGCAGTATTATCTTTGGAGAGAATTGGAATTTGGAACACTGAATTTAAGTAATTGAAATTTTGTCCAAATTTCATTCTGTGATACTGCTTATAAATCAAATAATTGGAAAGCGCTTCACCTCTCAGTTTCTTACCACAAATAAGGATGTGTGCTTTATTTGTGGTTATAAAGTGCAAAACAACTGCTGGATTTTGTACTCCATGTAATCCCTTTAGTAGGGATAATAAATTCTATGGATTTCTTTATTCATGGCATTTCCCTAAGCATTTGTAAAATATTATTTGCATAAATTATCTTTTCTAGGGAGGTTTCCAAATAAAAGCAGTGAGTTGGATACCTGTCACAAGACTCAGTAAGCACAGCCCTGTTCGGGAAAATATTTCACTGTTATTCTTTAGTCCTTAACTTCTAAATGCAGTTTATATTCTGTAACCAGATCATGCATGTTCTTATTTTAATTCACCTTTTTGCAGCTTGAATTCTGTGTATTTGTAGGCTTGATTTTGTAAACTTTGCATCGTGCCCCAGTTTAATTACAAGGGTGTTTTTATTGTGTGCTTTGTAGTCTTTAATCTTTGAGTCAAACATCATCAAGGAGGTTTAATGGTGCCAGGCCAAGAATAATACTGGAGTAATGGTGGAAAGTGAGAGAAAGTAAAGAAAAATTTAAGTCCTGCTGGTCCCCTCCTTTATGTGCACATGGGGAGTGCTTGGTGGGGGGAGTAAAATTGGGTGAGAGGTGCTGAAATAATTCCTGCTCGAAGCTTTGCAGTTGTGGGTGATTTTCCCTGGCAGTGCCCAGGGGAAGCGGCTGTTGGGACAGCCCAGCAGTGCCCTTGTCCTGCTGTGGGACAGTGAGTGCAGCTCTGATGGGAGCTTCAGAGCTCTGAGGGGTTCACAGGAACATGAGGCGAGTCTGGAGTTCCTGCTGGGCACTTCTGTCCTGTGAACCTTGGGGATTTTGCAGAGAAGACCAACCCCAAACAAGGTAAGGAAATCATTGTCTGCTCTTGCTGCTGGGCTCTGCAGGACAGCTCGTTCCCTGCTGGAGCCTGAGGCACAGTCCTGACCCTGCTGGGGGCTCTGGTGGCTTCACCCTGCAGGGTTTAAACCTCTTCTTCCTGACACCAGCAGACACTTCACTTACAAAGCCACTTGGAAAGGTTTATAAAGGATTATTGGAATTTTTGGATTACCACAGATGAATTCATTCTTTTTCACAGAACTGAATTACAACATCCTTTCTGTTGCTACTGTATTAATAAAATTTCTGAAGCCAGCCTTAAAGCACAGTTCCTTTGTGGAGAGGCTTTAAGCAGGAAGGATTTTTCCAAGCTGGGTGTTTTTCTCTGAGTAATGTTGCATACAGACTGGAGATTGCTTCTTCTATTGAATTGCATAATGAAAAATCAATCAGTTTAATGGTTGACAAACTTTGACATTCAAATAAAAATGTTGCTGGTATTTTCATAAAGACCTGTAGGCATGACTAGATTCAGCAACTTTAATTTATGCAATAGCGAATGTCTGCCAAAACATTGTACAAACGACTGTATAATGAGGCAATAATAACCATGAGGAACGGAAGGGAAGTGAACAGAGGCCAAATCTCTCTGTTTTTACAGATTATATAATTTCACAAAGCCTTTCAATGCAAAATATGTTCCTATGGCTTCCTTTTCAACACCCTGTTCTATTTGGAAAGCAATTCCTCAAAATCATCAAAACAGATTTATCTGAGACTCTTCTGTAGCATCAGATGATGGTGTTTAGTTTTCCTACAGCGTGGTGGTTCTGACTGTTTGGGGATTTTTATTTTCCTTGATTCAGAGGGGAGAGAAATTCCAACCAGGGAAGGACACCTTCATTCCTCACTGATTTCTGCTTTTGTGTGTTTGAGCACAGCATGGGGAGTGCTGAGCTCTGCTGCCTTTAGGCTCTGCCTTCCCCCAGCCCCAGGCTGGGCTAAGAAATCCCATCAGCCTTGCCCAGGCCTAGTCAGGCTCAGGATTTCCAGTGTCCCTGAGCCCAAGAGATTCATTCTGCTTCAGTCACCTTCCCTTGGCTCTTTCCTTGCCCTGTCCCTGCATCCTCCTTGGAAATTTCCTCTTTTGTATGAAGAACTCTCAAACTGTGAGATTCAGGAGAAGCAAAGATTGAATTAAGAGCTGGTGTCTTGGAGATCCTGCTGTTGTCTGGAATTTAACACAACTGAAGTAGAATTCTGTTTACCAAAATCAATTCTTTTCCACCCACACCTTTGGATTCCATGGCTGGCAGGTGAAGGTGCTGAGGTTTGGCTGGGACAGCTTGTTGGGTTCTTTTGTTGTCCTGTGTCCTTCAAGGCAGTGACTGTGTCTCTTTCTGTTCCAGTAATGTCCAATAAATGTTACATTAAATAATGTGCCAGGACTCACACGTTATCCCTGCTTAATCTTGCCTGTTCTCCAAGGCAATAATCTTTCTCATGCCAGGGGAGTATTCCCTTTTCTTTCCGTGGGATTCATGATAATTTTGCTTCCTTGCCACCTTTAACTCTCTTCTGATTTTTGGCTCGATATGATGACTGATATTTAGTATCTCTGTTTTATAACTTGCAAAAACAAATTGAAGAAGTTAATTGATTTCCCAATGGTGGAGCTCAGATTAAGGCATTGTTCCCATTTTATCCTTCCAGCTCCAATTAGAGATAAGTTACTCTATAGCTTTGATTTTTACAGTAATTTGTGTGGTGAACTGCCAGCATTTCTCTGTCGAGAAGTCTGCAGGATTTTTTATTCAAGAACTTTCCATTCCCAGAGATGTTAATGCTTAAGTGGATTCTAGAATGGTGCTTCCCAAGTTTAAAAAGGTTTGGATTGGGTTTTGTTTAAATATAACTGCCTGTATATATTTGTGGGGACAGTATTTCTTTCTACATGTGGAGAACTCTTAGGTTGTGATTTAGAGAAGAGCCTGGTGTCAAATGCCTGCATCTGCCTTTGAAAATTACCCCTAAAACTGCTGTCAAATGAAGTGATAAACACAGGATAAATTCTGGCTTTTTTAGTGGACTGAGAGCTGCTCAGTTGCAGATGTGCTTCTGCAGAAAGTTGGTGGGGAAAGTCTTTTGCATCTCATGGTGGATCTCAACTCAGGGAGCCAACAGCCACAGAATATAAAAATGTCAATCAAAAATCCAAACTTCTCAAATGTGCTCATTTGCATGGTTAAATAATTTACATTAGACATCAAGCACTGGATAAGGTACTTGGTAAACTCAGAAATAAGACTGATAATGCTGATCTACAAAATGAGTCTGTTCCATGGAAATTATGCAAAATATGAGTGAACTAAGGCTGCTGCTGGCTTGAAATTTATAAAATGTCCAAGGCAGCAACAAATAAGCAGTGGATATTTCAGGTATTTCAGATGTTGGACGAGTTACCTGTTACTTTTCCTTAGTGCTGTAGTTGTAGGTGTGCTCAGTAAGCTTTCTGTAGTGTCAGTCAGTGATCAGTTATGTGTTACTGGGTATTTTGCATATTGCAGTATTTTTCTGTTCATTGCTAAAATTTCCCCTTAATTTTCATATAAAAACCACATTCTAATTGCATTTTCAGTCTAACAGGCTCCTAGATCCAGCTTGCCTGTGAAGAATTATTTGAGTTTTACTTCTATTTTGCTTTGGCTAAAATTAATATTCTATTTATTGAAAATTCAGAGACCTGTGGGGGAAGGAATCTAGCTTTAAAATTCTGACAGAAGATATACAGAACTTACATCTTTTTCTAAACACAGCTTCAATTTTGGCAAGCAAGCCTAGGCTGCTCTGGAGGTAACGTTGAACTTGGAGCTTCATAACTAAAGAACCAAGTAATTAATAATGAAGCCACAAAACTTTCTCACTTCTCCTGACTAAAGCATCCTTCCTCAGCGATAGAACTCAAACAGTTTGCTAACCTCCAGCACTTGTGGCAGCAGCAAAATTGGAAGTATTTTTTGTCACCTGCACTGCTGTCAGCAGAAAGGGAAAAAAAAAAAAAAAGCAAGTAGAGGAACATAATTTCAGCACTAACATAAGTATCAGAATGATTTACCTGTCTGTTCTGCTTCACTTTCATCTCAGCTTTCAGGGCTTCATTCATCAATCTTTTATTTACACACGCATATCTCATTTTTACACAATTTCTCTCTCCCTGACCAGATGGCTGCGTTGGCTGCTCGGTGTTCATCAAAGGCAGGGAGAAAACACACGTGTGCCTCGTGTCAGCTGGGGAGGACTGGGGGAACTCTGCTTTGCAGCAGCAAGTCTGTGGGTATTCACATAATGGCAAAGAAAACTGGGACGTTTCAGGGAAGTACCACAAAATTCTCAGCCTGCTGGCTTTTGTCTGGCTGCAAATGTTCCCTCTCAGACAAGGTTTGCTCCATCACACACAGACTTTTCAGGGGCAGTAATTTAGCAGGATTAATATAAAACTGAAAGCTGCTCAAATAAGAAAAGTGCATCTTAAATAAAGTGAAGAATTATTTTAATTTTTAAAAATCTGTTAACCTTCATTTAAATATCATAAACAGGTGCTGTAGTAGTTCCATTTATAACTCACTTCTAGCACCCATTTTATCTTTATACAATTCTGGGTTTAGCACAAACTCAGTGGCTTTATTTCCAATGAGCTTTTCTTGAAATGTGTGCAACTGTTTTGGAACAAGCTTGTTCTAGTCATAAAAAGCTTTCAGATCTTCCTCTGACTTTTTACCAAATTGTCCTTGCTTAATTTCACACAACCTGTCCTGCCTGCAGTATTTCTAACAATATTTTCTTGCAGTCTTTGCTTCTTAGGTGCTATTCCCATAAAGCTCAGCCTATGGAATTTAACTTCAGTGGGATCCATTCAGTTTTGCAGCTTGTTCAAAATTTAATAGACACAGAGAAATAAATATTAGGAACCATGTTTCCATTTTGTATGAGTCTCATCCTTGTAAATTAGGGATTTTCCGAGTGTGTGTTTGCTCTTTTTCTACCAGACTCAATTTCTAATTTTTGTTTGATAGTAGGGTGTGTGATTGTTACTTACAGGCTGATTAACTTCAGGAATCCCAGACAAAGAATAGAAAATAAAAGGTTTGTAGGGAATTCCAGTCCTTTTGACAGTCAGTCCTTTTGTCATTATGGATGACAGGGATCATCAGATGATTTTTATCTCATTCTTCAAAATTCATATTCATGAAGACATTTGCACAGGTGTAATTTTAGGTATATTTTGGGTGCAGGTTGTGCTGTAACACCACAAATGAGCAGAGGATCAGGACCAGAATGTGTAAAATGGATCTGAACCAGCTCTGAGCCAAGAAAGGGAAATACCCTTGGAAAGGCAGCTTTGCTGCCAGGGTGGGAAAGTGTAATGCCTTCAATATTCTTATCAATAATGTAACATAAATATTGCAACAGTGCTGCGAACATTCACCACTGACAAAATGATTATGGCTTAATCAGCATTGACAAGGACAGGGCCATTATGCTCAGTAATGCAGCTGGCAATGGGAGCGGGGCCATTATAATGAGCAATGTGTTAATGCTGCTGCAGCCCGGGGAAAAGAGCTCAGCCACAGCCTGGACTCTGTGTCCAGCCACAGAGTGACTTTGAAAGAGCTTTAAAAATGCTCCTAAAAGGCTCAACAGAACCTCCCAGAGAATGCTGTGCAATGTGGGATAAATTTAATAATGATGTAAAAATTGGGTTGTGTCCTGCTGAGCCCAGGCAGGTTTAGTTTTTGATTCTGCAGTGTTTTCTCATTAATTCTGGTATTTAAATTGTGAACAGTGCTGAAGAACTTGGAGGATGTAGAGAAGAGTTTCAAGTGTAAGTCAGGCTAATGAAACACCTGTACATCTGAAAAAGACCTTAATAGGATAAACTGCCCACAAACAATTTCATTGGATCAAGGTCTGTGTGCTAAAGCCCCTCTAATGCAAGCACAGCAAAGACCAGAACCTCCAGCAAAGTCATCACTGAAAACTGAAGAAAGCAACCAGGGAAAGTGATGACTTTTCTTCCTCAGAAAGTCCTCAAAATCTGAATTTTGCCCTACTGTAAATAGGTGAGTCCAGACGAGGCAGTAACAAATTGCTGGAGTTAAAGACTGAAATTCTCTGACTGAAATATAGAAATCAGAGTAGCTCATTTAAAGGGAAATTCTGCTCTTAAAGTTAGAAGCATATGGTAATTTTAGGATATTACTGCTGTGATTACAGACCTGTGTTTTAATTGGTGAAATTCCTGCCAAGTAATAAGAACAGAGTCCACAAACAGAGGGGTCTTGGGAGAAATCAGAGGGGTTGAAGGGAAAATGCCCAAACTCTTTGCTGAGGTGAATTAATCTCTTTTCCAACAACCTACAAAACTGTTTTTACTTAGACTGGGGAAGAGCTGATGGACATAAAAGAGTCCAAGAAACTGAGCAGCACTGAAAGAGATTTGATGTTAAATGAGAACCAGGAGTCAGTGAAGTGAAGCTAAACTGAAACACAGCCTCCTCTCCTCTCCTCTCCTCTCCTCTCCTCTCCTCTCCTCTCCTCTCCTCTCCTCTCCTCTCCTCTCCTCTCCTCTCCTCTCCTCTCCTCTCCTCTCCTCTCCTCTCCTCTCCTCTCCTCTCCTCCTTCCACTGAGATCACCAAAAGGAGCATCTCTGCTGAAACTGGCATGTAAGAGAAATATGCATTTAGATCATTTATTGGTTTAATATTTTTAGCAGTTTTTTATCTACTGCTGACAATGGTTTTTGGCTCTGAGGACTGCTTTGGCATTTTATAACATTTAATACGTATTTCCAGAGGAAAAGAATTCAAATGCTGAAATGTTGTCAGACCTGAAGCTGGATACATAAAAAATTATGGCTCAGGGGCTGAAACTTAGAGAGAAATACAAAGTTCTCTGAAAATGAAACAATGGGGGAATAGAGGTTGTAGCTGGCCAGTGTCAGTTCTGCCATTTCCCTTTCAAATTGTCCATACTCTTCATCTATTTGACTGATAAACTAAGGCTGGAACCAGAGGTGCTCAGTTTGGTTTTTCTATAAAACCACTTCTAAAGTTCTAAATTAAAGAAAAAAGCAATGACTGCAGCTCTAGTTGTAAATAGTCACAAGATCTGACTGTGACATCTTAATTGCATCTATTTTTTCATATTTTTTTCCATGGAGAGAATGTTAAAAAATTATTAAAACAAAAAAAAAATCACAAGGTTTTTGTGTTGGAGAAATGAGTTTTTCTTTCTCTCCTATTGCTGTTGGAACTGGATAGTAGTTGGAATACACAGATTTTGGAGTAAAGGTGTAAGAATTTGGAACACTTTCAAAGGCTCTTTCTCCCAGCACAGATGTAGCAGCCCATTTTAGAATCCTCCTCCTCCCCTGTAAGAAGAGAACACTGCCATCTGCAGAGAAAAGGGGAGCTGTGTCACACCTGAAGGCAGCAGAGAGCTGAAAATCCCGAATTGCCCAGGTGCCAAGGGACACATTTCCCAGGGCCAGGGTAATGGGCTGTGGGGACAGCAGGGCATCACTTACAGCAGCAGCAGAGCTGTGATTTCCTTGATGGAGTGTCCTCAGCAGGGCATCTCGGGGGCCAGGGATGCTGCATGCTCACAATAACTATCTCTCTGAGGCTCTCAGCTGCCCTGAAAATGAATATGAGCCCTTGCAGCATAGAAATGAGGAACTTCAATTTCTGCTGAATCATTTTTCTCTGTCCTGGAAGAGAATAGCTGTGATGGATGCACTGCAGGGAAAGAGCAGGAGCTCCTGGAGTTCCATGCATATCAACAAGTTCCAAAACTGCCGCCCCTCCATCTTTATTATGATATAAAAGCTATCAAAAGCCAAATCTCTCCTCTCCCACCTCCTTCCAACGTTATGGGGTTTAATACATGGCCTTGTTTGTTGGTTTGATGGTGTTTGTGCAATGCTGCTCTTGGCACAGCTGGTGCACACTTGGAAACCTCATAAACAGGGCTGGTACCCCCCCTTTTTGGGAGAAACAAAACCCCTGAGGATGCTGTGACCTGCCCAGGAATCACACCAGATCTTGGTGTCTTGGGGATCAGATTTACCACTGCACAACCCATAAAATGAAGAGTTCTTGAGGCAAAAACTGTTGGAGTAAAACTGAATGAGGGAGGGGAAACTCCCACATAAGTGAATGTTCAGGAAGGAGGCTGTAACTCAGGTCTGAGCATCGAGGCAGAGATTTGCATCCTGCTGTGAAACCCTCAGCTCAGTGTCACTGCTGTGCCCAGGGAACACTCAAAAAGAGAAGCATTTCAGAGACAGAAAACAGAAAATGGAGATGTTTCTGCTCAAGACAGGCCTTACAATTTGCAAAGTTCACTTCTGTCTTGGCTGAGGAATAAACCCCACCAGACTCCTTTGAAAAGCCCATTGTTATTGAAAAGCATTTTTCTGTATCTCTGGATGTTTAGAGAGCTCTTTAAATACAAAAGAAATAATGTAAACAACTGTTTCCTTTAAGGATTCACTCAGGATTTGGGCCCCTACTTGTCAGTCTGGATACATATTTTAACTTCATTGCTTTCAAACGGAAGAATTTATTTTCATTTTAATATTGAATACTGTGACCCCTGAAGTTAAGTGTGCAGGGATGGTTCTTGTGTGTGGAGAAACTACTGAAAACCTTGAGAAGACAGAAGATTTTTCACACTTTTTAATTCTATAAATTACTGTCAAGGAGGTTCATGAAAACAACTCCACAAGAAGCTCAAATGGAACGAGTGGTGATGGTCCAGAACTTTCTGTGGGCTGAGGCCAAGGGGTCCCACCCTTCCCATTCCCACCACAATTGCAACCTATAAATTCTGCAATTCTAATTCAGGTAAGTATCTTGTACATCTTGAAATATGCATGTATTATTCTGTTCAAGATTTGTTTTTACTTAACATTTGGTACTTGTGTTTTATTTTGCTAAGTGTGAGCACTGTTGCTAGTGAAGCTGTCACATAGGTGAGAGGACTTTTGTCACCCACATGAGAGCTAGTCACCCTGCATAGTCAGTGGAGACAAACAGGCATTTCTAGGACAAGAATCATCTCAGCCTTAAATAGACAGGCAAAATAAATCAGATTCATCACACCCTAAAAGTGTTTCTCTCTGTTAACAGTGAAGGGAGCTGTGAGTGAAGGGAGCTCAGAGGGAAGAGGGAGGCATCCACAGTTCAGTGAGACGAACCCATACTAATGTGGTACGTGGGATGAGTTACCCCCTGTGAGTCCCCAAAGGAAAGGATATGCTGCTGAGAAAGTCTGGATAGCATGCTCAAACTCAATCCAATTTTTTTAGATTATCTAAACTAGCTGAGGTCTATCCTACAGGTCCAGCCAGATTGCTGCTGGCCTGGATCTAATTTGCATGTAGGAGGTGAGTCTTTTACAGGTGTAGATCTGTACAGCTCCATTACTGCCAGCAGAGCTCTGCGGACTGCACCAGCACAGGATCTGATCAGCAGAAAGGTAGTTCTGCTCCTGAATTACAGCAGCAGTCAAGGGGTGAGATTTTATCTTCCTTTAAGCAGGATAATGTAATCTATGGCTGGGCCTTGTTCCAGCCACAGTAACTGGCTGTAACAGTGGTGGGGGGACAAGGGGAAAGGGGATCCCCTTTGCAGTAAATGTGAGGGATAGGTTGTATCCAGGTGCTGTGTTGAAATCACCGTGGCCCATATGGAGGGAATGGAAAGGATCCCAGGCCATGACCAGACTGTCAATAGATGCCCTTAAGTAATTTCTCTACAGCAACATATCTTCATCTCTGAATGTTAATTAATAATTGATCTTGTTATGTATGTAGAGGACTCCTTATAATTCAATTCTCTATATTTATGTCTCATAAATGACTCTGTCTTGTCAGATTTTATGGTGAAATAGTAGATCCAAAAATTAACATAATGTAACAACCAAATCACATATATAGCCTTGATCTGCAAACTCTTTTGCCCATGAATAATTTTAGTTATTACAGCTGAACTCACTGGGACTTATATATGCTTTTGCATGAGAGCCACCATGTTTATTAAATTAATTTCTTTCATACACTACATGTGTTCAAATGAAACTAATTTATCTGTCATGTATCTAGGCATTTTTCAGCATATATTATGTAATTAATATTTTAAAATGTGGTTCTAGTAAACCAGAGGCCCAGCTAATGTTTCCAGTAGATATTTAGATAAAACTGAATCTGAGTTAGTGTTATGAAAGAGAATATTACTTTGTATATGTGCATGTCTTACTATGTATTATACTGTTTAACACGTTATTATGTCTTAAGCAGTTATAAATATCAGTGCATAGCTGGTACACAGGTAGCTATGCATGCTTAGGTGCATGTAAGACTTGCTCTCTCCATGCATATATCTGTTTATATAGCTATGCAGACTCTGTATGTTTGAAAATATGGAGACTTTCTTTACTTAATAAATGTATGCACACCCAGGTTTACTCACGCTAGTCTGACTCAAGCCCATCTATCTTCACTTTCAAATAAACAAACTTATTCTATTTCTGGAGTTTAAAACATAGAATTCGCCTTGTGAGGACCAGTGTGCTGTTTCACTCTGTGAAGAAGGAAACTCACAAGATTCAGTTCTAATGCTCCTCCAGAGCTTCAGTGTAGACAAATGTCATCTGCTTTGTGTCAGTGTGTTGTGAAGCTGAAGAAATGTTGCACTTTGTAATGACACTGTGCTTATATATTGCTTTGCTGAGAAAAAGGAATGAAAGGAAGGTAAGAACCTTGCGCATAGTCTGTAAATTAAAAAAAACATAAAATAAAAGGTTATCCAATGTTTTTGTACTTGAATGAAACAATAACGAATATTTAAGTGGAAGAATAAGGAAATATACTGAGCTTGTTCTGAGAATGTTGCTTAATGATATACAAATAATCACTTGGATTGCAGTGTTTGAAATGAGTGTGGTTTATGATCTAATGTCTAAAGATCATTAACCGACATCTGCTAGTTTCTGGAAACAGTGCTGAAAAAAGCCCCAAATATAAACTCCTTCAGTTAAATTGCCCTTTTTATATGCTGTAAGTAATGGGGAGAGAACCGCAGGGAAGTCTGGAGGTGCTGCTCACATTTGGGCAAAATGAGTTAATTCTCTGCCATTCAGAATTGACATGGAGAGATTACTTCGTTTCCCTTGTAAACGAAAAAATGGTTGTTTTTCTTTGCTTACTTCTTTTATTTTAAATGGACTCAGGCAGCCGTGAAGGCTTTTAGACAGGACATTTGGCCCATGGGGCTGGCAGCATTGACTTTAATGCATTGCTTACTGACCTTAATCCCTGATTGTGTAGATCTCAGGGTGCTCAGCATTCCCATGTGGAGCTGCTTTCTCATAGCTGTGCTCACATGGTGGTGTTCCTCAACACACAAGATGCCCTGCTCACGTTGGTGCAAAGTACTGCCAGGTGCCAATAAAGCTGTTCAGGAGTGGCCCCTGAGGGGGAAATTCTAAGTGTGAGATGTGCTGCTGTGTGGGTATCCATCCCCTCACATACCTGGTTGTCCTTTTTGGGTAGTGTAGGCACAGGAGGTAAAATAAATCAGATGAATACCACTGTGCTTATAGTTTGAACTTGTAATATATAAACATCCCATCTTCCAAACTTCTGCTCATAAGGTATCTTTATATTTAGAGGCTTTTCCAATGAGCTTGTCAGGCTGTATATGAGAGGAAGGCTTTTTAAGATTGGATCCCTTAAAAAAGATGACTGTAGATAAAAGTGCATCAGTGCACATTAGGAATGAAATTTTCAAAGCAAGGGCATCCTGTTGAGCTCTGTTGTGCCATTGTTGGCTTATATGTTCCTTCTTTTGTGTGAAATGCATTACAAACATATCTGCCAGAGGCCTTTTATTTTGGGGTTGATCTGAATTTAAGGTCAGCCACTTAAAAATGAGATTAAACAAAGGTGATGAAATTATGCTAAGTGAGCTTTTTCAATTACCTTTATTTTTTAAAGGTAAACAACCTGGAAGGTGACACTTATATTGTTATAGTGGCAAACAGGTATCATTACTGAATGTAATTCTGCAAACAAATGTCTACAGGCAAATGTCTACAGTCACAGTAAGATCTGTGAACAGCATCACCCCCCAGTAAATGAAAGCAGTTTGGGTAACTGGTTCCTCAGGGGAACAGAAAAATGCTTTGGCTTTTATTTACTGGGGAAAGGAACATACTTTGGGCTGGTAATACAGCAGCAAGTGCACATCTGATTCTGTGTAACTTTCTCTAATGAGGTTTATTTACATCCCAGCTCTCTGCATGATCACCAGTCATTAAATACTGTCAGTCAGGAGTATGTGTGCTTAGGGTTTTTGCAGAGATGCTAATACCATACAAACAGGAGTTAGTGGAGATCAGCAGCATTTGGTTGCATTTTTCAGTTCATTGTTTTGACATGTGGTCCCTTGTAAGGGGTTTAACCCTGGTCTACTCCAGTTCTGTAAAACGAGGCCAAACAATTGCTGTCCACAAAACAGACTTAACCCAGGCATGAATTTATTGGTGTTTGGGATCTCCTTGCAATGACATTGGAGGATGTTGAAAACAGTCTAAATTTTACCAATATTCATTTAAAAGAGAAACTCTTTTCAAAAATTTTATTGGAAGTTTAAGAAGAAGAGTAAATAAAAAAGCAATGTTTTAGTTTTATTAAGCTAACTTTGAAATATATCAGCCTTCTGAGCAATATACTTCCCTTTGGATATAACAGAAGATGTCCCTGAGTACATCAGGCTGGACTCAGGTGTCATTTTCTCTTAGGCAACTGAGAAATAAGCTTTCTCTTTCCTGTGATTCAGGGTCCTGCAATCCAAGGAGAAAAAGGGTTTCAGAAAGAGAAATGACAGTTCTTTAAGTTTATATCAACATTATCACACAACTGAAAAGGTCAGGAAATTTGAGATTGTCTGTAATGATACAGACTGTAATGCTGACTCAGGTGAACTAACGAGTCTATAGAAGGCAGTGGATTTGTGCTGACACAGCATGGACAGCCTTGGAGCTATATATTTAGCTATTCTTGGCTAATTAATACTCTAAAATTTCATTTTTATGTACTTTTGGACATGTACTGCTGGGGAAATGTCAAGTTGAGCATGGAGGGAGACTGCATCCATCCCTGTGATTTGAAAAGAAGGGTTGGAGCTGAGCTTCTCTGCTCAATTGCTTTATGTGGACAGGCAGGGCTAACTAGACATGCCCAGGCCACAAAGCTGGACCAACCTTTGTCTTCATAAATCTCTTGTTCTTTCAGAAGAGTTGGCTTTTTAATTGGTCATTGTCCTGCTACCTGAACAAGATCAGATGAATTTCTCTGTTAGAGAATCACAAAGATATGTGCCGTGAATTCTAATGTGGAAAACTCACTGTGCAGGAACCAAAGAAAAAGAAGTGCTAAATTAAAAAAGCTTCTAACCTGACATAAATAATCTTTGTTGCCAGTCACTGCACCATATCATGGATCAAAGTTATTTTTTTCTAACAAACATTTGGGTAAGCTGTTTTGAACATGTGGATGGCATTGGAAATCACTCCTGAGTGGTTTGTTGAGTTGTTTTTTTTTCTTCTTTCTGGGGTTCTTATTTTAAATCCACTTATAAGTCACCAATGTCATAAGCAAAATATTTCATTATTATATTAAAGGAGCAAAAGTGCCCTTGGCCTGTGATCACATTGGCCAAGATTTTGTGGTGGAATTTTAAATCCCCTAACCATAGGGATTTGTAATTTGAAATATAGATGCAACCTTGGAATGTACAGTTTCAGCTTTGTTGGCTGTGATAAATATGAGCCATAAAGTAAACCTGTGCTCTGAACTAGATTGGATCAAGCATCATTGCTGAAGCTCCTTTGCCATTTTTCTATGTTTCTCTTCCAAGCATCTGGTTCTACAGATCACTGTTCTCCATTTCAAGGTTGTATTTTTTTCTGAGGCTGAGGTTAAGGAATTGTCACATCCCAAGGGGAATCTTTGTTTTATTTTTTAATCTATCTTGCTGTAGCTTTATTTCTGCAGCAAGTGGTTTCAGTAATCCATACTGATGAGTTGTCTGCTCTCCAGGTAGGGTTGACAGGTAGATTTATGAACCAGGAGAAGATAATCTGCTTCCACAAGGGGTCACTGGTAGCAGTGCACACAGCAACTAGTTTCTGCCATGCTTCTGTAAAGGGAGGTTTAGACAAACCTCTCATCAAATGGAATAAAAAAGGAAAGGGGGTTCTTACTCTTCAGAAGTACACTCTATATACTTTTCAAAGAAAAGGGGCAAGATAGTTAAATTAGAATGCTTTTAAGAACTTCCTTCCTTTCAGTAGTCAGGTAGCCAGGTGTCAGAAGATGGAAGTCCTTTGTGTCCTCCCTGTCTGAGTTGGGGCTTCACCGTTCCCTGCTTATAGTGGGTGCTTGGCTGATATTGCTTCAGAGTCTGAGTTCTAAGGCCATGAGGATTGCTAGAGCTACAGACCATGTAATAGGAAATTGTTAATTCATCCATAGAGTCTGTATGAGTAATTAAAACAATTTCTCCTAAAATCCGTATGCCTGCCTGCCTATTGCTAAAAGAGGTCACCACAGGGTGTAATTTTAGGACACTTCTCTCCTGGTTTCTTTGTGTGCAGTCAGCAAAGGGTCCTGGTGTCAAGGGACAAATCTCCCTTTTAATTTTTTAGTCTGCCTGAAAATCACCTTTGGAGAGAGGATTAAGAGGAATTAACGGAGCCCTTTCTATAGACAGGGTTCTGCCCAGAGTGCTGGTGCTTGTAAAAATCAGGACATTTCATAAGCACATTATTTCTGTGTTCCTAAAGCTTTATTTCAAATTTGATTGTCTCAGGGTGCATGTAACTCCCCAGCACACTGAAAAATACGAAGCATTTTTTGTCTTGTTTTGGCATCCTGTCTGTGTGCAGCTCCTAGTCCCCCAAGGATAAACAGAGGAAAGCTTTGTTCTGCTATCTGGTGATAATTTTCTAAAGGTCAATGTTGTCATCCCTTTTACAGGAAATCTTACCTGTCAATGGCTGCCCAAAATGACTAAAAGATATTTCTTTGCATTTCACCTTCAATGGGGCTTTCCATGTGAAGCATTGGCTAAGCAGCCTTTCTGCATTCAGATATGCTATATATTATTTTTTTAAAAACAATATTCTGCCTTTACAATCATTATCTCTCTTGTCCCTTTCCTGCCATTCACACCAGTTCTAAAATTCCTGGAATGTGTAGCACAGATTCCCAACATAATGCTTTAATTGCTGATTTGGCGTGGTATTTTTTTCCCCTCTTTTCTTTTTCCTGGAAGAAGAACAAATTTAGAATTCATGCAAGGTGAAGAGACTGCAACTCCCAAAAGAACTGTTTTATCTCTTAGCATTTAGAGATGACTTTTAGAGCTGGTCATTGTGAGGAATAAGTTTCTTGTCAGAGAAAATCCTCACTGCCATCAGTTTTGACATGTATCTGTGATGTTCCAGAAGGACTTTGTCTGCTTCTGCATTCCCATTCAGCACTGCCCAGTGAGGGGAACACTGCCTGACATAATCGCAGCTGCCCAGTCCTCTTAGCCAGATGGGAGCTTCATTCACCTCTCGATTCCTTAGAAACAGATGTTTTCCTCAGAGGAAAGGAAAAAGAGGTGGGAAAACATACCAGCTGCTTTCCATTGTGGAAAGGTCTATCTAATCCAGGGTGGAATTTCTGGTCACAACCCATGAGTGTCTGTCCTGGGAACTACAGCTAATTTGTGCTCAAGTGCACACCACTCACCTGAGATGTGCAACAGCAACTGGCATGTTGCAGACTTCAACAAAAGGCTCTTTGCAAAAATCTTGAACAATTGAAATCAGTAATTTCACCCCAATGCAAATTCCTTTAGTTCTCTTCTAATTAGCATGCTTTTGTGGGATGTGAATACTGCTTCTTGCCCAGCTCTAATCATATACTAGGGTTTGGGCTGGAAGAAGTAATAAAATAAATAAATAAGAAACATTTTTATTTTGATTAAATAAACATTTATCTCCTTGAACTGGTCAGAGAGAAATTAATTGTTTTATTCTTCTGATCTACTAATTACATGTACAGGCATGCCCATGTAAGCTTTTCCTACATGCTCTATCATTAAAGAATGGATTACATTGGAATTAAATTATTGTATTCCATCAAAGGTCTCAGTGGGTCAGGGTAGTTGGCAAGATTTATAGGCTAAAATGGAGGAAGCCAATGGATGTTGGTACTTATGAAATGTATTGTTCTGCTGGGGGAGTTATCCTTTCCTGAGAGTCTGGATTGCTCTTTTTCTCATCCTTACCATCTTTTTGCACCCTTACACTGCCTGGTCATTAATTCTAAATTCCTGGGGGCTTTTTTTGCCAGTTTCTACCCTTTCAGCCACCAGGAAACATAGGGTCAATTGCATGTTTTCCAAGTCCCAGCCTCACAGGAAAATGCAAGGGATCATGATGACAATGCCTCATTTTCTAGGATGAGATCTTTTCGTGGTCCTGTTCTGTCTACAATGGGGCTTTGTGTTTGCTGGCAGGGAATACACAAACAATTTCTATCTCCCTGCCATAAGTATAATAACTGTCTTCTGCCTCTTCCTCTGGCTACATAGAAAAGCAGATGAGAGTGGAAAAGTG